>OY735236.1:22156652-22191652 GCA_963457665.1 Thysanoteuthis rhombus | reverse complement strand
ATAGATAAATTCTATCAATTCTATCAATTCTATCCACCCATCTATTTTTCTATCAAGCCGTGCGATAGATAGATGTTACTATATTTTATCTAACTATTTGATAGACAGACAGACAGACAGACAGACAGATAGATAGATTTCACAATATTTTACAATATTTTACAATATTTTAATAGATCAGCCTGTGAAAAGTTCCTTAGATTCGTTCAAAGAATTGCCCGACTGTCTGTCATTCTCTTTGAAAGGTTGTTACACACAAAATGTCTTTCTTTTTTTTTGCTTCGCTGTGAATAATGCTAAAATTTAAAGATTTACTAATGGAATTACATTTTCTTTTGCAAATTTAATGTGAATGGAGATATGCCCCGTTATTGTTGCTCTTGTCAGCTCTTAAAAGCGATTGTGTCTACTCAAGAAGAAAGAATGATTTATAAATTCAATTTCAAATTAAAACAAAATACTGATCAAGCAGCTAATACCGATAACCAATAATTGTGAGTGAACACAGCTACAATGCAAACTGTTCAGCGTTGGTAACCGCATAACTTGAATATTTTTATAGAGGTGATATATTATCATTAGTGTTTTCTTGGAAAGAGGGTTATTACTTCAAATGTGTCTTTCCTTGATTATATATTTACCGTTTCTTGTTGTTTATAACATCCTTCATTTTATAATTTTAAAAAGGGACATTTCACATATAACTACGTAATAAATGGAAACGAAAAAATAATGCAGTTATTGTGGCAGAACAATAAACCTCGCTATTCAAAGATTTATTGAGAACAGGACACCTGAGATGAGTTGAAGATGATCACAAGAAGAGAAATTCTTCATTCTATCATACAGTTCCATCCGTCCGAGACCGAAATGTATTAATAGATAAACTGCGAAGACAAAAAAAGTTAAATATTTAAAAAGTTGCGTCATTCACGTTTAGTGCCAGAACTTTAATAAGACGCAGATGTTCTGAATCAATAAAAAGAATTCCACTTGAACTCAAGGTATTGAAGAGACTACAGTGGAGTAATTTCTTGTTTGTTTTTATACTCCTTTATTTTACTTGGGCAATTCATCATAATCCACTTCCAGCTTGCTAGGCCCGTTAACCTTACATTCCTGGAACACATTCCCTATTTTGTCAGTTGCCCATTTGTCAAGTACTCTTTCCCGGTTTGCATTCAGAGTTATCTGTCTCCTGTCAACCAAAGCTGAAAAAAGCAGTCTGCCTTGCTATTTATCTAGAGCTGGGAGAAAAGAGATGAATTTATACCTTTCTAAAAGGTGTAGTAAATGCCAACCAGAGTTTGGGCTTAATTCTTACTTACCACGGACGCAATGGAGACCGAAAACTATATAGCGTACTCAAAATAATGATGATAGCTACCGTGGATTTGTGGACGCCACTCTTACGGCTACCCTTCTTGATACAGAGGTATGGCCCTCTAACCTTTACTCAATAAAGTCCTCTACAAGCAAGCTGCTTATATACCTTCCACTCTAATCACACAGCTTAGAGTATACTCGATTAGCTGTTGTGTGCAGAGGGAAAATAGTTCTATGGGTAGTTTTTTTTTTTACGCTCTTTGCACGTACTGGGAGTCGAACCTGCATGTGAGACATCATGTGCTAACCATTCACCGATACTATTTCATGTGCCATTACCTGTTAGGCTATCCCCATTGCCATCATTTCTTTTTTATAGATTTACTTCGTTTTTTCTAAATTTTATTTGACGCAAGAAAACTTGTTTATCTCCAATTTTTATCGCTTATCGTTTCCATCTTTACCTTCGGTGTCTTTTCCTGTGGGATGGGCAAAGAAGTTATGACTCCTTGCCACTTTTTCAATTTTGGTTGCCTTCATTCATTTACACACACACACACGCTCACACACACACACACACACACACACACACACACACACACACACACACTCAATGCACTCATAGAGTCACTCATACACACTCAAACACATGCATGTATAAGCACCGTCATAAACACACAAACGTATAAGCATACATGCACACTAACAATATACTCACAGAGTCACTTGTGTACTCATGCACAAATAAACACATACTTACATGTTTAAGCACATATACACGCATATACACGAATAAACATACACACACCTTTCACAAACATAAACATACATATATAAGCACACATATACATGCATATACATAACAATACACACAAATAAGCATACATACAATTACAAAGTCACTTATATACTCACATGCATATGTGAGCACACACACGCATATACATGCATAAGCATACATCAACAAAAGCATACATGCATACTTACAATTCACTCACAAAGTCACTTATATACACACACATACGCATGCATATATAATCACACATATACACGCATATACAGACATAAGCATACATACACAAGCGCACATGCACGTTTGTAAGCACACTCACTAAATCACTCATATACTCTTGCACATACATACATAAGCAACATATACATGCATATACGCACATAAGTACACATATACACACATAAACACATATGCACGTTTACAATACACTCACAAAAGCATTCATATACTCACACATACAAATACATGAGCACACATATACACGCATATACACATACATATACATTGATTAGCTCACATATACACGCATATGCACACATATACGTAACCACACATGCGTGCCTACAATACAGTCATAAAATTAATCATATACCCGCACATACACATACATACATATACACACATATACACACATACATGTATGGCACACATATGCACGCATATGAACACATATACATATGCACGTGTACGCCTACAATACTGTCATATGTTCAATCAAATATTCACACATACATATACATACATAAATACACATATATATGTATATACACACATCTACACACATACATGTATAGGCACTCTTATACACATATACATACACATACATATGCACACATGTACGCCTACAATGCAGTCATAAAGTCAATCATATACTCACACATACACATACATACATAAGCACACATATACTCGCATATACACAGATACATGTATAGGCACATATATACACGCATATACATACATACATATATATATATATGCACACATGTACGCCTACATAACAGTCATAAACTCAATCATATACACACACCTCACCAAATGAAAGAAGTATGAGGAGATACGAACACCCGCTGATAACTGAGAAAGACAAAAAAACCCTCCGAATCGTCTTTTGTGCGTTTTGAAACATTCAACTCTAAAATCAATTTTAATCCAAGTTAATCATTAAACAGATATTAGTTTCAGTTATCTTCGATTTTATTTTAAATTTGTCTTCATCTTCTTTTTCTCTTTTCTAAATAAAAGTCAAAAATTTTCGCTGCTTGAAAATCCGTTTGAATTGAAACGACTTTTCCATTTGAAAGAACTTCCTCAGTGATCTCCCATTTCCTTCCTTGGTGTCAACCCCCCTTCCTAGTAAAAGAAACAAAAATAGGGAAAAAAGCATTTCACTAAATTAATTAAGACTTAAGAAAAGAGAAAAAAGAAATTAAGAAACTAACTATGTTTCCAAACGAGACATTCATTTGCATATTTTATTCTTTAGCTATAAATCAAAATGGTGGCACTCTTGAAGATAAAGTCCTGATATCTTTTACTGCGCTGTTCTGCGCGAAACAGGACAAGAATAAGTCCCTGTCTATGGGCGACACCAAATTAATCACAGGTGTCTTGATTACACACGACGTTATCGTATATATTTACTAAGCTTACCTGAGTCTGGTACAAGGCTGTAGTGGTAGGGCACCAGGCGGTAATGAACTCACTATATTAGCAAGTAATATTCGAGACTATGAGGTTCTTACGAAAAGCATCCAGGAATTTTTTATTATCTTGAGAACCGGATGCACAGCCTTGAGGTAACTAAGCGATGACTCGGAAGGGACCTTACTGCGCACGCTTGAAAATTAACTCTCTTGTGGGATTATTCAATCGTCAGTGAGACGCTGTTGTGTTAGCTTACGTGTGTGGTTCTCTGATATCTTTATTCGCCTTGTTCTGACAAGAATAAGTCCCTGTCAATAGTCGAAACGAAATTAATTACAGCTATCTCGATTACTCACTGGGTATCATCATGGATATTAACTAAGCTCAATTTAGTTTGGCACAAGACCAAGGTAGTGACGAATTTACTATATTAGCAAACTAGAAATCACTCAGAGATTTCATATTTCTGCTAACGTCATTGTCACTTACAACTGGATAAAAATAATTTCATATATAGATATACGTAGTTTAATTATTACAGTGCAATTTTCTTATATGTTTTGAACGACGTATCAAATTCTCGTTGATACCTTGTTTTCGCATTGATTTCAAGACTGTTGTATGTTCTACCAAGTCAAAAGCTTTCTCATAATATACATATATATATATATATATATATATATATATATATATATATATATATATATATATTCAGCTATTTTATGTGGAAGACTCACTGCAGGAGTAGCAGGGGAGCTTCCGGGTGAAGTTACAGCCATAAAAAACTCAATTGAATAATACATTTTTGATTAAATTTTCTGAATTGTTTTCCTTGATCTAAATTGATGAAATTTTTTGTTTCAGCTCCTTTAAAATTAATTCATTTTTGCCATAGATTTCCACCTCTGAAAGCTCTTTAAAAGATAATTCATCGACCTGAAATGTGTGCTGTGGGTATTTCAAGACGTACTGAATTTGTGTGTGGTTTTATTTTTTGTCTTGGATGCGTAGGTCTCTAGTTATAAGCGTACATGAGATACACACATACAAATGTTAAAACTTTATCATGTAAATCTATTTCTATTCGAGCTTATTGAAAATAAGACTGATTTTATAACATTGAAAAAGTCATTTACGTACCACCTCTTGTTCGATGTTCACACAATGTTTAGGCCGATACCTTCTACGGTCCTCCTCAGATGTAAATTGTAATAGTATGAAAGGGAAGAGAATCTCTCCAATCGGTATCTTTTTTTCGTTTTATCTATCTATTTATTTGCATTGGGTCACAGGCTGAAAAAGCCAACAGGAGGGACTCTCTTTCTTAGCGGATATCACATTTTACACCTGAAGAGAGCTGCAGAATGGATCAACCGATGAGAAGAAGAGATTAGATTGTCCGAACAAAAGTTGGTATTGCAACTATATATATATATATATATATATATATATATATATACATAAATATATATATATATATATATATATATATATATATATATATATATATATATATATATATATAGCCCTGTGCAGTGCAGTAAACGTTAAATGATTGACAGTAGACTGACTGGAGATGTGTTTATCATCTGTAAAAGAGTGGATTCACTTCTCATAGAAGGCCAACTCATTTCGCAATGTTGAATGCACAAACAAAAACAATGGATTGTTCAGTCGAGAGCCTCCTGTCTTGGCTCATCCATAATTTCATATTTTATTTAACCGTGGTCGAATTATAGAGTTTCATGTTCAATAAGATCAAGTATTAATCAAAGAGTCCCAAAGGGAAATCATAGAATGCAGTAAAAATTGATGACCGTTTCCATGACACCGGAATTTAAGCATGTTCGACTCCCTAATAATATGCCACGTACGCAAGGTTCTTTCAAAATGGAAGACACAGGATGTGAAGAGAGCAAAGGACAGTTTTCGATTAATCTTTTTGTTAGATTAAAAAATAACAAAATAAAAATAATCTGTAAATGAAAACGTAATCGAAGCTTAGCAATTACATTTTAAAATACCAACTACAACATATTGACCTGATTCCGATGTAAACCAGACCAGTATTAACCAAATCATGATGAGTTTAATGATCCAGCGACCGCCAATTTTTGATAAAGCCGTAGCTGGAAATCCCACCAAGTGGTAGTTGTACACCCAGGTCAGAAATATCTACTAAGACATCTAGTATGAATTTCTGGAAAAAAATATTCCCAATCGAACTTTCTTACAGAACTCTAGCCAGATCTGGGATTACAATGAGAAATGCTAGAATGCAGTAGAAATTGATGACCGTTACCATGACGCAGGAATTTGTGCATGCCTGGTGTCTTGATAATTTGCCACGGTGGCAAGACTCTTTCCAAATGGAAGACGAGGGCTGAGGCGAAGCATTCGTCAGTTTTCGATTAATCTACTTTGAGAAACCGTCAAGCAAAACTGTCGACAAAACAGTCAACAAAACAGTTTCTTCAGTTTTCAAGTCAGTCGGGCAGGCTGGCAAACTGAATATGTATTATACACACAAGCTGCACCAATGGAGCTAGAGGGCTGAAAAATTGAAACATTTACTCCTCATTATGTCTAGAATTTTTGTTCATTCAAAAATCTCCTCTAAATAGGGGATTCAATTTGCAATGTAAGTTTACGCTAAATCGATCCATTAGTTTGTGTTTAGCAGCATTTAAACTTGATTTTCTGGAGTTCATTGCACAATAAAAGGCGTTAGGAGAAACTTATTCTTTGATCAACTCTTCTTCAAATTTTTTAATTGATCATCCTCAACAATGCATACTCCCAAAAGACGTCGGTCACGCGAAAGTTTCTGATGAATGATCAATCAGACCTATTTAAAAAAAATCTTCTCTACCATTCCAAGAAGAATTCCACTTTATGCCAAATTCATTTTTAAAATGAATTGAGAGAAACAAAGTGTAAATTTATCTTTAATCGAGTCAGTTGAAAACAAGATCGATTTTGCCAAACTCCAGACCAAGTTGACGTTGACTTTACCCCCCTCCCTGAAACTAGAAGAACAACAATAATCCTCATCGAATTTAAAGGAGGAAACTCTTCATCGTTTGTATATCCCGTCACGTTAAACCAAACAGATATATAGAATTGGCTAGTCTCATATATTTTCGAATTTGTTTATCATACATAAAATACAAAAACTAGAAATCATCTTCATTTGGAATAGGAGTAAGAGTGGACTTTGATCCTATTGTTACAGGATGTTAAAGTTTATAGTGTGACAGACAGAAAGTCTTACAGAAAGACGGATACATTTCTTATTATAATGTAGAGAGCGATATGTTGTAGTGATGTCAGCAAAGAACTGGGGTTTGTTGAATATTAGAGTTCTTGAATATCTCATCCCAAATATTTGTCGTCTTTTCTCTCGTTCGTTTTTGCGTATGTACGTTATGCTTTTATTGTATCTCTCTCCCAATATCTAATATATGAAGTCTTTTAGATGATGGTAATCTATATTGATATTAATATAATTATCAATATTATTATTTTGATCAGTTTTTTTACAATTTATTGCTGAGTCGTTATCAACAACAGGGCAAAAGAAGGTCGTACAAAATTTGTGTCACAGTTTTATTTTGTGCGTTGGAGTTCTCTGAATTGTAGATTGCGGGTTACAGTTTTCTTTTGTGTTGCAATTTACAATTGTGTACAACAGATAATGGAACTCTTCCCAATATACAGACAGACTCTGTGAACACTTTTTTCTGGATATCACTTAGAGAAGGATTGCCAGGATTTGGTTTTCCATTGCCTTCCTGGATCAGCCCCAGTGCCACGACAATAACGGGTACAGTTTGTTTTCAACAGATACATCTTCTTTATTAAGATTCCAAGGTCCTTGTATTTCCTAGTTTTAGAAGCTCCTTTTATATAGCAACAGAAACCTATATTATTTGGGGTATTATTTTATATTTCCTCATCATTTCTGAGCTACGAAACATCGTGATTCAAGTAGAAACATCTAGAATCTCCAAAATTAGTGAATATATATACTCATCTAACTTCGACGGCTGAGGTAAGTTAGATTTATAACTCCATTTAATTCTCTTTAACACTCTCCTTCCTACTCTGCCACTAAACTACATCTCTTTCTCTCGCTCTCTCTATCTTTCTACCTCTTATTAAATTTGTCACGAATTAACTGCCGGATAAAGGAAAGTTGACCCTAACCCTAACCCAAGTTAACAGACTAACAAAAGTACCCTGACCCAAAGCTTTCGGTTGAGCAAGCTTGACCTTTAAGAACAAGAAAATCCCATTAGTCTTTAAAAGAAGGATAGACAACCAATGCATTCTTCCAATAGTTACATAAGGAGCTGAGACATGGAACCTAAGAGACCTTAAACAGCGAAACATGCACCATGCACATGAGAGAATAGTGCACAACCTTATATAGAGAGATCACAAAAGAGCAAAGAATATAAGAGAATAAACAAGAGTCTGAGATATCATGGAATCAATTAGAAAACTCAAAAGGCAATGTGCTGGTCAGGTTGCAAGAGTATTAGACAACCAATTGGCCTCACGAGTCATAACGTGGATCCCCAGAGATTATATGTGAAACTATGACTGGAAAACTATAAGGAAGAACTAGACAAGTTATAAAAGTATTGGCTCAGAGACGCCCATGATAGTCAGGTCTGGAGAATCCTAGGGAAGGTCTATGTCACTACAGACGCTAAAAAGATGATGATAATGAACACTACACTAACCCCAGGTAACGAACTAATAAAAGAAACTTAACCATAACCTTAATCCCAATCCTAGTTAACTGACTTATAACGGGAGCCTAACGCTAAACATAACCCTAGTTAATGGACTTATAGAAGAGCCCTTACTGTAACCCTAGATGACCAATAATGGAATCCTAACCCTGATCCTAGTTAACAGACAAATAAAGGAAACCTAATCTCAACCCCAGATAAGTGACGATTAAAGGAACCGTTACTCTAACCCCAACCCAAGTTAACCAATGAAGGGACCCTAATCCTAACCATAACCCCGGTTAACAGGCTAATAAAGGAAAGGAAAACTTAGCAAAGCAATTAACATGAAGAACATTGAAATCTACGACCAAGCATTATTTATATATTTCTAATTTATTTCAAAGTCTGAAATTGAAACAATTATTGTCGTGAGTGAATTTTCTGGACTCTCCCACGAGACTTGAATGACAGCCTTTTGGCCTCTGAACGATTGATTCGGGTCTCTTATCGCAAAATAGCCACAGAATTTGTCGACTGGCAAAGCAACCTTGTCTATAACGGGAACTTGTTTAAATAAATTCATCAAGACTAAATTCTTCGACCAGCACTGGAAGTGGGAGATGGGAGAGAAGCGACCACAAAATCCTTCCCCTTCCAATTAAGCTCTTTTGCTTGCATCCTCTCTGCTAGTCCGTCTCAGCGTCTCTGTCTGTCTCTTCCTATCTACTTATATAACGAATAGTATGATTTTCTTGGTTCAGTCCGTAACAATGGGCCCTTCCACTTGAAAGTAACAATTTCGTTGATATTTTTTCCAACCTACAATTTGAAACAATAAACTGTACCACTGAAGAGACTTCAGTAGTTAATTTTTTCAAATCATTTTTAAGCAGATTTCCCTGTGGCAAAGGGACGTGAGTTTGTTCCTCATCAAGAGCCTATTTTTTATTTTTGAACTGCACAATTTATTCACTATCGTAGATCGACAGCCTGGGTAAAGTTGTCAAAAAACAATTAAAAAATAAAAACTAGAACTAAAATGAAGTAAAAGAATAGCCGAAATAATAATACTTCTGTGGTGGTAGAAATTTAAACACGTCCATTTTTTATTATCACAACAATAAACTACTTATATATATATATATATATATATATATATATATACATATATATATATATATATATATATATATATATATATATATATATATATATATATATATATATATATATATATATATATATATATATGTGTGTATATAATGAAGAGTGTGACTTTCTTCGTTCGTTTCTCTGTCTGTGGCAATGGACTCTTCTACATGTTTACCAATAACAAAACCTTGATAGTCCTTTCTTGTATCTTCTATCCGTCTGCCTAGTTATGCAAGGAATGTGGTACAGACTTTAGTCGCTACTCTTTGTGAGTAGTACCCTAAAACCTAGTTTCCATTTACATTTGAAAGGTGAGAGTATTTTTTTTTATTGTTAAATTTTCCAGCTTTTAGGTAAATTCTCATATATATATATATATATATATATATATATATATATATATATATAGAGAGAGAGAGAGAGAGAGAGAGAGAGAGAGAGAGAGAGATACCAGCTGCGACTTGAGGATGTTGGAAATGAAAACCAACAAAACGAACTGAAAATCAACTTAGAATCGCACAAAAAGCTGTAGAGTAATACAAGCGATAACTATAAGAGGTAGAAAAGGATCAACATGGGTCAGGGGAAAGACTACAGTGAAGGATAATACACAAATAATTGAGGTACAAAAATGGAGATGAGTGAGACACTTAGCAAGAGGGAATGACAACAGATGGAATAAAAAGCTAACTGATTGGTTCCCATGGGACAAAAAAAAAACAGTGGAAGAAAAGAATTGGGACAATATGCGAGGATTAGATAGGTTTGCTGTTTACAAATGGCAGTGGTCAGCACAATCTCAGTCGTCATGGAAGGGAATGGGGAGGGATTTTATCTTTGCTGATATATATGTGTATGATAATGAGAGAGGGACTCAGAGAGAGACAGAGAAAGAGAGAGGGGGTGAACGAATGAAAGAACGGGTGTAGTTAGTATGATTCTGGCTTGAATTAAAAAGATTGGGGTTGTTGACAAAGTTGACATGGGTAAGTAGATGGGCGTTACCTCATTGACACTGCTGAATCCCGACAGAGACTTCTAAACGAGGTGTCACGAATTTCGAACCCAACAACACCCGCCCCTTTGTCACCCCCCGAGCTGAGCAGCTGATGCCTACGAAGGGCTATTCCTGGTGTGAACGTTTCTACTTTAATTACACTCTATATTAGTCAGGCCTAATACGTCGTTATGAATTCATGTAAATCAGGTCCCAATGTAACCCGGGTCTGTCACTTTCTAAAAGACGAACGAGAGATAATGAAAATTGTTTACCGAAATGATCTTGCAATAAACGCTATTTTTGTTCATTAGCAGCCATTTTGAATTTTCAGTTGAAGACTATACTCTGTTTTAAGTTTTAAGGATTTAAGTAAAGGTTCCAAAATTTCAATCAATTACATACACATATGAATTAATCTTCTAAGGATGAATCAATCTATCTGGTCATTACATATTAAATGACATTGACATTTAATAAATATATAAGTTACTTGAATCCATAAACTTTTTTGAACGATCCTCAAGTGATAATATGCCATCTTAAAAAGATTGTTGAGGTTTAGTGTACTCAAATTCAGTAAAATATGAATTTTGACTTCCCCATTATTAAAACTTTTATTACAGGTAACAAATTGAGAATGTTTGAATACGGTGGATGCTACAAGACTTCATATCCCGATTCTCTAAGCTCCGACACAGTCAGCCGAGAGGTGTGGTCCACGGAACTGTCATGGATCTTTTAATTCAGTTTATATGATACCCATTTTTGAACTATTTAACTTCTTTTTATTGCCTCTGAATGACTTGATATGGCCTCTCTTGAATTCCTAAAGTCTGCAAAAGTGCTCGGGATGTTGGTCATTTCTGTCCATAATCCATTATCTTTAAAACAGGTTTTGACCTCCCTCAAAGTTTATTTTTGGACTCCATATTCTCAGGCGTAAACCTTCTGAACAAACACTGGATAGTTTGCTCTGAAGTGGTGTTAACTCCAAATATTCTGTTGATGTCATCAGCAGTCAGGGTAGCAGTGCGTCCTAATGTGAAATCTAGCCTAATTTCCATTGCTGCTAAGGGCTGAACACTCTCAAAAAATAACTATGCAATTATGTTAGTACATCTTTCACTTTTAGCCTTATTGCCTATGATGTAAAAGAAGACACTTCATGCGTAACATCGTAATGGTATAAAAGTTCAAAGGTGAGAAGGGACTGAAAAAAAAAGTATCTCAGAATATTCCCCAAGATGCGTGTATATGAAGAAAACTATCATCCTGTACATGGCTGAGTACTGATAATTACTTTTTGATTATAATACATATATATTTTCGAACCCGCTGATCTATTGTAAGCAGTACATAAAAATGCTGGGCTTCCTTGAGATATAAAAATTATTTCAACGTCTAAAAAGGTTGGGAAAGGCTGGTCCAGTGGGTATTCCGCTCGTGTGGTCTAATATATGCTTTTGAAATAACCTCATTAGCACCCAGTGTGTCAATTGGGAAGAGATTTATTCGTATGTGAAAGAAGGACAACAGGGAAGTGTATCGAACTAGCGAACAAAAGCGAACATCGATAATTAAGAAAGGCTGATTATATTATACACCCCTGCAAAGAGAAAGAAAAAATGGAAGCCAGCAGACGACAAGAAACAGCTGCAAATAATTGTATTTGGTCGCCATTTTGTTTCTTTGTGTCCATTCCCGCCAAAATAACATTTTTACGATCGGAAGTAAATGGTAACGAGCAGCCGACATCTTTTTTGTCACAATTCCCTTAATACTTTTCTGTGCCAATGATTTGATTTTGTTTAGGCTATTTTTTTAAATTCTCGCCTAATTTATCATTATTTTTATCTTATATTAACAGATGCAGTTTTATGACTATTGATTTGTTTATTTGCTAGTGGACCTACCCAGCCTAGTCGGGGTTTTTGTATTGAGATAGAAAGAAAAAAAAGAAAGAAAGAAAGAAAGAGAGAAAGAAAAAAAAAAGACAGAAAGAAAAGAGAGAAACTACTGAAAGAAAGGAAGAAAGAAGAACGGAGAGAAAGTCTGAGAGGGAGAAAGAAAAAGAAACGAAGACAGAAAGAAAAAATGAAAAAGATCCTCTTGAAATTGACTAACATAAGGTTGAAGTCTTAAGACTCATACATAGGTCCTGATCTGGTTTACCATGCCATAGTGTGATTGTTAACGAGCTAATTCAGTTTTACTGAGTTTGAATATCACTGGGTGGCTACACTTTTGGCTAAGTATTCATATATTGTAAAAAGCGTTCTATATCTAATCAGATAAGAACCGTCAAATAGATCTGTCGACGTACGTTTCGTCAGTTTTCAAGTTGGTTCGAACGGCTGATTCAATATCTATGAATTACGCATACCAGCTGCATCGATGGAGCTAAAGGGATGAAAATTCGAACATTTATATTTAGAATACACTCATAAAATTTCTTTCGAAAATTTTACCCTGAAATTGATTTCAGGGGGGAGTTTGATTTGCAATGTAAGTCTATGCTAAATTGATCCCTTATTTTGTGTCTGGCAGTATTCACGCTTTTTTTTTTGTTTTTGTTTTTTTGTTTTTTTTTAAATCCTGGTTTTTATAGATATCCTTGCCCAACAAAGGCGAGAGATGTAACCTATTCATTGATACCCTCTTTTCCAATTTTTTAATTGATCACCCCCAACATGGCATGCTGTGAAAAGATCTTGCTCAACTGACTTTTTCTACTAAGCAAGTAACTAGACCTGTTTGTTCACTATCAAATAGTACTTTCACAGATTGGCGACCCGTGCGACAAAAGTCATATACTAATATAATAGGAATATATGCAAATTTATTTTCTATGTATTTCGTGCGATGATCTCATTGGTTAATTTACCTTCTTATTATGACATGACAAAGAATGTTACATCATAGGAACCCTTAAGACTTGTTGTTCAAACACTCTTTAAAACATTTTGAGTCGAGATGAGACTTTAAAGAAACGTTTAATAGGAATCGCTGAATCATCGAAAATAAATTACTTAATGAAATAGTTTTAGGCTCCTTAGTGCTAATACATACATAAATAACCCTGCCATTATTTACAGGTATATTCTAGTGCATTTATAAAAAGGCATCTTATAACATAGAGGCCCAGGTCACCTTTTTCTGTTTGTTCGTGGCTTCATTTTTATCATGTTAAAGTAAATAAAGAGAGGGAGAGGAATGGGGGTAATGCAAATAGTCGGTGTTTGAATAAAACTAGAAGGAGAGAATTTTGAGGACCGCTGCAACGCAGTCTCTAGTCTATATCACATTGTGTTTTATAACAAATTGAAAATATTCTTTAGAAGAATTGGAAAAGATAGAAAAAAAAGTTCCATGCATCTTTTCATCCCTCAAGTGTTGGTTTTTCCGTAGAACAAAGAACGAAATAATAGTTGGGATAATTCATGTCATGTAATATTTCATCGCAAAATTTTAGATTAAACTAAAGAAGGCCAGAGAGCTGAAACGTCGTGATTACGACTATAACGATAGGGGTATTATTCCGAGTAATATAGAAGGACAATGATAATATTTTGTCTCACAACATCAAACAAAATTTATTTAGTCATTGTTATAAAATTCAGTCTCTAAATCTCACTCTCTCTTTATCTCTCTACCTCTCCCTCTCTTAATATATATATATATATATATATATATATATATATATATATATATATATATATATATATATATTTATATATATATATATATAGAGAGAGGGTGAAAAAAAGAGAGAAAGACGGTGAAAGTGACGTACGCTCACACTGACACACACACACACACACATATATGTATATATATATTTGTATGTTTAAGTGTAATTTATGTCCTGCATGTGTGTGTATGGGATGTAGTCGTAATCAGATATGTAGATGTCCAACCGTATAGCATATGCATGTGAGTATATATAAATGTATCGGGAGGTGTAAGGCAGTATGTTGCATAGACATACTAAAACGTTACTTTATTGATCTGCACTACGCCCCCCACCGATATTCCACTCAGAAGCACACACACACACATATACATATATATATATATACATATATATATATGTGTGTGTGTGTGTGTGTGTATCTCGTTGAAGACGATGGACAAGTTTAGTCGGTTTAACTTATTCATCATTTTATCGTGAATAAGTTAAACATAAGGATCTTATAATCTTGGAAAACATTTTCAAAATCTTCGTCCGCTAAACCAAGCCATATATATATATATATATATATATATATATATATATATATATATATATATATATATATATATATATATATATATATATATATATATATATATATATATTGTTTATTTCTATTCGCTCGTTTCTAATTTCGCTATTCTTGTTTTTCCAATTCTAGGTTGAATTTTTTGCCACTTCATTAACTTTTCTTCAGACATTTTTAAAAAATTTGTTTTCGTTTTTCTCTTCGATTTCCAAAGCACTTTTTCCCAAAAATATCTATTCTTTTAATGATATCCTTCCTTCTTCCGTTACCTAAAATTCGAAATCCGGCCTCTTCGACTGAAAATTCCAAAACAAAGGTTGCCTTTTCCAATTTGTTCTCGAAAAAAAAAAAGCTATGGCCCTTATTCCAATTGCATTTCTCTCCTGGCAATTTGCATTCTTCATTTTCGTCTCTTCGACGGTCGGGTTACATTGCATTTTGGAACGGAATAAAAAAAAAGGATTCCTTTATTGTTTATTGTTCTTTTTTTCTCCATGAAGTTCAGGTTTAAAGGGGGTAAATGTCAAATATTTAATTTCTTTATCTGAGCTTTGACCCTTGTCCTGACCTCTCCAAGAAATTTTCAGAGCTTCTAAAAATGATCTTTCAGTCAAAATGATATGGTTCGTCTTTTCATTTTTCTACTCTCAGTTTTTCTATATCCATTGAGGAAATACATATATATATATATATATATATATATATATATATATATATATATGTATATATATATGTTTATATATATATATATTTGTACATTACACACACACACACACACACACATATATATATATATATATATATAAATACATATATATATGTGTGTGTGTGTGTGTGTGTGTGTGCGTGTGCGTGTATACGAAGTGCTACCCAATAGTTCACAAAATCTTAACAGCAAGCGCATCTGAGCACACTTTGTAAGAATGCCTCCGTGGGGAAATCGGTAGAGTACCCAACTGCCGAGGGGTAGATCGTACGTCCTAATCCGAGTAAGATCAGAAGAGAATGTTGATATCTTTCCTGTTTTGATTCTCTATACACACAAACGTATTTACAGACAACTAATATATGTATAAAGATATCTATGCATGTAAATGATTGAATAATATGCTTCGTGATGTACGTATATCATGAAGCAAAGCCATAATATACATATATATATATATATATACACACAGAGCAGATAGTAAAGTCTTTGTTATATATTTGTACATATATATATATATATATATATATATATATATATATATATATATATATATATATATATATACAAATATATATATATAAATGAATTGTTTTTCTTCGCAATATACAGTACTTCAAGCTTTATATATATATATATATATATATATATATATATACTACAAATCAGTGATGCAATTCTACATTTCCATAATTTTAAAAGTGTACACTTCATGGATATTATCTTTGATTTAAATAACAGCACATATGAACCATATAGAAAAGAAAACTCTGTGATCAAATACATCAACATTAGCTCTAACCACCCCCTAAAAAATCATTAAGAAGATCCCCAAATCTAAAGAAACTAGACTGATACACAACTCCATAAATAAAATAATCGGTAATGAAGTTAGAAACAACAATATTAAAGCCCTGAAGAATAGTAATTTAACCGAAACAAACCTTGAATATAAGAGAAGTGAAATTCAATAGCAAAAAACAAAGCAACAACAGCAAAAAAAAAAAAATAGAGGCAGAAAAATTATCCGGTATACACCACCGTTCAACCTTCAAGTAAAAACTAACTTTGGTAAAATATTTATCCAATAATTAGCAAAAATAATTCCCTCCGAGCAAACCTCTATGTAAAATATGTAACAAGAACAAACTAATAATAAGCTTTAGTTGTACTGAAAATTATAATACACTCATCCCAAAACATACCAATAGATTAATTAGTGTGAATACTTACAAAGAAAACATTAATAAACAAGACTCCAATTGTATAAACGAAAAAAGTTCCCCTCTACAAAACAAATGCCTCAAATCGAATATCGTATATCAAGCCGAAATATCAACCAAAGAAAAAACCCAAGAAGTGAAATATTATACAAGAATATCGAAAGCACTCTCTAAAATAAGATTAGCCAACCATATATCATCCTTTACTTATGAAAAATATGAACATAGTACATCATTATTTACATATTAAGGGAAAATGCGTGACAAAAATTTCCAGCCAACTGTAAAGTGGACAATATTGAAACAGACCCACATATGACAAAATGTCGGAACTCTATGCCACCTATGCCCAAATGTAAAATTTGAAATACTTAGTTTTGCCAAAAAAAAACCCCAAAATTAAAATAGATTTATCAAAAACACATTACCTTCAAATTTAACAAACCAAAAAAAAAAAAAAAAAGAGAAAACTCCTCCTACCCTGTAACACCCACAAAAAATTCTCAAAATGTCCCAAACAGGAATTTAAAACATACCTTACCATTTGCCTGAAGAAGCCCGGGTAGGACAGAAACATAAACGTGTTTGTGTAGCAAATCCAATTCAAATATATATATGTAAATATATATATATATATATAAATATATATATATATATATATATATATATATATATATATATATATATATATATATATATTATGCTCGTTCGCAAATAAATGTACTGGTCTGATTATCTGCTCAAAATTGTCCGGCAGCTTTCATGCTTGTTTTTTTCTTTTTTTGTAATTCAGACCTCTTTAGTGATCAATGCCCGACAAAAGTCGAGAGAAATAACATATCCATCAATTGCCCCTTTTTCCAAAATCTTGAATTGATCACACAAAACACAATATCATGTCAAAAGATGTTGGTCAGAGTGACTGACAAGACATGTAAACATTCTTCTCCAAACCATGCATAGTTATTTTTCTCTTGCATAACCAACCTGTATTTTTTTAATCAGAAAGGGCTTCATTACGAATACGTACTCCGTTGTTCTCCAATGGAACTATCCAGATGGAAGCTAGGTACCACAGAAAGAGCTTGTGTACCGTGCGACCATTGCATTCACAATACCCTTTCTTTGCGTCTTGTGCCAATATCTTTGCCAAGATAACCCTCTCAATCTACAATCCAGATTTGGTTCCCTACGGTTCTGGCTTTTCCCAAAGCTAAAACCGATGTTGAAAACAAAATCGCAAATTAAGTGGAACTCAACAAAGTAGCTAATAGCAACTCTGAAAGAAGGTTTGATGGACTGTTTTGGAAAATTTGAAAGAAACTGAGCAGGCTCAAAGGGGAATAGTTTGGAGGGAACTAAGGCGTTGTGTTCCTGCCCTAGGTAAGCTATTCTTTCGTTGATATTAAAGAGCTGGATATGACAGACATTGTACATGTGCAAAACATCCGTCCGTGTATAATTTTGATTAGAGTTATCAATATTGAAAGAGTTTCTCGGTAAACAGAAATAATTTTTCCTGTTAATTTTGTTGTTTTCGGGACGTTTCTACTATTTTCCGCTCTGTAACTTCGTAATACAGCAAAAATAGGTCCTTTACTTCCTTAAAAAATTCTAAATATTACACCTTGAGGAGGACGTATAATTCATCAACCGAAATGTTGGGGGAGTAAAATCAACGAAAATGTGTTTAATTGTCCCAAAATCTGTTGAGCCTATCTATAATTTGAATAACGTCTTAATTTCGATATTAATTAAACCTTCAACCTTCCTTGTCTGATTCTAAACTACTGTTCACTAAGCCATCTCTTTGGGTTACCTCATTCTTATTATCAGCGTTTCTAATGCGGGCCATTTGTCCTGACATAAAATGGGGCTCTTTGACTGTTTTGTGTCACTTCGTTAATAGCCGTCCCCCCGCTCGCTTCACCCGGGTCGAATCGATCTGCAAGCACCTGCTGTTAGCAATTAAAGGCAGCAGAAATCGAAGGTAAGCAATAAATACATTCATAAAAATATTATTCTTATTATCAGAGCGGCGATCTAGCTAACATTTACCGGAATCTTTCCGACTACAACACGCATGCGCCTCTCATGAGGAGCAAAGAGAAGGTAAAAGGAAACAAAGTCTCGATAGAAGAATGGTTAGTCATTCAATAGAAACAGTCATGACGGCAACGTCTTTTGGCAGCATGTTATGTGAGGGTGATCAATTAAAATTTTGGAAAAAAGCTGATCAATGAATAAGTTACTCTCGCCTTTTGTTGGACATTAAATAATCTAGATATAAAAAAAAAGTGTGAATTTGCTGGATGCAAATAGAGGGACCAATTTAGCCCAACCAACTCTTTGAATCAAACCACCATTAAAAACCTATTGGATGGGATGTAAATTGAAGAACCCCCCCCCAAAAAAAAACCAACGTTCTTATCGATGTAATGAAGAGCAAATGTTTAAATCTCCAGCCTTCTAACAACGTTTGCGCAGCCTGTAGCGTGATACAATCATAGCAAGCCAGACTAATAAACCAACAAAAAACTAAAGAAAACTGTGTTGACAGTTTTCCTGACAGATTTGGTTTATGGTTTCTAACAGGTGCATAACACACCAGATGAGAAAAGGCTACACACACAAAAGTGTTCTCATAGAAACAGCTTTCGTTTAAAAGGAACACATATAAAAATGACATTTATACATAACTGATATACGCTGATGAGCCAAAACATTGTGACCAGCGACATGTAGTAAGGATGACTGCTACTGCCTCGAAACAGCAATGCGTATCAGGGTTCAGTAGTATACAAGTAGGTAAGCTGGCTACGGGTACTGGATTTTATAAGCTTAGCATATTTTTGGCACCGTGCAATAACAGATCATTTCAAATAAGAGTTCCAATATGATATGATATACTTTTCTTAATAACATATATATATATATATATATATATATATATATATATATATATATATGTGTGTGTGTGTGTGTGTGTGCGTGTGTATTTAAGAAACGGACGTATTTGGTCCGACGGAATGAATTATAAATTGCATTGTAATATACAGAAAGTTCTTTGAAATGATCTCCCGGCGTTATACGATAAATATATCACTTAATTTGGACAAAGTAAATAGAATAAACAATTAAAGAAAATGGGGCAGCTGCAGGAATTGAACCGGTAGGGTAGCTGCTTCAACGTAGTGATGCTCTTACCATTAAGCTAAACAGTTGCCAGTTATGCAAAGGCCAGATAGCTGCTTTAAACCCAAATTCTCCTTTATTCTCAGTCTTTTTCATCTCTTTCAATGCGATAGTATGTATAATTTCATTTGTATATATATATATATATATATATATATGATAGAGCTTAATTTTTAGCCTGAAATGTAGTGCCAGCATACGACCAAGCAAAGGTTCTCTTACGCAGGAAAAGAAAGATTAATGAAATAGATGTTCCTTGTTCGTTGTTTCCAACCAGGCAAGCATCATTGAGGGATAGGTGCCTAAGTATATATATATATATATATATATATATATATATATATATATATATATATATATATATATATATATATATATATATATACTAGAGGTCGTAATGTATAATAGATATATCTATCTATGTTTCTGTGGAATATGAGCGCATTATTCACATCCTCTTACTTACTATGGAGTTTTATTCAAGGGTTTGAGTTGAAGAGTCCTTTGTTCTTAATTGTGCGAAGGAAACATTTTTATTAGCAAAATTGTTATGTTCAAGTGTAAGAGTCCATTGCTACGGACAGAAAAACATTCAGGAAAAGTCACATCGTTCATTTTATATATATATATATATATATATATGTATATATATATATATATATATAGAGAGAGAGAGAGAGACAGAGAGAGAGAGTGAGAGAGAGAGAGAGAGAGAGAGAGAGAGAGAGAGAGAGAGAGAAGCAAGTAATCAAAAAAGCTCGATATGAAATAATTAGTTTCGACCCCAGCTAAAGACTAAAAAGAGACTTTCCCTCATTAAATCAACCAGCTCAAAAGAACAACTCCAAAATTGGACACTTTTTCGTAGATAAACGATTTTGATAGAAACATTTCAAATAGATCAAAGCGAAGCGAACGTGAAATCGGTTGGCGCCCTGGGCAAAAAGCCATTTTTTTTTTCGACACAAAGCAATCTAAAACCATCGAGTGACCCACAAGTGTTGTCTCCCACCTTTTATTCCGTGCAGTTTAGCAGTATTATTTTTTTGTTTCAAGATTTACTGACGCATTACAAAATTTGCACCCTTTTCTCGAAAGGGTTTGATGAATTATCGTACAGGTCCTGCCGGCATGGGCGTCCGCATTTCCGGAGTCAGGATACAAAAGCTTATATATTTTCGGGGGAAGGGAAGCGGGGGGGGGGGAGAGGCCAACTTTATGATCCAGATGTCAGATGGTGGATTTGATCGATGACGGAAATGCATGACATGACTTTGGATTGACACGACTGAGTGAGCAGCAGCGAAAAATAAGACAATATTTTAATATGGTAGCATTTAGTTGAAGTTACATAAACGATTGTACTGAACCATTATCCTTTATTGATTGTAAAGTTCCAACTTTCAAACACTCTCGCCCTCGGTGCGGGGGCCTGATCCAGTGGGGGTGGGGGAGATATCAACTATGACTGTTAACTCGTCAGCAAATGTCAAGATTATTTACGTATGGATAAATTGTACAATTCTATATTTCAATATAAATAGATCTGTTGCCAACGGAAAAAAAACGCAGAACTTGAATCATTTTTCCTGATGGTCTCCTACAACCATTCACGTTTTCTGTTTTTGATATTTTTTAAAACAACTGAGATGTCATCATCATCATCATCATCATCATCATCATCATCATCATCATCATCATCATCATCATCAGTATTAGGGATTTTACCAGTTGCCTGCTTAAATCAGCGGAGATACAAGCGTGTGTAGGTACACAAAAACACAAGTGCGTGCACACACAAACACACGTGCGTACAGCAAATCTTAGCTAATCAGCAGCAGTCAAATACGTGTCTGTATGTTTGCAATACCGCCTACTCTCTTTCTATTTGCTTTATTGTGACATACAACTGACAAACGATCAAAGCAGCAACCCTATCAACAAACGAACAAAGTGAGAACAGCTTTTATATATTTTTCCGTTTAGCCCATTGGCTTGAAAATAATACCATATACCTTGGACGAGGATGGGCTTGCTAAGCAAGCATCTAGTGTAGTTATTTTAAAATAGATTCACTGATCTAGCACAAGATTATATAATATCAAATTCTCATTGTGCGTATCTCTTTGAGATCTATAGTTAGCTGAAACGGTGCACTGTACTTACTAAAGTAGAATTTGTTCCAAAGGTGCAGGTTTTGAAAGGGTCGAACTTTATGACCAGTGGAGCTGCCTGTCATAAATGCCATATAAAACAAAATTCTAGCTATCATACGGAACTACAGATTCGAAGTATTCCGGTTGCTTTCTTCTAATATTGTCAATTTAGATCTTTAAAAAAAATCTTTATCTATATCTATAGTCAATTTAGAGTTTATATATCTAAAGTTAGATCTATAGCCAATTTTTAAATTTCATATCCAAATTTAGATCTGCAGCCGATTTAGATAGTCTATATCTAAATTTATATCTATAGTCAATTTAGATCTTTCATGTCTAAAGTTAGATCAATAGCCAATTTAGATATTCTTTATCTGAATTTACATCTATAATTTTAGATCAAGTATCTATAATCAGTAATTTTTTAAAATGTATTTATTAGAGTTATCAAGATATTGTATACTGGCTAATATATCTAGTGAATGTCGACTTGTTACGATGAACAGATGTTCAGAAATCGCAGTGCATACAAGGTAGGAAATCAGATTTCTCCAATTGTAGTCAGTATATTGACTCTAAGCTTAAAAAATGCCTAAAATATCTGGGTGATTTGTAATTTAATAATAATATTGTGGGTCCACGCTCACCTCTAATGCGATGGACCAATTGTCAATTTATGTATTTGCAGACTTACAGTTCATTCTTGTTTCGTTAGATTGCCCTACTTTTCACTCAAAGTGCGACTCAACGTCTTACAAGACAGTCAAGAAAGAGTTGAAGCATGCAGTAATAGTGGAACTCACTAACAATAGCTATTGCGTATAAGTTAATAATCGTCACTCCGCCAAATGCATTCAGCTTACATTGCAATACACACACACGCCAAAATCACGATGGTTAAAAAGCTAGTCTTACAGACCATTGCCAGTGCAGTCAGTTCCATCCTCGCTGGGTGCTATACTATTATGGCCTTGAGCTAAGCTCACTAAATATCCACATAGAGAGCCTACCATAGAGCAATAACTAACAATCTAGTCACACAGAACATTGCAAGTGTTGTGAATTAATTCCTCACAGGGTACCTCACTAAAATGGTCTAGTGTTAAGTAAACATCTACATAAGGAGCCTGTCATAGGGCAATTGTTAGCAAGCTTGTCTCACAGGCCATAGGTAGTGAGTCAGATGCTCACTGGGTATTCCATAATTCTGGACTCGGATCAGACTATAATGAGTCAGTGAATATCTATGTTTTTAGTTAATTATGGATATTTAGGCTCAGCATAGTGTAGCACAGGGTGACATAGCGGATACGCCTTGAGGATCGAACGCTTACGAATGGTTTCGCAAGACTAGTTCCTTAACCATCATCATAATCATCATCAGTCTTTTAACGTCTGCCATTGGACTTGAACCTCCCTCTGGATTCGCCACAATTCTTTATCATGGGTGTCGCAGAGCCAGTATTTTCCGTATTTGTCTAGTTCATCTCTCCATCTTGTATTCTGTCGGCCTCAGTTTCGCATGTGGTCTCTGGGGATTCATGTTGTGAGTCGTGATGTCCATCGGTTGTCTTTCATTCTTGCAACATGACGAACCCGTTGCCATTTAAGTTTTCTAATAGATTCTATGATGTATCTGACTCCAGTTTTCTCCCTGATATACTGTGCTGTCTTGCGATCTCTCCATGTAAGGTTGAGCATGATTCTCTCGTGCACACGTTGCATGCTTCTCAGTTTGCGAGTCTGTCTCTTGGTTAGGTTCCATGTTTCAGCACCACAAGTAAGGGGAGAATGCTAAACAATCTATCACAATGTTTCTAATGAATATCTGAAAAAAAAAAGCTATAACACATTAATAGCAGAAAACAGTTAGATAGTTCATTCCTCTACCCACATCATTGACTTGAAAACTGAACGAAAATCAGTTCATATAATGATACGATGCGGGTGAGGTAACTGTATCAAAATCCTGGATCCACTACTCAATTCAATCCATTTTTTCATTGCTCGTGCTCCACTCTTCCACAAAATCATTGACTTTAGGAGATTTTGTGTTCACACTTGAGTTAATAAATGAATGTATGAAAATAAATCTCTCAAGCGAATAAGATATTCCTGGATCGACCCAAAAATTTGATAAATTCTTGCTATCCTCAAGAGTTACCCTTCCAGCAGATATCATTGAAATTCACTGAAGACTTTAAGAGATAATACGCAGCCATATGACTACGAGGCAGGGGAGGCAATGGGAAATTTAATCAGTTCTTAGTGATCATAGTCCACCTTTCCACGAAATACCATTGAAATTCGTTGACTTTTGTGTTGACAGTCAGAGAGACACGATTGAATGCATATACCTCTACCAAATTCATCGACAGAATTAAACAATTTCAGTCGTTCAAATTTCCGACCATCCATTGCAAATGATAGCACGAAATATGTATTGATGTTAATCGATGTCAGACTAAGGGAAAGAATGTCAAAAAAAAGAATGGCATGCCAAATATCTACACCATTCCTCACTCAACCTCCAGGGTAGGGTCAGGGGTTCCCCCCCCCCCTGCAGGCCCCAATGAATCTTTATCGGTTTGTTTTGACTGGCAGCATGTGTCTTTATCGGCCAGTCATTTCCTTTGTCTCCCTACAGAAAATCCTTTCCCCGTTAGCCTGTGTTGAAGATCCTAATCGGTCCATCAAGTGGAAATGAAGCGCCAGATCCTATCATGGATCAACGAGACGATTTTCTTTCTTCTTTCGCATTTGCTCAAGTTCCTTCTTTGTTTCTTTCTTTTATCTGTCTTTCTGTGTTTTTTTCTTATTCTCTTTCTTCCGTTCTTTCTTCCGTTCATTCTTATTATTTCCCCCCCTTTCTTGGTTTTTCTTTCCGCCTTTTTCTTTTTTTTTCCTAAATTCATCCTCACCTTTTTTTTTTTACTTTTTTCTTACTTTCTTTTCTCTTTCCTTTTCCCACCCTCTTTTTCCTCTTTTCTTCTTTCTTTTTTCTTTTTCTTCCTTTCATTTCTTTTTTCTTTTCCTTTCTTTTTTCTCTTTCCCTTTCTTACCCTCCCTTTTATTTACCCCCCTTCTTTCTTCTTTCTTATGTCATTCTTTCATTATTTTGTTCACCCTTTCTTTCTTCTTTTTTTCGTTCTTCCTTCTCAATCCATAAAACTCTTTCTTTCTTGCTTAATTTTTGATTTCCTTTTACTTTTATTCATTTCATTCCTTGTTCAGACCGTTCCACTCCTTATTTCATTTCTTACTATAAACCTTCTTACTTTCTTTCTTGTACCCCTTTCTTGCTATAATTCCTTTCATCTCTTCTAGTGTTTTTTCTTCAAATCTTTTTTTTTTCCTTTTTTAAGAATATCTCCTAGGAACTGTCAAATAAGACTGTCACCAAAACAGTTTAGTTTTTAAATTGATCTAAGTAGTTGCCTTGCTGATTAGCTATGTGTGTATCACATATGTGCAGTATCAATAGAGCTTGTGGGCTGAAATTGCAACATTTATTCCTTATTATTTCTACAAAAAAAAAAGGGGAATTTTATTTTTGACGCCCCCAATAGGATTTTCAGAGAAGGGGCTTTCCAATTGCAAAGCAAATTTATGTTAAACTGGACCCTTAGTCGGTGTCCAACAGCATTCACGCTTGTTTTCTAACTTCTAACTCACAGTGATCACTGCTGGGCAAGAGGCAAGAGAGGTAACATTTTCATTGATCACCCCTTTATCCCTTTTTTAATGATCACCCCAACTATGCATACAGCCAAAAGACGTTAGTCACGTGGCGCTTTCGATTAAGTGACTAATTAGACGTTTTCTTCTTTTCTGTTTTCTTTTTCTTTCTTATTCTTCTTTTGGTTTATTTTTTCTTTTCTATGTTCTCTTCATTTTTTTTCTTTCCTTTTTCATTGGCATTATTTTGTCTGTCGTGGTATACTTATTCTTCCATACTTGTTATCTGTTATATATTCCGTTCTCCTTTATCTCTTCCCTAGCTAGGTTCTTATCTTTTTCCTGCTATTCATTCATTGGTTTTCTCTTAATGAAATATGTCCTTGACCTATCATTTTTTTCTGATTCTACATTGAAACCTTCTTTCCGGTGTTCTTGCTGTAGAACAATGACACCAAAGACATGTTGGTGATGAGGAAGTGGTGGATATATATGTCTTTCCCAAGTGCATTTGCACGCAGTGAATGCATATTATTTTATTCAGGGTTTGAACTCAGCCTTCTGATCACATCCCCTTTCAGTGAACCGCTATGCTACTTGCGCTCCCACGCTTATATCAATAAGTTTTCTTTCTCACTTCCCTTCCTCTGTTTCAAATTGAACATCTCTGATGCAAGTGGGGTTGACTTAGTTTTTCCAACGTAACAAAAATCAAGAACAAGAACAATCCTTACTTATCAAAAAGGAAACTCATCACTTTTTGTCTATCGCGTTAAACCAAATCGATATATAAAATTGATATTTCCCTAACGCAATGGTTTCGAAACTGGGGTTCGTGGAATAGTGTTCAGAGCTCTGCGGCAGTGTTGCCCCTGAACCTAACTTTGAGAATCTCGTGACAGAAAGACATCATCCATTGCGTGGCAATACCAAAAAAAAATACTATTATCCTACACAGACCTATGCTATATATTAGATTTCGATAAAAAAAAAGTAATCCATTTTTTAAAAATAGGATTTGAAAAGTAAAAAAAATGCTTTTTGCTAAAAAGGGGGACCCGTCAGAATATTTCCTCCGTAAAAGGGATACTTGAGTTGACAAAGACTCGAAGATCAGAGTCCTGACCTGATTTGAAATCGCAAACAAGTGACCACTAGTCCGCTCTCAAACCGGCAGAGCCAAAATTTAGATTATATATCGAATATAAAAATTGCAGTGATCATCCTTAATTAGAATGGAAATAGAAGTAGAGTTTGACCCTGCAGCAGCCAGGCTTGTTCTCCTCTCTTCCCTGTGCCTTTTCACAAGATTCTTCTTCCCGCGCTTTTCATAATTCTATTTTATCAGCCGTATTTTACTTCCTCTTCCCCAAATCCGCGAAAAACCTCTTTTATTCTTTCGTCGTTATCTCTCCTGGCCCGTCCATCTCTCTTTCTCTCTCAATCCCAAGCCTGTTTCTCTAGTTCCCACCCCTCTACCATTTGACAATCTTGTGATCCGTCAAGGGGCCAGCCCGGACTAATTGGGGTCAAAGGTTGCATCGCCGCCAATATATAACACATCATAAAGACAGTGGACGCGTATTGATTCCGGGCTGTGATGACGTTTTCCAACAGTTTTTAATGCGAACTACTTTATTAGCGACGCTTTACTGCCTCGGTTTCGGTGCCGCTTCAATGGAGCGAGACGATTTTGAAAAATA
The DNA here is from genome assembly GCA_963457665.1 of Thysanoteuthis rhombus. NCBI lineage: Eukaryota > Metazoa > Mollusca > Cephalopoda > Oegopsida > Thysanoteuthidae > Thysanoteuthis > Thysanoteuthis major. The sequence continues at coordinate 22,164,063 of OY735236.1, read as the reverse complement.
CGGCAACGATTTAGAAGAACAAGCAGACGGCCTGGCATTCGACCATCACGGCGAGAAACTGATAGCTAGTCAGGCAGATATGTATAGATATATATCTTTATCTGGGAAGGGGGAAGAAAGACAAACAGAGAAACTGAGAGACTGAGAGGGAGAGAGAGAGAGAGAGAGAGAGAGAGAGAGTGGTGGGAAATGAAATGACTAGGAAGTATGATATGGAGAGAAAGGGGATATGACGGAAGAGGCAGCTGGGAGAGAGATAGATAGTGATTGATATAGAGAGAGAGTAGGAGAGAGAGTAGGAGAGAGAAAGTGAAGAGGAGTATACGTTTGCATGAATTAATAGAGCGGGAGTAACGAAATTTATTGTATTTCTATATATGTCCGAGGAGTAAAACGAGGCAACCATCCTTCAGTTAGACGAACATGGTTAGAAATAACAAACTCTGTCTATTTAATTTTTTGTTGATTTATGTAGTTGACGTACAAACCTTTCTTTCTTTCTCTCTTTCTATTTTTCTCATTTTCTATCTCCCATTCTTCCTTTCTTTCTTTTTGCCTTCTTTACTTCCCTAGTGTTTTTCTCATTTTCATTCTTCTGTTTTTTTTTCCTTTCCGATCCAGATTTCTTTCTTTCTTTATTTCTTCTTTCTTTCATTATTTATTTTTCACATTTTTCCTTTCTTCCTTCTTTCCTTACTTTCTTTCTTTCTTTCTTTCTATCAATTGCTATTTGTTTTTCAGCATTTTCTTTCATCCGTTATTTCTTCTGTTTTTTCTTTCTTTCCATTATTCTTGGTTTAATAGATTGATAGATATGAGAATGGATAGATATGAAAATAGATATATAGATAGATAGAATGATTGATAGATATGAACTATCAATGATAGGTAGATATAGGTAGATAGCAAGATATGAAAAGCTTAGATAGATAGATAGATAGATAGATAGATAGATAGATAGATAGATAGATAGATAGATAGATAGATAGATAGATATAAACAACCTGAGATAGGTAGATCAGAAAGGCATATATATATATATATATATATATATATATATATATATATATATATATATATATAGAGAGAGAGAGAGAGAGAGAGAGAGAGAGATTGAAAAGCATAGATAGATAGATAGATAGCAAGCACAGAATCGAGAGTTGTACAGATTTCATGATAAGACGCTGGCCTAAAAGTGATAATCTTTCTCCTGGCTGGGTGTTTCAGAAAGCCAACGACTGCTGCCCTGTTGTTGGTGATGACAGGGGGAACTGGGGGCACATGATGGATTGGGTCAATCTGTTGAGGGTGCCGGAAAAGGAAGGGGTGGGGATGTGGTTCATTTGTGTTTCTGATTCTTCTTGTTCACCATTGTAGGGGGGAAGTGAGGACTTCATGGATGCGAAAGAGAATAGAGACCAACAATTGGATCTTTCAAAGTATGGAAGTAAGAAATCGACAAAAGAAGACAAAAAAGGAGAGCAGGGGGGTGTTAGCAAAGAAGGGGAGATTTTGTGCTTGGGGAGAAATTAAGTTTAATCCTAATCAAAAGATGGTTCTGGTTAGTCACTCAAAAGATGCCGTCACGTAATCAGTGTCCTTTGGTAGAATACCCTGCTGGGGTGATCCATTAAAAAATTGAAAAAGTGGGTTACTTCTCTCACCTTTTGTTGAACAGTGATCTCTAAAACAGTCCGAATTTTCTCTATTGCCACATACAAACATACATAGTCAGCCATCTAGCCATACCAACGTAAAAACTGAAGAAACGTATTATGGCAGTTTTGGTGACAGATTTGGTTGACGGTTTTCTAGAAGAATGAGAAGAAGAGAGAGAGGAATGGAAAAGAGGAATAAAGAAGAAAGATCGTAAGAAGAAAAGGGAAAAATAATCACTTGGTTATAATTCCAAATGACGGTCAGGGAATGTTGCTTTTACATATCGGTATGGCTTAACGTGAAGGGACAGTCAAACAGTGAAGAGATTACTCCTCTAAAATTTGATGAGGATTTTCCTTTCCCTTGTTTTAGTTTTAGTCAATTCCAGATTTGGAAAATTAGGTGAGGAATACCCTTGTAGTTATTCTTGTTACATTAGAGAAACTAAGTCAACTCCAGGCTTGGACAGGGATTTGAGAGTAGATTTTAGGAAAAAAGAGGAAGAACAACAAATAAAAAATTCTTAAAAAGTAGAAAGTTGAAAAAGAAAGAAAGAAAGAAAGAAAGAAAGAAAGAAGAAGAATATGAATTTAAAGTGATCAATTGGGTCTTTTGAAGTAAAGGGTAGTCAAAAAATTGAAACAAAAAGAGGAGGTTTTGTGAACGGAGAAAAGGAAGTATTTTAATATTGAAGGAATGAATGTTCGTAGTGAAGAAAATTAGTCAGAGAAAGAAAATGTAAGAAGACAAAAGTTTTTACACATGAAAGGTTTTTACATCAATAGAATAATGTTAAATGGGGAAATTGCATTTTTTACAGCTTTTATATAAATAGACATGATTCGTTATTATTGGTGGTTTTTGAGCGCTCAACAGCAGTGGTGTCTAGCCAGGAAATCAGACTAATCTCCAATTACGATTTCCAATTAAGACATAATATCACTCAAGCTGCTGATAAGATCAAAACAGTATTTGGAGTGAAGACTACTACATTGCGAACTGTTCATTGGCGGTTCAATATGTATAAGCCAGGAATTACGTACACTAATAATAATTCTCGATGGAGGTTCGTACCTGTATTAACTGAGAGCAGCGACCAGCGGCCTACGAACAACTAAGATCACTTTCCCGGAGACTCTACAACTTCAAAAGCGATCATATCTCGTCATCTAAAGACAATAGAAGATGTTAAAAAATTAACAGATGGGTCCTATATTAACTAAATAGAATGCTTCTTGAAAGTTCAAGACCCAATGCCTCTCAGATCACTTGGTATAAACTCAGAGAATTGGGTTATGATATCTTGCAGCATCGTCCATATTCACCTGACATCTCTCCAACAGATTATCATCTTTTTCGGCATTATTCTTCTCAGTTCCTGTCGGTGATCTTTATGTAGATTTCAGTTAGTGTAACGGTTGTAAGACTCTAATATTAATTCAGAGAAGATTTTGGCCAAGAAGTTGGAATTATCATTTACCATGTTCTCATCAACGATAACAAAGGGCGACACTGTTTACTGCTTATTCAAAAGTTGTTATGTCTGCCCTCTACAAATTGCTTCTTGTAAATCTCTGACGGATGTGGCCCTAGACCCTGTTGGAACTTCGGATGAACTTTTCTCGGCCAGGTCAGAGGTCAATATGTCCCATTGCCGAAGCAAATACAACGTTAACAACCTGACATCACTCTCTGCATTTCTGGTCACGTGCCTCCGAAGATTTCCATTGCAAAACAGCGTAATCTGATATATAAGTGGTGTTTTCTGCCAGCACTATAGTGCATGTGGTATTTATGAAAACTCATGTCTACTGGATCACTTAGAAGTAGGGAGTGGCACAACGGTTACCGATAAGGCTGTTCTTTAACCATGGGGGTCCAGAGCACTTCAGGTTCAGTGGGCCCCTCATACACAGAAAATAAAACACACTGCAAATAATGAAAATATTAATACACATCAAAATCCGTTTAAATGTGTTTAAAACAAATGCAGGCGTTATAATGAAATGAATTCAAAAAAGAATTTCAAGTAGCAATTATTAATTCATTTCTTATTAAAGAAACTAATATCTTAATTGTTATATTTTTGTATACAAGGGTGCCCTGGGCAATTGCCCCTTTTTGTACCTCTATGACTCTGACTCTGATTACCGGTACGGAAAACCGAATCAGCAGACTTAGTTCCAGCTTCTGCCAAAGCAGTTTATCTTCTCACTAATGCCCCTAAGAGAAGCATGAATCCAAAGTTTGAGCCCTGTTACCCTGGAAGATAGTCCATCAATAAGAAGGTTATTCTGCGAAAAAAAAAATCCACGGCTTGTGGGTCACCATAGCTAGTCTCAAGACCAGGTAAAAAAGGAAAGAGCTGGGCATGGGTTCAGCAACTCCACCTTATAAAATCTACTTGTAATTGAAAACGCAGCAGAGTGGTTGTAACCCTATGCTCCACGAAGATTCTACACGAATGAACAATAATTACATTATGAATACAGGCTGAAGGGGCATTTAGTTAGGCCAGACATGTTTGGTATATAGTAAAATTAACTCGATTCATTTTTCATTGGATGGAGCATTGTCAACAATTTCTAATTTTGATTAGTATTTCCTTTCAACTTATTCTTAGTCGCTTTTCATTTCAACTATCCAAACTGTCAGCTCATGGTCATAAGTTAACAGCGCTGATCGGAGATCAAGAATATAAACCTTGATGAAACTCGAACTTGCGATTCTCTTGGTTTAAGAAGCCTGCTTTTCTCTACCAGCTGCTCAATCGATTCAGCTTCCAGAGCTTCGCGGTGTGAAAAAGATTAAATATAACCTTTAGACTTACTCTTTATTTTACCCCGATCGTCCAGCAATCTATTCGTTATTGTCTTTTAGTACACTAGTCGTATTATTGTTCGTAATACTGTTTTGATCTGTTAATTATTTGTGCATTTCGCTGTAAATAAAAACAAAACACTTTCTGTTTTACTGATACTGAAATATTGAGCTAGAAGCCGACTAATATATCTGCTGGGTATTAAAACGATACTAAAGCTTGGAAAAATGACTTCTAGCTATGCTGCTAAGTTGAACATTTAACATTGTCTTCAGTTCTTAATTGAAGTATTGTAATTATTCTATGATGTATCGAGTCTAGGTGCCCAGTATGTGTTATTTCGATCATTGCGTTTTGGTTGTTAAGACTTCTGGTTTCCTTGTATTGTCTTGAGTTCTCAGAGAAAAGTTTATTATTTTATGGATTATTTGGACAAGCATCCTCATCTTTTTTTTCTCATTTTTACCAAAACATTGTGGTAACGACGAAGATAAGCATTTTAACGAAAGTACTTCGTAGAATGATTAAACCCATCTTTATCTTTAATCATAAATATTCAGGATGAAATCATATTGAGTCAAAATCAAGAATCTCAAGCAAAAAGTAATAAAACTGTGGTTTACAAACAATGTGATGCAGCTCAATGGTGCACCGTCACTATTTCCCAAGTGTGCCGCCACTGTCTCCCAAGTGTGCCGCCGTTATCTCCCGGGTGTACCGCTTGATATTTTCCAAATATGCAAATTGATGCTGTATTGTATCCGTCCAGTACAGGTATTCTGACTGTCCCACCTTCACTACAGAGTTACCAATCTCGTGTTTTTTATCATAACATGGAAGGAAAAAGAGTTGATGTGGACAATGTTGATATGGAAGTTTCGTTCATTGATTACTGAAACGTTTTTGTCGAATTCACTTCTTTTTACGGTACGTCGACTTACGGCACACGTCTTCATCAGTGTTTACTGCTCCGAGGAAGCAGGATGCTAATAAAAAAAAGAAATATATATATATATATATATGTATTAGGAAGCGTCGACCAAAACTACCACCAAAACTGTGAACGTAGGTTTCTGCAGTTTTCCGGTTGGTCTGACTATTTGGCTAGCTGGCTAAGCAATAACATAAAAAGGAAACTTGAAATTCCAGTGCATACATCTCACATACAGGCTGTAACAATGAAGATAGTAAAACTGAAAATTCTATATATACCTTATGTTTAGAAAAAACGTTCTTTGAAAAATTTCCCTACTAAAAGTATTTTGATGTTGGGTTCTATTTGCAATGTAGGTTTATGCTAAATTGATCCCAGCTGCATCCATACTTGCTTTTTTTGTTTGAAATCAGACATTTTTTTAGCGGTCACTGTCCAACAATAGACAAGAGATGTAACTTATTTGTTGAACACACCGCTCTCTATTTTTTTAATTGATTACCCCTAACATGGGATGCTATCAAAAGATGTTGATCTCGTGATGGTTTCTATTGTTTGATCTATCAATCCGGTTTATATTTTAATAGATATATTTCTTAGTGTGCCATCATAGAATAAAGTTTGGGAACCACTGGTCTAAAAGAGTTAAAAGAACCAGCCTAGCTATGTGTTGAAGATATCGGTTTGAAAGCCAGGCTTTGTATTCTGGGCTTTGCCAATTGAAGCCAGATTGAGTAATGACGAATGACGTTCAGCCTCTTCTGATTGGTTCACCAACGGCATTGTTGCTCTTATTAGACATGACACTTTTGATTTCTAGCTTTTGAAATACGGCCAAACATTGGAGAAACGTTACACTTGCCTGACTCCATTGATTTTCCCTCTTTTTTCTTCTTCTCCTTCGTTTCTTCAACATTTTCATTCCGTTTTTTCTACATTTCCCTTTTTCCTTTTTCTTCTTTCCTCTCCTTCTACTTCTTCTGCTTTTCACTGATTTGTCTTCTTTGTCTTCATCTTCTGATACTTCTTTTTCTCTTCATACCTTTTCTTCTTTTTTATTATTTTTTCTCCTTTTTGTGCTTCCCTTTTCTCCTTTTTTCTTTTCCTTTTCTCATACTTCTTTCTTTCTTTCACTTTTTTGCTTTCCCCTTTTCTCTGCCTCTCAGTCTTTCTCCCCACTCTTTTTTTCTCTTTTTCATTCTCTTTCTTCATTCCTCTTTCTTCCTTTCTTTCTATTTTTTTTCCATTTTTCCTGGTTTATTTATCTGTCTTGATTTTACTTCTCCCTCTTTTCTCCACTTCTTTCTTTCATTCTTTAATTAGGGATAGGGTTGTAAGCTTATGAAAATAGCCAACGAAATCCAGGACTCGAACACTAACCACTGGTGCTAGAAGGAAAAAGGTTAGTGTTTGATACCTGTTGAAAAGCAGATTTTCAATGTAGACAGGCCCTTCTCATTTGGAAGTTTGCCCCAACATAGCCTTCCCTTCAGGCTCAGATATAAAGTAAAAAAAAATTATCTATCTAAGTACGTATGTAAGCAAATAGAAACACTCTTGAAAAAGACACGTTACATACATACCCTGTCAGTCTAACAAACAGACTAGCTTGTTCAGCCAACGACGAAGCAATGAGTTAAAAAATATATATGTATTACATATCACACATTAGTGTGTCCTGAAACGAATATGCTTTATTATCTAGAAGTAAAAATCAGTATTCTTCATTGTACGGGAAGATCATATCATAAATTTCAAGTATCATAAAATTTTATAAGAACCCTGAAATGTCTTTACGGAACATGGAATGTGGCCTTAAAATACATCAGTCGATTTCTGCTGAAAACGTCTCTTTAGTTGGAAATATAGAAACCACCTTGAACAACTGTAACCATAGAAGGTGTCGAGGGGGTTCTTATTCTTTTTATGTATGCGTGTGTTTGGATGTTAGTGTGTTCAAGTGCTCCAAGACATAATGTGCTGTCTACAAACTTGAA
>OY735236.1:22141652-22154152 GCA_963457665.1 Thysanoteuthis rhombus | reverse complement strand
ATATACATATATATATTTATATATATATATTTATATATACACACACACACACACACACACACACACACACACACACATATATATATATATATATATATATATATATATATATATATATATATATATATACTGTGTTCTTTCTTTTTCCAAAGGAACAGCATTTCTATTCGGTTTAATATATATTGCCGTGATCCAGGTGATATGTTGGACTGCCTCGATCTGAAGATTCACTTTCTTTTCCGTGATATGTTCTCAACCATGCAGTATATTTATGTGTATACCCCAAGGCTTTATTTGTAAGAGTCAAAAGGTATCAACTCCCCTCCCGAATCGGATGGAATCTCCCCAAGTCGAACAAGGGGTCAATTGAATGGCTAATCCAACATCGAGCAATAATCGACCCTCAAGTCCTCATCCCCTCGGGAGGTTGATGCAACACGCCAGTTAATTTAAAGGTGTTCCTTGTAGGATAACCATTTAGACGAGTAAACCACTTCTCGATTAATATGTCTGGGGCAGCTCCTCCAGGCTCGGAGGTCTGAGATTCTCACCTAATAGCAGAGAGTTTTGATTCACTTCCAACACAGATACTAAAGTAATCAAGTATCAATTTTAGAAGAGTGCCAGCGGCCGAGCGGTTAGATGTACAGAGAATAGAATCGGTGGACCAACTTCATACTCTGACTAAGTTCTAAATTCAAGTCTAAAGTCGAATACCATACTACGCAGGCAACTCGCTTATATCCTTTTGAATAAGCGAGGGCAAGACTTCAGTCCCAATTTTTTCACCCTCACCACACAGTGCAATTCATCATAATGGAGACTTTTCCACATTCTTTGCTCATTCCTCGAATCGAACCCAAGACCTGTATGTGAGGCAGACGTGCTAACCATTGTACCATTCGAGTGGAATCTGCATCCCTTTCGAACTTGTGTCCTTGGGAAAGGCATAAATCTGTTTCCTCTCCCCCAAGCTATGGGCAAAATAGCGGGTTAAGTGAGTGACGCTACTTTGAGTGCTTGTCGACTCTAGGCCATTTCCACATCTGGCAAACCTCAGAGAACATGTAAGTCTATCTGATAAAAAAACAAACAAAAACGGTGATATGCAAAGCTAGGACGGCAAGGGTTAAGACTAGGACGACTTACGTCGTAGCCACCGTAAGGGGACTATTCATATTATAAGTATCAATTTTATTTGTCGATTCTCACAAGCGGCAAGCATTTTAATTTGTCTGTGCCAGTCTCCTGGCGTGACGGTCCGGCCTCTTGATTGAATAGCTGAGATTTTCGATTCCCATTCTACATAGCTATCCACACAGATACTAAAGTAATAAAGTATTATGCAACTAACTCTGGGGTATGTTGCATCCTTCAGTCTTTAGGAATAGGTTTGCACTTTGACATTACTTATCTTTCGTCTTCTCAAGAATTCCGCCGTGAGAAACAGTATTAGAAACCGTCAACAAACCTGTCATCAAAACTGTCAACATAGATTTGTTCTAAATTTTTGAGATGAGGTATTATTTTTATTTCTATTATTATTTGAACTCTCCTCATCTTGGTTGTTTTTCATACAACGTTTCGGTCGTTGTACTCTACGGCCTTCATCAGGGAAGAAAGAGTCGGCCCATATGCTGGGCAAGAAAAACTGCCTCAGTAATCCTAGCATTGATATGGATACCATATGGGAACCTCTAATAATGAAAGACAGAAAACAGTAACATCAAATACCAAAAACTGCCACCTGAGGTTTAAGGCTCCAAAAAATTAGCACCGGTTGTCCACATGGACACATAGCGTAGTGGTTACAGAATCAGACAAATTTACTGCAAGTAATCTGATGGCTCAACGTTCAATCCCACTGTGAGACAATAATAATACTACTACTAATACTAAGTGGGGAGTGCAGTCAATATACCCCCGTCGGTTAAATAAAGGGTTCGGTTTGTTACTTCCCCACACCTACCAGATGATACCTGATGAAGGCCGTAGAGTACAACGGCCGAAACGTTGTATGAAAAACAACCAAGATGAGGAGAGTCCGAATAATAGAAATAGATTTCTTCTGTTCCCGAGTTGGTTTGGCTGGCAGTTTGGCTGGCTGGCTATATATCTATCAGACGCACAGGTCGCACCTACGGAACCAGAGGATTTTTTTTCTGATTTCTGCTAAATAGGTTTTTAGTGGTGATTAAATTACAATATGATTTATGTTGAATTGGTCCCTGTTTTTCGTCCGGCAGCATTCACGATTGACAAAGGTAAAATGACGGTTTCTATTAGATGACTAACCAAACCTGTTCTTATCATTTGTATTCATTCATTCAATCGTTTGGATTAATTCTTGTGGCTGATGTCGTTGCTAAAAAAAATGAAAAATAAGGTAATAAGAAAGAAAAAGCACGAATATCACCTACCAGGCAAGTTTCACATGACGAGATAACTCGTCTCACGATAGCGTATTATTCTCTTGTCAGACGACAAAATCTCACTCGAAAGAATGAGTAATGTTTACAAAATACAAAACGGCTAGAGGGTTGGCATGAATATTTTGGAAGTAACATGGCATTGTGTGAAGAACCTCGTCTTGATATATTTCAGTGCCACGAACGAGATAATACATTTTGGATATTTATCAGTCTAGTGCTACGGACGAGATTACTCGTCTCAGCAAGTCGTCAGTCCAGCAGTACTGATGAGATAAGTTGTCTTATGATAGTGTGTCATTCTTTCCACCAGCAATTCCTTCAACAATCAAAAAATAAAAACCTAACTCGAAAGGGTAAAGTACGTTTACGAAATGCAAAACGGCGAGAGAGAACATACGAACGTACTGAATGTGAGCTGGCCTTACGTGTAGATCCGAAAAGTCTAACAAGGGGTCAATTGAATGACCAATACAACATCTAGCAATAATCGACGCTCATCCCCACCTCCGCGGACTTCGAAGCAACACACCAGTTAATTTAAAGGTGTTCCTTGTAGGATAATCATTTAAACGAGTAAACCACATCTCGACTAATTTGTCTCGGACAACTCCTCCAGGCACCGGTCTGGCCTCGTGATTCAATAACCAAGATTCCCTGTTTGCATTCGGCTTCATTATCATCGCATATTCACATAATACATTGGTTAGCGCACTAGATACGTTCCAAAAAGCTCAGCGCTCAATGAAACAGCGCTATACGGGGATATCATCATCATCATCATCTGTCTTTTCTTTAATATATTTTGCTGTCTTATGAACGCTACGTGTGTGGTTGAGCATTATTCTCTCATGTGTACGTTGCATGGTTCTCAGTTTGAGTGTCAGCTTATTGGTGAGGCTCCTTGTTTCAGCTCCATAAGTAACAATCGGGAGGATGCATTGGTTGTACACCCTTCTTTTTAGGATTAGTGGGATTTACTTGTTCTTGAAAATCGAGCTTGCTCTACGGTAAGCTTGCCAACGTAGCGGGATTCTTCGCTTCATGTCTTCTTCTTCAGAGGAGGAGTTACAGCATAAATAGAGTTAGGACCAGCAATCATTTTTAAAGGTATGAAGTCGTAGTGGACCATCAGCAAGAGGGAATAGATTAGTGCCGTGTATCTCATCTGGTGACTGCTTTCTGGAGCTGGTAAATTATCACAAGATGTCGGTACATATCGTTGCATAATAAACAATTGTGTTTGCGTATGTTTTTCCTCTCATGCATATGGAAGCTTCACTAAAATTAAACGCTTAACTTAAAAACCGCTAAAATTTAAGTGGAAGCTAAGATAACTGCAAACTTTAATTAAATGAATTTAGCCTTGGTTCGGCTTTTTGTTCTAAAACCCCTCGTAAACAGACTTACATAGCTGAAATTGTTATATGCTGTAGCTTAGACATAGAGTTTTCAAGAAAAGTATCACATGCTAATACTAGATGAAGATCAAGGTGTACTTAAATAATCAAATGAAAAAATGAAATTAAACAAGTTGCATTCAACAGACAGTTTATTTAAAGATATATGTCTACGTTATCTTTGCTTCAGCTGAATTTTTAGCAGTTTATCACTCAAACCTTTTCGTTAGCTGTGTTCAGCCAAAGTGTTCAGCATACAGTTATTTTGGAGACTGACCATGATGCTGTCTTTCACCCTCCGTTATTTTATTCTGAAATATGACATAACTAAATCTACCACGAAAAATATTTGAAATTTAGTTCTATAGCAAATCAGCGCTAAACAGGTTAACACTAAGCGAGATATTACTGTAACGTGTCTCGGCTATCCCGCTTCAGGCGCGATGGTCTGGCCTAGCATTCAATTTCACCATCAACACAAATACCAAAGCAGTGGTTCTCAAACTGTGTGACACAGGTCAATGGTGTGCCGCAACTATCTAACATGTACGCTGCATGTAATGTTTGGGTAGTCACCCTTGGAGCACATCACCCCCAACCAAAGCAAGTGGTGTAGCTGGGCATTTTGGTGCCGAGGTCCTAGTAAGAACGGCCGATATAATTTTTGGTGTGCAAACCATGGGGAGTGATGGGCCATGCCCTACCACGCTGGCCCATGACGTGTTGGTGGGGGGTGCTCTGCATGAATGTTCCGAAATAGGCAAATATGTATTTCGAACCTTGAAGGTGTCCAGTATGAGTATAATGGCTGTCCTCCTTCCACCACACATCTACCAATGTAGTGGTTTTATCACTAGATTTTGTAAGATCTCAACTTTTTTTAGTGACAGGTGATAGAGAGAAGTGATGATAAGTATGTATATCAGTATATTGTTTGTAAAAATTTCGCTCCTTTATTACTGAATTGTTTTTGTCTAATTAATTTTATTTTTCTAGCACGTCCTTGTTTATTAGGTCATATTTTGATAAAGTGAAGAGATTGGATGTTACCTAAGTCAAATGTATTTATTAGTGTGCCGCCATGAAATAAAGTTTGAGAACCATTGTTCTAAAGTAATCAAGGATGAATTTTATATGGTGACCCTTGCAATTTGTCTTGGCCAACTCCTCCAGGCGCAGTCTGGCCTCCGTGATTTAATAGCCAAGATTTTCCATTCGAATCCTGCTTCGCTATCAACGGAGATATTGAAGTAATCAAGTATTAATCTTATTTGTAGATCCTTGTAAGCGACAGACATTCTCATGAAGTGCATTGGGCTCTGCAAATATAAACTACACGGACGAAACGTATCCGAAGTACGCCACTGGCGAAAAATATATAATATTTTAAATTCGATAAGTGATTATGAATCGATCAGCTTTTAAGCATCGTAGCTGGCTGGCAACGCCTTGGCACTGAGGTGATGACTGAGCACAGACTTTTCTATGTTGTTTGACATCAGAAAAGTCACTAGATCATCTAAAACGAAAACTGCTGCTTACCTCGCACAAAAAAAAACAAACAAACAAAAAACGTAGTGTTCGTCTCCAACAATGTCAGAGAAAGGTTCTAAATAGATGGTCATGAAACTTGGGCCAGACAACTCATGCTAAGGGGTCCGTAGCAGTGTTCTCTCGAAACTTTACATTGCAAATCTTGTGGTAGAGAGACATAAACCATTGCACAGCTATCGCAAAACATAATTTTTGTATACTATATATTATATAGAATTTATATTAGAATCCAAATAAATGTAATCTATATAGAATAATTGTGATTTTTAAGGTTGAACAATCGTCTATTATTGTAGTTCATTGATTGGTCCAAAGACTGAATGGTGAAAATAGGGACCGTTAGATTATTCACTAGGTCCAATGCAGACCCTGCACTATCATTATTGTTCTTCGTGCTTAGCGATACATCAAATCGACTGGGGGACATTAAGCGCACGAAGTTGCGTCACTCGACGCTATTTTAATGAGTAGTGGATTCATGCCTTTTCCAAGGACATCGATGCTTGTTGAACGCACAGATCAGTCAGAGTTTGGTTGGCTCGTCGATTCTATTTTCTGTGGTGCTAACTGTATGGCCACCGCCACACTCTGCAGACAGTAAGAAGAAATAAATATCGTTTGAAAGACTTGATTGTCTGAACATTTGGATATGTATATAGCGACGAACATATATTTAGAGAGACATATATACACAGACATATACACACACACGAACAGATATATACACAATACTTATAGATAGGCATATATATACAGAGACATACGGATACATACATATATATATATACACAATATATATATATATATATATATATATATATATATATATATATATATATATATATATATATATATATACCTTTTTTGAATAACTAAGATTGAAAATGTAAATATTGGCGGACTTGGAATAAAGGTGATGTTATATTGTCAAAACCGTTTGGTTAGATGTACATTGTGTTGGTAAAAGTGTTAATCGCTCAATATAAACAATGTCTAAACATGCACTTAGGTGTTGAAATGTAACCTTGGGTGACACTGGAAAGGTGAAACTTGCTTACATGAGTAGTATATCATTCATACATAGAATTCCAAACGTAACAGAATCACAAAACTTACTGTACAAATGGAGCTAGATACTTTTCCAATTCTGGTAAGTAAACTTGGCCGATTTTTGAAAATATAATGAAATAATGAATACCCTGCAATTTGAGGGTTTTCGGGGATAAGGGCCCCAAATGTCGCGAGGATCACGAGGAGACTCATTTGGCAGCCGTAGAAGGTACTATTCGAACCTGGATAAAATCTTTATAGTCTTGTCAAAAAATACTTCCCATGCAACCACAAGGCTAGATTGGCTAATTAAACATCATCATTTATACGCACAAATTACAGAAACTACACTTCACTATTCATACACTTCTGGAAACATGAAGAAAAAGGAAAAGCACCAAAAATTAAATAGAAATCATTTACAAAATACTACTACATGTGAAAATGCACACTCCAAGTGACATTCATGTCTCAAAATAAAGTTTAACATAATCACGGATGAACATAAATTACTTAACTCCAAATCGGAGATTAGAGTTTGATGTAGCCTCGATTGATGATTTATGTGAAAACATATAAGAAATGAATGAAACATTGCAAAAATACCACAAAACCCATTACTAGTATGAAACAAATAATTAAACAAGAAATTAACTTTTAAAGTAACATGCAAGGCCAAAAACGTGAGTAATGAAGAATCAAACCATTATATTTAACATTACAATTATTTCTTAAATCTGAATAGAAAAAAATAGATTCAACTTGAACAGAAATAAGCGTAACCAAATATAAACTAATCAGGTGAAAACGGTATTACCTAAATTTACTGTTACAGCAGCAAAGAGAAAGAAATCATTATTCCCCTTGTTCTTCTTGTCTATCCGATAGTGTTAGGGGAATAATTTCTCAATCATTAATACTTAACTGTTAATCATTTGAATTACAGTAAGAAGAAGTCAACTTATCATTTCTATAAAAAGAAAGATAAGTTTAACCCAGTGCTAATTTTATAATCCTGGCCTGGAGAAACAGAGCGGCACACACACACACACACACACATATTCAATTTTGATTCACCCAAGCTTGACCGACTGCAGCATGACAAGACCCCTAAAATGGGGCGAAAAAGGAAACTGTGCCCTCTCCTACTGTCCCATCTTTCACCGAATCGATGGTTCTGTTATCGCACACACCACAAAACAGCAAATAAAAAAACTGTCAAACATGAAGCATGGTTGTGATTTAATTGACACAAGCGAAACGTTGATGTTGATCTTCCGAACATCAAATCCTCTTTAGTACTGAGCAAAGAGCAAAAAACTTGGCGTGTTAGATATAAACTTGCTCCTCCCCCAAAAAAGACTGACGAACTGTATTAAGACGTTTCATGTATGCAGCAGACTTATAAAGAAAGTTTATACTCTCACGTATACTCTTATTATATTTGTTTGTATCTAAGACGGTTACGCTTTTTTTTACCTAAGATTAGATTGTAGCATCTGTCGATTCCTGGCCCTCTGAGTTGTAATCAGTTACGTGTGATGACTGAGAAACTTACATAATGATACCAACTTTTATTAACAAAACTTAATCCTTTCTTCCCATCTTTATGATGACATAACGTTTCGACCTATTCATTCTACAGCCCTTTTTCAAAATGATATTAATCAGGAAAGAATTAGGAAAACTAAAGGAGAAGAAGGGGGATGAGGATGTGAAGAAAGTTTGCATATTTCGAGGTTCCCACCCCAGAAATAAGAATGGTCCGGTTCACTGGATTCAGGCAATTCATGTCTGCAGCAAAGTTGTTATTGTTGTTGTTGTTGTTGTTAATGATAATAATAATAATAATAATAATCATAATCATCATCATCATCATCAGCATCATCATCATCATCATCATCCATGACCTGTCGTTTTGCTGACAGATGTCATGAATGTACAATAGCAGGGCTGGGTGATGACTGCTACTGATACTATGTAATTCTTGAGAAATATAATGAAAATAAATAAAAGATTACGTATTGTAGATTGTTTATTTAAAAATATTGATATGAATTTAGATATAAAATATCTAAATGAACAATAAATTTCAATTTAGTCATAAAGTATCTAAAATGGCAACAGAAGTAACCTAAATACTTCGAAGTCGTACTTTCGTACGATCAGGAAAAATTATTTGGCATTTATATATATATTGTAACAGGCTGCTCCATATCCCAAAGATTCCGACATGCACCAGTAGAACGGACACTGTCCCAGTCTTCAAAATCTTTGAGTGGTGTTCATCAGCTCAGATTTCCGATCAACTATATTTTCTATTCCTTTCATAAAAGTCTTTAATTCAATGTTTATTTCTGTTTTCATGTCTACAAACCAAGCTGTTACCATTTTGGCATCGTCTGTTTGGTATTTTGCAAGAGCCAGAAAAACGAGACTCAATCATTACCATCTGGTTTGTTTGTGTCTTTTGGCCGAAACTAGACGAAAATTCAAAGTCTAGTTCCGGGGGACCGTCCTCCCAGGCTGCACCTATCCATGAACTTAGTAAGGTCTAGTTCATAGTCTGATATCTGAAGTGTCCCCCAAAAAAAGAAGTGCCGAAGGAATTTGACAGTTTATGGAGCCAACCATGGGTATGAGTGAAGATTCGATCTTGTGTTTAATTTTCCCTTGTCGGTGATGGATAACATCATCTGGTTTATTTATGTAAGCATGACATTTCTACTTTTTTCTAACTGAAGAGTTCTCCATTTTCCCTTCAACTAACTCGACACAAATCGTATTTCCTATCGATTCATTATATTTTCTTTTTTAAAGATAAACGTGTTAGCGAACTTGTTAGTCCAATCATAGCCGACCTTTCTCAGCTCGGCAACTATCAGATGGTTCCAACGCTTTAATTTATCGTCTCTGAAATTCAATTAATTTTGGTCGGAGTCAAAATCAGTGACTTAATCAGACCTTTTAGTTCGTGAGTTCGTGCCCAGTCAGGAGTCAGGACGGATAAAAAAAAACAAAAAAACAAAACAAAAAAACAAACAAACAAACAAACAAAAATACTCTCAAAAGATCACATTCACACAAAGCAGAAACATCAACTTGAATAAACACATTGGGTCACAGAATTACGCTAAAAATGTTCAATGAAGAATAGAATACTTTGAACATAGCGATGACAAATTCTCATGATTAGCTATAAAACCTCCAAGGTTTAATAAAGAAAAAGTAAAATATCGGACAAAAGATGGAAAAATGTATTCAGCGATGCAAAGTTCTTGTTTTGAAGGTCATCAGAGGAGCAGAAAGCAGAGTTTGTAAACAAATTAGTCAAAGGACAGACGGAGGACTAGATAGAAAGACAAAATATGAGAGAGAGAGAGAGAGAGAGAGAGAGAGAGAGGGAGAGAGAGAGAGAGGGGGAGAGAGAGAGAGGGAGAGGAGGGGGGTGGCAGGTAGAACACTTTCCGTGTGAAAAACAGCACGTAACTCCGTGTACGTTGTCATCGTATTCCGGGAATTCTGTTTCATTCAATAATACAATCTCAGTTGGGTAGATGACGTGGGTCAATTGCTCATCAGGTCACCTGAGCTGCAACACTTATTCATTAAAGTTGGATGCCCGTTGCCTGTCGTAGAGTGAAAGCTAGTCTCGAAGACCATTGATAGTGAATTTCACCATCACTGTTTACAGATGAAGGCAGAATAAGTTACAGTGAGCGAACACCGTACATCAAGGGTTAACAGTTTAGTCCCAGGAGCCATTTTTGATGGGTTCCATCTATATGCATTATCCTATTACAATGATATTGTGTCATAAGCAGTGGTATATGGTGCTTTGTATATTGGGTGCTGTGTGTGCTACGGATGCACAAAAACGCTCAGTTCACCCAAAGGAGAACGATGAACCTGCAAGATACGTCAGGTCGTGGATGCAGCTAATCTTTTTCAGTAAAGTGTTAAGTACTACGGCACATTTTGATGGTTAATCTCCAAGCTTTAAAAGAAAGCTGTGAATCTATCTTGAAAACATTGGATCAAGAAAGAAATAAGACACGGTTTGATGTGGACGGTAGAGAAAAAAAAACCCAAACTATTTGTATTCAGTGGTGCAAAGATCTTGTTTTGAAGGTCATCTAACGACCAAAGTGCAGAGAAGTTTATAAACAAATTAATCAGACGAAGACGAAAGAGGAGAAAAAGAAAGAGAGAGAAGGGAATGGGCAGGACACATTACGGGGTGAAAACCGCACGTGACTCCGTGGACGTTGACGTCGTATTGCGAGGAATCGGTTTCATTCACTAATAGAATTTCAGTTAGGTAGATCACGTGAGTCAATTGCTCATCTGGTCATCCGAGCTGCAACACTTCAATCAAGTTGGAAGTATTTCCATAGACTTGGGGCTAGTCACACAGACTATTAATAGTGAATTTTACCCTCACTTTTTGCCTAGTGTTGCACTTTTATACCAGACCAGGGTATATCAGGACACCTGCCCTTGAGCAACGATTGATAAAGTAATCTCAAAGCAAATGCTATCAGATTTCGAATTCATTGTGCGTTTTACTTTTATGCCAGATTTCCTTAAGTTTAAGAAACAAACATGGAAGTCAGACCATTGATGTAATAGTTCGATAACACTGATCACTATCTCAAAAACGCAGTTTACACGAGTTTCCTCCCTTGCACTTTCTAATATATATGGGGGGAGTGAGGCGGTGGAAGTGTTCTGGCCTACCAGTCAGTGAAGCAGTGATGATCATCCGAGCTAGAGATGCTCGTGAATCTGAAAATTCATTTATTGAGTGGCTATGAGTGACTGCCGGAAAACAATGATTAACGGGCCAGTCTCACAAGATATTGTCAGTAAGCCCGATATTTACTTCGCGTCCTTTCATAATGCACTTGTGTAATATGTAAATTCTTTTGTTTAATTTAAAGAAGGATACGAATATAACCACACTAAGTATTTTAAAATCGTTAACATAAAAATGACCCGTATCAAAATGACTATATGTTTTCAAGACAACATTATAAAATAACAAATATCACCAAATATTGGAGACGGCAGGGGGCTCTCAAGAATCTGAGATCAACCCCCTAGAACAAGAGTTACCAAATTAATCTAGAAAAAACACAGATCAGCGCTAAAATTCTCCAATAAAATACCATGGTTAGCTAGAGGCGTTGTTGGAGATTTAGTGGGTGGGGGCTTGGAGTCTTGAGATAAACCCCTACAAAACAGTGAGATTTGTTACTGTAAAATATTAGCTATTTTGAAAAGACGCACCATTTTGATAGGGGTAATCTTTATATTGGCAATTTTGAATTTGAATCCCTCTTTTAATCAAACAACAAGAATTCACGTATGCACACTATATATGTGATCATTACATAACTTTATTGGTCATTGATCACTTATGAATTATAAACTTAATATAGAGGAAATGTTACCTGGCAATTTAATATACCCAATAGCCATTTAAAAAGATCAAGCCACTTTTAGTCATAGAATGGTCAATATCAAAAAAAGGCTATATAATGTGTCTTAGCAAATATAGCCTATAATGTTAGTAGAATTGTAGTAGGTGAACTACTCTTCATGAGATTTTTAGGGTCTCGCTTCCCGCCTTCTCCATCAGCTGTTCGTCTGTAGTTAGCAATGGACACCCAAGCTTACACGTGAATTTAACTGAAAAATATCAGCTGGAAGTAAGAAAAGTTTTGGTATGGACGAGATAGTAATTGTTTGTGTGCCACATTACACAGATCTTGTTTTGAAGGTCATCAAACGAGCAAAGGACAGAGAAGTCTGTAAATAAATTCATTAGACGAAAAAAAAAAAGAGAGGGGGAGAGAGCATGAGAGAAACAAGGAGATGAGGGTGGAGAGGTTGAGGAGACGTTATGGGTGAAGAACAGCAGGTGACTCTGCAGATACCGTCATATTCCGAGGAATCGGTTTCATTCGCTAATAAAGTTTCAGCTGGGTAGATCACGTGCGGTCAATCGTCCATTGGGTTACCCAAGCCGTACGCTTATTCACATTGGCTGCTCAGTTCTAAG
>OY735236.1:22109152-22136652 GCA_963457665.1 Thysanoteuthis rhombus | reverse complement strand
TCTATCTATCGAGCTAGCTAGCAATGATATTTAGCTAGCTAATCTATCTATCTATCTATCTATCTATCTATCTATCTATCCTGGTCTGTTTATATATATATATATATATATCCCAGCCTGTTCATATATACATATATTTATCTCGGCTTCGTATCTATCTATATCTCTATCTAATCCAGCCTGTTCATATCTATCTATCTATCTATCTATCTATCTATCTATCTATCTATCTATCTATCTATTCCGGCATGATCATACCTATCTACATATTAATCCACCGGAGACTGTTCATATCTATCTATCTATCTATCTATCTATCTATCTATCTATCTATTCCGGCATGATCATACCTATCTACATATCTATCCGTCCCAGACTGTTCATATCTATCTATCTATCTATCTATCTATCTATCTATCTATCTATCTCAGCATATTCATACCTATCCATATATCTATTTATCCCAGCCTGTTCATATCTTTGTGGATAGTTATCCCAGCCTGTTCACATCTATCTATTTAGCAAGCTAGCCAACTAGCTAGCTATTCCGATGCCTATACAGACCTTTGTCAATTTTCATTTCTGTTTTATGTCTCCTTCTCTCTCGCCCTTGATTGGAGCAAAAGAACTCGACTGAAAGCCGTTGACTGAGGGTTTGCAGTCCTCGACAGAAATCAAGCGGCTACCTCTTGCGCTACAATCTATGACGAGCGGAGAGAACGTGCCCAGAATATATTTACCGTCTCAACAACGTCAACGAGTCAGCCACACTAAAGCCAGCTTTGCCCACCCCAAACACGCCGACCTAACCTTCCCCGAGCCTTCCTTTTGGTCCCCAGACCAAATCAGACCACATCCCGATACCTACAACCCCCCTCGCACCCTTGTTTCCGTTTGCACAATTTGAACCATTTTTTTTTCATTATTTGAAATTGTTTTTTTACGTTTAAGATTTTTAATCCATTCTTTTTTTTTTCTAGGTCATTTCTTTATTTCTTCATTTTCTTTGTCTTTCTTTATCTAACAAGTCCTACTTTTTTATTTTTCTCTTTCACTTTCATTATTTCACTTTTACATGTCTTTCTTCCTTTCTTCTCTTTCTACCAATCTTTCTTGTTTTTTCTGTTCTTTCTCTCCGTCTTTTTTTTTTCTATTTTTCTGTTTTTCTTATTTCTGTCTTCTCTCTTCCTTTCGTTATTTTTCTTTCCTCCTTTCTTCCTTGTTTCCACTATCATTTTCACAACTTTCTTTCCTCTCTTTCTTTCTAGTTTATTTCTTTCTCTTTCACTGTCTCTCTTTCTTCCTTTGACTTTCACTTTCTTTCTTCCATTCTTTCTGTGGTATTTTCTTCCCTCCTTTCATTATTTCATTTTAGTTTCTTTCTTCTCCCTTTCTCTCTTCATTCATTCATTCATTCATTAGTTTTTTCTTTCACTTTCTCTCTTCTTCTCTTCCTTTCTTTCTTTCTTCTTTCTTTTTTCTCTCTTTCTGTCCTGATTTGGATCCTTTCTTCAATCGATTTCAGTTACTGACAAACATTATCAAATAAACTATTGCTATACACGCATACTCAGATACAAACATATACATACTCACACACACAAACACACACGTACACACACACAAACACACACATACACTATTAAAGCATTCCTATATACAGCTTCTGTAAAATATAAATGGTGTAAATTGAATAAACAATTACCATTGATCTATGAGGAAAAAAATTAAGCGTCGATGAGAAAAGTGGGGATGAAGCAGTTCTTATGGTCTTTGCCTTTCCGTCGGGCTGTTTAGCTCGATGAAAAGAGCGACGCTACATTGAAGCAGCTATCTTATCGTTAGGTTGCAGATTCGAAATGGAGTTTCAAATATTATAATGCTTGATGAATATTCTGCCGGATTATATATCTACTTTTTAGTGTATATGCATGTATGTATATATATATATATATATATATATATATATCCAAGTATTAATTATAATTATTATACACACACACACACACACATACACACACACACATATATATATATATATATATATAAAACTGTATGCATGTACACACACATACATGTATGTACTTTATGTACAAAAACTTGAACCGTCCAGAGTGTTATGGTAAAATTTAGTAATAAAGAGATTATATAAAACTTGTAAAAGTATATATTTACATAACGATGTGACTTTTTCAGTTTGTCTTTCTGTCCGTAACAATAGACTTTTCTACTTGAGAGTAACAATTTTGTTAGTCACAATTTGAAACAATGGAGTCACTTTTTATAAAACCCCAGATAAAAGAGATTTCAAGTACCGTGATTATTCGCGTATAATACGCCTTTTTTCTAGATTTCTAAACTTTAAACTTTGGGCTACGCTTTTCTCAAAATAAAATGCAAATTATACATATATGCATAATTTAGTCGATACAAACTGAGTAAGCTGAACAAAGGTTGAATTAAGCTACTACAAATTTTGAAAAGTCGGTGCGTCTTATATACGAGGGATGATTCTACGATTTCATAGCCCATAATTAGTGGTGCATATTGTATACAGGTGTATATTCATGACCATGGGAATTTCTACTGAGTCGAAAGTCTTCTTGTAGTCTATAGATGCTACAGCGAGTGCCATTTTGTATTCTGATGCCTTTTCTTTCAGCTAATTTATTGAATGAAGATGGTCCATGATCAGGTAGTTTCTTCTAAAGCTAATTGTTCCCGTGGTTGATTTTTATCTAGTGTTTTTGTGATCTGTTTGGTGATGATTTTTTTGTGAAAAGTTTGTGTATGCAGATGAATAGGCTGATAGTTCTTTAGTTATTAAGGTCTTTTGTGTTTCCTTTTTTTTGTATGAAAGCATTATGATTGCCGTGTTCCAATCTTCTGGGACTTTGCTTTATTTTAAACTTGAGTTGAATTGGGTTCTTAATAGTAGGGTTACTGAAGGGAAAAAATGTCTAAGAGTAATGGCCGAGCGTTTTTTCTTACTTTTCTTTTTTTGGTAGCCAAAGGATTGAAGTGAGGTCGATAAAAGTGTCTGGAAAAACCCAAAGTTGTCCAACTTAACGTGAAGTCCACTCCTCGAAAAAAGCTGACCGAATTCAGGAGAATTGGCCACTCCCCTGTTTGACTAATTAACCATTTCACCATTGTGTCATGGGAAATATTTTATCGATCTTGCCAAGATAAAAGCTTGAATTAAAACTTGTCAAACGTGTGACCCGGAACTCTTGGATTGTGTACTTGACAAATAAAAAGTCAAAAAGCATGTTGATCCCTCATCATTCAGAAAGCTTTTGCTTATCAACATATAATTTATTGATTCGTACAGGATTATCAACATCATCATTCTCTTAAAATCCGTCCCCGGACATAGACCTTTCCGGAAATCCACCAGTTATCTCGCCCTCGGCGTCACTGTGCCAATGCCATCTGCACTTGTCTAAACAAACAGAGCATCTCATTTTGACGAACATAATTTTGCATATTATCTCGAAAGATCCAACTTGTAAGTTGTAATGTTCAGCAGTTGTATGACATTCTTGTAACATATCCTGTCTGTTGTCATTTAAGTATATGGATTTTATGATATTTTACCCCTACTGGATTTCTAATGAAATGTGCTGTTTTGTGTTCTCTATGATTTTCTCATATGCACGCTGCATGACTCTTGGTTTAAGAGTCAATTTCTAGCTTGAGCTCCATGTTCTAGCGGATAATGGAATCGGCAGACTGAGACAGCAGGTAATGGAATAGGCAGTCTGAGTTCAAATTCCAACCGGAACGGTTTGCTTTCACTTCGCAATAATGCCCTTGGGAAAGACATGAATCCCCCAGTCACAAATGATATAGGAATGATATAGCCTCTCTAAGGCAGTTCAATCTGGGCGTTGGGCTAGCACTCCTGTCTTGTTATAACCTACAGACAATAATTGAGTTTCGTAGGCGCTGCTGTTTAATTTTTGAAGTTTAAGGTTGAAGTTCTATCCCTACTTGATAGACACAGATAATGATTTTCTGAAGTCTATCTGCTGAAAAGTCAAAGTTGTTGAGCTTTAATGCTATCCGAACAATGAAAATAAAAAAATGGTGCCTAATGATGTCTTCTTATGTTTCCTTAATTTGTTGGGTGAAGTATTTTCATCATTTCATTTTCAAAAGCTATGCATATGACATCCTGTGCAGTTGCTGGTATGTAATTCAATCGGGTAGACAACTATATCTACTTAAGAAAAAAATCACCGTGGAATCCTTAAAAGAAGAAACCAGGTCAATAATCAATTTAGGTTGGCAAGCTTTGCATAGAGCAATTCCAGTCTTCACGAATAAGAAAAAAAACCCCAAAAACATTGGTCCCAAAGGGAAGGGTAACAAGCCAATGTATCATCTCGATAGTTACCTATGGAGCTGAAACAGGGAAAATCATACTCAACATCACATGAAGAGATCACATGACAGCACTGTATATTAGGAAAAAAAACTGGAGTCAGAGATATCATAGAATCCATTATAAAACTCATATGGCTATGGATTGGTCACGTTGTAAGAATGTCGGACAACTGCTGGACATGACTCACAACGTGAATTCCCACAGATAATATTCAAAGCTGTGGTTGACAGAAAGTGAAATGACGAACTTGCGGCAAGAAACAGAAGAGAGGGGGTAAAGTGAAATTCAAATGCCTCAGTGTGTTCACAGGCTAAAGCAAACAGAAAAAGAAGAAAGGAGTAAAGCAAGGGTTTGCTGTGTCTGTGTGATCAGATTTACACCAGTATTACTTCTATTATTGCACCTGATGTTTTCGTGGTGGTACGGAAAACAAGCACTTTTTTGTTTCGGCTATATTTAAATTTTAACATTTTGACTTGATTCATTCATAATAAATCCTTATATGTACAATATTGTAAAGTTTTAGAAACAGATCTTCATTGTAGAATTGCGATAGAAAAGCCACTGTAAAATTAAGGATAAGATGAATACTTATAAAACATATTCATTTAAATCAATAATTATTAAGTTACTTGATCAAATGAAAATCAATAGTAAAATAATTACTTTTATAAACAATTTTAACATTTTCATAGCAAAATTTAAAAAATCTATAGAATGTCATTATAAAATATCAAAATTATTCTTACTTCGCAATAATAGTACTACGTCTTATAGCAGAAGGAGTTATATGTTCTATTTATGAACAATAAGATCTTGAATATAAAATACTTATCAGACGCATGTATAGTTTAGCTGCATGAAATAAGTCAGAATTAATGGAGTGAAGTAGTGACAATACAAATTTATGTATTTATTTATTTGATTTTCTTTGATGAGTTCCCTTATCTTTTCGCCAATAGTAACCTTAATAGGAAAAGCACCAACATCCTGCGATAAAAATTCTCAATTTTCAAGTTGCTTTTTCATTGAAACTTCATGGTGACGGCCTGTGTATAAAACATCGCAATACTTTACATTAAAAAGATAGGTATTTATTAAGAAAAAACATTCTGCAACTAGGTGAAAATGGTAAAAAATCAAATATGACCAAACAAAAAAGTACTTTTCAAAAAGGCTAGATTTGGCGTTAAAATGGCCAAAATGGCAACTCTGGTAGTTTGTTACCAAATCATTCCGTGATTAAATATAGTACGTACTACGAAGTAAGAGATCGTTTGTTTACAGATTCATTCAGCAATGAAGTGTAATACCACGAAGGAAAATATGATTTTAATATTTTGAAGAATAGTTTTATAGTTTGTTTACAAACTCATAATTCCCATAATTTCTATATCTGTTATTAATCGTATAAACTCCGGATAGTTTGTTCCTGCAAACTATAAATCATCGAAGTGAACGATAGAAGTAAATTAATTCACTAAAATGATTGAAGTCAAATAATGATTCTAATTTTTGTATTTCAATAAATCGTTTTAATCCCATAGTTTGTAAAAAAGGTATCTCGTGAAAATAACCCCATTGTACTAATTATAGAAAATGAAAAGTCAATCAGTGTTTTTGGAAATACAATGGAACATTAAAAAATGCCCTCGGAATCTGTCCCCTTCTTTTCGGGTAATTCGCAAAGCGGTAACATGATGAGTACGCAAAGTCATTCAGCAGCCGATGGAATTGCTGCAAACTCGGTGTCAACCAAAACAAACTCAGGATAAACTCAGTGGAAAGTAGGTTTCGCTTTGACATTACTGTTACATTATAGATAGAACCCTACCTGTAAACCCCTTTAAAAATATTTTCCTTAGAGCCAAGTGGGCATGCCAGATTTGGTTTGGTTGTACCCATGTGCTTTCCACGTCTAAGTCTAAGGAAACATGAAAATAATATGTACGCGTAATATTCGATCACATTTGAGTCGTAGATTTTTAGCATCAGAATTGACAAAAGAGTGAAGTAAAAAGGAATAGAAATTTACCACAGAACCAATGAATAACAAATTCAAAGAGGTTAATTTATGATTGATTGAGATTATTTCGTTTGTTTTTTTTAATCCATAAACTTTCATTATCTTGATCAAAAAAAATATTTCCGACTGTGTTTTGCCCAAACGTCGGGTAGTGGGGTCTGAAAACCCTAGACCCTCTTGATCTGCGCCTGTATATGTTAAATTCTATCCACAAAATCTATACAAATCTTATTGCATAGTATTCCAGGAATTAACAAAGCAAAGAATATTGTCAGTAAAAAAGGTCAATCATCCCATAGACAGCCATGTTAATTCAAACAACTGGATATGTTAATACAGTGAAACCATTTTTAGTACGGTCCATTCTAACAATACAGTATATTCTTGTGACTACACCATTTTTTTTTTATCAAACTAGCAGCAATTTTCTCTTGATTGCTCAAGCAAGGTAGACACTGAGTGGCCTCATCGGTGGCTTCTAAAACTGAGTAAGTATCTGGAAAAACAAAGATGCTAGGTTTGATCCCAGCTATTTCAACTGTGTTCAGCTTCTCTAATAATTTTTTTAAAAAATTCTCCTTTTTAATCATTAAGTTGTGCTCAAGGTGTCGTTGTAAGATAGGGACGATAAATGCATTACTTTCGTCCGTCTGTTTCTACTCTCCTATCCTTTACTTTACTTCATCTCAAACTTGCCAGGCCCGTCGAAGTGTTGGACATAATTTCCCGAATAACGAGTCATGCTGGAGTAATGGGCCCTACCCTAGCACACAGCACATGATGTTTTGTCAGAGAGGGGGTGCAGTGGTGTGAGCTAGGCATAAATTGTCCCAGCCGGAGTTTGAACTCGACTCGTCGGCCCATTACACGTGCTGTTAACCGCTGGGCCACTTACACCTACTCGGTGGTAATTGAGGTCATATTTGTAATCAGCTGGGCTAATTCGGTCCGTGAAGGCTGGATGTGTTGTATGAAAAGCCATCGTCGTCGTCAAGTGCATTGAACGAAACAGAATGTGATGATGGGGAAAATTGCTATTGCAAAAGCCAGAACCAGATGGTATTCAACGAACGTATACACAATTAAAAGATGGAACACACACTCACATACACACACAAACGCATGCGCGTGCACACTCACGCTCACACGATGCTTGTTGAGGGATAATGGTTATCAAAAACGTGTAGTCATCACCATCCTCATCAGCCTTTTAGCGTCTGTAGTTGGTCACTGACCTCCTCCACGATTCGACAGACCTCTCTCTTATAGGCGTTGCTTAGCCAATATTTTTTGAGCTTGTCTATTTCGTCGCACCATCTATTTTTTTGTCGGTCACAGTTTCACACATGATCTCTGGAGATTTATTTTGTGAGACATAGTAACCAGCAGTTGTCTGACATTCTTGCAACGTGACCAGCCCATTGCCATTTGAGTTTCTATGATATGTCTAACCCATGATTGTTTTCTAATATACTTGCTGTCTTATAATTCTTTCTCGTGCACATTATATGGTTTTCAGTTTGAGGGTCAGTCTCTTGGCTACGTTTCATTTTTCAGCTCCACAGGTGACTATCGAGAGAATGGATTGGTTGTATACACATCATTTTAAGACGAATGTTATTTTCTTGTTCTTGAGGGTTGAACTTGCTCTACCGGAAGCTTACCGTCCTTTTATAATTCTTTGCTTGATTTCTTCCTTAGAGGATTTTATGGAGATTCGTTGTCTTATGTAGTTGTAATGGTCTATTATCGTCAGCTCTCGATTCTCGGCAGATGACTCATACTTATGACCTTGTGCCGGACTAAGCTAGTAGCTGGCCTATTATCTGACTCCTGCGAAATCTGCTAGATATATTCGACCACTTAAAAATGAAAATTTATTATCCCTAAATTTTGGTTGGAAATGCTTCATGTAATAAAGAATAAATCGCTCTATCACTACTGCTACGACTTGTGACCCCCTTAGTGTCGTATCTCTTTAACTGCTTTAACAGTTACAAACATTGCACCAAATGATCGGAAAGATTTCGGCGTACAGATGATTTCATTGGAATGCTCTATTTTCTGATAGTGGAGGAAACCTGTATTCATGTGTTTACCTCGTTATATATTGTACTGGTAGATAAATTGTACACCCTTAGTCACTGAAGGAAGTGGCGGGCTCTATCAATTTTTATATGTTTGTGTTTTTGCCTATCCAGCACTCCTGGTCATATTGTCCACAGATTTGGATTTAGGCATCAGAACTCTGATATAACCCTTCTGAAAACGTTTCATTCTTTTCATAACCTTTTAGGCCCTCATTTTGACGGGTTTATCTATAACATACAGATTTTCCATAAACTAAATGTTTGCAATTGATTTTTTTTACTCTATATTAGATGTTTTCCAGGGGAAACCCTCAGTGATGTCATGAATAGACTTTCTTCTGACCATATTTATTCTTTGGTGAAGTTTACTTTTTGACGCTACGGCTGTTCAATTATTGACTGCGATGGCGAGTATACACATATGCGTATATTGATAGGTATTTGCATGTACGTATAATCATAAACGTCCATATCTCCCAATCTTCACCCAAAGAGAAATCAGTTCATTAATTATTCCTTCATTAATTATAAATAAAAAAAAAATTCCCATTTGTGTAGTTTTGTGTTCTATTTTTTTTACTTCATTCGGCGATGCCGCTGCCAGGGGCGATGCTGCTGGCCCCACAAATATCGAAGAACAAATTTTGGCGCGCTAATTGAATTTGAAAAGTTGATTCTTCCACTTCAAAGTGGCTTTGCAGAAATGTGAGCAATTCAGAATGAAGATGCAGACGGAGACAAACTTGATCAAATCTCAATTTTGAAGTCTTCATTTCGAAGTCTGTAGTTGATGAGCAGGAAGATCACAAAACAGCACTTTATAGTAGAAAAAAAAGCAGTTACCAGAGATATCCTCGAAGCCTTCATGAAGCAAGTGGCTATAAATGATCACTTAAACTGGGTGCAAACATAATGCCACTACTCCTATCACAGCACCAATCAGCAGAGTATTCATTTTGGAAACTTGAAACCGAAAATATCTTGTAATTCAGTCTAGTTTAACATGAAACAGGTTGTTTTGATATCTAAAATATTTCCAAGTTTGTCCTGTAAAGGGTTGACGAACTTAAATGGTAACAGACAGGCCATATTGCAAGAATACCCGACAATCACCGGACATCGCGACTCAAAACATGGATTCCTTGAGATGAGAGGCGAAATTGTGGCCGGAAAAAAACCAAAAAAAAAAACTTCAAAACGTTGACCATGATGGTGATGATGTTGATGATGGATATGATAAAATGAAGATGATGATTTTTAATGAATCAATAACATTTTACACTGATCAGATTTCTTGGTATTTTGATGACGTCTTGATTTGAGAATTCCATTATGATTTTGCTATGTCTGTTGATCAGTGCTTGAAATTCCCGCCGATAATTGCATTTGAAACAGACACAGGGTCTCTTATCCGGAACTCTAGGGACCAGACATTTTAAGGATTCAGATTTCAGAATGGTAGGAGAGGTATTGTATTGATCATAAAAGATGCTGCCTTTTCTTCTCATTCTTAACCAAAGGGAAATCTGCCGCCATTTTAATATTTTCCTCAATTTCCAAAGACAAAATCACTGAGAGTGGAGACAACAACAAGAGAGAAAAAAGTTTGGTTTTCAGTGCTTTTCGATTTTCAAAACTTTAAATAAGAGATTGTGTACTTGTATAGGTATTTCAACTTGAAAGATGAGGTGGGAAAGTGACGATCGAACTTACGACTTCAATAGTCAGTGATAATTTCCACTCAATGGAATGCGCCCAAAACTGAAAAGTAATCAATAAACGTTTTAATTGAACAAGTTGGTTAGGTCTTTGCCATGTTTATAGCATGTTTATTTTGAGATACAGCAACGTCTCTCTTCCTGATGAAGAATGAGAACTCTAATATAGAATCAGAGTGCATATGCAGGACCATGCAGTTATGTATCGACTTGCACGCGGGCGTAAATCGATGCATAGCTCTATATCTATGCATACGCATGTCGATCATTATAGGATGAAGAGAAATATACGCACTGCACGACATAAGATTTTTCCTGGAGAGAAAAGAACAAATGTCATCCACCACGTTCCTTTCACTCAGTCTATTGAGGTGTCTTTTTCTCTTAACCTTCGATGTATAATTATATGTGTACGCTTTCCTGGGAAAACTTGGAACAAACGTAACATATACACTGCACTATCTTTAGCTAGGTAACAATAACATGACAGAAAGTTCGTCATCCGCAGTTGAGCCATATATCTACCATGATTTAAATTCTTGTCATCTGCAGCTCGTGAGTCTTAATCTCGTATGGTGATGTATTTGCATAAGTCGGTCGGTCGTAAGTCAGTCGGTCGTAAGTCGATCGGACGTGTCGACTTTTGAGCGTATGTGTACGTTGTCTTAAACGTTTCTATCATGGAGCGTACCGTGAATAATTTAATCGGATTTGCTTTCCTCCGCCTCCTCTCCTTCCGATCGCCAGTAGCCATGGAATTTGTTATGGAAATACTCAACATTTGTTTTCACGGGAGGAGAGGGAAGTGCGTGGGAATTCAATTGGATTTAACCAAAAACTGGCTAATTGGAAACATATGCACCGGTTTCAATGCAGTAACTGTTATTTGGCTATAGCGAAGACAGAAAATGAATCAAAACGACATACTAACACACACACACACACACACACACACACACACACACACATATATATATATATGTAAGTGAAATATGTATCACAAGTCGTGCATATTAGACCGACAAATTTTCATTCTAATGCGTGTCCATGTGTGTTTGTGTGTGTTTGTGCTAGAGATTGCGTGTAGGGATGTGGGTGTATGCGTGTGAAGCAGGAGGGTATGGTAAAATTGTGATGCATGTAGATGGATATGTAATGTTATTATGAGCGTGCACACACACACACACACACATATATATATATATATATATATATGAGCGTGTCTGGTGGCCGAGACGGGTGCGTGTTTCCAACGAGTCCCTGTTGTCGGCTTAAAGCCCGATGAAAAGCTGGGAATCTTAATGCTGACTGTGGTGCAACACAATCTTCCGTGTCCAATTTCTATTACATTTGATCCTTTGCCAGAGTAGGATAAGATTAATGCAGTGATAGAACCTAATATCATCATCATCATCATTAGCAGCAGCAGCAACAGCAGCAATCATGAATCCACTGTT
Source organism: Thysanoteuthis rhombus (assembly GCA_963457665.1). NCBI lineage: Eukaryota > Metazoa > Mollusca > Cephalopoda > Oegopsida > Thysanoteuthidae > Thysanoteuthis > Thysanoteuthis major. Next base: position 22,124,968 of record OY735236.1, on the reverse strand, counting down.
GGTCAAAGGTCTCTCCCAGTTCGCTCCATGTCGACCACGACTGTGCTAACCTCTGTTGTGTCTTACGAGCAATCCTTTTTCTCTAATCTCTCAATCTTACGTCTCTCTTATTCAAATGGTTCTTCAAATATTTCTATCTCATCTTTCCCTAATATATATATTTATATTTCTCCTCATACATATCTATATATGATCATGAATAGCGTCGTATTATATAGAAACTCTTATTTAAAATGACCACTTGTTATCAAACGGTGAATGTACCATTTTGCCTGGACAACGTAAATAATATAAACAATCAAAGGAAGGCACAAATAACTGTTTCAAGTTCGAATTCCCAAATACCAAACTCAAAGTCATTTGCGCGCTTGCATTACTGGCGGCTGTTTAGTTCAATGGTAAGAGCCATGCTACGTTAAAGCGGCTACCTTATCGGTCGCTGGTTCAATTCCTCCAGCAGTCCCAGTTTCTTTGATTGTCAATTCTATTCACGATATTTAGGCCAAATGTTTCGCTCACCGTGTAATAACGGATGATCATTTCATAAAATAGTTTCTACATAATATGACGCAATTTATAATCATTCTGTCGGATCATACATTCATTTCTTAATAATGTATATGTATATATACATATATATATATAGGTTTCTCTTTCTCTAATATGATATATATATATTTCAATTTTCATACATAGATTCACATATTTATGTATATACATATAAGTACTCATGTATATATATATAGTTATATAAATGTGCAGATGTACATATGCATATCATAATTTTTGCTGAATATGTGTTTGTATGTACATGCATGTGTATGCGAATATTCATACATATACATATCATGAGAATATAATATATGCAAATCTAATGCTTTATCATTCAGTGCGTATATATTGATATTCGGTAAGTACTTCTGTATTTTCCCGAACTTACAAATAAACGCGCATGTTTATGTACGGATCGGGATGTAGAAAGGTCTTCAGAATGAAAGAGCAAAGGTTTAAAGGAAGAAATTATTAAATATGCGAATGGAAATAAGAATATTTCAAGAGTTTTTCGATTTGGGATTCTTTTTTGTCACGGATTCGAGTAATTAAATGGATGACATTTAAAATTTAATTGCACAGGATTTTCAAGAAAACGTGGATACACTGGGTTGATTACGTTAGGTCAGAATTTATAATCAAACTATCATAGTACCCGTAAAAAATGACGGAATTATATGTCAAGTTAAGAACGAGAGGTTCATGAATAAATAAGCCGATGGTTATTACCACCAAAAATTCTGAGATAAGCCATTGCCCCTATTCCATCAATAATATACAGTGTTGGGTAAAACGGCTCTGGTCAGATCACAGAAGTTAAGTGTCGTCGAGCCTGGTCAGTACCTAAATGGGTGATCGTTTGTGATACCAGGTGCTGTATGGAGCAACATGGATGTTTTGCACCGTCTCAGCCTGTTATGCTCTGCTGCCGATTAACAGAGCATCTTGTCAAGCTGGATCGTACTATGGACCCAGTTCTTCCTCCAGGACATATGACTGTATGCTCTCCGGGGAACCGGTAAGCTCGTATTGTGGCAGTGATCACTCGCTCATTTTATCAATTATTCGGATGAATATCGTTGTCTTTACTGTTTCCATCACTACACTTTGATTGCAGCTTTACTACCGACCTGCTGTCGATTTTTTACATCCAGCATATAGAGCTGCACTGAGCCCATTAGGGGTAAATTCAGATCAGATGCAGGAGCTGATAAGATGAAGTAGCTGATGCCCTCCAACGGACCCATGCACTTCTGACCAGGATCCCCGAAATAAATTTTATTTGGCGATGCAAAGCTGTTTTCGTCCAGACCCCACACTCACAGAACACAAATACCCTTATCCTTTAGCCATCCTTTTTTAATCAGCTTTAACCCTCTTATCACACCATATGATATTCGTTCGGCAGAGGCGGAGTGAGATGAGGAGGCAACAAACCTTTGGCGCGGGTGTGAAGAGGCACGAAATTTCCAATGGTTTATGATGTCTGATAATCTAATGATCATGCGCCCCTATGTTTTAAGGAGGCATACAGTTGAGCTATATCGAAGGGTCCAAGATATGACCCTGGGCGCCCTCTTTACCCTGGGGTACTGATAACCCTAGCCATGCCACTGTTGTTCGCCGGTAAACGATATGGTCAACATTTTATTAATCAGCTTAGGGTTTATCCTTGCGCTAACGTATCAGGTGCTGCCTGATATCACCGTATTGGTTCTAAAGTAAACAGTTATTTTAGATTGAAAATAACGTTATGGGAACCATGAAAATAATCAGCCACTTTCAACCATTCAAAATAGTCAATTTAAAAATGGCCAAATTCAAAATGGCGGTATCTGATGCGTTTGTGCTGGGATTGTTTAATTTTTGGGTCCCCTTTGATACTGCCGAACCCTTTTTGGCTGCCTTGGCCCTGTTGCAGTCCCAGAGATGCCCCTTCTTACTTGGCTCTTTGCAGTTCTACGTACTGGATGTGAACCAGTAGACAGTAAGTGGGAAGTAGTTTGTGTTCAGCTGCAGTTTCAATGATCCAACGAAAGGTGAGAGAAGTTACGTAATCATTGATGACACCTTTTTTCAAGTATTGAATGTCTATTATATGTTTACTTAGTATTGTTTAGACACCCCAATATATATATATAAATATATATACATACATATATATATATATATATATATATATATATATATATATATATATATATATATATATATAAATATATATATATAACACATGAAGTGCATAGAGGGCAATAGAAAGCGCAATTTAAGGAATAACTTTTAGGGATAGAAAAATGTCATTATGGATCTAAGAGAGGACCAGAGTAAAGGATACAGTAAAATTAGGCAACAAAAATGGAGATGGATTGGGCACATAGCAAACAGAGGGGACAATAAATGGAGAAAAAGGTTAACCAATTTGTGCTCGTGAGACAGTAAACGCTGTAGGAGAAGACCGGACTCGTGATGGTGAGACATGGTAGAAATTTGTACAATCACATTAGTCATGGAAGGAGTTGAGAAAGACTTTGGTCCAGCAGTGGACTTATGACTGCTGATAGTGATGATGAGGAAAAAGGAGAATATATATATATATATATATATATATATATATATATATATATAGAGAGAGAGAGAGAGAGAGAGAGAGACAGAGAGACAGAGAGAGAGAGAGAGAGGTGATATCAGACCACAACCAAAGGTGAAACTGATTAAAACTCAATGATATCTTTATTTAATTCAATTAATACAAATTGTAGCTGAATAATTTGCATAATTAAGATAAGTGATGTAATTATCTTCAATTAATTGTTTGTTTATACCACTCTGGCGTTCTTTTATATGTATAGTTTTACTTACTATGTCACAAATAAAGATGGAATAAATTGTATTTCGCTGTTTTCTCATTGCCCTAGAATGACGGCCAAAGTAGTTTGGTCAAAAAACAACGAAAAGGGAAGAAAATACTAGTCATAAATTAAGAAAGATGATGTCAAAAAAGATTTAAAATCCTACATAATGCTTCGAAAATAATTGGAGACTCCAAGACAGCTGATTTAGAATGTGAGAAACAAGAAACCAATCACATCTGCAATAAAACAATGTATCAAGTTAACTAATAAGTTAGACCCCAATATTAGGTGCAAGAATATAAAAAAAATCAGGTCTGATTATAATTCTTTTAATAACATAGGTTCCATCATCATGAATAATCTTTTTGCAACGATTAACACGCTCCAAAATACTGTTTTTAAAGAATTCTGATTCAGAGGGGAAGAATATAGAGGGAGTCGTTTTCATTTTTTCATGTATTTCAAGAACAGGTCCATCAATAGGGTTCTTTATATTCGGAAATATGAGGAGCAAGATCTGGAGAATATGGACAGCATGGAATGTCCAGCAGAGGTCTTCAATTTTTTCAAATACGAACTTAGCAGCATTGGGTTGTGCATTATAAGATGCAAAATTGATCCCTTATTAAGTGTCCGGTAGCATTCTCGCTTGCTTTTCGAAAATTCAAAAGTTTCTCTATCATGATTTGAAATCACGATCTTTTGATTGATAGTTGATATTCTTACCGACTGAGCTAAATTTACAAGTCTTACGTACCAACGAAATTATATGTACGAAATACGCAATTTCATTTTAATGAATAAATATAATCATAGAATCAACATTTTTCTACCGTGATTTGAAATCATGACCGAGGCGGCTTTCTTTCCGATTAAGCCAAACCGACAAGTTTCACATACCTGGAAGGACTTATTCCATTCGAATAAACAAATATTAATGCAATTTTTGCTAATGATCTTTTATTTATTAGAAAACTTTTTGTTAACATCTTTAATTGGAATGAGAGTAGAAGTGAAGTTTGACCCTGCTGCAGCCAGACTTGGTTTGTTGAAGAATTCAGTGCCAAAATGCTTAGTGAAGCTGAGATCGTATTGAGAAGAGAAATGGAAAAATTTGAAAGGGTCTTTCGGATTCGTATTTTTTCTCTTAATTTGTCGTTTCTTGTTGAAAACCCACTCATCAAGCCTAACACGTTCGGATGCGTGAGCGTGAACACATACACACATACGCACGTGCACACGTACTAACATAAGCATACGTGGATGTTGAAGACTCAGCAACCGAGCCACACACAAACGTGTGCGTACACGCATATACACCATTGTTGAAGATCCAACCGCTGAGCCACACACAAATACACACACACACACACACACACACACACACACAGGGAGCTGGTAAAGACCCATCAGCCGAGTAAAACACTCTAACACACACACACAAACAATTGTTAAAAAACTAGGAACCACACACACACGCATACAGAGAGAGAGAGAGAGAGAGAGAGAGAGAGAGAGAGAGAGAGAAAGAGAGAGAGTTTTTCAATGCCCACCAATCAACACAAACACACACACACGCACTCATACACAGGGCAAGAAAGAGAAAGAAAGGAAGAGAGGGCATTCCCCCCCGCCATTCATTCATCTCCAATTCACTTGCGAAACATACAACAAGCACTTGACGAACAGAAAGAAGCCTTATACATAAGGAGAAAGGATGACAGGCCGATCAAGTGCGTGTCGTGGCCTTAAGCTGATTATTGCGCCTGATTGGCTATCGAAGTGGATTTAATAGGTTCTTCAACTTCACCTTTCTGCACAGTCGATTGATGAGCCCTATTACATTTTATAGGGGACAATAGGGAAGAGTTGGTGGCCAAGTGGTTAGGAGCACATAAAATAGATTGTCTGCTTCGCGCAGTTACATCTATAAAGAAATTGTCGAAACGGGTTTGGAAATTCACAGAACACACATATACAGAAATATTCAGCTAAGCTCCACTCTGTTCAGTACAGATTCGGCATTGCACACTTTTCAAGATATTTTCTCGTTCCAGATAATGAAAAACGACAGCATCGTGGACAGTCTCCTGGATATCTGTATACCATACACTTTGTTTAATGTGCAAATGTGTACGAGAATAAGCATATTCACTTACACATACACAATGATATACGGATAACCCTCACCACACAGAACACTAATACACACAACTCCTACCATTAATATCCTCACACCCACATCTTAGAAACATTCAATAATGGAAGCTTCAAAGTCACCTAGACCCATAGGAAAAACTTCACCTTAGCCTGTTATAACCCCTGTTCAACTTATATATATATATATATATATATATATATATATATATATATTGCAATATATTTCGCTGGCTCTGGAAACAAACAGATGAGACATCATCATCATTTTAAGATCCGTCGTTGGACATGGACCTTCCCCAAGATTCTCCAGACCTCTTTGTCAAAAATTTTCTGAGCTTGACTTGTTTGTCAGGTTATTTTATTTTTTTACCTGACACAGTTTCGCCTATGATCTCTGGGGATTCACGTTGTGAGTCGAGATATCCAGCGGTTATCTGACTTTCTTGCAACATGATCACCTCATTTCCTATAGAGTTTTCTAATGGATTCTATGATATCTTTGAATCATGTTTTTTCATGAAATACAAAGCGCTGATACTTTCTATCATCTTAGACTCAACATCGTGTATTCTAAAATTGTTGCTGTCACAATCTAGTCTTTCTACACAGTCAATTGATGAGCACCAGTGGAGTTTATTGGGGACAAGCGATTAACATAACAGAAAATGGATTTAGCGAGTCGAGTTCGTCTTCTGATTGAGATAATCTGTGTTCACTTTGAACAAATGCTTTTGGGAAAGGCATGAAGCCATCTCTTCGGTAGCTATTAGTAAAACAGAGAATGAAGTGCGTGCAACAAGACAGTAATATCCCGTTTAGCAGAAAACCGTTAGCGTTGATTCATTATAATTCTCTTTTCCATCATTTTCAGATGCGTACATCTATTGCAGCGATAGCTGTCACTGACTGACTGACTAACTATCTGACAAATCGACATTTCTATAAAAGAGATACTTGTAATCTTGTATTCTGATTTGCTTGGAGCCAGTTTCATTGATAGGGTCACTTTAGTTCATAAGTTTGTTTTTAAAAATCAAATCAGAATTCAATGGCATATTTGTTCCACTTATAAAAAATCATTACTGTTATAAAAGTGCAAGGGAGAGAATTCCTGTTTAAATAGTGCACCTATGGACTAACTTTCAGGCTTGTAAGTTGAAAGTTCAGTAATGTTAACTTTCTTAAATAAATAATGAAAAAGACAACGTCATTGAGAGCATCCGGAATAAGCATATACCTTGATTAAGGCACCATGTGTATGATAATGGACGCGTGCGTATCGTACACAATTATTTATCATGTAGAGACATACGTCGACCACTGTAATATTTCACCAGCTTTGGTAATTAGCTACCAAATAAAATGTGCAGAGATGATCCATTTCATCTTGTTGAAACTCAACATCGACATCATTTACTTTTAGATAATTGCTTGCATAATCTTAATGTAGCCTATATCATAATGACCCCATACAGAGCTGCTTTAGTTTCCGTTACATTATTTGGGAAAATATATGGAGCACTAACCAGTATATTTCTTTTATTCAGATGCGCATAGCTGTATGATAGTTGGTTAGCATTTAGGGATGGTTGATGTTATATGGGGTTGTAGGAAAGACTGTCAATATCTGTGTGGAATTTGGGGTTTGGCGAAAGTTAGGTTTATTTCCTATCTGATTTGATTGTCTCAACGAAGATCACCGACCCGGCATTAGAGATGCAAGACCCTGTGTTCTGCTTGGCTCGAAATTTGTAAAATCTGCAAATAAAAGTATGTATGTATGTATGTATGTATGTATGTATGTATGTATGTATGTATGTATGTATCTATCTATCTATCTATCTATCTATCTATCTATCTATCTATCTATCTATCTATCCACAAAATACCGGTTCTTGTAAAATCACGTCAGTTAAGCGTCGTCGATCCCGATCATTACCAAGATGGGTGACCGTCTGGGAACAACAGATGCCGTATGCAACGACAATGTCTCAGTCTATGCTCTGCAGCCGATCAACAGACCATCTTTCCAAGCTAGGACTGGACTGTGCATGTCTCTTATCACATGTACACGTTGCCCCACGGGGGGGGGACAAATGACAGTGCACCCCTTTGGGGAGTCCCCATACTCTTATCGAGTGGCAGCGATCATATATCTTTGCTCATCATTTCCCTCTCGCTATATACATGTACACACACACACACACATATATACATATACGTATGTGCGCGTGGGTATTCCTTGCAGACTTCTTGGGCACTCCAAACCTCTAGAAACTATCTGAATATCACACTAAATCAAATTAGCTGGTATTATGAATAGAAGACCGGTAAGCGATTTCTCAACCTTAACACCCAAGGGTAAAAAAAAGGAACTGAAACATGCGTCTTATATCCGGGAAAATAGGGTATTAATATAAAATATGCACGAAAGCATAACACTTAATTATCTATAATAATACCTTGCAGAAATGATAGTATATATATTTGTATACACATATAAATTATAATCAAATATCATAGATGTAATAATATATGCCTCTAAGGCGCATTCTCCGACGATTTCTAAAACGATAAAAACGTATTTATCTGGGTCAAATTACTGGTCTTATGTATAGGAGGTTGGTCACTGGATGCTCGTATGATGGAGGGCGAAATATATGGAAAAGCTTCCACCCTTTATAAATGTCCTTATGATACACGCATCTTTTTCTTATACATTCTGTAATAACTCAGAGAAAGTTGCTCATTGGGATCTGTATAGGAGAGAATCATTCAGATAACGATAATCAGCTGATAATACTAAACGGGTGATGTAGAGAGGAAGTCGATTATTGTTATCGCTATTAAAAGTGTTCAAGACCAACTGGTTTTGATGACAAAAACTGTCTGATAACATCATCAAGGATTATGATTAAAGTCTGATAAGGGTTGCTCGGGACCCCTGCTTGTAATTCGAACAGGGGCCCTCCCATCAAAATGACTGTTAGAGTAAGTTAACAAGTCATTCTATGGAATTAGATTGTAATCCTATTAAATTTTATCCAAGTAGTAGTAGTAATAGTAGTAGTAGTAGTAGTAGTAGTAATGATGATAATGCTAATAATTATTATTATTATTATTATTATTATCATTATTATTATTATTATCATTATTATTTCCACACCAGTTGCCTGGTGGGTACCGCCGGAGACTGAGTGACAGCAAGTCTCCTCAAGTCTCCAGCCCTCCTTTCCACACTCTCATAGTCCACAGCAGTATTGTGGTTTACTGTTTCACACCACTTGCCCGGTGGTTATCGCTGAAGACTGAGTAACAATAAGTCTCCTCAATTCATCAAACCTCATCTCATTTCTCCCCAGACACACTATCACGGCAATACCGTGGTTCGTACCTCCATTTTTTCCTCCTCTGTTAGGCTACCGCTAACAGCTTGCGTCGTAGATCTTATGTTTATAGCACTTTCCTCAGCATTTGTGCAGTCCCTAGCTGCTGCTGCTGCGATTATTATTATTATTATTATTATTATTATTATTATTATTATTATTATTATCATTATTATTATCATTATTATTATTATCATTATTATTATTATTATTATTATTATTATTATTACATTGCACGTTTACAAAATTGTTCCATGGAATTTTTCTATTTACGAATTTTTGGACCCCGTAAATATTGGGGGCACATGGCTCTAGCCCACTCAGTGCTCCCTTAATCCAGCACTGATTATACTAAGTGTTCTCCTCTGTATATGATAAATCTCTATCAAATGCAATTATCTACAATGAACAAAATATTTTGAAAAATTACTTCTATTTATTTATACAGGAATACCTTGATAGAGCAGTTTTGATTAACGCAGGTTTTGATGTAGTACTGTTAAGGCATTTCTGAACGAATGCATACAACCAAAGAATAAACTGCAAATAAAAACACATTGAATTATGATAAGACCTTAAGCAGCGTGGTTTTGAACTGTACAGAAGCTAAGTGTAAGCTGAAAAAAACAAAAACAAAAACACATTAAATTAAAATAAGACCTGAAAAGTACAGAAAATGTTAGAACTTATCAACAGTATCAATCAAGGTATACCTGAACTGTAATAATCCGGTTTCAAGACACAATTTTTATAGAAGAAAAAAAGGATCCAAATAATACTCAGAATGAATCAGAGGCGAACAGCAAAAGCCCATATCGAAAGGTGGAGGGAGATGGGTCAAGATGAGTGGCAGGTGCCCCACCTTGGAAATCTCTCATGAATCCAGCGTTTTATAAGCCGGCTAATACAGGGCACCGGTTTAGGCGAAAGGCATAATTAGCTGTTTTGAATTTAAATTCATCGACACAGATACACGTGAGGATGTAAAAACATCGGATTAAAACAAAACATACGTGCACACGTGCAGACACACATAAATACACATAAACAGATACACACGCTCACTCGTTGACGCTCGCACACACACAGCAATATCTTGAAGGTAAGGCTGTACAAATGAATGTAATTAAGCATAAGCTGGAAAAACACATTGAATTATATTGAGACCTTAAAATCTTGGGAAGATTCAACTGCTCTAATCAAGACATACCTGTACCTGAAAATAAATAAAATCTTACAAAAATAGAAACTAAAAAAACCTTTAATGAACTCAAATCACTGATAATCAAATACTTGCATTCCTAGGGAAATCATGAATCATCAACACACATATATGCTTCCTTTTACCTCGTAAATTAAGCAGTGGTGTGTACAATCTCACACACATACATACATATATATATATATATATATATATATATATATATATATATATATATATAAGCATCATTAGTTGTTATAAGTCCACTACTGGACAAAGGCCATGTCATGTCTTATTGACAAATATATATATACACACTTCTTATTCCTTCCGGTCAATTACTATTCTTCTCTCATATATATAAGTACAAATCAGTAAAATAACATAATGCAATATCCGATGAGTGATGGGTATATTTCATAAAGTGCTCAATACATTCAACATTAAACATAACATTAAGTTAGAGTAGAGCTTAAATTCTGATGAAATATATATTTATAAAAAGATGTTTTCATATACATACAAAAACCGTTTTTTCTAGCCATAGAAAGGAGTAAACATTCAAAATTTCAGCCCTCTACCTCTGTTGATGCTACCAATGATACATAGCTAACCAGCCTGCCAGACCCGATAAAAAATTGGAGAAATGCTGACAGTTCTTGCTGATGGTTTCTAAAAAGTCTCCACAGAGCTGGGACTATGTAGGGATCTTTTTTCTTTCTGATCATTTTGGAAAGTAAGCCTCATTTAAGCATAAACTTAAAAAATTCTTCAATTAACTTTCAGACAAGTACCAAGGATGCTATCATCAAACAACCAGTGAAGATATCGTTAGGATAAGTGCATATATGCAGGTACACCCACTATCTCTTTATTTCAATAGATAGACTGATATATAGATGAGAACGGACTGAGATAGATAGATAGATAGATAGATAGATAGATACGGGCAGACTTCAGATGAATAGATGGATATTTAGATGTGGACTGACTGGGATAGATCAGTAGCCTACAAAGTAATAAAGGAATCTTTTCCAATTATCTAATTTCATATGAAATCCCTTGGAAAATAAATTTCTTTTTCACACACACGTTCACTCGCACACACATACATATACATATATATATAGTATATATATAACGATTAGATGTTGGCCTTGTTAATGGAATTATCCGAATGTGCATAAACCCAAGTGTAAAAGACGCAAAGGAATCGTCTTTGTTTTGAAGAATTATGTAGTATATTGTGAAAATGTGACTGGGATTCACGGGGAACACAGTTTGAATACCGCTGAGATAGAAATGATTGATGTGGACAGACCGAGATAGATAGATAGATAGATAGATAGATAGATAGATACATGGATAAAGTTGTATTAAATCTAATTCTACAGTTAATTTTAAAGTTGAATAGTATTCATTGATCAACCATTTTCCCAATTTTTTAATTGATCATCCCCGACATGACTAGAAAAAAAATTAGTCACGGAAACAGTTTCTACTTAATGACTAACCAGACCCGTTTATTTCTTTATTGTAATTGCAAACGTCCTGTTCTCACATCGGCTTTTTTCTTCTCCCTTCATACACACGAACACACGAGTCTATTTAATTGTATATGTATGCGTTGAGTGCTTCACTGAAAAGGAGTGGCTTGCCAATGTTACTGAGAATTACTACTGTAGAGAGATGAAAAGATGCACGCACAGACAAACATGCAGATGTACATATATACACAAACAGACATATATTTGATTGTGAATTCACATAAAACTGGATATATATATATATATATATATATATATATATATATATATATATATATATATATATATATATATATATATATATATATATATATATATAGATGCATTTGTATATTCCATTATGAATTACACAAAATGGTACATATCTAAATGATTATACATCGAGCTTTATCGAAGGGTAGAAATGAACACTGAATTAAGTGCCTTGCCAATCAAGGAGATTATTTTGAGAAATTAACATATCTGCACACACATATATTCACCTCTGAATTAAATGCATTAACGAGGAAAGAGTTTATAATCATTAAGATATGTGTGAGTATAGTGTGTGAACATGTATGCGTCTCTATGAGTATATGTATGTAAAAATATACATATATATGTATATATACATGTCTATATCTGTATGTTTGTGTAATTGTGTTTGAGTGTTAGAGAAACCCCATTCATACACTGAATAACGATTTTAAAACGGTGCAAAATGAATACCGACAAAAATGTGTGCGTATATATATATATATATCACTGTATCATCATCAACCATTATGGGTTCACTGCTGGAGAAGGACCTTTTGCATTTCCTCCCATGACAACTGCGATAACGCTCACCTCTGCTATGTCTTACCGGCAAACCTTTATATGCCATCCCTCCATCTCGAGTCACGTCTTTCCCTACTGCGTTTACTATTCCATGGGCAACAATCAGTTACACACGCATGCTCGCACACACACATGGTAAGAGCCTCACTATATTGAAGCGGCTACTCTATCAGTGGTTCGATTCCTGCAGCAGCCCAGTTTTCTTAAATTGTTAATTCTATTTACGTTGTCTAAATTGAGTGATATATTAATCGGGTAACGATGAGAGATCATTCCGAATATGTATCTCCGAATATAACGCAATATTATAATTCATACGTACGTATGTATCTATCTTTTATAAACTCTCATCCATCTATTAGAAAATCTCATCACCGTCATATAGATACATCAAAGCCGTACGTCCACTCAAAGACCAACGTGGGACCTATGTGGCCTTAATACTTCCCAGATAAATCTACATTGAGCAAAAGTCTCTACTGAATGTAGCTTTGTGTCCAGATTAAGCTTATCTTACATTGTTTAAAATATTAAGATGAAGCGTGGCCATTATTTTATAATTTTCTTTCGACCAGCACCTTCATCTCCGTTGCTTTTTTATATAATGTCCACTATACTGGACGCGAGACATGGATTACCAGAATATATGGCTAGGGAAGGACGGAGATAATATAGTCCGAAACGTTGTGGCCTGAGCAACGAAGGAGGTGCTCTGAATAATTCAGTGCTGAATTTTAGACAATATAAAGATAGGCTACACTACAGCTTAACCAAAACATTATGTCAGCAACAACAAAGACAGGTTAATCAGAGTGTAGAGAAAAAGCTGCATATTCTGAGTCATGGTCAATTTGGTACAGTGTCTTTAATATAACAATAACCTGCAGATAACATTAAGCAAAGGATGTAAAATTTCGTAAATTTACATAAAAATAACTTTTGATAATATTAAGATGTTCGGAGAGTAATCACATATTTCATTGCCATAGATTATAAACCAACCAACTAAGGCAAGACCGAGGTTCAATGGTACGGAACGACGTCTGGATTTAGCTCATCATCTCTTCTATCCAGCAGTGTATCTTTTATATGGTATAGTATAACTTCACTCCTTGGATGAAAGAGACTTTAAAGAACACACTTTGAAGAAAAAAAAAGTATCTGAAATGTGCCATCCCGTTGGATTGCTGTCATTGATAATGATGATGATTACATTATTGATAAATAATATTTGATTAAACTTCACTGGTTATTGTTTTTATCTCCTTGAAGATAAGTAATTTTCCAAACACGAAAAATACGTAATTACTTTCCGAACACTCTGATATTATCTGAGATTATGAAAGACAGATTCCCCAATGCATACATACATAAATAATGGAAAGCATTTTTATTGTAGAATTCTTATTGAAAATTTACCGTTTTAATCTGTGTGTCTGTTACCCCCTCTCATCTGCCCTAACATCTGTGTGCCTTGATGTCTCTACTACCTTCGGTGGTCGTCAGAACGGCGATTGTCCGGCTTCTCGGCCTTTTCATCCAACTCACCATATAAACATTGAGGTTTGCGGGTTCGGTGGTTCTCCTTCCGCCCACTGTTGTTATCCTCGGACCCTGTCACGCAGACTAGTCTGGTTGATCTCTCAATAGAAACTGTCATGCTACCATCGTCCTTGAGCAGCAAGTCGTGTTGGGGGTGATCAATTAAAAAATGGAAAAAATGGGAGATCAATGAACAAGTTATATCTCTCGTCTTTTGTTGGACATAGATCACCAGAAAAAGAGTGAAAATTGCCAGACCAAAGCATGATTATACATAGCAAATTGAGCCCCCAGTCTTTGATTTTATTTTTACCCCCTCCCCTAAAAATCTTCTTTAAACTTAATTAGCAGAGATTCAGAAAAACAAAGAAAATCATTTTTCTAGACTTATTAAGGAGTTATTAACTTTTCAGCTATCAACTTATAAACTTTTAACTTATTAACTTATTAACTTTTTAGCTCTGTAGCACGACTGGCGTGGCCTGTTCGCGCCACGCGTACGTATATACATTCATTGCGTGCCAACAAGACCCACTTGAAAACTGAAGATACCGGTTGACAGTTTTTGTAACAGTTTGTAACATAATTTCATAAACTTGGCAGAAGAGCCGGCTCGTGCAAAACTGGGAATAAACCAACATAGGAAATGTATTGTAAAACGTCAACCAAAAATGACAACATACGTTTCTTCAGTTTTAAGCGGGTCTGGCTGACTGACTATGTATGTATATATGTATCAGGTATACTGACCGCATCGATGGAGCTAGAGGACTGAAAATTTTAACATTTACTCCTTATTATGCCGAGGAAAGGGTTTTTGTTTCTATCAGGAGAAAACCCCCTCTAAATCGGAGGCCCATGTTCTCTGGTCCACCAGGTCCCCTCTGTTTTGGCACACACACACACGCACACACACACACACGCACGCACACACGCACACACTTACACACACACACACACACGCACAAACGTGCACGTGCGCATATTTGTATGAACACAAACATTGATTAAGTCTAGAGTCTTCTCACATAGGGCTAAATGGTAGTATGCAGGAAAATTTTATTGTGATAGATTTTCACAAGTGAGAAGTGAGGGTCTGCCTAGGAAATCACCATTCAAATAATCAAATCAAATACATTCCTAAAGCCATTTGAGCCCATATATATATATATATATATATATATATATATATATATATATATATATATATATATATATGTGTGTGTGTGTGTAAATATATCAATGTATCACACTGAACAATTCAGGGATGCAACATAATATAATGTATTATAATGCAATATTCAGTGTATGATGGATTTATCTCATAGACTGCTCAATAAATTCATCTCTAAATATTAAGCTGATCTTGAGTAGACCAGGAGATATTGCAGAATGGGGATTCGCTACATAAACACGTTTATGTTTTGGTCCTGTCTGGGCCTCTTACGAACACACACACACACACACACACACACACACACACACATCACACACACACACACACACATGCATACATCTCTCTCTTTCCCTCTCTTTCTTTCACCTTCCCCTCCCTCTTTTTCGATATCTCTATCCCTCTCTCTCCATCTATCTGTCTATCTATCTATCTATCTATACATACACACACACACACACACACACACACACACACACACACACACACACATATATATATATATATATATATATATATATATACATGTGTGTGTGTGTGGTGTGCGATATAAGACGTTGTGAGAGAGAACTATGACCGTATT
>OY735236.1:22086652-22104152 GCA_963457665.1 Thysanoteuthis rhombus | reverse complement strand
AGTGTGGTCAAATACAAACTTGCACTTGTAGAAATTTTGATCCTTACCGGGTGCTCTACACCTGTATCGTTGCGCCTAAGATGTGTGAGTAAATGAAAGTTTGCCGCCTAGCAATGGTTACCAAGCTTGTTCTGTAGAATTTTACAACTGTAATGAGTTCAAAACTCGTTGAGTATTCCAGCCCTTGTCTCAGATTTAGCTAAACTCAATGCATAATTATTGTAGGTACCTAGCCTTACCACTTTACAGAATGATAAACTAAGACTCGTAAATATTAGAAACCTTCGACCAAAACTGTCAACAAAGGTTTCTTTGGTTTTCGAATTGCTCCAGCTGGCTGGCTGGCTGTCTATGCATGTATGTATGCATCATGCAAAGCTATCGAGTTAGAGGGCTGAAACTTTCAACATTTACTTTTTATATTGTTTAGACCAGACCTGTCAATTTCATTTTTCGATAATATTTACTCTAATCTTAAGGCCTCATCTTTTCTCAGATGATAATGGAACGATACTAAAGTGACCTCTCTAGGGCGCAAGCCTAGGTGAAGCGTGTGAAAATTCCAGGATGCTCGGTTAGCAGAACCCCCCCCCCCCAATCTCAGACTTGCCAATGTAATCAAACGGGAAGCGGAGCGATATGTTTGGCATCGACTTGGCAACAGGAGCTACTGGAACGAAGTCAAAGTTGGCAACATAGATGTCCTTCTCCTACACTGGTTGCCAGGAAGCCCAGTCGATCCTACTATTTACTGAAGCGGAGAGGGAAATGGTTTCGTGCTTTCTCCAAGAGCCTTCGTACAAAGAGATCACTCAGTTGGCAAGCTTTCGATGGAGAAAGCTCAAACTTCAAACACAAGAAAATCCCATTACTCTTAAAAAGAAGGGTATACGGCCAATGCATCCATGCGATAGATATGGAGCTGAAACATGGAACCCAACCAAAAGATTGACCCTCAACTCATGCAACACCCCTATGAAAGAATTATGCTCAATATCATAAGACAGAGAAAAACAGGAGTCAGAGATATCATAAAATCCATTAGAAAACTCAAATGACAGTTAGTAGGCCGTATTGCAAGAATGTTGGACAACCGCTGGATATCACGACTCAAAACTGAACCCCCAGAGATCACAAACTGTAGCTGGTAGAAAAAAGATGGTGTGACAAAATATTCAGGTTCAGAAAGCACTGGCTCTGCAACACCAATGAGAGAGAGGTCTAGCGAATCTTGAGAAAGGTATAAATCCAACAGGGGACACTAAAAGACTGATGACGTTTCAGTTTGAACTCAGTTCGTCCCTTCCATTCTCCATATAGTTAACCGTTCGGCCACCTACATGTGTACTACTTATAGCACTAGTAACATTCAAAGATTCTTTTTGAGCGATTGATCTCCTTGCTGTTTGTGTTGTTAACCTATTCAATGGCCTTCTGTAGGTATATTATCCGAATGTTATAGTGTTAAACATTTTTCCTCTCCAATGATAGCAACACTTATAACAAACGTTTCAGTAGTTTTTCTTTCCTTCCTTTGCTAGTCGATGATTTACGTACCGTGTCCCCGATTAGTAGCCAACCCCTCAAGAGTTAGTGACCCTTCTCAGAACTATGGACAATATCAATATCAATAAAAAGGTTGCATCATCAATTCTCTTCTTATATTTTTCGAAATATTTGGGGAAGATGATGTTGTCTTTATTGATCGACGAATAATCAGCTGATTATCAATTAACAGTCCAATAAGTTATCAGAAGTCCCAAACCAGTTAGACGAAGACTAGGACATAGAATAAAAGACATCCGCCTTCAACTAACAATGTTTGAGGTATTCAACGATAAAATATGGAAAGAAAAAATAACTAGACCAGGACATACCGGAAGAAAATACCAACTAAACGTAATACATCTACAATAAATGAAAATCCCAGGGGAAATCAATTTTAAAGAAACTGGTCAACGGTATCATGAGAGCAGGAGGGGTGTCGTCTTCTGTCGATGAGGATGCAGAACTCCACAAACTGATAACATCGATGCTCTTACTGAAAGAAACGATAGTCCAAATCCATTGGAAATTCTGACCAGAATAGTACAAAACATTCAAATGATCATAAAATTAGAATAACAGATATCCCCAGTTTTATGAAAGTTCGCTTCGCGACATTTTGGTTCACACCACTTTCTTTTAACGAAAGACATTAAGCCACTTTAGCTTTGGAACTTGTCTATGAGCATCCGTGTTTATCAAATAACTGTAGCCCAACAAAATGCCTGCTCGATTAACCAGAAAAGTGTGCTACAGATTCTTCTCTCTTTGCTCATCTGTGTGGGTCTCTGGGTGCTCCTGGTCACATTCAAGGGGTTATAACCTTGAAAATTTGCATGACTAGCCAAAATTTAATAAGTTTTTTTTTTCTCCAAAAGTGCTTTTTTGGTCTCTATGGACATTTTGAACCGGCAATGCCCAAATCTTGAACTGGTATTTTTTTTAGATAAAAAATCTAATTTTCAGATTCTTTAGAATAAAACATCATTTTTTTTCCAGTTAATTTCAGATCTCTTTTTTAAATAATCAGTTCTGGTACACGTGCATGGTACGATGATTCATTTATGTGATATATGGATACCTCGATTTATTCTTTGTATCCGAGAGCAAAGAAAAAAAATGTGTCCCAATGTATTAGAAAACTCTTAGGAGTCTACAATACAATAACAGTATAACGGACAGACATAAAAGAAAGATTTGGTAAAGTCTGGCAACGCTGAAAAATATTCCCATATGAGATAATTGTTTTCGTTTTCCGATTTACTCCATTTCGGCTTATGAATTGTCCATAAGAAGGCTCGTCTTAACCCAAAGTAGAGCGTTCCTATAAAATAACTCTTCTTCACGGCCCCAGCTAATAACGGGATCGACAAGGCTCTTCAGCCTTGATTGGCAACTGGTCAAAGAGATGGAATACGGAGAAGTAATGCTGAATGTATTTCAACGAACGTAGTAAGCCAAAAAGTAATCACGAGCATCCCAAGGAGAATTATGAATCCTCACCATCCATATATGCTGTGTTGGGGATGATCAATTAAAAAGTTGAAATAAGGTATGATCAATGAATAAGTTATTTGTCACACCCTTTATTGAACTGTGATCACTAAAAAAGGGTCTGAATTAAAAAACAAAACAAAAGCAAAGTTTCATACTGAACTACCGACTAAAAAATAACTTTAGAGAGGATTTTTCAAAACACAAAAAAAAAAAACAAAACAGAATTTTCCCTACTCATTGGAAAGGGGGCAAAATTTGAAGGTTGTACTATGAATGGTGAGGGATGGGCGAAATCCATATATATATATATATATGTCAGAACACATGAATAACCCAAGCCCAGCAATAGAGCTTAAACCTGTTTGTTGTGGGTAGTGGTGATTTATAATAGATTGCTCAGGAAAAATAATGAAAATAGGTCTGATTAGTCACTCAATGGAAACTATCACTTGATCAACATCTTTTGGCTGCATTCCGTGTTGGGGTATGTTTGATCAAACTGAAGAAACCTATATTGACAGTTTGGATCGACTGTTTCTGACATCACATGACAGAAGTACTGAAAGGTAGGAGAGTAAGTACTTAAACGATAATCAGCGGGAATTATTTATCAGTTGTCTAACGGAGAGGAGAAAAAACTCCACAGAAGAAAACATTTCTCGAACAAAAATTGATCTCTACGGCTCAAATTAGAAAATGTTTTGGATCGAGACCAGATATAAATCGGACCTCCTGAAATGTCTTGTTAGGTTCAACGCACCTGGACGCATGATCTTTTATCATAAAAGCAGTTGTCACTTTTTTGGTTGGTTGGTTGGTTTCTATCACGCTAAAGCAAATAGAAACAGAGGGAGGGAGTGAAGCAAAACGCTACTGTGTCAGTGTGTTCGCATCTGTATCACGACTGCTGATGATTGCGCATTTTTCCAATTTTTTAATTGATCACACCCAAAACAGCATATATGGTTGGTGGCGATTCATAATTCCCCTTGAAATGCTAGTAATCAAATTCTGGCACACTATGTCCGGGCGTATGACAAGAGGAACTATGATGTAGAAATTACGATGTAGCTTGGAAAATAATTCAACAGAATTTAACCTTCGCTAATTTTTCATGAATAAAACTAATGGTTTCTAATATCAAAAAAATAAATTTTTTTTTTTCCTAATCCTGTTTGGTTATTGTTTTGAAATCATTGAAAAAAAGAAAATATGAAGAGTTGAAAAAAATCAATAAAAATAAATGTCTTTCGTTTGTTTTTGTTTTTCAAAAAGTTACATAGACATCCCTCAAAAGGATGGTAGAACTCTATCGCCAACTCAGGATCTACCAACTGCAAAATGTTCACATCCTATGGTTTATCAAAGTCAGCCACACAGTCAGAATACTCCACAAAGGGTTTGTCACCCCCTTAGCTAGATCGGGCATTTGATTGGAAAAACTACGACCTTGGTACTACGCTCCAATTCGAGCCACCTTGGTTGGCCATAGGATACAAACCCTTGATTTAAAGTGTGGGTCGGCCATGCGAACGTCGTGCATCCATAAAACCTCATTGCGAAGGTTGGAAGGTTATTCTGCGTACAGGACCTGCCGTCTAAGGTCCTTTTAGTCGTAGAAAACCACTCCCCAAAATCATTTTACAAATTTCAAAATCACATTTGCTTGACCAAATTAAAACCTAAAAATAGAAATAAAAACATTAAGCAGAAACGTAAGTTTTAATTATAATTGGAAGCAAGGGATTTGTATCAATTTTTAATTTTCGAATAACTGTATTTAAGCAGAGATTTAAAACGTAATATTTCCCCAAAGACGAAATCTGACCTTCATTTCGATGACGTCATAAGTCCTGGGTGATATCAACCAAAATTGAAAGATCACCAAAATAGCAAACAAATGAAATAGTATATCTTTTTTCTTTCTTTTTTTTTTTTCAACTATAACGATTTAAAGCCAGCGCCATATCCTTCTCGAACCACGTACGTAACCGGAAGTCCATTGACTCCAGGCATAACTCAGTCATTTTCCCTTTGTCAAATTTTATCATTTATTTGC
Source organism: Thysanoteuthis rhombus (assembly GCA_963457665.1). Taxonomy (NCBI): domain Eukaryota; kingdom Metazoa; phylum Mollusca; class Cephalopoda; order Oegopsida; family Thysanoteuthidae; genus Thysanoteuthis; species Thysanoteuthis major. Next base: position 22,099,051 of record OY735236.1, on the reverse strand, counting down.
TTTGACAGCAGGTAGTCTTCTTGGATATCATAGGATGAGAATACAGATTGTGGAACGAAAATGATACACTCGAAAAAATGACACTTTTCAGAATGCTACCACTGCAAGAACTTATCTTAGAATTTTACCCCATCTCGCGTATTTGTTTGTTGGTCAGTTGATAGAGTGCTCGACTGTTAGAAGACAAGTCATCCGTTCGAAAACGCGTACGGCCGGTAGGGCTTTTGAACCATCCCTTTTTAGACTTCTTAGTTCATATTCATTCATATATATATATATATATATATATATATATGATGTTTGTGCATATATTAGTGTGTTGGAGCGTTCGTGCGCGTGCTAAACGAATCTTAGAAATGTCTACACATATTTTTAATTGCAGATTTGGTTCTGATCTGAAAGTTGAAAAACGATTAAATGTCAGGGGTGTTATGATTTCTCTCTCTCTCTCTCTCTGTACATACATACATACATACATACAAACACACACACACACACACACACACATATATATATATATATACATATTGGAATCCGAATTATTTACGTATAGATAGGCGGTTTTTATTAGATCAGAGTATTGGTGTGCTGGATTGGCATTTGTGCCTTGGATCAAAGTGTACCTCCACGACATTCTGCTAGGGATCAGAGTGTAGTATCGAAGGGTCGCACCCCGGCTCTTCTGTCTAATATTCAAATGTACCCTCTGTGCACTCAAAGTCAAACACAATATCTCTCAATATATACATTCGCACATGTATGATTGTAATATACTTTTTCGTATTTGCTTGTTTATGCATATAAATTTATATATATTTAATATATGTCTGCATGTATGTGTGTATATATGTGTGTGTATAAATTCTCTTATATATATTATGTATATTTATATGTATATATAAATATATATATATATATATATATATATATATATATATATATATATATATATATGTGTGTCATGGTTATACAAAGATTGTACATATATTTTTGTTAGAATATTCATAACATGATATTTTAAAGATGCATTCATAAATAGACGGTAAGTAGAAACATACAGGTATTTATACATATTCATATAGATATGTACGCATGTATGAGTATATCTATATTTTTAAATAGAGCATAATATGCATTGAATGTATGTGCTACATATCAGTATAAAGGTCTATACGAATTAAGGCATCTATATCAGATATATATCAGATATCATATAAATGTACATATTGAATATACGTTATGCATTGAATACATTTTGACTATAAATTCGTATATATAATGCAAATACATATATGATATATATATAGTGTACATTGATATCTACATAATTTATCCCTCCCTCTATTAATACACACACACACACACATATATATATATATATATATATATATATATATATATATATATATATATATATATATATATATATATATATATATATATATATACTTGAGCGTATGGGAACTCTTCTCTTAAGGGGGGCAGAATGCTTGTTTTGCCTGAGAATCTATAAGATTTCACACGCAAATGAGGCGTGGGGCGCACGCTGCGCACACACACATATATTTGTATTCATATATTTTGGGCCCGCCCGATAGAACTATGCCTTTAATCTGATTTAGTTGAGTTTTTAAGCCTATGCATATCAGCTTCAGTAGATGAAAATTTATGCTTTAAGTGAAAGATAAAAAGGATAAATATATCAGTGTCTGTTCATCTTTCTTTTCCCCCTCTCTTTCTCTCTGTCCATAGTATCGATATATACATATGTGTATGCGTAACTGTGCGTCTATTCCTCAATTATCTCAATACATAATATATTGAAATACATATTCAGGTATACCTTGATTAGTGCGGTTAATTTGTTTCAACATAGCCGTACTATTCAAAACAAGCTTATACTCGATTCCATTAACTTGAACAGCAATACCTTGACCGTACTACGTCAAAACCTGCACTAGCCAAACCCGCGCAATTCAAGGTATTCTTCTATATTCAATCATATGTACATATATTCAAATGCATATGGATACATCGATTTCTAGATATTCAAGTATGACTATCGTGTATGGATTCACGTGTACAAAATATACATTGGATTGCTTGAGGATTTATACGTATAATGATATAACTCATCTCAATGTATATCACGGTGAAAGTAAAATAATATAACACATTTGATATGTACTGTGTGTCTGGGAATGCACGTATTTCAATCTCCAGAGAAAGCCAATTGAAAATTATGATATAGAAATGTGTTGTGATATGAGTATTCTCTTAGATGTATGATTTTAAAAAATGGTTTGATATATATATCGAGGAAAAGGAATTCTTCCTTCAATCTTGAACATGTAAACAACATTTTCTGTGAACTGCTGCAAACTTTTCTTTGAAAAAGATGGCTGGCACTCGTCGAAATACATCAAAACGCGCCCATAGAATAATAAAAAGATTCTGAGATGTATCACCTGCTTTCTCTTAATTCTTTCTCTTTACTTTTCTATAATAATTTTCATCAACATATACACATTTGAAATTATGAATGTATCCTTTTTATTTGGAATTCTACTTGAATCAACATCCTGTTTTTACACGGTTAATATGCCAGTTGGCCTAGACAGCATAAATGGAAAAAACATTAAAAAGAAATGTGCTACTGCAGTCTAGGCAAACTTTCAAAACAGTTTTATTAACATGGCATATTAATTTAGAGCATATATATATATATATATATATATATATATATATATATATATATATATATATATATATATATATAGCGACACTGAAGAGATGTAATACATCGAAACAGCTGTTTGTGGATGACACAATAATTAATGCTCCTCTATTCAGGGTTGAGCACTCTTTAAGTGAAGTAACTCATCCATTATAAGCTTACGCAATACTCTTCCATAGGAATAGAGCACTGATGGATGAGGGATTTCTGTGTAAATGAAAAAATCGCTTAAATTCAATCTTACTGACTGTCCAGTTCCGTAGTCCAGGTGTAGGATATCAGCCTGAAGTGAAGGTTTCAATTCTGCCTCGTGGTACTGGATGGGATATTGGAATGTCTATAGCCACACTGAAGAGATGTAATACATCGAAACAGCTGTCTGTGGATGACTCAATAATATATATATATATATATATATTGACTGGGATTCCCGAAGTCGCCCGGGTAAATATTGTTCATGGTGGAAATAAGTCTAATTTTCGGTATAAAGATAAACGGAAAAATTGTTACTCCATTCAACCAGTTACGTCCATGGAATATGAATTGAAAAAAGAATCTAAATGAACGTTAAAAAAAGGAAAACTTCGAATCTGAAAAGAATCAGATTTTCACACTCATAGAAGACAAAAAAGTATGGTGAAGCTCTGAATGTTTGTTTAAAACAAGAAGTGCTTCGGTATCGTCTCGGTTGAACATTTTGACTGAAGCTAAGAAGCTGCTAGAGCAAACTTCATAACGAATTGAACCGGTGGATGACAAAAAAGGAAGTAATTGATCACATAAAGGAACATATGGAATAATGAACCTATTTATTGTTTACAAAATACATTATTTTACAAACTGCATATTTCGAGGTCTTATTCCCGTAAAACGGACGGAAATTAACGGTCCAGTTTAAATTTACAGTTACCTGTAAATTCAGTCACCAACAAAATGTAATGGTTCTCAAAAACTGACAAAATTCCAAAGTTATACATGTGCTATGGATTGGAAGCACAGAATATTCTACCGACAAAATAAGCTTTTTTCCAGGTCTTTATTGATAAAAATAAATGTCAGATTTTAGATGGAACCCGAGTGAAAATCGGTATATATAAACCCTAACAATTACGACTAATCATAAATAAATCTTGAAAACCAAAATGTGTTGTTATGTATTCCATCTGATGGTACCTAAAAACCAATTAGACGCCAAAGCGATCCGTCGAAAGAAGGCCAAAAACATTGAGAATAATGTTATATTACCAAGTGTTTGTCTTGCATTTAAATTTTTGACATAACGTTTCTGTCGTAAATTTTGTAGAGCAATTTCTTATAACTCAAGATATTCTTTGTAAAGTAAGTTGAAATAAAGATAGGACTTAAATGTAAAAAATGCCGTATCGTGTATTACTTGAATCATTTTGATATTTTAAATGCGTTGTCTTTTTCAAGAATTCATTTGTAAAAGTAAGTGTTTCCGTTTATACCCCACAATGCACAAAATCTTAGATCTGCCACTGTTTATGTAAAATTTCATCCTGGGCAGATATCAGTTTTGGTCAATTTGAATTAGTATGATCTGTGTCTCCCGTGTTACATCTCTTCGGTGATTTCAATTTTCCCTGGACTCCTTTGTCAATTAATTCTTCGGCTACGTTCTATCTCACTGTTTTCGACGTTTGAAAAATATATTATTATTCGCATATTCAGTGATACAAAATGCCGAAGAAAAATTCGTAAAATGACGTTGTTGTTGCAGACACTTTTTACAAGTTCTTTGAGTTTAACATCGCCGTGAAAAAAGGGAAGGCGGAGGCCGATTCTGTGAAACACAACAGCTTCACGTACGCATGGGTCTCTTTTCACTACTACTACTACTACTACTACTAATAATAATAATGATAATGATAATAATAACAATGATAATACAACTATTGTTACATTGACGAAAAAACGGCTGGACTTGTATAAAAATATCAATTTTAATGTTAGACGTCTTTGTATCATTCGCAAGAAGAATTATTGGAAAAAATATCTGTGTCCAAAGTTTAGAACCGCAGGTTAGCTCCAAAATTACCTCAAATGACCCCTGAAGTCAACATTACATATTCCTATGTGAGAAGCATAAATGATTAAGTCGATAGGTCTTGTAGTTTTAGCGGAAAAGAGGCCTGGACAAAGAAACAAAAGGCTCAAATAATAGTATATTCATAGATATAGATAGATGATATATACACGCGTGCACACGCAAATATTCCCCTCTCTCTACCCCTCTACCCACGGACATACACATGTCTCTATCCTTCTATTCACATACACGCATATATATATATATATATGTATATATATCTACTGACATGCATGCACACATACACACAAACATTTATGGCTGCGTCAGTGTGTCCGAAGTTTAATCTGAAGGCCGTATACATTCATTTTTAGACAACATAACCTCTTACCTTGTCAATGCACTTGATTGAATGGTGGATAATAATCACATAGATTGAATGTGACACAGTGGATATTTCTGCTAAAAATTAAGCTTATACCAAGGTTTCAGACTTCGAACTTACTGATCCACCTTCTTATAATTATGGATTATGTGTACATATGTGAAAAATGGAAAAAAATCTCCCAAAAGTTTTGAACGTTTTGGCTACGGAGAAAAACATATCAGATTCAAAAATCTTTCCAAACAGTTTAACACACACACACACACACACACACACACACACACACATATATATATATATATATATGTGTGTGTGTGTGTATATATATATATATATATGTGTGTGTGTGTGTGTGTATATATATATATATATATATATATATGTGTGTGTGTGTGTGTGTGTGTGTGTGTGTACATGTGTGTATGTATGCATATATATGTATATAGGTGGACATGGAAGACTGGTTTCGACATTTGATCATCATCAGAGGAAAGATGGGCATATATATGTGCGTATATATATACACGTATATAATTGTATGTATATACATATGAATATACCTTCAATACATACATTTATATGAATACACATGCACGTATTTACATTTGCTTTTATGTACGTATATATATATATATATGTATATATATATGTGTGTGTGTGTGTGCTTGTGTGTGTGTGTGTGTGTTTGTGTATTGTTATACTTTTACAATGTTTTCTCTTCACGTAAACACACACGCACACAAACATACACGCAAACACGCACGAATAATCACACAGAACATTTCAGTAATTTCATTGAACAAGATTACACAGTTCTATGTCGAAATTTATTAATTTTACACCATGTTATATTTTTCAACCGTATATACTTCCTTGTCAATGTACTCAATGTCAATGTGGATATTAATTGAACACTATACAATGACAATTTCAGATCAAAATCGATCTAGCCTCGTATATGCGCAGAATGATTATTAGTGCTAGTGTACACACACACGCACATACATACACACATGCATTTTTTTCATTTGTTACTGATGCCCTTTTACAATCTATTGTTATGATCTAGGAGTACATTGGTTTGTTTTCTACATTTCAAAAAATAGGCTTCTATAAAAGTATATATACATACATATATATATATATATATATATATATATATACATACATATATATATATATATATATATATATATATATATATATATATATAATACGACAAAAACGATTATAGACTGTTTCTTATTGTATTGAAACTATTTGAAATGATTTATCTATTTCTATTCATGGTGTTTAGGTCAAATGATACATTTAATTTGTGATAACAGGAGATCATTTCAAATGATGTTTCAATATAATATAATGCAATTGATTATACATATATATATGTATAAATATAAATATATATATATACACACATGTATATGTGTGTATATATATATATATATATATATATATATATATATATATATATATATATATATGTGTGTGTGTGTGTGTATGTGTGTGTGTGTGTGTGTGTGTGTGTGTGTGATTGTGCGCAAGAATTATTATACTGAGTCCAGTATGATTGTTGTTGTTTTCCCGAAGCCGATTATCTATCTATCTGTCAGTCTTGGCCTTTTCATCTCTCTCCGTGAATGCACACACATTGAAGCAGAGCCACTCACATCTATTTACACATCGACCAGTTTAACACACTTAACTCACGCACGCATTTCCCTGTCAAACACACTGCCACGCCCATGCAGATGTGTCCCTTACTACTCTCTCTTGTAATATGTTTGGGGAAATACCTTCCCCCCCCCTCTGCTTCCCATCACCCTGGCCTCCCTCTAACTGGACGCGCCTCAGTGAACACCCCTTCTTTTCCCCCTCACTGAACACCCCTTTCTTCTCCCTTCTTTCCTCTGGTTTTTTTCCCCGTTCTCTTTTCGCCTCAGAAAACCACGCACTTATCAAACAACATTCATTATTTCAATCTAAGTGGCCTATTAGAGGCATCTCCCACACGGACAGCGGTAGAAGTGGCCGCAAAATAGTCTACCCACCAACCCCGGGCCCTCTGGCTCCCCACCTCACGGCCCAGCCCATGTCGGGCTTCGACCAACGATCAATAGACGATATAGTTACGATAAAAACGGACACACGTACACAAAACAAGACTGCTGAACACGAACACATGGTCAGTCACAATCTTGTCCACCGACTAGGACCATCTAGCAGGGGCTTTTAAGAATTATAATAGTCATCAGAAATAGTTAGTAGTTTGAGATAGTTGTTAATTTGATTTGGGTCCCTGTATAAATGAGAATACTTTTTCGTACTAATAAATGTATTCATTACATTATAATCTACTCTTTCGACCATAACGTCAAAAATGACGGTATACATGATATCTATTAATGCACGTAACTTTTTATTTGCTTAAATACCACCCTTAACATTTCGGTGTATAAGAAAAATTCCCTGATGGTTCATGTCTTGTTTTTTCCCTGTTATTTTACATAAGATTGCGGTTCATTTGATACCATTTTTAATGCTGTATTAACTTCCCAGTCGGACCATTTGGGGGTGAAATTAGACTGGACTAATAACAGCGATTTACTTTGCAGCGAGCTTGGTGAATAGTGTTTTGTTGACCCCAGACAGTTATTATATATATATATATATATATATATATATATATATATATATATATATATATATATAATTTAAGATGATCTCTCATCATTACACGATTAATCTATCACTTGGCCAAGACGACGTAAATAGAATAAACAACTAAAGAAAATAGGGATGCTGCAAGAATATATATATATAGAGAGAGAGAGAGAGAAAGAGGGAGAGGGGGAGAAAGAGAGAGAAAGAGAGAGAGAGAGGGGGGGACAATAAAGAATGAGATAGACTCAGGGGTAAAAGTATATATTGACTTTATTTTGAATTTATTAGTATGCTCTACATGTTTCGGGAGGTGCTCTCATCTTCTGTAGTATGTTTGTACTTTTTACTCGTTAAAAGGTTCCATATTACTATACATACTTATATGCATAGTTATAATCAAAAGGAGACATTTACACAACTAGACTATCGAACACTAACCCATGGTCAATCACTCACCCACGCACTGTGACCACACACACAGGCGCTTAATAAATATCACGTGTTTGGCGTACTTCGATGGTGAGCTTACCATTATCACCGACCATTATTAGTATACTGATTTTGATTCGTACCGAGTGCCCAACTGAGAGATTTTTCGTTTGTATTCACCAAAATCCAACGTCAATAATTATAGTATATGGAAGCCTTGGAAAATAGACCAAATATTTTCTTTATACGCGTATTAGAAACACAACTGGTTGGGTTGAGGATCAAATTCTCACAGCGATTGCATCATGGTAAATCAACACATTTAAATTTTTCACTCGAACAGTCAGTATACCTCTTCACTTTGATTCAAGTTGCCTGATTTTTGCAGCTTTGCCCAAAGAAGAGACTAAAACAGTGAAACATTTGAAATGTGGATAAATTGGACATATAGGCAATACCATTTTTTGTCTGTCTGCAACAAAGCAAATTTTTTAAAGCAAGTGGAAATATGTTATGTTTATCTGGTTAGTCCCCTCATGGTAAAGGGTTCGGTATTGGACAGTGGTTTCGAAACTTTGAACAGTCAAGACTCCCTCTATAAAAGCAACATTCTGGCAGGCCCCTATATCTAACATTTAGATTTGGACATTGATTAATGAACAACAATAATAAGCAACTCTCGAGATTTTAATTTTTTAAATTTTCATTTTAGATGAATAACACGGCCTGCGTACAATAATTATACTTTTCGATGGTAGCGAGATGGATCTGACACACGATTCCCAATGTCCGGTTCAATATTTGACGTGTTAATTCTCAAGTGATATCCTTTCATCTAATGTGGTCTCGGGTATATTGCTGGGCTTCATTATCTTAATTTCAAATTCATTGTGATAACTTAAATTTTCAGACCATTATTTGACGGACCCCAGAGTCCACGGACCTCAGTTTCAAAAACACTGGTTTAGGATTTTCGTTTTTGTGGTGGGGAATAACGAGAAAAAACAACAACAAAAAAAAAAAAACTCGAAAAACAAATAGCATTTTTTGTTTTTATTTGCGAGAAAAATGCATCTGAATATATTTTTCTCTCCAGGCTTCAGTATTTAGAAATTATTGACGTTATCTTTTGGTGGCGACATACAAAAACGTGAAAGAAAAAACATAACTCCAATGTTAAAAAGCGATGTTTAATGCATTGAAAAGTCGTGACCCCCTTAGTGTCGTATCTCTTTAACTGCAGAAAAAGTCGACAGCTCTATGAAGGCCAAAAAGTTTTTCGTTTAGACCAAATCTGAATAGGTTAATAGCGTTCATAATAAAAGAAGTATAGAGAGATTGGGTTAAGAAAGTGGAATATTTTTTTCTTTCTTACATCGCACTACACCATACAATTATTATTTTTCAAGTCAATTCTCGAAATGAAAAAATGTGACATAAGAAAAAGTATTTGTGATTTATTAAGGTAAAACATTTTTTCTACATCTCTTATGTGTAACTCATGGAGAACACAAATATATACATAATTCTTAAGAGAGTCTTTGAAAAAAATCTTTCAGCAGCTTTACACTATTCAGTTGGAATAGTTTCCAAAGAACTAGTTATCAAAAAATGTGTTAACAACGTCGCAGGTTTTGAACACAGTCTGTTCAGTTTAAAAATATGCAAAGGAAAACTTTTCTAAGAAAATATCTAACAAGATTTCAAGTGGAACCAGAGTTATGTTTACAATATCTTTATCGACAAATATTCAGTTTTCCGATACCATGTTCACGGGCATAACTACAGATTGGGGGTGTAGGGTAATCAGGGGCCCCTCCAACTTTGTTAGTCAGTGAACTCCATTTATAAAGCTTTTGGTTCCCCTCAGTTGAGGATCCACTCTGTTGTTAATTCTTATGATGTCTCCTAAAAATAATGATATTCAGGTGTCGATTGTTATTGTTAGTAATCGAAATAGTAAGACTGAATATTTGAAATAAAATGTATCAGAAATCAACAAATTGAATTGGTGCTGAAACTGTCAACTCAAGGTTCTACAGTTTTTAAGCTGGTCTGGCTGGGTGTATATGAATCACGAGTGCAGGCTATGCCGATAGAAATAAAGGACAGACAATTTGAATATTAACTTCTTATCATGTTTAGGAAAGAGTTTTTTTAATAGGTTTTCAGACGGAGATTCAGTTCAGAATGTGAGTTTATGCTAAATTGGTCATTAGTTTGTGTCCAGTAGCGTTCATACTTGTTTTTAAAAAATTTCTTAGTGATCAAGGCCCAACAAAAGTCATTCATTAATCACCCACTTTCCCAATTTTTAATTGATAGTCCCCAACACGTCATGCTGCCAAAAGAAGATATTACGTTTCCATTGAGTGACTAACCTGACCTATTTATTTTAAAAATTAAACATGATTTATTTTAATTTTACCATCAATTTCCAAAATGTTAATTTCTCGCGCACAGGAACTTCGTTGTATTTCATTAAGCAAGAACATGATGGGAGGAATTAATTGACCCTGTTTCTCTGCCGTGTTGATCGGAACATGAAAAAAATATTTCGTAGTTCTTCGATTTGTTAATGTTAATCAATATTTGAAACCTAAAACAAAAATGTCAATATCGGTTTTATTCATTTTTAAGTGGGTCTTGCTGGCTGGTTATAAATCACGTATAGAAATTGATGGATAGAACTCATTGATATAGATATATGCGTGTTTATGAACGAACTGAGAAAGATAGATAAATATATAGATAGATAGAAACAGATTGATATTGATATATACGTGTTTATGAACAAACTGAATGAGATAGATAGATAGATAGATAGATAAATAGATAGATAGATAGATAGATGGATAGATAGATAGATAGATAGATCGACAGATAGATAGATAGACAGACAGACAGATATAGAAATATACGTGTTTATGAACAAACTGAAAAAGATAGATAAATATATAGATAGATAGAAACAGATTGATATAGATATATACATGTTTATGAACAAACTGAATGATATATATATATATATATATATATATATATATATATATATATATATATATATATATATAGATAGATAGATAGATAGATAGATAGATAGATAGATGGTCAGATCGATAGACAAACAGATATAGATATATACATTTATATGAACAGACTGTGGGCCTGGCTGGCAGCACCGATGGAGTTATAGAGCTGGAAATTCAAGCATTCACTCATTATATCTAAAAAAAAAAACCTGCTTTGTGTCTTTGTTTTTAAAATCCACCCTCAACGAGTTTTTAGATGGGTATTCAATCTACAATGTAAGTCTTTGCTAAATTGGTCCCTGAGTTTTTGTCGGGCAAATTTAGCATTCATTGATCTCCCCCATTTTAAATATGTTTCTATCTATCTATCTATCTATCTATCAACCTGTTTCTAATCATATCTCTCTATCTATCAATCTATCTATCTATCTATCTATCTATCTATCTATCTATCTATCTATCTATCTGTTTCTAACCAGATCTATCTATCTCTGTATGTATGTATGTACCTATCTATCTATCAATCATTCTATCTATCTATCTATCTATCTATCTATCTATCTATCTATCTATCTATCTATCTATCTATCTCTCACACTCTTTCTCTCTCTCGATATATAACACACACACACACAGACACAGACACAGACACACACACACACATATACATATATATATATATATATATATATATATATATATATATATATATATATATATATATATATATCAATCTATCTAGTTCAGTCTTTTTCTATCCATCTATCTATCTATCTATCTTCATGTACCTATATAACAAATAATTCTCTTTGAAGAGTAAAATCTGCACCCAAAGTATATCTACACATTTTATCTCCTCTGTTTAAAGAAAAAAAAATTGAGTATTTTGATTCTTTAAAACCTCAACTCACCAAATCTTTTGCTTTGGTGACACACTTGTGAGAAAGTTATTTGTAATACATTAGTTCTTTTAGCCAAACTAAATTGTATATGACATCCCAGCAGTAAAGTGTTTTTGAGAGATATACAAAATCATGCCTGATGTATTATACACCTGGCGATACAATCGGGTAAGAAGTAGAGCCAATAGCAAGTATTAACA
>OY735236.1:21964152-22081652 GCA_963457665.1 Thysanoteuthis rhombus | reverse complement strand
CTCTTATTGCTTCACTGTAGGATGCACTGACACACAGACACACATACAGAGACACGGACACACACAGAGACACACAGATCCACACACACCGGACCACTATGGGGCACACACAAACACAGCAAAAAATGTCATCCCTTACTTTTTTTTTTTTCAAGATAAAAAAAATCTTTTTCTTGCCTCCCGTTGGATCCAAGAGAACCTCACCCACAAGAAGAAACCCTGGACCGACAACGTTATTCCTTCTTATTATACGGTGTCCCTGCTTTAAAAAGAATTCAGAACAGTCAGCCCCACCCCCTGCCTGTGTGTTGCTGTACATCGTTGCTGGCCCGTGGCACGAGGAGACCCCCAACTCGTAAAGCAATTGAATCTTCCTCTATAGCAATAAAGAGTAATTCGCTCTCAGTGCACCACCGTGGCTTTCCTGCCTCTGTCTCTGCCTACCTCGGCTTTCCTGTCCCTGCCTTTCCTGCCTCTTCAGCCTCTGCCTGGGTTGCTGCACCAGTCGCGACCGTCTCCGGCGACCGTCGCGTGTGACTCACATGGGGATACGTCACAATTACTGAAAATAAATTTGCTGAAATAAAGTACGGAGATTCGAGACGGGACTAACCGGCAATTTACGCCCGGTAGATGCAAATACAATTTTCTCTGTACAAGTTGTGGAGGGGTCTAAGTGAATTTGGGGGGCGGGGGCCATGTATATTGAGGATGAGGGGGAATTGAGTGTATAGTGGGGATGGGGGTAGATAGATACATAGATAGACATGAATAGAATTAGATATGAACAGTGAACTTGGAGCAGGTATTGTAGAGGAGAAACTTAATGGGAAGGTGGAAGGAGATGAGAAATAGAAAGAAGGAGGTATAGAATGATGGATATATAGACAGATATGAAGAGTATGAAAGATAGCTAGATAGATAGATTGCTGGATAGCTAGCTAGTTCGACTGATAGATTGATAGATAGATAGATAGATAGATAGATACATACATACATACATACATACATACATAGAGATAGATAGATGGATAGATAGATAGAGAGAGAGAGAGAGAGAGAGAAAGAGAGGGAGAGAAAGAGAGAAAGAGAGAGAGAGAGATGATCACAGATACAAATACATTTAGATGAATATGAATAGACACAAGAAAATGATAGATGGATGGATAGATAGATATGAACAGACTATATATATATATATATATATATATATATATATATATATATATATATATATATATATATATGTATATATATATATATATATAGAGAGAGAGAGAGAGAGAGAGAGTGAGAGAGAGAGAGAGACAAAGAGACAGAGAGAGAGAGAGAGAGAGACAGAGAGACAGAGAGAGAGAGAGAAAGGAAGATAGATGTATAAAGAGATAGATGGATTAGTGCTGTTGTTTGTGTACCTTATATATATAGTAAAACGTGAAAGACGTGAAAATTGAAATAGATCAATAGGTATGAATAGATCTTACACACACACACACAATATATATATATATATATATATATATATATATATATATATATATAAAGAGAGAGAGAGAGAGAGAGAAAGAGAGAGACAGAGACAGAGAGAGGGGGAGAGGAAGAAAGGAATTGAGATTATGTCGGACAGATAGTTTATTAATTCTGAAGTATAAGGTGGACGAGGAGAAAGAGGTGGTGAGGTGGAGGAGGCAAATTCCAAGAGAAATATGGTCGGAGTTGGATGTAAGGTAGAAAGAATGAAAAATAAGACGGGTGGGGAATAGCAAAGAGTGAGAGGAGTGGAAAGCAAACAGAAAAAAAAAGAAAAGGAGGTGAAGGCAAACTAAAGCGATGGGGGGGAGAGGAAGGGCGGTGCCGAAGAAAGAAGGTTATGCTGCAGAAAGTTTGACAGATTAGGATTGAAGAAAAAAAAAAAAGGCCTGGACAGTCACTTAGAAATAGAATAGAGACCTTGTGGTGGCACACTGTGTTGGGGATGATCAATAAAAGAAATCAGAAGAAGCGGTGATCAATGAATAAGTTACTATTTTCATTTTTTTGTTGGGCGTTGATAAATAAAAAGGTAAAAATTTTCAAAAAACGAATCAATCATGGGTTCTACCGGACACAAACTGAGTAACGAATTAAGCATAAACTTACAATGTAAATTGAACCCCTAACTAAGAACCTATTTAATGGGGGATTTTCAGAAAACCCTTGTTGACAGTCCCGGTGACTCTATTTATTGACCATTCTAATTCGGAAAGAGATGATGCGTGAAAGTTAGAAACAGAAAAATTATTATTAATACCAATCCGATTGCAATATACTTAATTTAATCCCTCAAGCTCACGTCAAAAATTGCAAGCGCATGATAAGTACTGAACTAACCATTTTTTAAAAAGTTGAGAAGATCTAATTCAAAGTTTTACGAAATTTCGCTCGAAATATTTTCGTTATTTTCTGAGGAACTATGCTGATTTTTTTCTTTTTAATTTCAAGATTCGAGTATTCTGCAATATGATTCTGATGCATATTACAATAAATCTTATATGAAACCTTAGGTCATTTGAACATAGTCGCTGAATTTGTTTTTTGCTTAACTCTGGTGAAAATCACGTTTCAGCCGAGATATTTCAGTTATTTTTATGGTTAAGATGCTCATTTTAGTTTTGTTCCAAAGCTTTGATACTTGGCTTTTGATTTTAATATGCATAACAATTCCTCTGAAAATACTTGGAGAGTCAATAAGCATAAACATGGGAGATTTTGTTTGTTTTTTGTTTATAGAAAAAAACAAAAACACGAAACATCTCATTTTATGCATTGGAACTTTGTAGGTATTCAAGATTCATTAATATACATCGAAATCAAAATACAATGTGTTCAAGCTTCAAAATAAAATTGAGCCTTGTCGCTCTAAAATAACGGAAACATCGTAAGCGAAAGTTCGTCAAACTTTGAATCCAATTTTCTCAACTTTTTCAAGTGGGCTCGTTGGGCACTTATCATGCGCACCCACTCTCTCTTTCCATTGTTTAATACTGGTTGTGCAGAAACAAGTGAAATATTCAAAGTTTTGCAATTATTAGGGACTGATTTTTGTCGTTTATTCCCATGTTACTTATTACGATATTTCTATAGCCTATCAGTTAAATCCACCCATGTGAATTCGAAATTGAGAAGTGCAGTTTTGAATGAGGCAGCGGACACTCTCTTTCTCTCCCACTCCCAACACCTCAACCCCCTGTGACAGTCTAATAACCCTCATCAGAATGTTCAGGGCAATGGTAATTGCTTCTTTGCTTACTGCCATTTCAGCTTACAGAAGGTTTTTATGTGAATATTGAAGTATTTGATATCGGTGAAGTAAAAATTTTGCATAACAATGAACGCCCAAGAATCTGAAGCAGTCCAAGTAGTTGACAAAGCAAGAAAGTCTGGCATCATCATCATTTGCAACAGTAGTAACACCAGCCTTTTAGTGTCCACCATTAGATATTATGATCAGACACAGAATTTGCCAGATCTCTCTATCATGGGCATTGCAGAGTCAATACTTTCTAAACTTGTCTTGTTCGTGCCATCATCTTACATTTTTATGGACTCAGTTTCACATATGATATTTGGAGATCCACATTCTGAGCTGTGTCCAGTAGTTGCCAGACATCCTTAGAATATGACCAGCCCACTGCCATTAAAGTTTCCTAATGGTCTCTATGATATCTCTGACTTCAGATTTTTCTCTAATATAATGTGCTGTTTTGTGTTTTCCCCATGTGATGTTGAACACTGTTCTCTCTTTTGCACGTTGCATGGTTTGAGGGTCAATCTTTTGATTTGGTTCCATGATTCAGTTCCGTAGGTGACTTTTGGGAAGATGCATTGGTGGTAGACACCTCTTTTTAGGGCTAATGGGATTTTCTTTTTCTCGAAGGTTGAAATTGCTCTTCCAGAAAGTCTCCAATTTTGGAAATATCCAAGTTAGGAAATTCCTCACCTGATTTCTTTTTCTTTTGGGGATTTCATAGAGATTCGTTGTTCTATGTAGATGTAGTGGTCTACTTTTGACAGCCCTGCGTTTTCGATTTTAATCGATGTGTCTTTGTCCTCAACATGTTCCCTGTACATGGCCTTTTTTTACTGAAGTTCACGTAAGCACCCACTTCATCTTAATTTCAGTTGCTATCTATCGCAACCGCTTAAGCTGTCACTTTAAGGTCAACAATAATAATATTATCTTGAATTTGTTATATGATGAAGCATTGTTGACCCTCATTAATTTTTGACTAGTGTTTTGTGAATCTTAATTTTAGTTACTTTTTATTGCAAATGAACAAACAGTATTACCGTGAGTAAACAGTGCATATCGTAAATAGACGTAGAGTGACGGCTTAAGCAGTTGTAATGAAAAGCCACTAAAATCAGGATAAAAGAAAAACTAGGTAGAAATTTATAATGACTCTCTATCTCAGTCAATAATTGAACAACCGTAGCGATGATTAAATATGATCGGAATAAAAAGTAGTAATTGACAAATAGATCAAAGAGGGGAGCATCCGGGGCCATATTATGAACTTAAGCACAATATCTAAGGTCGGCGAAAAATTGGACCCTACGAAAAATGCTCGGTTGAGTATATTGCAAATCATTTAAAAAATCTGAATCTTGAAAATATCATAAAATCATCAAAATTTATTTTAAAACATTTGAGAGACCCAAATTTCATCAATGTTTAGGGCCTCCAAACCCCCTATTCTGGCCCTGTAAATATCCAATCAAGAGGGTTGAAGTTGAATTAACTGAGTAGTTGTGATAAAAAGCAACTTAGGATGAAAGTGGTACTAGTCAAAATTAATAATGGTTGACTATGCTTCATCCAATGAAAAATGAAATCAGGACAATATTATTACATACCGTACCTTTCTAATCGAGTGCTCTGTGGTTCAGCAACTCTCGTAGTCCGACATACTTTGACTATTGAATGTGCCGCAGTTATTCTGAAGATCAGTCGCTAGAGTCTTAAAAATCGGTTTCAAACTGCGTTTGAACCAACATCCAGCAGTTTATAAAACGACTTATTCAACCAGATGTATAAAAAACTAAAAACAGTTTGAAACTGAATCGAAGGAATCTAGAGTCAAACATAAAATCAAACATGCATTCATTATTTTTTCTGAATCGTATGAATTATCAAATGACCACCCCAAATGATCCGCCGACCAACTAGTAAAGTGGGCTACGGATTCTTCTCTCTTTGGGTGTCTCTGTCTATCCATGTATGTATGTGTGTATGTGTGTCCATCCGATCCTGTTCGTACTTTTAGGGCTGCAACTCTTGAAATTTGCATGGGTACAACACTTAACATCATCCAATTTTTTTCCCCCAAAAAGTGCTTTTTGGGGTCTCTATAGTCATTTTAGGACAAAAATGCCCAAATCTTTTAATGGTGCTTTTTAACTATATTTTTTTATCAAAGATATATTCATTTTAGATAATTTTAGATATCTTTTTAGTTCTGGTATACGCGTGGGCGATGGTGATCCATTTAGGTAAGGCACGGATATTTTCGATATTCTTCAAGTTTCTTTTGCTTGTAAGTGCAAATGGTTGTATTGATTCCTGTTTAAACCATTTCTACCTCTGAAAATATGGCAAAAAGTACGTAAAATGAACTTGGAAGACTAACAATCAGGCCTGTGGTTTCCTCATCGGTCAATTTCTGTTTCCCGGTATTTTCAATGATACCCTCATTTGTCCCCCATTATCTGAGTGGAATACTCCATGACAATGCACTTTGCAGCAGACAATGTCTAAGCTTAGAGAATTGTGATATGAAGTCTTGCGCTATTATCCATATTCACATACATATTTTCCGCAGATAAGCATTTTTCCAAGGATTTTGAAGTTCATATCATTAACAATATAAGTTTGAATACTTTCTGCTTACACTGAATTCGCGAGTATTAAACCTAAAGATTTTTTTTACAAGATAACATATTATCTTTAAACAAGCCCAACTGTTTCAGCGTCAAACTCCACCATAAACACAACTATTTCAGCCACTTCCTCTGACTTATTGAGGTGAGTGTGTGCGCTAAGTTTCAAGTTTCTACTATTGACAGTCAAGACTGAGAAGAGTAGAGAAGAAAGAAAAAAGAGTAAAGATGAAGAAAGAAAGAGAAAGTAAAACACAAGATGATGTCATGGAATCACTCTTTCTTTCCTCCTCTCTCTCTATCCAACGCCAGACTAATTGTGGTAATAAAGTCAACTCTCTTCGAGTTTGATAACAAGCGTTTGGAGATGATTATTACTTCAAATGTGTTATATTTTAATTCTATTTTTGCCATTTTCTGTTCTTTAGATCATCCTTCATCTTACTAACGTGATTGAAAATCCAGATAGATAGATTTAGCGCCTGCTCAAGTTATCAGCGTCATGGGGAGTCGCCCTGGGTGCAAAATACTTGGGGTCGTTGTTATATGTCTCAAGGCAACGGGAGTTTTCAAATACGAAAGAAAAATCAGAAAATAAATAAATCGAACAGAATAAAACACTCAAAATGAGAACATTCCCTGATGTGAAGTCTGATTTTTCAAGAAATTTTCATACGTAGCAATCTGATAGAAAGAAAACAAATTGGAGTCGAATTTTCAAACTCTTGTGTAACTTCAGACCAAAAGCGACACTGTTGCAGCAAGAATAGAATCGACACAACATTTTTAGAAGTGAAGTATATTCGGAAAGAAGCAGTGATGGAAATGGTGTTTCTATGAGTGTCTGCAGGGGAAGAGAGCTTTTAGAGTAAGGGTGATTGAAAGTTGGAACCTTATAGTTAATAAATGATAATGATTCTGCATTATTGTTTTATGTAACCCCAACAATGTACCTCTTATAAAAAGATAGTATCATTATTCGTTGTTAACAGACTTGCCTCTAAAATATATTCCGTATATATCCTTTTACCCATCCCTTCTGGAAATGTTCCCTGCCTCCCTGGAAAAGTGACAGAAGACGCCCATGGGTGTTCCCTCTTCGTTTTAATGTCCGATAATAGAAGGTCTAAAGAGACATTTCGGAATAAACAGACACTGTCACTTACGTATCGTAAAAGGTTCACTGGTGAATAGCTTATTCTAAACAAATAATAAAATAGTGATTTATTTTCCGAACTGAAAACTTGTTCATATATTAGGTTCCTTCCTTGTGGGCTCTGGGATGGCTTTTTATATCTGTAGGTCTTATTGCAAATTATGTCGGTATTTAGCACCGACATAGCTTTTCCTTGATTAACTGGATTATGACGATCTTGAGCCAAAATCACAATTGCTTACAGGTCCTGGTAGTCCCAAGCAGTCACCCATTTAAGTACACACCAGACTTGACGTTGCTTAACTTTGGTGATCAGACGAGAACCGATGTATACTCGTATCATACAAAAGGTCTCGAGAAGGTCAAGCAAGTTTTAGTTTACATAATCTAACTTGTATTCAATTCTCGTAAGTGTTACACTGAATCGGGAAATTTCCGAAATCGTGAAGTTCTAACATTTTTTAATGAATAAATACATAGTTTTTAATTTGATTAAAAGTTTATTCAACCAATAAAAGAATATAAAACGACTATTTTTTTCACGATCAAAAGTTTGTGAAATCAAACTTTTTTTTACATATGTAAGTAAATGTGTTGTTTTAACTTTTTTCACAAAAATAACTTTAATTTGATCAAAAGTTGATTTAATCAAAACCAGGATATAAAACTACTATTTTTGACGATAGAAAGTTTATGTAATCAGAGTAGAAACAAACTTCTTTTTTTTTTACCAAAAATAAGTTAATATCTCGGATAAGACGATTTCATCGATTCGACGTAACATGTATAACAACGGCAGAAGGGGTCACTCAATTGACCAGGAGAGCGTAGGAGTTGCAATGAAGATGGAGTACCAAGGTGGAAGGTTCTGTTTTTGTTTGAGTCAAAATCTTGTCTTAGTTGGAGCTGACTTCCTTCTCCAGATGAAAAAAAAAACAAACCAAAAAACAATCCTCACCTAATCTAGGGGGAGTAAACTCTTCACCTACCATGATTTGAAATCATAACTAGACGTCTCTCTTACCAACTGAGCCAAATTGTCTGGGAATACATGTCTACAAATCTATTATATACAGAGTACAAAAGTTGAAATAATCATCTTCAGTTGGAATAGAAGTAACCAGACTTGTCTATCTGTTATGTTTGTGATTCGTGCACACATACAAGGTGAGCCCGAAGTAACACCTGATTTTTCCGAAAAGGATTTATCGATGCAATAAAAAGAATCACTGACTATGGAAATATGCAATGCATTACATGTTGAATGTGACTACTGTCTGTTTCGATGCATTTGTTCCGGCCCGAAATAGCGTTTTTCCGAAAATTGAAAAAAAAAATTAAGAAGTTGTCTTGTGGTGTTCTGATGCCAATTTTCGAATCTGTATGTAAAACAGTATGGCCAGGAGCGCTGGGGAAAAAGCAAAAAAACAAATAATCGCAAAAAAAAAAAAAAGCAACGCACACACATAAAAAGGATGAAACCATTTGTTATCTTTGATGGCAACGATTGTTCAATTATTTTAAATCTAACATTTTTTTTATAAAAATCAAAGACAAAAAATGAATGCAAAAAGATGCTAATTACGTTTACGTTTTGACTTTACAATATATGTGGAAATTGATTCCCTTCAACTTAGATGCAGGCTTGAACCTGTCTAATTAAATGGACGTTTTTTTACTTTGGAAAATGGCATAGCTGGCATATGAGTACAGTGTTGCCATGAGACTGATATTTTAGCCTAAAATTTACGTGCACGCTAATTGTACCCTCGTATCTTTAGAGTGGCGTCCTCTATGTATTTCACTAACAAAATATGAGTACATACAAGTAATTAAGCAACAAAAATGGAGATGGACAGGGTACATAGTGAGAACAGAGGACAATAAATGGAGCAAAAGGCAAGCAGACTGGTGTCCGCCGAGCAGTATACACAGTAAGGAAAAGACCAAACAAGATGGGGAGATTTTATAGAAAAGTTTGCCGGTAAAACATTTGAGATCAGCGCAA
Organism: Thysanoteuthis rhombus; assembly: GCA_963457665.1. Classification (NCBI taxonomy): domain Eukaryota; kingdom Metazoa; phylum Mollusca; class Cephalopoda; order Oegopsida; family Thysanoteuthidae; genus Thysanoteuthis; species Thysanoteuthis major. The sequence goes on along the minus strand of OY735236.1, from coordinate 22,072,569 downwards.
TCACGCTCATCATGAAAGGAGATGGAAAAGGCCTTCGTCCAGCGGTGGACTTGATACGGCTGCTGCTGATGATGATTTCACAGTTTGATCACCATCCTGTATCCCCGTTGAAGTAAATTTTGAACCGGCGAAGAAATCGTATACCGAAAGCTGACGAACAGTAAAAATGAGATGAATTAGTCAAAAACATTTCCACAGTCACTGAACGAAATCTTTATATCAGCTTGCTGATACAACTACTTAGCATCCCTTTTCCTTTCATGTTGCTAAATTGGTTCAGATATCACAAAATCTCATTTAAAAACCACAAGATCAGTAATTCTGTAGCGGAAGAGGGACAAACATAATACTCGTATTGGGCACGTTGAAAGGCTCTAAATACGTTTGCGTATTCGGAAAAGTTTGAGAGATACATTTGGGAAATACTTGCAGTATACCGTTTGAAAATTATCGGCTTAAGTTACGTGAAACTTGAATCCAATTCTTGTTTAACAAAGGCAAGTGTATGAGGGAACATGAAGGAATAATTGACAGACAACGAGAGCATTAAAAAATGTAGCAAGGAAGATGGTCTGTCAAGGTAAAAGAAAATGTTTTTGACGTGGATTTGTTAGTTCAGTGGTTCTCAAACTATACCGGCATATCTGTAAGACATTTTGGAAATAGTCGCGGCACACCGTTCTGCCACAGCACACCGTTTGAGAACCACTGGCCCAAGTTATCTGAAGCTTGAATCCAATTCTTGTGTAACAAAGGCGAGTGTATCAGGGAATGAGAAGCAAGAGTTGACAGATTTGGAGAGCGTAAAAAAGTCGCCTGGAAGATGGAGTACCAAGACAGAAGGTAATGTTTTTGTTGTGTATTTGTTAGTTGCTTGTTATTTGATATGTATCAAGGTTGAGAGGAGTTTGAAAGAAGAGAAGGGATCACGTTGTTGTTGTTGTTGATACCGCCGTTGTTGTTCCCCTTTTGTGAATGTTATGAATGAGAGAGATCAGGTAGATGTCGGGGCCAGAGGTATTTTGGCGTTCATCGCGTCTAATTATAGTCCGAAGAAAAAAAAAAGAGAGAAAATTGGGAAGGTTCACCGTGGCAGAGGAAGAGAGAAGAGTGAAGAGAGAGACTGAGAGAGAGGGAAAAACACAGGCAGAGAGAGAGAGAGAGAGAGAGAGAGAGAGTAGTGCACTGACAGAAAGAGATGGTGAAAGAGGACTAGTAGATTGAAAACTGGGAGAGAGAAAGAAGAAAAAAAAAGGAAAGGAAAGGCATTGAAAAACAAGAAACGGACAAGACAGTGGTACATACAGAGAGAGAGAGAGAGAGAGAGAGAGAGAGAGAGAGAGAGAGAGAGAGCAGGAGAGTGAGAAATTGAAAACTGAGCTGCGAGAGAAAGAGGTAAGAAAAGAAAAGAAAGGGTGAGACAGCAGTGGAGAGAGGGATAGAGAGAGAGAGAGAGAGAGAGGTAGAAAGAGAGAGGTAGAAAGAGAGAGAGGGGGAGAGAGTGAGAAATTGAAAACTGAGCTGCGAGAGAAAGAGGTAAGAAGAAGAAAAGAAAGGGTGAGACAGCAGTAGAGAGAGGGATAGAGGGAAGGGGAGAAAGAGAGAGAGGGTAAAGGTATAGAGAGTGAGAGAGAGAGAGAAAAGATTGAAAGCGTAAAGAGAAAGAGGATGGAAAGAAAATGGAGGACAGGACATTGGAGAAAAGTCGACGGTGGCAAAGAGTCAATTGTGTCGGGCAGCTCATCAAGTCATCCATCATGGCTCGGGCGTTTGCCGCAACCACACGCTCCCTTTTATTAGGTCTTCACTTCCGGCCAATCAGGCAGCCGCTGAATTGTTTCCACGAGGGACATGTCAGGGGAGAAATGTAGTGCTTCTTCGTGATAGCCACCGCCACGCTGCCGACGACTGCCAATAGTCGAAACACTGCCGTCGTTCGAGAGAGCTATATATATCTCTCTTCGTACTTACAACGCTCGTTACTTTCGTTGTTGTGGGCGAAATCGAGACGATATCTTTTGGGTGAATTTTTCTTGGCACATTCTCAGCTTCATTAGTAGCCATTGGTTCTGCCCGACTGCTTGCCATGTATTAGGTGTCGCATCATATTGTGTTATTGGGTACGATGCTCAATTGTCGAAAGGATATTGGCTCAAATTTCGATTGTGATGGGGCCAATATAGATTGGATACAAGTTTTTATTTTTCGCTGCGCTGATACTAAACTTGGGACAACTTCAAGTTCGAAAACTGATGGTCAGTGGCTACTCGGGTGACTGGTTCGTGTCTGGGCTCAACTGGTAATAGGCCCAGGTCAGTTGGAAAATGTGAACTCTATTCAATGCTCATCGAGTATTTTTGCAATCAATGCTCTGTACATATGATTTATATATAGGTATTTACATGCACTTGAAGTGAACATTACGTTCTTACAAACAACAGAACAGAATAAAAGATATAGAACTATTCATTAAAAAAGCAATTTTATCCAATATAGATATGTAAGACGACATATAACAGTACTGTAATGAGAAGCCGTAAAAACGATGATACATTTATGTTTACTCAGTATTAGACATATATTCATATTATTGGATCTTCTATTAAGATATAATTTTGTGTTAAAGAGGCCCCTTGACCCTTTCTACAATATCAATACCCCCACTTTGCCTTTACCATAGAGATTATAGGCCCCCCTCCTTTAAAAATCCGAGACCCATGCAAAGTGGCCCATCTGGCCTAGCCCTCATTCTGACGTGGACAGGTTTACCAACTGAATTACTAATGATCAATCTTTTACTTATATCTCCATGAAATCTGAATGGATGTTGTCTGAAATTCGAAGATGATTTATAGTTATCGTGCTATGAATTATTTAGACGACTCTCTAACTATTTGTCGTGTTTAGCCGATACAATTTGACCGGTGTACTCTCCAGCTGTCTCAAGTCTGAAATGAAGCGTTTTCATTTTTCTTATTCAGACGAGAATCTTTAGCATTTTCGTTTCGATCAATACCTTTCAAGCGTTGCGCTACCCGACCTCCTTTATTGCTGTAATTTTGCCTTGAAGTATTCAGACTTTCTTTTTTTTTTATCTTGATCCAAACGTTTCACCTTTTATCATGAATATTCTTGCTTATTTACGCGCACATAAAATTACTCGATACGAAATAGTTTTTCAATTTTATTTTACGTGTGCGTTACGCTCACTTGAATTTTGCATAGCAACTTTTATATTGTCGGATTGATTCATCATGGTTTTTAAAGTTGACGATGCAAGTCCATATGATTCAGCAACAACACTTTTTTTTCCTCCTCTTTCTACTCTTTATATGATATAGTTTGGTATCTAATGATATTGCTTTACGCTTATCTTATGGGATAAAAAGAGTACTGAACAAGCCTGATTGCTGCAGGATCAAACTTCACTCCTTCGATTCCGATTGAAGATGATTACTTTCGTATTGTACATATAAATAAAGAATTTTTTTTTATTAAAAGATAGTTTTATGAATAAGAAGATTTTTTCATGAATAAGAATGTCTTTTATAGATGAAAATATTTTTTTTGAAATAGAAAAAATTTTATGGATGAAAATGTTTTACATGCAGAAAGATTTTTATAGATAAAAATATTTTTTTATAAATAAAAGACTTCTTTTTTTATAAATCAAAAGACGTTTTTATAAATGTTAAACAATGTATCTATCAACTAGAATGAACTCATTCCTTGCGTATTTGTACCATGAATTTTCGTAGATCTGTCAGTCTGGCTCAGTTGGAAAGAGAGTTACCAACCAATCACTTGGTTATGATTGGTTCGGAAATGTTGATTTTAAATACTGGTTCGGTTTGACGTGATCGTACAAACAGTGAAGAGTTTACTCCCCTGAATTCGATGAGGTTTGTTGTTGTTACCGTAGAAAAATGAAGTCATCTTCAGCCCCCAATTTCGACTGGAGTTTGACACTTCATATTGGATGTGCTTTGGAGAAGTTACAAAATTTCTTTCTGTGCACGCCAATAAAGCAACAAGATGGTTTCTTCTGAGAGCATTCGAAGTTAAGAGGAATTCCCCAGAAAAGGCAAGCCACAACAACTTTTTCTTTTCGTGGTTTAGGCAGATTAGTTGCACTATTAAGCCTCGATATAACGGAATCTCGCTCACAGAGGAAACGTAGAACAAGGTATTGATGCGTACTTTATTTTATGAATATATATCTGTTGGCGTATTGATATTGCTAAGGTAAATTCACTCTCAGTTTGGCAAAAGTTGATGATTGTTGGTTGTGAGCAGTTTTTTTAGAATATAGGCACAATTATGTGTGCCATTTTTGAATGCAAAAGTTCCAAACGCCTATAATTACCATCTGACGGATCAAGACGTCTTGAATCTTGCAATAGATTATGATATGACGGGAATATTCCAGCGATATTGCAATTGCAATTAAATAAAATCTTAGAATATAAAGAGAATATTCGAAGTTGATTCAATTGAGAAATTGTCAGAGAATTCAAATATCATTTTTATATTACAAATAGCGACATAATACAATTGTCTTATATGGGAAAAACAGAAATATAGACCTATGCTTGACGTTTCATACAAAGAGTCTTTTTTCACCAAAACGAACAAACGGTATTACACCAAATTAAGGAAAGATTAATTAAAAACGATAAAAATCTAGCGATTTAAAAAAAAATGTTTTCCGATTTCAGATCTCCGATCTTGATAATGATCTGAAATAAGGCCGATAGCACTAAAGCTAAAATATTTGGACAATACCAACACGCATTTTCTCCTACACAATCAAGAAAAGTCTATAAAAAATATTTCTTGTCTATGGTCCTTAACAATATATATCTAATTAGTTTGTAGTGTTAATGCATCAATTGGTGGCATTGTTGACTGGAGTCCATTTCTTCAATCTCCTTTTCTACCGTTAACTACAGATGGGCAGCAGATGGTAAAACTTATTTGGCAGAACTGAAGCAGACACTTGGCCCGTTCTTACGCACTGAAGGTTTTTACCAGTTAATAAGCGTCCTGTCGAGATTTGGGGCCTTGGAGGAAAAGGGTTAGATAGCGTCGAACTCGAGTGGGTCAACCACTGGGGAGGGGCCATGGAAACCGGTGACGGGAGGTTCGGAGCGCGACAGGAGGCTGAGTGACTCCACTGGCCGATACCTCAGTCTGGCCTGTCAATGGGTTGTTTGGCTTTTCAAGGAAGTTAGTCCGTGAGGCAGGCACGGCGTGAGGCCCTGCTCTGCGCTGGACCCAAGACACACTGAAATCGGTGAAGGATCCTAAAAAAAAAAAAAACAGAAGTAAACGAAGATGCTTCCCGAGAGCGCAAATTTGTGTACACGTGACAGTGTATTGGGCACATGTTTGCGTTTATTTACGCATGCCGATGTTGTGTAAGGGACATGTAGATCTGTGTTTCCGAAGTGTGTTCGGGGAGGGAGGATTAAGAGAGAGAGAGAGAGAGAGAGAGAGAGAGAGAGAGAGAGAGAGAGAGAGAGAGAGAGAGAGAGAGAGATCAGGAAAGTTTCAGGCTTGTAGAGGTTGAAGAGATGCGTGTTAGATTCTTGTCTTGAGCTTTTTAAAAAAAATTTCATTCTGCACTGCAAACTCACTACAGTACACACTTGGTCTTAGTCGTTGCAATGTAAACGTATATGTCACAAAACAAATATGTGATGAAAAACGGAGTAAATTGAGATTTTCTCATTTTTTTTTTACAATCGCAGAAAATGACGCCATGTTAGTACTAAACCCATGCAAAAATTAGTTAGCATTTATGACTGAACAAGACATACCTGTGACGTTATCCGATAATGATGTGTTTTTCAAGTGATTCAGGATAAGTGTTCCATCAATAAATAGATAGATATAAACAGAGTGACATATATTCAAAGGTTGATATGAACATATATATATATATATATATATGTATATATATAGAGAGAGAGAGAGGGCATGATAATGAGAGAGAGAGAGAAAGAGAGAGTGAGAAAGATGAATCGATACGAACAGATATATATATATATATATATACATATGAGAGAGAGAGAGAGAAAGAGAGAGAGAGAGAGAGAGAGAGAGGTGGGGAACAGATAGCTACAGATTGAGATATATAGGCATAGATTGAGATAGATGGATATGTATCAACATATATATATATAGAGAGAGAGAGAGACAGAGAGAAAGAGACCGAGATAGATAATGGATAATTGAGGTAGATAGATGGACGTGCTTTCGAAAAAGGGTAAGAACGAATCGAAATTCTCAGTCGATAATAGCCCACCTCACGACAAACGCTTGAATAATGGCCGTTTGGCTGATAGCTATTTTCACGGGGGTGAAACAGGAAGTTGTAGGGAGCGATGAAATCCACGGTGTGGATTAGGGAATGGATTGCGTGGGACCCCCAGTTCGAGAAAGGGTGGAAAATGAGACACAGAATTGCAGAAGCAAATGGAAGATAGAAATGCACGGACTAGATGGTGTCGCACCTCAACACAATCAACTGAATTGCCCATCAAACTGCAACAAAATTCACACAAATAGAATAATCAAACTCTTTTGGTCAAACCAAAGATGTTAATTTAAAAGATAGATTAATAACTATAGAAGTAAAAACTACGACTGCAAATAACATTTTCCCTCAAGTTATGGGTAGGTTGAGTTGTTCAATCAATACCCATCAATCGACCTCTATACATGTTACAACTCAAATTCTTTCTTCATTATCGCGTTGGCATGTTCAGATTCATTCCGATGGTTACCAGCCACCCTTTTCAGAGAACTTGCAGCAGCGCAGAGAAAACTGTTTGCTGTTTACGTGTGTGAAATTTGAGAAATGAAAAGAGGATATCTCTGTGTTGTGGGTTGTTTAGTTAGAGTTGGATGAGAGTAGTTTATATCTGTGTTGAGAGACAGTTTTTGGTTTGAAATAAGAAGGGCCTGTGAGAAGAGTTGGCCCAGGTCGTTTATGAGTATCAGGATTGTTTGAGATAAGGGAAGTCACTGTGAGGAGGGTGAGGATGAAAAGGGAGTGCAGTTTACATGTTTGACCTTTGAGGAATGAACACTAAGGGGAAGTGATGTTTGATCAACACAGCTGAGCCATGTTATTATAACTATTTTATTTTTAAATTCCCGAAACTGTTACATGGTAAAGAACTGATAATTCTAACAACAAATTTACACAGAGTACCATAATATCAATGTCAGTGCCAAACGCAGAAAATACAGAAAAATACATAATTTATATAAATAGATATTCGGAAATAAGTGACTGAAGTGACACGAAAAAAAGTTTTTTGTGTCACTTCAATTACTTATTTGTGCTTCGTGCTTAAAGCTGTAAAGCTTTCAAGGCTATATATATATATATATATATATATATATATATATATGTATAGAGAGAGAGAGAGAGAGAGGGGGGGGAATAGATAGATAGATGGAGAGAGAGAGAGAGAAAGAGGGAGAGAGAATGGAAAGTATGAAATTGGGTTAGGGGATGGCAAGGTCTCAATAAACGAAAAGAGAGAAACGAGACATCACGAAGAAGGAAGAGGCAGGGACTAGTTGGTGACGCGCCTCAACACAAATCAACCGAATTACCCATCAAATCAAGCAGCCACCACACCACACGATCTGAGTATTAATACTCCATCCATCTCGCCGGGGAAGACGGAGAGATTAAGGGACGAGCGAGGACGACTGTGTGCGCCTGATTTACGTCATGGTGACTCTGTGAAGACCCCAACATCTTCCTTCCTGTCTAACCGAGTCGCAATTATCTTGTGTCCGAGAAGTACCGTCTGCTGCAGCAATAAAATCCTTCGTCTTTTTCGTTTCTTGATTCTTCATTTTTCGGTCATAATTTATCGTGTGCGAAATCACCAAGACTTACGGACAGCCGTGTGGTAGTGGGAGGGGGGGGATGATGCTCATTTTGGTTGGATCTTGATTCAGTATATATAGCAGCATTGCACCGTTTCGGTTAACTAGAGGGTACAACCATAAAAAAACAGAATGAGAGTTTCAGTAGTGAGGGAACGCCGTTCCCCTTCCTAGCAAAGTGAGGGAACGCAGATGCCCTACAAATGTACTTGTTACAGCGCGTGTTTTACTAAGTTTCTCCAATTTCCTTCTGGTTGAATACGCTCTCTGAAACAGAAGAAACCAAAATATCAAAACATAATTCATTGAAAGATTTTGCCAACTTCCAAAGAGATTAGTCTTTTGCAACTCTGACACAGAGACGACCATTCCATTGAATATTCAAAATATTCTAATCATTACTGTTTTGATCATCATTCCGACAGAGATCTCTCCGGGATGCAGTTTGGGATTTCATCAGAACTTGTTCTTTTCTTTTGAGTTCCTGCAGTTTGATGACTGAAGAACGCATCACCCACGGAACTTAGTGATAAAAAGCAAAAACAACTAAACAGAATCATTTTAAGAGATATCCTGGATCTAATATCCAATCGGTCGCTGAATGCTGATCATGAAGAAAGGGAAGGCAGATACCCAAGTCGATTTTAACAGGGAAGGGCTTGCAAGCCTCGCCTCAGGCCCTTTTTTTTTACCATCTTATCTAAAGCTGTTGAGAAGAGTGGATTCCACTTCAGGTTTTTAAATTCAGAATTGTCTCTCTCCTAGACCAGATGCCAACCAAGGCTAGAGAGCCAAGTCTGTGTTTTTACTTTAGCGACAGCTAGTGACGAAGAAATGAATCCATGTCTTTCTCAACGACATTAATGCAAATGGGACACAAATAGTCTAAGCTGATTCCATTTTCCCTGCTAGTAAGCATTACGAAACCGTGAGCACCTTGAAAATCATTTATCAAATATACGTCCAGCAATTAAAATCCTTTTTTCACAAAAGTTTTGAAACAGGTCTGATTTTTTTTTGGTAGAGACCGCTGCGTGTCTTTTGGTAACATGCCGTGTTTGGGATGTTAAAAAATTGGAAACTTGATGATTAATGAATTAGTTACTTTACGCACATTTTATTGAGAAGTAATCACACAAAAACTAAGCGATCAGTTTAGCATAAACTTTTATTGTAAATTGAATCTTCCAATAAAAACCTATTATGGGGAAAATTAAAAAAATGTTGTTTTTTTTATTGTCATAAGGAGTAAATCTTTAAAGTTTCAACCCTCTAGCTCCATTGACGCACCCTGTACATGTGATGGATACATACATGACCAGCTAGCCAGCCAACAAACAGTGGGTGCAGCTAACGAAAACACTAAACTTATAAACTGCTAAAAATTTAGTGTCAGCAAGGATAACCGCTATTTTTATTATAGGAATTTTACTTCGGTTCATTTTATTTTGCTCTCAACCCTTAAAAACTAACCTAGAGAGCTGAAATTTTGATATGTTGTAGCTTAGACATGGAGCTTCAAATAAGCCGTTTATTTGATATAAACTATTATTTAATTTCATTAATTCATTTAATTATTTATATACACCTTGATCATCATCTGATAGTAACTTGCTATACTTGAGTTGGTTTTCAAGGCTAAATTCCTATAATAAAAGTTAGCAATTGGCGGTCATTATTGCTTCCACTAAATATCTATCAGTTTATCAGCTCAGTCTTCTCGTCAGCTACGCCCGCCACTGCAGCCAACCAGCTATCCAGCCAGACCAACTTAAAACTGAGGAAACCTATGCTGATAGTTTTGTTGAGAGTTTTTGTTGATGGAATAAAATACCCCAGAAGACTTGTAATTGAATCCTAAATATGAAGGATCGATACAAAAATTCTGAAAGGTTTGAAATGTTATTAGGAATCGTTAATCAAGACTGCCAACAAAACTATCAACATGAGTTTCTCCAGTTTTTTAGTTGATCTAGCTGACTATGTATGTCTGTATCAATCTCTCACGTATATAGGTCACACTGATGGAGCTAGACGGCTGAAAATTCAACATTTACTCCTTATTGTGAGAAGAAAAAAAGTCTTTTTAACCCCTTCCCAATAGGTTTTTAGTGGGGGGAGGGGTCAATTTGCAATGTAAGTTTACACCAAATTGATCTCTTTTTTGCGCCCATAATTTTTGAAATTCTGACTTTTTTGTGATCACAGGCCGAACTAAAGGCGAGAGAAGCATCTTATTCATGCTTCCAATTTTTCCGACTTTTTAATTGATCGCCCCCAGAAAAGCATGCTGCCAAAAAAAACGTTGGTCACATGACAGTTCCTATTGAGTGACTAATCAGACCTGTTTCACTTTTTCTTTAATTTGATGCTTGTCTGATTTTCCTGCGAAATCAGAAGAAACAAGATGGCCGTGTTTCTCGTGCTTGACGCCATTTTGGCGGGAGTTTTAAGCCGACGAAAAGCGAGACGTCTTTCTTGTGTTGCATCGTAGGAAGTGGAGACTGACGGGGGCGCCCCGGTTCGGACAAATCGTGGCTCCAAGACTGGGTCGAGACCAAAAATAAATTTACGGCAGCCAATGATGTCCGATATTGTCAGTCAGTTTTCAACAGTCAATCGGGACAGGATCTCACGTTCCCACACCATCCACCTCGGTCAAAAATAATGGCTTACTCAGTCAAGCTAGAAAATTAGCTGGAAGGTGTGGTCATATTCTAGAGAGAGAGAGAAGTAGGTATGAATAGGCTATGATAGATGAATAGATATGGACAATGGTAGTTAAATATGAATAGACCACGATAGATAGATAGATAGATAGATAGATAGATAGATAGATAGATAGATAGATAGGACATTGAGATAGACATCAAAAAGCTGATAGATTGCTAGATAGATTTGAAAAGGGTGGGATATATAGATATTATCAGACTGAGGGATTGATAGATAGACGTGGAAAGACTGAGATACATAAATATGAGCAGACTGAGATAAATTGATAGATTAATGTAATTGCTAAGAAGAAATTGAGACGATTTTATCAGACTTGTGACATAGATTGATATGATCTTTTTCTCAGATACATCATGGATAAATAAAACCAGACATAGAAATAGATAGATAGATGGATAGATAGATAGATACATAGATACCAGGCACCGGAAGAACGATTCTGGGCCTATTGTTAGAAACATCAATTTGTATCAATATACCAGTTCTCCTAAATCGATTCGAAGAACTTGAAAATGTTACGCCAAGATTGTAAAACTTCTTGAAATCTCTAGTATGTAGCAGTTGTTAATAAACTTGTAATGCTGACCATTACTTCTCTAATGACTTTGTTCCTCACTGGGTGCCAGAAAATTATTGCCTTATATCAAACAAAGCTCAAATTAGTAAATATCAAATATATTCAACCTAAGTATTCACAGTGTATACAGTTGTAGTATTTACTGGAGTGAGGCACCCAAAAGAAATCGAACTAATTACGGATGTAACAGTCAGCATCACAAGCTTGTCACCCATTACTACACTGATTTTAAAACTAGGGATTTCAGAAAATTACAGAAATTTCCGAGGATTTCACCAAATCACTAATATCAAAATTCTAACTAAAATATCAGATTTCCTGAGTTCATTCGAAATTTTTAGAAACAACAATATCCATGTCAACAACTGTTTCTAAAATGAAGAAAAAAAATCACGAAAGCAAAAAGTGTATCAAATAACATTAAAAACTCGATTTCTGTCCATAACCTATCTATCTATCTATCTATCTATCTATCTACTTGACGCAGTATGATTCTATCTATGATTATGAATTACGTTATATTATAGAAACTTGCATGAAATGATCTTCCGTCATTACGCAGTTAATGTATCATTCACCCTAGACAATGGAAATAGAATAAACAATTTCAGGAAATGGGGCTGCTACACGAATCGAACCTACCACATCCATCGATCGATCGATCCATCCATCCATCCATCTATCTAACTATCCATGTAAAAGTCTATTCATATATATCCATCCATATATCTCTCTATCGATTTATCTATCGATCTATAAATCTATCTATCTATCAGTGAAAATGATCGTATTGATCTATATTACAGGTCTATCTCTATTGATCTCAGTCTGTTTTCTCACAACAAAAAGGCCAGGAATAATTTTACTGTTTTCTAATAATTCGATTAATGAAAGCGAAATTTGATTCGTCTTCGATTTTGATTTTACCGATATCAATTATTGAAGAACTTGTATGTTTTTTTGTGACTCGACTCAAACATTGAAGATTGTGTAAAGAAATATCAATTTTTGTTTTTAATCTCGATAGAAAAAAATCAGCAAAGTTTGCTTGAACGATAAAGGTCATTTTTCGATTTGTAATTTTGTAATAATTACTTTTTGGTGCCTAATTGCCTGGGGGTAAGGTCAGAATAAGCAGGGGTGATGAAAATCTGTCATAATTTTATAAGTGGGGTAGGGACTGGAATAAGCAGGGATGTTGGAAAATCTGTCACAATCTAATAAGTGTTCGGGGTAGGAAGCTATGGCTATCTACACCATTGAGCAGAATTTAAAAATCGTTAGAGAAAGATTTTTAGCAGGATGGACAGACAGAAGTAAAAATGTGCAGTATTGACAGGAACAAAAAATTCTTTTATTTTCGAAGAAAAATTGAACTGATACGTCTTTTGGTACAAAATACTAAAATCGTTGAAATAAGCAGATTATTGTACTCTTAACAAAGTTTAAGTTGTTCCTTTTATATTGTTTATAATAGACGTATCTTGATAGGACATTTTCGACAAATTCATATTCGCCCTACCCATTAGAGAGGGGAGTTGAGGTAAACTCTCAAAAATCAATTAGGGCCCCTTATAAAAGCAGTGGTGATGAAAATTTTCACCAAAATTATTTTGCAGGATGGATGGGCGGGGGGGCTAGCAATTAGGAATGTAAGAGTCTGGAACTACTTCTCTGAATTGTGTTTCAATCATTGTAGGTAATTATTCGCCCCCCACTACGAGGGCTGAATGTGACACAAGGCTGAGGTTAATGTGGGCACTCACTCTTTTACGTGTGGAAAAGAATTGCCCAGTCCCTGCGAATAATGTCACAAAGGCATCAGGGTGACCTGAGGTCCCACTCTCCCCCTAGTGCTCACTAAAAAAGTGATGAACTTCGGATTCCTTTGCATAGCTCAAGAGATCAAGATGCACGCAAAGCTCTCCAGGAGGTCATGTGTCCAACATAGACGTCAGGAGGTGACAATACCAAGAACACAGAGACGCAAGAACCGGACGTGCAGTGTATGAGGTGGATTGCATATGCTTCCCTAGAACAATATTCGACAACATTCCAGAACAGAACAGACACCCGAAGAAGACCAGATAGTACACGGGAAAAAAAAAAAAAAAAACGAAACAAAACGAGGAAATCATACTGAACAAACAACATATAACGATTAGGGAATTGTCCTAACGAGGACGAATGCCCTCCGTTCAGTCTCTATAGACAATGGAACGTCATCAAAAACCTCCGTCGATCTATTCCAGAGTAAAGCAGAGAGCGTAACGAGGGTCAAACCGCCAAAACAGGGTCCTACTCCCTGGTTTGAATACAGAGTTGTCCTTCTCCTAGACTGGTTGCCTTCCCAGAGATAGATAGATAGATAGATAGATAGATAGATAGAGAGAGAGAGAGAGAGAGAGAGAGCAATCTGCCCAACAATTTTGCCCGTAGCTGGGGGAGAAAAGAGAATTCGTGCTTTTACCAAGGGCACTTGTGCGTAGAGAACATAAGCAGATGGACATAACTCCTGAGCCACTAATAGCACACATCTTGTATTTTTAAAGCTTTTGGACAGGTAGAAGCCTAAACCAAATAAATATCAAATATGAATAAGATGGTCAAATACAGAAAATTGATGTTCTGGTACAATCTAAAAAAATAAATGAAGCAGATACTGGTATATTAACAGGTTTATCAGTTCCTAGGGGTATGTCACTAATATAACATAGTTTCATCCTCTTGTTCGGGGCGATATTTTTGAATATACAAAGCAGGTCTTCCATGATTCGTAGACTGTTTTCTCCACTTTTACACAGAGATTACAGGACTTTTATTAAACCCCCGAAGCCCCACTTCGTTTTAATCAGACTCTTGTTCTAATTCAAGTTTTTTATGGTACACATCCACACACTGCACTACGTGTGGCCGCTCAATAAAGTAGAGTAGGTGACGCGAAATATTCAAGTGTCTGCTCGTAATTTTGACCAAATTAAAAGAGGTTCCGGACCATCAATTGCCAGAAAATCGATAGTGTACCTGTACTTTTAATTTCTGGCTCGAGATTTTGCTTTTTTGTAAAAAATGCGTTTCCTGTTTATTTATTTTGACTTATGCAAATTATTCACATTTTGCTTTCAATGTAATTACATTTTGTTTATTTTCTTGACGAGTTTGTTTTTCTAATTGGCTCTTTTGTTCTTTTGTTTTTTTTCTCTTAACATGGCTTTTTTTAAAAAGGTTTTTACTATGTTTTGTCTTTTGTCCTTCATTTTCTGACAGTTTTTTTTTTCACTTATTTACGGACATTGTTTTTTAAAAACATTTCTCTTTCTTTTTCTTTTCTCATTTTCTGCTTTCTCACTTTCGTCCTTTATTTCCGTCTTTTTTTCTTTCTCACCTGCTTTGTTCATAATTTTACAATGATTTTACTTCCTTTTTATTAAAAAGAAAACTTTCTCTCCATTTTTCGTTTCGTTTCATTTCCTATTTTTTCTTTCATTCTTCCTTTGTTTTTCACCTTTCAAACTTGACGATATCTTTCCTTTCACTTCAACTTTTTTCTATATTTTTTCGTTTCGTTTCATTTCTTTCCGCCGTCTTGCTTGTTTTCTTTCTTTCCTGATCTTTTTGTATTTCTTTTTTCACTAATTCCCACTTATTTTTTTAATTTTTATTTTTTTACGGCAGTTTCGCATAAACTTTGTTTCCATATTTGAAAAATCCTGCAATTATTCAAGACAGGAATTCTCTTTCAAAACGATCGGTGGCGACATTGTGAAATACACTGGGCAAATACTGAAACGTTTCTTTATGGTAATCCACCGATCCTGAGGGGGGGGAGAGAGAGAGAGAGAGAGAGAGAGAGAGAGAGAGAGAGAGAGAGAGAGAGAGAGAGAGAGAGACTTAGATAGACAAACAGACAGGCATGAACAGAGACAAAGACTGAGACGGACCAACAGACAAACTGAGACAAAAACTGAGATTAGGGTAGACTTACTGATTGACGAACAGAGATTAAGACAGAGTCAGAGGCATAGATAAACAGACATATATATTTAGATAGACTGGCAGAGAGAGAGAGAGAGAGAGAGAGACAGACAGACAGACAGACAGACAGATAGACAGACAGATAGACAGAAAGACAGACAGACAGACAAAAGGAAAAAAACAAGCAGATGGAGTGACAGAAAGACTGACAGAGAGGGAGAGAGGGGCTCGATAAGTAGACATATGCAGATACAAAGATCTAAGATATCCATCTTCCTCTGTCCATATCTATCTATCTATAGTCACTGGAAAGATTAGCTATCACTTTGCGGTGGGCGATCTGCACCCCTAAAACATGGAGAGCGAACAGAACTTTTATAAGTTTGTACCTGCGTGTACCTGTACGTAACAATTACTTCTACCATATGAGGAACAGGGTTGCAACAAATATTGAACCTGCGACCGATAGGTAGCCGCTTTAACGTAGCGTTACTCTCACCACTGGGCTAATCAGCTGCCGGTAATTAATGAAAACCCCCAAATAACTGCTTTAGCTTCAAATTATCATTTTTTTTCATTCACTGTCCATATCTTTATATTTGATCCTCAACACAGGCAATTATATTGTTAAGAAATGGATAATCCGACAGAAATAATCATAAATGTGTTATATTACTTCGAAACTCTATTTGAAATGATTTCGCATTATCACACGTTGAAAGCTAATGTTTGTACCTACTGTGTATAATTATTTACCGATACCTTATAAAAATATAGCTATACCAGTTCGATCCCTACTGGATGCCAAAGACACACACACACTCATACGCACTCATTGATACAAGCACAAATACAAACATACACACAGAGAACACAAACGCTCACATATACACACAAACGCTCTCATACACACACAAACGCGCGCACACAAAACATCCACACCTGAATTGACGAAATACAGGGGCATTTACGAACATCTCTACCCACATACTCACTTTTAGTAGGTAGGGGGGGGGGACGCTCGCATAGGCATGTCGACCACACCATTCCATCCCACACCCCACTTGCAGCACCCCTAGGTCCCGAGCATTTGGGTAGTGTGTGGCTTTTAGCAAAAAGCAGAAACATTTAGAGGCATTAACGTTTCTATTGTTGGAAATGAAATAGTTTAATATTCATTTGGCCCCCCCCCTGCCTCCCGCCACACTCGTCCGCTGTGCACCCCCACCCACTACCAGTCAGACGTTTTGTAACCCAAACAGAAAACCAGGAGCCAAAAACTTGAAACCAGAAAGACATTTGAAACTAGAGTTCCTTCTCACCATTTTCCTTTTTCTTTCGTCAAAATTTCCTCTTCCTTTTCGTCCGTTTGTTACTTTCTCGTTCTTATTATTTGTTGTCGAACTCCTATTATTGATTTTTGACTTTCGTATGTAACAACAATGACGGATGACAATGACCAGAACAAACGAATAACAGTTACACTGAGACGAATGCAAACACTGATGACGAATTCAACACTACTTCTAATGCCCAGCTCAAGTCGACAGGCTTCGTAGAGTTTTGCGAGCCCCATTTACAAAACCTACAAAGAAAAGAGTTGAAATGGGACTTGTAGTTTTGGAATACACATGCAGAAATGAATTCTGTTTTGTATATCTTTTAGATTTTAATGAAACAAGGGAGCTGAGCAGCTTTGTTTGCTTGTTTCTTTCTCTGTTTCTTTCCTTCTTTCTTTCTGTCCGACTTCTCACCTGTCTTTCAACCTGATTTTCTATTTCAATTGGAAACCGTCAGCCAAAACTGTCAACACAAGTGTCAACGTAGTTTTTTTTTTCAAGTCAATCTGGCCATATATGTGTGTATCACGCGTACAGATTGCAATAATAAAGCTTTCACATTTTCCTTTTATGTTTTTTTGAACCACCTAATATATTTTTAGTGTATGTTTGGGGAGGGGTTTCTACCATTAATGAAAGTTTATGCTAAATTGGCCCCTCAGTTTGTGTCCTTTAGGTTTCACTCTTGATTTTTTTGTTGAAATTCAGACTCTTTTTGTCATTGGAGTCGAAAAAAAGGATGCAGGTTATTTTTTTTCCAGTTTTTTTATTCATCACCCTAAACATGACATGCTACCAAAGAAAGGTGGTCACATGGACGGTTTTCATTGAAGCACTAACCAAACCTGTGTTTGTTCCTTTTCCTTCCCCTTTGTATATCCTCTTTCTTTCTTTCTTTACTAGAAGTCAGTATGGCAATTGGAATAGAAGATCCCCTTCTCCTAAATATTCTCTCTTTTTCAATCTTATTCTATCACTTTTAGCAATGTGAAAACGTTGTTCAAACTTTTTAAAAATGTTTTCAGTGAATCAGACTCCAAACAGTGAACAATAAACAATGAAAAAATATAACATGTGAACTAGAATAAATGGTCAGGCGACAAGTGTTCAAATTACGGACCAACAAAATTTATTGACTCTAGTTTCTCAATTCTATTTTGATCTTTACATCTGAATTCACTGAATTCAACTTGTCGCCATATTTGTGCTCTAGTTTACCTTCATATACCAAATCTCTGCGTATCATCAGATTATACCAAAATGACAAACATGAAATTGATGTATATTTTTCAAAATTTGATTTTGCTGTTTACAATGTGTATTTTTTGCTCACTAAATTGTTTGGAAGTCTGGTCTATTCATTTTAGAACATACTAGCAGGAAATCCTGGTGTTCCTCAGGGAAAATAACTTTTACATACCCAGGAGCAACTTCCTGTATAGCCGTGGCACAGTAATAGAGCCCTGTAGAAAATTTTTAGTTGACTTATGAAATCTAGAGGGACTTTCAGGGGATAAGAGTACCTCAGATCAACAGCAAAAACTTATAGTGTTATTTTTGATTATGGAGGATTTCCATTAACAAAAATCAAAAATTAAATTTGGACGTATTGTATGTCGTTGGAAATTTCATGCTTAGTAAAACACGCATCAATGTTTACTTTCTGTTCAAAATAGAATGAAGCCTTTCTTTCCTTCTTCAATTTCCTCTTTTAAAATGTGAGCAAAATATGTCATTTGTCTGTCCGTTCCTGTAGAAACTATGAAGAATGTATGGCTACGGACGATTGCCATCGACACACGCTTGAAGAACCAGACGGTATCGTGCGGTTCTTCGTGGGTAGTGGTCTTTGGAAACTATTGGACGAGATTCAATGCTTTTGGGCCAAGTAAGCCTGATGTCTCGACCACAACTGGTACAAACTCGTACCAATCGGTCAGTGAGCGATATTTGACCATCTGTTCCTTGGCCTATCGGACGACAACGTCTGACTGAATGGCCGACGAGGTCAGGTTGCCGTTTCCGAATGAATCACTGCAAGTGGTATCAAAAATCAGTGGTTTGCTGGCTGTGAATGTGAAAACCATTCGGCCTGGGCGTTTACCATCGCCCCGATCAAGACTGATGAGCTTCAACAACCTCTTTCATTTGTCAAAGTTTCTTTTTTCTTAATGACTGCAAAATGTTATCTTCTCTTTTTTACTCTTTTGCTTTTCTTCCACTCTTTCTGATTTGTTTTTTGATTTTCAATCCACCTTTATCTGTCTCTGTCTCTCTTTTAGCTCTCTTTTAAATTTGTCCGTATTAATTTGATCTGCTTTCTCTCTTTTTTTCTTTCTTTCTCTTCCCCCTTTCTCTCCATTAGTCTGTCTCTTACTCCCCCTCTATCCCCTTCTTTCTTATTATCTTTTTTAATGACAGAAACACGTCTACACATTTTTACCTTTCTTTTTCTTTCTTTCCCCCAATCTTTCTTTCTATCTGTCTGTATGTTTGTCCATTTTTCTGTTCATTTCTTCCTCCTTTTTTCTTTCTTTCTTTCTTCCTGTTTACCAGCCTGTTTTCTTTTCCTCCTTTTTCTGACCTTTGTATTACTTTCTTTCTCTCTTTCTCTCTCCCTTTCTTTATATTTTTCTTTCATCTTTTTTCCTTGTCTGTCTGTCTGTCTGTCAGACTTACTTTGTTCTTATCTTTCTTTTTCTTTCTTTCTTTCTCTCTTTCTTTCTTTTTTCCCGTCAGTCTGTATTTGTTTTTGTCTTTCTTCTTTTTTTCATTCTTTTTTTCTCTGCCTGTTTGTCTCTCCGTCTTTGTTTTTGTTTATTTCTTTCTTTCTTCTTCCCCTTCTCCTCTCTCCCCCTTTGTTTGTTAGTTTCTTTCTTTTTTGTTTCTTCCTCTCTACGCCTTTGTAAACGTCTTCCTATAATAATCTTTTTTCCCCCAAAGGCAAATTCATTCGTTTTTTTTTCTCTTAGCAAAACTGTCAAAACCTCCTTTGCCTCCCAACTGTTTTATCCTCAGCATTTTTGCATATTCCAGCAATTCTTGCTCTCCTGATTATCAAATTTCCAAAACTTTATCTGCAATGTCTGGAATTATTTTGCTGCAATTTCCCGAAAAAAAGTCTCCAAGTCTTCAAGTCTTCATTTTTATTCCGCTTATTTCTTTTTTACCAAAAGACTTTTTTCGAGATTTATCTTTAGCACTTGAAGGCAGGCTTGCCAGATCTGTATTGCTCAAAGTAATGAGTTGAAGAAGAGAATGTGTAATGAAAATACCCCTATATTAGAACCCCTCTACAAAAAAGAAAAAAATGACATAAGAGGTTTCTTCAGTTTTGAAGTTTGGCTGGCTGGCTATGCATATATCCTGCGTAGAGGGCGTATCAATGGAGGGTAACAAAAATTTAAACATTTACTCCTTATTATGTCTCGTAAAACGTATTTTTTAGAGTCCGTCCCCCATAAACTAGTTTTTATTTTGGGGTTTAGTTTTCAATGTAAGTTCATACTAAATGGACCCTTAGTTTTTGTCCTGTAGCATTCCAGTTCGTTTTTTGGTTTCTTTCGTTTTGTTTGTTATTCAAATACAAACGCTATTTTTCCAATTTTTGATTGATAACCCCCAACATCACTTGTTGCCAAAAAGACGTTGGTCACGTATCAGTTTTAGTTTATTGAGTGACTAACTGGACTTTTGATAACATTGATTAAAACGTTTTTCAGTGAAATACATCTTAATACACATAGAGTACACTACACAATCGTAATATTTTGATTGATATCATCACTGATATTAATTAATGAAAATACAATGATTGGATAACATTCCCGTATTTGCTGCATACTGCAAACATATGGCTGTGAAGCTGGAGAACATCAAGTTCTCGCAAAGTATCAAATCTGGGAGAGTAGGAAATTCAAAAAGGGATTGTACGATAAATTAGAAGTGCTTTATGTATCTTAAAAGGGTAATTATATTGCCGTATGAATGCATCAATAACCAATCAGTGATTTTCTCCTCATAAGGAGCCCAAATTAGCTCAACAAGAATTCAAAATTCGAAAAGTAGACTAATTCGCTACTAGTTGACCAATTTACTTCTTGTAGACCAATTTGTTACTGTAGACCGATTCCTTACTTATAGACCAATCCACTAAACCAATTTGTTACTCGTAAGTCAATTGGATACTTGTAGACCTATTCACCTCTTGTAGACCAATTCGTTACTTGTACATGGATTCGCTACTTGTAGACCAATTAGCTACTTGTAGACTAATCCACTACTTGTACACCTATTCGCTACTGTTGACCAATCTTGCAACACCTTCTATCTCTCACCTTTTGTTGGAAACTAAAAAGACCATATTTTCCAAAACAACAAGCACGAATGCAGCTGAATACACGGTAAGGGTCAATTTAGAGTAAATTTACATTGTAAACTACCCCCGCTAAAAACTATTTTGAGGAGAAATTTCGCAAAAAATAAAAAGACAGTTTTTCTAGACATAATGAGTAAATATTCAAATTCCCAGCCCTCTAGCTCTATTGCTGCGGCTTGTACATACATAGCCAGCCGCCCAGGCAGCCAGCCCAACTAGAAAAAAAAACAAACAAAAAAAAAAACAAAAAACAAAAAAACAAAAACAAAACACAAAACAAACACAATGTTGATAGTTTTAGATACATTGGTGGTTTCCAATAGGAACATGCACTCTGTTTGGTGAGGCAGAACTAATGAAGATTATATGACGATTTCATTCTTTGTGGTTTTACTTTCGATACTTCAAAGAATTCTAGTCGTCATTAACAGAGTTAGTCAGATGACAATAATTAAAAGAACGACAAAAACAATCGCTGTCAGATGCATCAGACTAACCTGCACCCTTTGGACCAGGTGGGTTCGTCTAAAGCACGACAGACACCCCATCTGAAACACGATGAATTTTTGTTTCTTCTTCTTTTGATTTCGCAGACATTTTTTTCAATTTTTTCTTCTTTATTAATTTTTGAATTTCTAATCTCTCTCTCCCTCTCTATCTCTTTCTGGCTTTAAATTCGGTTCTTATGCTCGACGTACTTTTTCCTGAGATTTTTGTTTTCCTAGGGCAGTGCCTTTTCCAAACGTGCATGTTCGGAAGAGATCAGACTTTATGGTGGGTTGAGTTCCCTGCCCTAATAGTCATGTAAAATAATTTTCCGTACGAAACTATGGCTTTGAAGTATTTCGGTTACTTCCTTGAAGCATTACTAATTTATGTATTTTAAAAATCTAAATATCAGTCTATTCATATATTTTATACCTGAATTTATTTCTATAATTTGCAATGTTTTTTTTGTTTTTTTAAATCTATTTTTGATATATATTTTTGGAAGTGCTGCTCCGAAAGTTAAAATACGCCACTGCAATGCATTATGTGATGACTAACCTGGCAAATATCAATTTTGTACTAAAGCCAGTTGTTGAGTAATCGCAGTACATACTCGCATGCACTCAGACATAGATTCCTTACGTTGTAATCATCATGTCTTGTGAAAGTTTCGAAACCCCAACCCCCAAATTATGAAAATAAGATTTTTTCAATTCAAAAATATTGCCTTCTTTTACTGCGTGCAAAAACTTTCATAAAGTAAATAATATTCATTAACTTGAGTTGAAAAGTTAGTATTTACAAGAAAAGTATTTGTTTTTGATCCTTGCCTTGACATTGGGAGACATCGATGCTGCAAGGCTAATGCAAAGATCATCGTTGATTTCTCGTGTCCAAATCGTCCTTTAAAAAAATCTTCCAGATGATCCATGGTGGTGATTATCATTGGTGAAATCTCTCTTTTCATAATATTTTAGATATTCCTTCGGGTTGGAATCCGGAGAGTTTGGCAACCATTCTAAGAGCTCGGCATTATAATCTTAAATCTATTTTTACATCTTTAGCAGTATGGTATGGAGCAACATCCTTAATGAAAATGGTGCAGTTTCTCATTTTCATAAATGATAGTAGATGTGACTCCAAGACAGACAAGTACATCCGTGAGTTCGTAGTCATTTTCGTGGTAGAAAATACATACAGTATTCTTTCAGTGCAACTTCTTAGACCGTCATTCTACAACTGTTTGTAAACAGCCGAAATCAGAATTAAGGAGTAAGCTTTGGGGAAAAGTCGAACTTTCACCCCTTTCTACTAGCCTTGCCCAATTACGGGAACTGCTCTACCAACGGAACTTCCAGAATTCTTAAGGGTGGCTGAAAATATCTAATCTTTATAGCCTTTTTAAATTACTTGGTGTCATATTTATCCTTGTTCTTTTACGAGGTGGGGTTCTTGTTTTTGCTTTTTTTGCCGGATTTCGCAGATTTCCTTCTTTTTCTCTCTATTTCCTGCCATTTTATCATCCATTTCTATTCCAGTTCCACCCACATCACTCCCTATATCACTTTGTTTAAGATGTTTTTGTTTACTTTTAGTCATTCCTAAGCAGAATCTTCCAGACACTTACAAAATCAAAGGGTTTGTAAGAATAGAGGCATCTATACCACGGAATAAAGATCATTGAAAAAATATCAAAATAGCTTATTGATGTTAAAATTCAGAAGTTGGAACCCGAAATATGACATGTTTAAAATGAAGATTAACATGACTGAAAAGTTTAAATGACTTATAAGTCTTTAAAACATTAAAAACGAGGAATGATAAGGGACTTGAAAAAATACTAACTCTTGGGTAAAACACTTATATAAGTGCACATATAAAAATTATGATGGTGGAAATAGTGATATCAATAAACGATAACAGTAATGAAGGAAGCAGTTTTGAGACCCTACATAGAAGGAAGCAATCCAATGAAGTATCAGCAAAAAGGGGACGAAATACTCTCCACTCTGCTTTTAAGTACCTGAAAACGGTTTGAATTGAACATCGGAACATTCTATGCACTACACAATGATAACAGTGAACATATATTCAGCTCGAAATCTTTCTTGTCCCTCAAGCTGTATAGTTCTTTCGATTTCACTTGATTTTTCCTTTCTTTCCTTTTCTAAACTACTGACCTATTGAATTAGTTTTTCAGAAATAGAAAATATTCTATACGGTAGATTAGTTGAAATAATAAATTGGTCAACCCTGAAATCTTTCCAAACTCCTAATTTCTTCTTGCCCTGATGAACGTCTTTTCGCCAAAGCCAATAGCTCAAGGTCTACACATTTATCAGAATAGTAGATATAGATATTGAGATACTGGAGATCATATAACAGGGCTAGATAATTGGATTATGATGGAATAAATTGTTTATGGCCGAAGATTTCTTGAACGATCAGATCAACGCTAGGAGAATGACTTTGCGTAATTTTGATCTTGAGTTAATTATGATCTAAATTATGAAATAATCCTAGTCAATGCCTCCAAGTCTGTCTCTTTGTCAAATGACATACTTATACATACACATGCATTAATATATGTACACACACAGAGAGACACAGACACACACAGACACACACACACACACGTACATATATATATATATATATATATATATATACATATATATATATATATATATATATATATATATATATATATATATATATATATATATATAT
The DNA here is from genome assembly GCA_963457665.1 of Thysanoteuthis rhombus. Taxonomy (NCBI): domain Eukaryota; kingdom Metazoa; phylum Mollusca; class Cephalopoda; order Oegopsida; family Thysanoteuthidae; genus Thysanoteuthis; species Thysanoteuthis major. The sequence goes on along the minus strand of OY735236.1, from coordinate 22,048,433 downwards.
ATATATGTGTGTGGTGTATGTGTGTGTGTATGTATCTATAGAAGTATATGTTGGTAAATGTATATGAATATGACTATATATAGATCAGCTTATATACATATATGTGTATGTGTGTGTATGTATTTGTGTGTGTGCATGTGTGTGTGCATGTATGTATTAGCTCCATATCTATCCATTAGCTCTCATATCTATCTATCCATCTCTCTCTCTCTCTCTCTCTCTCTCTCTCTCTCTCTATATATATATATATATATATATATATATATATATATATATATATATATATATATATTTATGTATCTAATAGTGCAGGTTTTGGCGTAGTATTGCTGTTCAATATAATGTTAGTAAGTATATGCTTTCAAAACACTGTAAATTATAAAATGATCTTGAACAGTGCTGTTTGAACAGTACGGATTATTTTTGAATGTATTAACCACACTATTCAAGGTATATATATATATATATATATATATATATATATATATATATATATATATATGTATACAAACACAAACACACACACGCACACACATATATATATGCAAATAAATGCCTATATGTATACATAGATTTTTAAGAATTAATTTACGAATTTTGATCCTAAATATTGTTTATTCTGACCTTAATTGACCGACTTTCGATCAAGTAAGAATTTCGATCATTCAAAATGAATATGGGGGGGTGCGGTACGGAGGGATCCCCTCTCCCCCTGATTTATTAAGACTAATATTTCATTTGACGTTGCAGACAGATTGTAAGTTGCCATGATTATTTCGATATTGGATCAAATGACACGGATTCGAATTTATTAAGGTGAATCGGCCACCAGAAATCTGATCTTCTTGGTTTGGAGGGTATTGCCGGTCACTCTTCTGGACAAAAGCCAAAGACAATGACGTTAACGTTGGAGAAATCTTATTTAGAAACAGACAAAGGAATATTTACGTATACTGGCTGGGATACCCGGCGTTGCCTGGGGAGAAAATAACTTTTACTAGAGAGTGGAAAATACGTTCTTCAATGTATTTCTCCTTACATAAACGAGACCTTGGAAAAGTGTCAATTTAGGAAGAAAATCTTTAAAAATTATTTTCTTACTTAATGGGGGCGGGGTCTATTTACAATGTAAATATTCAGTTGAACTGAATCAAACTTTCTGTCCGTCGAAAAAAACTATCGTTTTAAATTGATTCAGTCACATCCCTTGTGGAGAATATCTGAAAAAGATTTTCAGATAAATTTTGGAATTTTCGAAAAATGATTTTGGACGATAGTACTTCGGACAGAAATTATAACATTTTAGTTACATGGTAAACTGACTCCATCCCACCCGAACACTTTTTAGATTTCCAAAACTGAGACTTTTCCAATTGTAACCGAGGTCGTTTTGATTGAGAGCACAAAAATGTAGTTTTCGGCCTCAGCTGGAAAACGAAACTAGGAAACAAACCCCCAAAATTAAGATAGTGTTGGTTGAGCAGTCAAATATTGATCACGTAGGTTTGCAATACTTTATCTAATAAAAAATGAACACCAAAGAACACGTCTCCAAGATACGATCGGATTAGGGACTGGAAATGAGAAAGTAAGAAGAAAAATCTCAACTTTTTTACACACTAGAGACTATGTGTGCATCCATTGTATGTAAAAATTGTGCAAAAGATTTTGATGACCAAGCGCTTGGAAAAACCTCAGCACACTTTTGTCACTGATCTTGAAAATGACTGGTCGTACAAGTGAGAGCAATTGGTCATCAAAATTGTTTGGACAATATTCATTTAAATTGAATCAAGACATCATCAGTCTTCTAACGTCCGTCGTTGGACATAAACCTTCCCCAGGATCCGCCACATGTCTCTATCTAAGCGTTGCAGAGCCAGTATTTTCTGAATTTGTCGAGTTCATCTCTCCATCTTTCATTCTGTCGGCCTCGGTTTCGCATGCGGGCTCTGGTGATTCATGTTGTGAGTGCAAGTACTAGATGTGGAGACCAACTGGACAGATTCAGAAAGTACTGGCTTCGCAACGTCATAATAGAGACGTGTGGCCAATCCTGGGGAAGGCCTATATCCAACAACAGACGTCAAGAGACTGATGATGATGGAACACGCACACACACATACACACACACACACACACACACACACACACATATATATATATATATATATTGTTTGATCATGTTTGTTGGTTTTGGGAAGGCATTGACTATTTAAGCTCGCCCATTGTCATGATTCCCCTGTGAATCTTTATATTCGTGTGCCACCTTCTTTGATACATGTGCTGGGCCCCTATATTTCTGAGGGGGAGTCTGAGAAACACGGAAGCTAAAAGAAGTCTTCGCTATTGAAATTGTGACCAAGTTGTAACAGCCCTATGCTCTACAAGGAATCTACAAGAATAAACAACTACAAATGTAACAAGACCAGTTTTGTCTGTTTCAAAATGTCTCTGCTCATATTAATTCATTAACAGCGACTGAAGCAGAATGGAGCAAAATAAGCTGAACTGTTTCTTCTTCTATAGCAATGGACTTTCCACTTGAAGTTACAAACAGAGAAATTACAAAAGCAAACTGAAAAAGTCATACATTTCCGTGCATAGGATATTCGAATATGATTGACGGAAATTTTTGTGTTTCGAAAGAATCGCAATGACTGGAATCTGCAGTTTTTGGGTGAAAAGAAGACGGAAAGAGTAATAATCGAGTCTTACCTTCAAGATAGTCGAGTATTCTCCTCTGAGAAGATTGGTACTATCGGTGTTATTCCTATAATGAACTTGGTTTTGTACTGGACTGAGCTGAGTTTAGTAAATACGGGCGTAACTGTCTCAAAGTCAAGCTCCACTATTATTCTTATACCAACTGAAGATGATTACTGCAGCTTTTGCGTTGTATATATAATAAATGAATTGGTGAATATAAAAAGTTGGCTCAGCTGGTAAAAGAGCCACCTATCAATAACTTGGAATCCTGTTCGACAATATTGCCAACAAGCATCATAAAAACAAGTAAAAGATTGAATGGTGTTAAGTTGATGCAAAATAATTGCAGATTTTCGCCATTTAAAGCTGAATATCACAGTTTACAAGAAAAGTTATTAATCGAAATAAGAACCTTCAGAATCTTCACATTTTTGCTAACGACAAACAAGTGCCTTTATACCAGACGCATCGAATAGGGTCCAGCAACTAATGAATTTCGGAATGCGTTTTGAGTTGATGTTCATTCGTTGGAGGCCTCCATCCCTTGTAGGAAATGGCCGAAATGCATGGAAAAGTGCTTAGGTTCGGTTAGTGAACTAGGTTAAAAAAGTCTCATAGCCTAGGTCGTTCAATTTCTACGCGGTCATTTGTTGCCAATGAGAAGAATTGGTCCTTTTCAATTGAACAATATTCGATGTAAACAGAACAATTCTCGGTGCTTTTTATCTATTTCCTGGCAATATTCCTTTGTTGTAATGGTTTCGCCATTGATATTGGTTGATACTGCAAGCAGTTTCCGCTGATTTACGTCCCATTTTGAACTTATACAACGAAATTGCTCAAATCAGCTTTTTTCCTTCTCTGATTTGACAGCCTCAAATAAACCAGAATAAACAAAGGAAAGAAAATATTCAGCTGGAATAAATAGTGCGAAATGCTTGCTTCAAGAGGGTATATTCTATGAACATAGGTAATTAATAGTTTATTCAAAAAAGTTTAAAACAAAAAAAAAATTATTTTTCACCAACTTGATACAAAATGAAACCCTAGAACAAAAAAAAAGTGAGGAGAAAAATGTGTTTTCTTTATTGCAATAATTGGGTATTATTAAACTCATCATGATTTCACAGTGATTGCTTTGATATGATCGCTTCCCCGAGGTTTCAACCGTTAGTCCGTCTGCACTCAAAACAAGACATGAAACGTAAATAGTCAAATCTCTCTTGCTTTTTTTCGTCTTGACAGACGGCCTGAACAACTGTTGTGCCTTGGCGCTTAGTACGAAGGATGCGTTGTTCACACGTTCCATTAACCCCCTTTCGACCAAACTGAAGGCATCCAGAGGAAAGAGGTGTTCAATATGTTTGGGGATCAGCATGACCTCAAAAGATCCCAGATGTCGGTTTGATACAGCATTTATCCATCAACTATCTTCCGGTTTCTCCATTAATTACTGCTTACAGTATCTGGAATTCGTATACAATAACCCATCTAGGCACTGACCGAACCCCGCGCTGCTTAACTTCAGTGATCGTACAAAAACCGATATGTCTCACACAATTTGGTTCGTACATCCTAGAACAAAATTTTGAAAAAAAGGAAAAGAAAAAGAATTAGGAGAAAAAAGGAGTCCCTAAAAAGGGGTATTAATGGGGCCTTATTAAACCCATTTTGATTTTGCATAGATTGTTGGTCCTTATCTTTAATATGATCGCACTGCGAAACGGTCCCTAGGGACGGGGAAAAGAGCGGGAAATTACTGCGCATGCACTGAGCTGATGGTTTGACGGTGGGATTTAGGTCTATGTCGATTCCCCTACACCGATCGGATCACTTCAAAGAATTGACACGTATGTGCCATCAACCCTCCACCCTTATTTAATCTATGCCCATGATGAATTCGCAGAAGGAGTGCATACACATATGTTCAAGAGTACAGTTGCCAGGGTATATAAATTGGTGTTTGTATCCGTGTATATGCATGTGATGGTATCTGCAAATGTTTGTATATGTGTACGTTGGTGCATGGTGTATGTGTCTATATATGTATGGATGTGTGTAAGTATGTATATCTGTATGTGTGCAGAACATTGTATGTAGATGAATGTGTATGTGTTTAGGTGAGTGCGTGTAGATGTCTATATATGCATGTATACGTATATGTATATATATACATATATATATATATATATATATATATATATATATATGCATATACATATGCATGCATTCATAGACATACAAACAATTAAATGCATACATACGAAATATATATATATATATATATATATATATATATATATATATGTATATATATATATGCATATACATATGCATGCATTCATAGACATACAGACAATTAAATTATATATATATACGTATATATAGATGTATATATGTGTGTGCGTGTGCATGCATGTGCATTTGTGTATTTATGTAAGTTTTTGCCTGTATTTTCACATGTATGAGCTCGTGCATGTGTTGGATGAATTTGTGTGTATACGTGTATGCATGTGTTCGTGCGTATTCGTATATATGTGAGTAGATGTTGGAGTATGTATATGAATGTATATGGAAATGTGCATATGTGAATGCATGCGTATTTGCTAGTGTTGATAAATATGTGCATAAATATGTATGTGCATGTTTGTGTATACGTATATGCTTGTGTGTATGCATACGTATATATATATATATATATATGTATATATGTCTACGTATGAGTCTATGCGAGAGTATACGCGTTTATGTATACGCATGCATGATATACACACTCACTATAAATTCGTATAGACAGTGCATACATACTTTCAGGAATACAGTTGACAGGATGTATAAATTGGTTTGTGATGTGTGTATACGCACCTATATGTGATGAACATGTGAATATACATGTATTAGTATGTGTTTGTATATGTGTATGTATATCATTCTTGTGTATATATCTGTATGCACATTTGTTTATGTGTGTGTATGTATATGCATGTTAGTATATGTGTGTATATGTGCATGCACGTGTGTATATGCTTGTGTTATCTGTAGGTATGCGTATATTGATGGATATGTTTATACACATATTTGCGTATGTATGCATCTCTGTGTATGGATATATCTGAATGTATGCTTGTCTATGTGCGTGTATGTATGTTTGTATATGTATGAATATATGCATGTATGCACGTGTGTGTGTGCGTGCATGCATGTTTATTAGCGTGGTCATGTGTGTATATGTGTGTGTGTGTGAGTGTGTGTGTGTGTGTTGATAGCTTATGGTCTGTCCAGCCCGTGAATTGGATGTCGAACTTTACTGATTTCAATCTGTCCATGGCTCCCAAACACAAAAGATGATATAATCCCCGAGAACCGTTTGAAGTTTCCCTTTGTTCTCCCATATATTTTGTATCTCTCAACGTTTGCAATGTGTTTTTCGTTACTATCATTCGATTCTATTAGAAACCGCCAAGTAGAACTGTCACCCAAACTGTCAACATAGGTTTCTTAAGTTTCAAGCTTGGCTGGCTATGCACGTATGGATATATATGTATATATATATAATGTAATGTAAGTATCGCACGAACAGGCTGCACTAATGTAGCTAAAATTTCAACGTTTACTCCTAATTATATCTGGTAAAAACTTTTTGAAAAATTTGTCCCGAAAATAAGTGTTCAGTTTGCAATATAATCTGACGTTAAATTAATCCCTTAATTTGTGTCCGGCAGTATTCATGCTTATTTTTTTGAGATCATTGCCCAACAAATGACGAAAGAAGTAATATATACTTGATCATCCCTTTTTCCAAATTTTAAATGATCACCCCCAACACAGCATGCTGCCAAAAGACGTCGTTTACGTGACGGTTTCTATTGAGTGACTAACCAGACCCGTTCTATTCTATTTCAAATTACATTTGTTCTTTTTTTTTGTTTTTGCTTTTACCCATTGTGCCTTGCGTATGTTGTCGGCAAGCCAAATTGTCATAAAGCCAAAAACCGCGCCGAAACTTATGTTGACCATCAGAGAAGAGGAAAGATTTTTATGAATGTTATTACAAAGCCTGGATTAATTGGTTTTATCGAAGCTCTGAAATCGAATTGGAAAATGGGGATCGGGCTGGGGGCGTGGGTAGGGGACAATAATGGGGGGAGAATTGATGATAACCTCGTGGGGTGATAGTAGGGGATGGAAATCATATTCTCTGTTTCTCCAACTTCATAGAAATATAATTAATTAAGATGTAATCAACCGTTAAACTTTCTTATTATACCCAAAGCTCGCAAGTATTTATCCACACTCATACACAGGGAGGTACTGATAGCCGAACTGCTATCTGCATTGAAATGTGGAATCGGCAAACCGAGTTCAAACTCAGGTTGGGACAGTTCGCTTCTCTTAAATGCTCATCCCCACTCCGGCTAAGCGTATGCAGCAGGGCAATAGGAGCTCTTCAGCCTTGTAAAGATGTCAATCTAATACACCAGTCCTTTAAATGCCCACATTTGCTATAAACAATAATTGGTTCTCCATGAATTGTTCAAGGAATGGAAAAAAAATCCTGTGTCATGAGATATGCAAAGAAATTTAGCTTTACTTTGCTTCTGTTCATTTCGCACTGATGCCTTTGGGAAAGATATGATTGCACTTACACTTTATTGACGAATAAATAAAATCAAAAGATGAAATCTTGGAATCATGATTTGAAGCCCCTATTTACCTTGATACGTTGAAAGGATGCGAAACAATGTCGGTTTAATGCAGGGATGAGATCTCCCCAAATAGTCTCTCAGGTCCTTGCAACTATTGTCACGAGGACATTAGAGTGCTGATGTTAAGATCTCAGGCTGAATCCAGAGCCCCTAGGATTTATCTACATAGAGCAGCACCACACCTCATTAAGTAAGACCCAATTGGCCATGGCACCATATCTTAACAATGCTCTGTGCAAAGCTACTGCCAAAGTGAGTAGATTATGATGTAAAGCTTATTACAAATAAATCAATAAAATTGAACATTTCAATATCTAGAATATCCAATCACCGTAACCTGACAAATGTCCTAACCAACCAGACAAGTTGGCAACATATTTTTCTCTCTTTGAGTACCTGTATCTCTTGGTGTTAACGAGTGTGTGTCTCCGGACTCTCCTGGTTACATATTTAAGGCTACAACCATTATGCACCATGTAAAAACATTTCTTGCTTTTTTTTTCAAAAATGTGTTTTTTGGTAATTTCGGACCAACAATGCCTAAATCTTGTACTGGTATTCATAAAAGAAAATTTTAGATATTTTTTGAGATATTTAGTACACGTAGGGTTATGGTGATTCATCTATGCATGGTACTGATATTACGTTTAGATTTAATATGGAACCTAGCTTTCATAAAGCTATATATATCAAAGAAAATTTCATAAAATCTTTTACAAGGCTTCAAGAACTCAAGCAATCTCCATTGGTGGTAGTAATGGCAGCAAAGTTTTATTTAAAAAGTATGACAAGAATTGATCCGAATCAAGACTGATACATGTGTCTGTTTTGTTAAACAACAGTGAACAGTTATACACCATGTACAGTCACATTAGGCACACCAGTTATTAAAAGATCACCCAAATTAAGTAAAGTCGAACTTAGCAGGGTATTTGGAGCCCTTAAGCTCTTGGGGGTCAGGCATCGTTGGAGAACATAATTGCTACGAACACAGATCAGGCATCCATGAATTAGGTATGAACACACATGTTCACCGGGAAATCGATCCCCCATTTTAAAAACCCAAAAAGAATGAAAATAAGCAATCAAAAATACTGAATTAATCCAGATAATCGTTAAAATCATTTTGAATATTAAAAAAGATATTGAAAAGAAATTTTCCTGATTAATACTCTGAATTAGAATCAAATAAATGGAACCAAACAGTTGTTTAAAAGCAAAATAGTTTACTTATTTTCCTATTTGTTTAGGTAACAGTTCCGTTAGAGCAGTTTCAGAATTAAAAAAAAAAGAAATTTAAGATGATAAATTTCTTGGAGTATCTAATTGTAAAATGTGTAAAAAAATATCGATAGGAGTACCTATGCATGAATAAAAGAAATAATCAAATTACCAAGATGAAAATTTAAAATTCTTTTGAAAAATTCGTCCTTCAATGAATAAATACCAAAAATTTTATTAAAATCGGAAGAAAGGCTGAATTTGTAAGATTTTTGATATCGAGATATTTTGCGTCAGAGGATTTTGGAAAATTTTCTAAATCTAAATATTACGACTATTTTTGTCAACAAAAAACAACTATTAAACTTGTGGAATAATCTTCAGTTATATAAAGTTTAATTCACAGAAAGTTCATTGCAGATTTTTTTCTGATCCTTTTTCCTAATAATGACACAAAGATTTTGACGACAAAATTAACTTAATTATAAATATAGGGTATTCTTTTCTCATGGGTTGATTTATTCCGAACATCGGTCGTTTGAGAAATGGAGATAAAACGCATTACCTACCCCATTTCAACTTCTTAATTAGAAGTTCCTGTAAATGGTATTTGCAATCTTTAGCAAAACAGGTTTTTGATCTGGTCATTGTCATCAGTCATTGTTGCTACCAACGAAAATAAAGTAAAAAATCAGAAACTCAATAGTAAGCGTTTGACAGGATAAAAAACTGGAGAGGATAATTGCTTAATGTTAAAAAAAGAAAGACGTATTTGAGTGAATTGTTGTTATTGACCCGAGGTTTTCAAAGTGTAATCTGCAGATCACCACGGATCCTCAAGACTTATGTTAGAAGTCCACTGAAAAGAAGGGCAAAATTCAAAACCATGATTCGAATTTATGAACAACTGAATTCAAGGAGGATGTCATACTAATTGAACTGAATTGACAAGTCTGTGATATTAACGAAATGTTAACATGGTCATATACACAGGCTTATATCAGTCTAATAGATGAAATACATACGTTTATAATATTTTTGAATGTACCATGTATACAACACAAAAGTTGGAGTAATTGTCTTCTCTTGGAATAGAAGCAGGGTGGAATTTGACCCTACAGCAACCAGTCTCTTACAATAATCCCTAAATCAACATAAAAACTCTTTAGGGGTTTGCCCATATTTTTTGAGAACATAAAGTGGTCCGCGAGGGAAAAAGGTTGAGAACCATCGTTACACAGGAACTCAGACGTGCATGAATGTAAATTGTAATTTTAAGAGAACGCTTGAATACCGGTTCAAGAAGAAAGGAAGGAGGAAGCCGGGCGTTGCCCAGTAATCTTGATTGATCATCACGAAAACATTACGTGAACAGCAAACAGCAATCTGAATGACAGGAGATGTTCCGTGTTTGGAATTTTTAATGAGATCGTCACGGTCGCTGTCGTGTTGTTAAGAAATATCCGTCTGTTAATCTGATAGTGTTTAGATAGGATGCAAGAATCAGATAAAACACAAGGATGGGCAGCGAATGGGTCCGTCAAATGGGCCGTGAGGAACTAAAACCAACACGTCCCACCGAACGTCACAGGCTCAGTCGAGTAGTTAATTATGAAACCTCGTTTGAAAGGTGAGCAGGAAATGGAAAAAATGTATACAAAGAACAAAGATTGTGTCAAAAAACAAAATTGGTTTTAATGAATAGAGACGAGGGAAACTATTACGTATATCTGAAATCGGATTCAACTCCTTGAGTTGCATTGGAACGAGAACTACCGAACTATAAGAGCTCCATTTGTCCCTCATTGCCAATTTAGATGTCTTTTTTGGGGTGTGAGCAAATTTGTGAATCCATTTTTGGCTATATTTAGATATTTGAATTTTTTTTCATTGTCTTAAAATCCGGTATTGCCAATTGAGATGATTTTTTAATTCTCAAGAATTCGAGAGTGACCAGAATAAAAAAAATACTTATCCAAAGTAGTAAGCATGGCTTTACTTAACTACAAATCTCTGAGTGTACACGTGTATGTATGCACAGCGATTATTCAACAACTAGCCATAGCGAGAAGTTGACATCAGCCAGACATATTAGCCAACACACAAGGCAGCACAGAATCGAGTTTAAAGTCGTTTGGATCAACGATTCACGAGAAATCTTATGAAAATAAATAGAAAATTCAAGATTACAGATATTACGTCATAATTTTCTATAGATTACCTCCCTTGACTTCCACTACACTCAATTTGTGCGTAAAAAATAGCCTACTAGTATTTTTTTAAATAAATGTAAACTATCTTTTAACAAGGGTTGTTTTGTTTTTTTATCTAATTGAAGAAATATCTTTCTGTATGTATGCACCACAATAATTCAACTACTGGCCATTGTACGGTGTTGACATTCAGCAGATATATCAATCAGCAAACAAGGCAGTGCAGTGTCTATGTTGAAGCTTTTTGGATAAACGGTTCTCGAGAACTCTAATGAAAATGAATTAAGATTTAACGATTGATAGACCATTTTTCATAATCTCCTTAGACTCCTGAGTACCCTCAAGACTTCTGTTCTGTAGAATTATCTGAATTTAGATATAAAACTTATCAATTGGCAATCCTGAAAATGAGAAACCGAAATATTTTGAAACCGTATCGTAGTACGACATACAACAACTTATTTTACAGGGCGATTATGGAAGGCTGATCGACGTACCATAAAGTCCAACGCCTTCCAAAAATGTGCCTTAGGAACGAACATTGTCCTTGTTATAGTGATCAACGATATGATTTATGCTTTTATTTCTATTTCACCCTTCACAGTAAGCCCTTTTGCTTTTTCTCAACCCTCTCTCTCCCCCTCCTTCTCTCATATCACTTTTTTGAAACAAAGGGCGCTCTGATGTAGGTTACTGAAACTGATTTGACCTTAAGGGATTAGTATCACAACAGATTTGACTAGTTGTGTTCATGTCACTTCTGTTGCATGTTTACCAATGTGAATTTTGACTTAATTTATGTCAGATGTATTTTCGGATTACATGGAAACCGACTTATCTCTAAGGATAACAGTAAATCAAAATTCTTTGAGTCTATTCTTACCAATATATTCAACCAAAGTATTTGACAAATATTTCAAGATCAATAACATTATACTGAATTATCCACGTCTTACATAATCTCACTTCCATCAATATTTTAGATTTTTTCTAACTGAATTAGCTTTTTATGAAAGGTTAAAACGAAAGCAAATAGCGTTCTAGTGATTAGTAAGACAATATGGACTCTGCGATCAATATACTTCAGACATTAGTTATTTTGTATAATTTGTTCAATCTCCCGCATCACCCAACTACCTATCAGTCAAATAAATGGATCAGAGCCATTCCTTTATCCCTAGTTTTAGCCAATCTTTCACATTGACAAGGACTTATTTCATCTCCTTTGATTTTCTAACTACCCTAAGAGCACTATAAAGTGTCTTTGAAAGTTAAATGATCCAAATTCTTTTAATATATATGTGTACAATCTGACAGAATAATTACGAATGTGTTTTATCATTTTAAACTCTGTTTGAAATTACATCCTATTGTTACACGACCAACAGGCATGATTTGAATAAGCAATTACAGAAAATAGGGCTGCTGCAGGGATTGAACCTGCGAACGATGAGGTAACCACTTAAAAGTAGTGTCGCTCTTTCCACTGAGCTAAACAGCCCGGTAGATAGGCCAAGTCCTAGATAACTGCTCTATCCCTGCATTCTTATTTTGTTCGCTAAAGAAAAGAAGAGAAAGGGAGTGAGAAAGATAAAAAGAGTTGAGAGAGAAAGAGAAAAGAAAGTGAGAAAGAGAGAAAAAGAGAAAGGGAAGGTGTCAGTGAAGTAAGAGTCAATAAAGGGAGAAAAAATCAATGGGATAGATAGAGAGGAAGAAATTTTAGAATAAATAGACCGAGGAAAAGAAAGATAGAGAAATAGTGAGAAAGTACGAGAGAGAGAGAGAGAGAGAGAGAGAGAGAGAGAGAGAGAGAGAGAGAGAGAGAGAGAGAGAGAGGGATGAAAATCATCGAAAGAGAGAGAGCCAGAGGAAAATAGGTTATATAGAACGAGGGCAAATGAAGATCAAAACTTGTCCTGTTACGCCGTCAAGAGAAATCCAACTAGAAGAGTTTTACGGCAATTCAACGCCGTTTTATTACGAGAGATGCAATCTTCATCTATTCGAAATCATTGTCATTAGTTACAAGAAAGCAAGAAAATACTAACATCTTTTCTGCTGCTAGATGAAGTAGTAGTTTAGAAACAAGTTTTCTTTCTTAAATACAGAAAGCAGAAATGCAAATGGTCGTATTTTTCGGTTTGTTCTCTATTTGCCGCTTTTTAAAAAAAAATGCCGACCACAATGTTAAGCAGGCAAAGGTTAATAGAATCCACCCTCGTACATGCGCAATCCACGATGTCATAATTGGCTGCGTAGCAGCTTTTTGTTCTCTGTTCAAAAGACCGGACAACATGAAAGGCGATTAAATTTAATGGTGTAAAAACGAATAGGAAGGTCAATGACTTAATTAATGTTCTGTGCTATTTGCTCTTTTATTTCTTCTTCAATTTATTTATGAACTCGATAGAAGTATAACACTCGGATGTTCCAGCAAGCAGTTCGAAACTTTCACGAAGAGAAAGACAAATTTATATCTATAAACATAATGAATATACTTGATTATTACAACTGAATTGTCGTTTTTCGAGGAAAAAGATGAAACAACGAGAAACAGTAAATATTCTGAATATATCCCATTTGAAGCAATAATGTCCTCCCAAAGACCCTCTAATGATGATATACCATCTTTATGAAATTCCTTCACTTCATGTTGGGGCCATTTTTATAACATTTAACCTTTCCTATTGCCTTAAGTTTATGAGATATATTGGTTGTTGAAATCATAACGTCGCCAGAATATGCTTGAGCCATTGTTCATGTGTCGTTGGCCGCTACCATCGAAAATTCTTTATCATTAAGATCAGGCTTGAGCTCTGCTTAAGGTTTATAACTGGTATCAAAATTTCTTGATGCAAACCTACTGGATCAGTGCAAAACAGTTCGTACTATTCATTCCAATTGCATTCTTGACATTATCAGCAGCTTGAGCAGCATTATTTTCTTTGAAATCACACTTTGAAATTAGTCTAGCTTTTTGGGCAGACTCTATTCCAAAACATCCAATAGAAACGAATTATATATATTCTCATAAACTGGCACAGTAATGATAAGTATATATATTCATTTTTTTTTGACGAACGTTAGACTCCATTCAAATTTTAGTTGGCGATATTTCAGCCTTATTGGTCAACGCTGTTTTTAAACAGAATTGCGCACGTTATAAAATTTATAGCAAAGAATTGTTCTGTCACAGGAGGTTTCTTGTTGATAATTGTTCTGTCATACAAGATTTCTTGTTAAAATGTGGTCTGTCATACAATTTTCTTTTTAGAAAATTGTTTTGTCGTACAAAACTTCTTGTTAAGAATATTTTTGTTATACAAAACGTCTTACTAAGAATTGTTCAGCTATACAAGATTTCTTGTGGATAATTGATCTGTCATATGAATTGGTCAATCATACAAAATTTCTTGTAAAAAAATATCCTGCAATGCAAATTTTTTTTAATTATGAATCGTCACTGACGAACAATTCAAATATATACATATATATGTATATATTTATATTATACACAGTCACATACACACACACACACACATATATATATATATATATATATATATATATATATATATATATATATATATATATATATATATATATATATATATATATATATACATTATCGGATCTTCCACAGCATTATTCACCATGATATAAAAAAAACGACATTTCATTTGCAACGACTGTAACAGGAATATCCAAGCGACTGGGTCCTTTTTTCCTCCACTTCATTGAACGTTTTTAATGTCTCAATGCAAAAACGCGTGGGTGGTTCAGTCATTGATTTTTCTCGGTTCTTCAATCTTGATTTCTCCTTTTCCAACTTCCGATTATCGATCTTCTTTAAGCACGTATTTTTAAAGACGTCATCACCATTCGATCTCTGGAACTGTATTGTTAGTTTCTATTGAAATCGATTCTTTGAGAAATGCATATGAATTTGATGGCACAAACTGATCCATAAAGATGTCAATTTGACAAAAGATCTTTTAGGCTTTTAAGAATAAATCTTTTTACGTAGAATTTCTCAGTGTAGAGAATTTCTGTACATATAACGGATAAACTTACTCCGTATTTGGGAAAAAATAAGAAGATTATGGATGGTTTCTGTTCTGTTTCTAGATACATTGGAAAGTCACCGCCGGGATGCGTGCTTGGGTGAAGTGTATGGATATCCTAGGATGCCCAGTTGTCAGAAATTCTCATTCGGCCTGGCTGATGTAGTCTAGAGGAAAGCAGCGAGCGATAGTCTGAAATCAGTTTGGCTGTCGGAAGGAAGTCTAATTGGGTGTTAAATCGCCTTGAGGGGTTTCTCTCCGTTTTAGAGATCAGTTGTCCTTCTCCTATACTGGTTCCTTTCCTAAGGCTAGACTACACTGCTTGGGAGGATAAACGACTTCATGAAATTTCTCAAATGCATATTGAACATAACCTGCCCCATCCTGAACTTGAACTTGGGTCGCTGATTCTATTGACTGCGCTGTTACTGACAACACCGATCGGAAAATTACAGGCAATTGTCATATTAGCACAATTCGATGCAATTTTCTATCCAATTTCTATATATCTATAACATTTCAATTACTTTACATTTTTTTTATTGATTTCCTTTTCAAACCCTTATAATTGACGACGAGTGTGTGCATATACAATCCTCTTGAATTTGTTCAATAATTAACGAAAAGCCCAGTCTCTAGGGCCTGTTTTATGGAACTTTTGCTTCAACCATTTTTAAATTTCATTACATTTCATGCCTTTTATCTGGCATGTTTCTGTATAAATTCCTTCTTGCACATTCATCGGAAACGATTTATGTGTGAAAAATAAAATAGGAAGAATAACCAAAAAAATATGCGAAGCAGTTGAAATTCTATGTATCCTATTCTCCGTTTATCTGTCTGTTTCTCTCTCTCTCTCTCTGTGTCTTCCCACTCTCCCTTTTTCTCTCTCTCTTTATATATATATATATATATACATATATATATATATATGTATATATATATATATATATATACATACATCATTAATGCATTTATACACAATATTATATACTTTATATATATATATATATATATATATATATATATATATATATACATACATTTTATATACATATATGTATGTATGCATATATATAAACATACATATATATATATATATATATATATATATATCATTCAGATTATCATCATTATTTTTTTACAAGTATTTCTTTCATCATCTCAATTAGCTATTGCCCTTACGCTGTTTATGGCATCAGTCACCCGTGTCCAGGCTTCCAATATCACAAAATTCTTTCGGTTTGGCTTGCGATATGTAACTTAAAGGGGATGAGTACCCGTAGAGGTGTCACTCACTTCACCATCCTCGCTCACGGCAGCTGATATTCCCTTGTGGTCACCTACATCAGTACAGGCCCAACGTTACTTAACTCGATTAAAATGTAATTTGACTGTTAGCCCTCTTATTTCCATTGTCTTCATCTATTGCTTTTCATCATAACAATCAGAAAACGTCAGTCAACGATCTTTAGAGAGCTTTTTGATAATGACTGTTAAGTTAGAACAAAAACCAACAGTAATAAGACGAAAGAAACGCTATTATTAAAGGAATAAATAAAGATTATTAACAAAGTCTTGTTCGTCATTCAATTGGAACTGTCTCACGACCAGTGTCTCTTGGTAGCATGTCACAAGGAAGTGATTAGAAAATTGGTGATCAATGAATAAGTTACTTCTCCTGCCCTTTCCTTTTGCTGGACAGTGATCACTGAAAAAAGTCTGAATTAAAAATAATTGAAAATAAACAAAGGGGTCAATTCAAGACAATCTTACATGACAAATTGACTCCTTTCCACTAATATTTATTTGAAGAGGGGGTTCAACCCCCCCCCCAAATAACCCAAATGTTCTTACTAGACATAATAAGGAGTAAATATTAAAATTTTCAGCCTTTTAACCCCTTTGGTGTAGCTTGTACGCATGATACAAAACATACATAGCCAGCCAAACCGGCTTAAAAACTGAAGGAATCCATGTCGACAGTTTTTGTGAGGAGTTTTATTTTACAGTTTCTTATGCTTAATCTGATAATAGATTCAAGATGATATTCCTAATCCATCTATATGCGTTTGTAAATATTAATTAAAGAATGGTGGCGAATTTGGGTGGATAATTGAATTTAAAGTTTTTGTAACCGATTATCATAGTTGCCTAATTGGTAAGGCAGCTGCATCAGACACACTGCTTAGTAATGGCCATGGAATGGTGGTCCAAGAGTTCCGATAAGATGCAATAGAAATATATACAAGTCAAAAATTAATAACGATTAAGAATTCTTCATTTGAAAATGCAAACTTCCCTATATCTCAGTGGACAATCAAATAATTTTCTGACACCGACGTCTATGGTTGAATAGCAAAGCAGATTAGGCTCCCTAGACTGAAGGAATTCCTTCCGTCAGCTCTTGTTTCCTAGCTGATACCAAACGTATCGCTTCGCTTTTCTTTAGACTACTAAATTTTACATTATTCTGACTAAGTATCTCAATATCACCAGATTAATAGAAAGTGTCAGAAAATTATTCATGCCTTTCCAAAGGGTATAAGTTCAAAGTGAAAACAAACTTTTTCAGACTAAGTTTGAACATGATTTGACGATTCTATTTCCTGGGCTGATAACCGCTATGTCACCTGCACCTCATTCAAAGATATTATTATAGATTATCATGTCTTACAATTGAATAGCAAATGACACACCTACTATCCACAGATTCAACTATAAATGAGAACATCCCTACGACCTTTTTTCATTGAAAGTTAAATTTCTTCTAAACCAAAAATAGGATTTTATTATTTCCTATGGAACGTTAAACAATCAAAAACGGATATTATCGGATATTATTCATGACTAAACACTAAAGTATTGCAATTCTGTAACCAAAAATATGAATATGTTGCCGCCTAAAGCAGAGTATTTCCCCACAGAACACTATTTTTGGTAACAATGCTGTAGAGTTTGGTTTTGAATAATAGATGATAACATCCAATTTGATTGCGTGATTTTTCACTAGTAAAATCCAATAGTTCAAATAGTAAAACCCAACTCTGTTTTGTTGAGAAGAACATTAATTTTCTATTAAAAAGTGATGGGGTGTACTCATTTATGGACAACACTGTATGTATCTGTTTGGGACGTCAAGAGATGTCAAATATTCCCCATAAAACCAGTTCACTAAAATTTTATGAAAAGTGTTAACGAGTGGTGATTGCTCTTCAACCATTTGCGTGCCCACTGGTAACGACTTGTACTTAATGTTTCATTTAATCGAATCAGCATGATTGGGCCGTAAAAATCAATGAGCAACGGCGAGTGACAGTAATTTACAATCATGATAACCAATGGTCTAATTAATGATAGCTATTTTAGTAGTATAAGGCAGGTCGCCAAATACGTGATCGACGCGGGTTGTTGACCCACGCCCTCCATAAAGACAATGACGTGCATTGCTCGAGTGAAAAGAGAAAGCCTGGGCATAAGAGGGGATTTCAATTCGGGAGGGGCCGCACAGCAGTGCTATATTGGCTCGCAAAGTCAGAGTCTGATTGCATGGGAAAATCCAAGACGACTAGTTGTTGTCTAAAATTACAGGAAAATGAGCACCCTGAATCGACTCTCCACGTTATATCCTGCTCTGTTTCTAACTCTTCCCTTCAAAGACCTGAAAGCCTTCTACTACTATTACTACTACCATGGAGCCCCTATGAGTCTTCAAGTCGTGAATTGAATTTACTTTCTTTCTATTCCAAATCTTTTTTTGCTTCTCCTCCCCAGAGATACTGCTGCAACTATTTACGATGTTCTTTTGTGTCTTGTGAGATCCCAATTGTATACAGGGTGGGAAGCCACGATACATGAAACAACAATTTTCCGTATTTGTGGATACGTTGTTTTTTCTTTCACATGATGCGCGTCCTTTGGAGCCAATCATGGTTTCATGAATGGTACAACAGCTGAAGGTGATTCAGGCCTTGCGTGCTGTGCGTTTCCTCTTAGTTTCGGCAATTCTCCTGGATTCTGCAGCGCTGGGCTCTTTCGTTATCTTACCCAACCATATGCTCTTACATGTTCTCCCAAGGGCTGACTCCAATGTGTAGATATTCTACATATTCATTCTATGACGATATATGTACCTTTATATTTGTGTTTGTGTTTGTCTTATATATATATATATATATATATATATATATATATATATATATATATATATATATATATATATATATATATATATATGTATATATATATATATATATATATATGTATATATATATATATATGCTTGTGTTTATATATAGATATGTTTGTGTTTATATATATATATATATCACAATACAAATCAGGAATACAATATAATATGATATGATACAATGTAATACAATATCCAATGTATGATGGGTTTATTCCATAAAGTGCACGATATATTCAGCATTGAACATCAAGTTGATTTAGGGTAGAGCTCAAAAGATAATGAACTAAGGATTCATTTATGTTTCTGCCCAGTTTGGGCTTCTTAGAAACATGCACATGTATGAGTAACGAATCCATATTCCATTATATATATATATATATATATATATATATATATATATATATATATATATATATATATATGGAGGTATTGGTGTGTGTATTAACAAATTTAGTAAATGAATCAGCAAAATAAAGGACACATTTCTTCAAATATATTTATCGTTAGACTCAACAGTTTGATAGATTATTTGAACACATTGTCAAGTGTTTTATTTCGTCAAACTGGAGCAAGTCTAACAATAAGTATATACAAAAATAGCCGTACCTCGGATAGGTGTATCATCATAGCCCGCCTGTATACCAAAACTAAAAGAATAATCTAAAATCATTTTTAGTAGATCGATCTTTTATCTATAATAAGATATCAGGACAAGGTGACCATAGAGACTTCAAAAAGCACTTTTTTAGATGGTGCATAGAGGTAAACTCATGCAAATTTTCTTTGCTTTAGGCAAAAAAATGTAACCAGGAGCGACTGGAGATACCCAGGCAGAAAGACCCAAGAGCAAAAAGTGGAGAATCTGTTCAAATTTAGCTGTTTTGTTGGGCGGGCCATCCGTGGAACTACGGTGAATCGATTATCTGATGTAATAAAATGAAGCTTTTTCAGGTTGTACTTCCCTGAATTCATCTCCTCTGCGCTGAAACTTGAAATATCAACGGGTTAAAAAACATCCAAAGAAATGCCCTCAATTCTAACGATACGAATCCGAAAATTTCCGATAGTCTCTCTTGGCTCTCAATGTTTGCCCAAGTCAACTCCAGAAAATTTTTAAATATCAAAACGATTCTTGACTTGGACAGATGAAATAAGAGAGTTTCATTTGGATATGGTAAATGAATCAGATCCCAAAATTCGAAGCTTTATCGTTTGCCTCAACCCAAAATTGATGTCTACAATTTTTGAGTACAGAAGCCAAAAATGAATAAATAAATAAAATAAAATAAGACAGATAACTGCATTTTTCTCACTTGGATTTTGCGGAGTTGTTTCAAATTTTGAAGGAATTGAATGAAGTAGTGTTTTCCAATGATGCATCGTAATTTGCAGTTCTAATGGTATTTCCTAGTTATGGTTTAAAGGTATAATCATTTTTAATACTCCTTGACCAGTTGCACACATTTATACACCCCCCTTTGCTCGACAATGGGAAGTTATGTCCAAAAATAGAATCGGACCAGCCTTCTAAAGGTAAGTAAGAAACAGGTTAAGGTTTATTCAAAATTTTCATACCTTGAAAACATAACTAAAAAGTTTGCCTTTCCTTTATTCACTTTTTTCTTAAATCTATTCAACTTTTATTGCAGAATTTATCTACCTGTTTTCCTCCCTCTTTCTTTCTCTCTCTCTCTCTCTCTCCCTCTCTATCTATCTATCTATCTATCTATATATATATATATATATATATATATATATATATATATATATATATATATATATTCTGTTGATTTAAACAATAAATGTAATATGGATTTCGACCGCTATCCTTTGCAGCAGAACCATTCGTGAGAGCCTTATATACATTCATATGGAGATTTTTTTCGAAACAGACCATGGAAGCTAGGTGCAAGAATACGTAATCATTTGCAATGGTCGAATTCCCCGGAATCTTTCATTTACCTGTGAATGAATTTGTTTTCATCTTATGATACAAAAGCTGCTGTCACTTTCTTTTTTTATGGTTTACTAGTTCATTTTATCCCACGTCAATGTTGACATGGGCAACTTTTTTGATCTAGCAGGTCGCATTAGACATTTTCCATCTTTAATCGGGCTACGCATTCACTTCAAAGATAGATTGTCTTACAGAAAAAGTATTTAACTTCTATTTTAGACAAACACATGGATTACAATGATTATACCATTGATTTGCAATGCCAAAACGATAGTAATTTTCTAATATAAATTAAAACAACTGACTTGCTGAGAAAATTATGGAAGATTTTATGAAAATGACTAGATAGGCCCCACAGAAATGTTGTTAGATTTGGCTCTTGGACCTATGACTGCCCATACGTGTGCTAAAGCAAACAAAATCAGAGGAAGGGAATACTGCGAAAAAAAAGATATTCAATTGGTTGCTGCTACTGTTAAGCAAGCCTTTGATTTTCCTCTGTGTGTGTGTGCTGATATAGGCAAGCAACTGCTGCTGGTAATATTGCTACTATTACATCTACCGCTGTTGTTAATGTTTTAATTTCTCTCTTCATTCAGTTCTAGCGCTTATTTATTTTAAGATAATCAGAAACTTAAAATGTACAGTTGTTGACACTATACACACAAAAAAAAATGTATTTCGTTGGAGATCTGCATTTTTATTTTGGTTTGCGAAAAAAAATACTGAAATATACATTTATATAATTTATCCATTTGTAAAAAACGTAATTTTAGGGGTATTATGCTTATGTTTCTTAACTTATATATATATATATATATATATATATATATATATATATGAAAAGAATATCCAATGCTATTAATGGCAGACGCGACACATTGTGAGGGAATATCACCAGATGAGGTTGATCATTTTTTGTTTATTTTTCACATCGAAGTAAGAAAATGGAAGAGACTTTTCCAGTAAATAGCTCACCTCTCTATCAACACAAGTTGCAGGAAACGGTTCATTGAGGTCATCCTTGCAAAATGGTTTCGCTTTGTGGAGCTCCTGTCGAAAAATGTGGTGCTTTTAACTAATGTTACCGAAGTAGAGGAGAGTTAAAATAAAAAGTGGGGAAATGAAGGTGTGGCCGCATCCCTGCTAAAAAGATTACTGGATGAAAAACTGCGGGAATTTGAGAAATGGAAGAGGAAGGGAAGGAAAGGTTCAAAGTGGAAATGTTTAAAGAACATAAAATGAAAGAAGTAAAGAAGAAAATGAGAGAAATAAAGAAAGTAAGGAAAAAGAAAGGAAGTGAATGAGGGGAAATGAATGAGAGAAATAATGAAGTTAAAAAAAGAAAGAGAGAATGAAAAGAGTAGATAAAAACCACAAGAAAGAAGAAAGCAAGAAAAACAGAGGAAAAAGAGAACAAAAAAAATAAAGAATGGAGGAAGAGAGTGCGGAGTTATTTGGAAAGAGAGGAAGAAAAAGAAAGAATAGGGAATGAAAAGAAAGAAAAAGAATTAGCATAGATAGAAATTGAGGAGCGCAGGAAGAAATAAGAGGAGAGAACGAAAGAAGAAACAAAGAATGAAAATGAACACAGAAAGGAAGAAAAGGGAAAGAAAAAAGCAGGAAAGAAAGAATGAAAAATAATGAAAGAATGTAAATAAAATTGCTTAAAAAACGAAAGAGAAGAAAAGGGAAGGAAGGAAGAAAAATATCAAAGACAGAAAGAAAGAGGTGTTGAGAGAATCATCGACTGTGAAGAGTTAGAATGGCAAGAACGAAAATACTCAAGATGGCGTTGGGGGTGGATAAGGGACAAATCACTGAAACATTTGAAGTGAAACATTGTGTGTGTCCAAATTAGGAAAATAACGGCCTGGATGGGGATGGGGGTGTAAAGAATGCAAAAAAATGAAGGCAGTGATGTATTTTACACACACACACACACACACTGATACACACAAACAAGCCTTGCTGTTGCAGGGTCAAACTCCACTCTTACTTCTATCCCAATTGAAGATGGCTTCTGTAATATTTGAATTATATATAATATTAATACATTTGTAGCTATATAAAGTTAAGCAAGGTTGGTGAGTCATTTTGTCATGATTATGGTAAGGAAACGTTCATTTTATAGAAAGGTTTAACATGGCATGATAGATTGACAATGAAGAGTTTATTCCTCTAATTTAGGTGAGGATTGTTCTTCATGTTCTTATTAACTTGGACTGGAATTTGACAAAACACAATCTGGTGTCTAAATGGACATATCAGATGAAGCAACGAAAGAACAGAGATGGCTATGAAAAAGATTGGTCAAAAGCCGTAAAGAAATTCGGACAACTGGTCTGGTTAGTCACTCAATGGAAATTGCCATGTAATCAATTTATTTTGGCACAGTATCATCTTGAGGGTGATCAATTGAAAAATGGAAGAGGAGGTTATCAATGAACTTCTCTTGCCTTTTATTTGGCAGTGATCACTTAGAAAAGTCTGAATTTTAAATAAAGAAGCGTGACATCAACAGAAGGATCCATTTGGCGTAAATTTCCATCGCAAATTGAACACCTCACTTAGGAACCTATTTGGTGGGGGTATTTGAAAATAACTTTTTTCAGACATACCGAGTTTATGTGTAAATTTCAGCCCTGAGATCAAATGGCACGGCCTGTACACGTGAAACAAACATTCATAGTCACCCAGCCAGACCAACATGGAAACTAAAGAAAACCAAGTTGACAGATCTGGTTGACAGTTTCTAAGATTGAAATTTCCGAAATCCGATACTGGAAGTAATTCCGAAAACAGGGATATAGCATAGATAAAAACAATCATATTTTCAAACTTGATAGCACTGAGAGAGCGCATACCCCTGCCAACGCCATTTCTAGGTGAAGTAATTGTGCATCGATTATTTGCCAAGTTTAATCTCTTCTTTCGTGACCCATTACCCACCCTCAAAAAAAAAAAAAATCATAGATAACATATGGAGATATCGTGTTTACAGATATTAAATTTTAGTGATATCTTATAGTGTGGACTGAATGGAGGTAATTCTGCATAGATCCAATCCAAATTTTTATCACTTCTTCTGTAAGCTAATTTCCACCTTTTCACACACATTGAGTGCTTTTGGAGATATGTATTGGACAGACGGGCGGACAGACGGAAAGATAGACGGAAAGACGGACCCAGACAGACGGAAAGTCGAAGACCGACTACACATACTTCTCCAACCTAGTTGGCAGAGATAAATAATCATCCATGATAAATATTGCCTGAAAATTTTAAATAAAAGTCATCATTCAATGAATTTTTTAAAACTAATATCATCATTTTTGATTACTATGTGTCGGCCAATACCCTCTCCAGCCTTCAACAACCTGAAGTTTTAAGATGAAATATTTGCATTATTCCTGAATTTGATGACTTATGAATATCCCTTCTTTCAGCAGGGAATATTCGTGAAGAAAACAAAAACAACGTATTACCCTGAATTCTTTTCATCATATATTTCCTCAAGTTTTGGCCAATATGTGGCTAGATGATTGAGAATACAATCTTTGCAAAGGCGCATCATGTAGACATTTTGGTATCGGTAATTTTCATATAGGCAATTTTGCAATTTCAGATGGCTAAAAGTATCTAGATTTTCAAATGCATATGCATATGAGTAGATGGTAGATGTTAGGGGTTTCATTTTTCATTACTGTGCTTAAATCAAACGATTTCTGAAAACGGTATTTATAGATCGAGACTAATGTTATTTGAACAACGACAAAAATCCAGCCACTTTTAGCCATCTAAAACTGCCAGTACAAAAATGGCCCGTATCAAAACGCGTCTTTGCAAGATTGCTGAGAATTTACTTTTTATGCGTATAAATGATAAAAAGATTGCTCAATACATAACAATACCTGTGGCCACTCACTGAAATAGTGTGAGAGGTGTGAGAAATTCGAGCGTTCGCTATCAATTTAGTCGAGAAATCAGTGGCATACCTATATTCAACTTGACTTATTGTTGTAAAATAACGGTTAAAAGACCTACATGATTTTTATCTTTACTGAGCATCACGACTGTGACCTTGCACTCTTCCTCGCTCTTACTCTCTTTTTCATCTTGCTCTATCTATTTTCTTCTTTAATGTGTTCGTGTACAATCAGGCCCCTGAAAAGCAGGTGATAGGCCCTGGCCAGGTTTGAAATGCTGGCCCCGTTTCAAATTGCCCATTAAGTATTTTGTAAGCAGTGCTAAATACAAACGATTTCTATGAAGGTATATACATGTACATACAATATACATGATATACTTAGAACAGAATAAAAGAACCAAAACAATTCACAAGAAAAGTAATGAAGACAATTGAGCACAGAAGTGTAGTGTGAAAAAACACAGAAGATAAAATAGTATTTGCCTCTACCAGTGGAGAATAGGCCCCTCAATATTGTAGGGCCGTGCCAACTGGACTACCTGCCCCAACCTGTGTTCTGGCCTATTTACGACAACTAAGCAAAATCTGCAATGGGCAGGAATTTGACTAAGAGAGAAACGACACGTCTATTTCGTTTCCCATCCGCCATTCTCCTAGTTTGAAAATACACACGTTGCCTCCCATAATCAATTCGCGCCTTGAGATCTACTCTGCATACTAATGATTTCTGAGCAATGGCCGACGCAGACTTCAAGATTGGCCGCTTTTTATGGCGAACACAGATTGTTCTTTTGTCTTTTTTTACGTTGTTTTGTTTATTTATATCTCTTCTGTTAAGGTTTGCTTTTTGGGGTTTCATTTCAGTTTACATATTTTTTTTCGATTTTTTAATATATTTATATTTTTTTCATGGCAAACTGAGATTGTTCTTTTGTTTTATTTACATTGTTTTGTTTATGTAGCTCTGTTCTGCTAAACTTTGCTGTTTAGGGTTTAATTTTAGTTTACATATTTATTTTTTTAAATTTCATAGTTTGTTTTTTTCAAATTCTTTCTTTAGTGCGTTTTCGCTCAATGTAGACAGCAGTTGTAGTCGTGAAGACTCCAGAGAAAATATGCAGCCATTCAGTTTCGGGTTTATTTACTGGAGTTTTTAGGGGCTTTTTTGCCAGTTGCTTATTTTTGTTTATTTGATGTTCACGTTGTTTGTTTTCTTTGTTTTCAAGTTTTTACTTTATTTTCTAAATTTTATTTTGTCCATTTCTTCTCGTTGTTTATCATTGTTCTTCAGTCGTTTTTCTTTTCTTTGCTTCTTTACACGTGCCGGGAAGATTGGAGGTTGAATCTACTAAATCCTATTTAACTGCCGATTGTCCCCCGCCATCCACCTCAAACATATCCCAGCAAAAATACTAACTCCGACGCGCGTGCGCACACACATATACACACTTTTCTCTCTCTTTCTCTCTCTTTCTCTTTCTCCCCCCCCTCTCTCTTTCTCCCCCCCTCTCTCTTTGACCCCTCTCTTTTTATACATATGTATGATCTGTTAAAAGTCCATTGCTGGACAAAGCCTTCCATCACGAGCATGATTACGCTGACCCTACCATACCAACCTTACCAGTAGGTTTTTCTATCGCATCTCTCAACCTGGTCTCCGGTCTTTTCCTGCTGAGTTTACTGTCGCACCGGCACCTATCGGTTAGCCTTTGGCTCTGTTTGTTGTCTTTTATTCATGAAAATACTTTGCTATTCTCCATTTTTGTTGCTTACTTATTTGATCGATCTCTTCACTTTGGTCCACTCCCGGATCCATATGGAATTTTCTCTTGCCAAGAGTTATTCAGAACATTGCTTTTTCCATCTATGGAATTCTAAGTCGATTGGTTTTGTTTTGTTTCCGGGTTTTGTATCAGTTGGTCATAACTGTTATACATTGATTTTATACTTTTCAAGCATATTGGTGATTTTCTCACAGTATGTCTCTACACGGGTGCTATTCTTTTTTGTAAATATGAATGGTTGTGAAAAGGGTAGTGTCTGAGGAATGAATAGTTCTTAGAGTTAAGAAATAGGAGATACGTTTCAACTGACATCATTAATCACAACGTGGACCCCCAGAGATCATATGCGTAATTATGGCCGGCTGAAAATAAGAGATTGTGATGATTTAGACAAATTTAGCAGATCTAGATACTGCGACACCTGTGAGGGAGAGATCTGGTTATGTTTAGGGAAGGTCAAAATCCACCGACGGACATTAAAAGCTGCTGCTATTGCTGCTGCTGCTGCTGATGACGACGATCTAATCCGATTGTTCAGTGATTTGGAAACTTGGTATTGACATATCTGTCTAATATTTAATCATATATATATATACATATATATATATATATATATATATATATATATATATATATATATATTACCAGCATTCCGTCAAATCGCCTCACATCCACACAACCACCACACACACACACATATATGCATGTTTGTATGTGTGTATTATTTACTTACATATAAATGTATCTCTCTATATGTATATGAATGTATAGGTATGTGTGTGTGAGTATGTGAGTTTGTGTTTGCGTACGCATCCATGTGCATTTGTGCAAAACAAATCCCAGAAATGTTCACTTGTTAATAGCGGTTTTGGTTCGAACCTGAAATAATTCCCTATAGAAGAATCAACGTCGGGAGCGACTATTTAATCTTATGTAGTGAGCACATATACTCTGGTAGCCGGAAGTGTCGACTAGTACGTCGATAATCTCGTCATTTTTGTACTATGCTAGTATATATATGTATATATATATATATATATATAAATATATATATATATATATATATATATATATATATATATATATATATATATATATATATATATATATATTTGCACTGCAGATGCATTCGATTAGAAAAAGTAGAAAATTCCAAATAACTCGAACGGACTGAAATAGATGAATAGATAGATAAACGAATAGATTGATATATATGAACGGGTTGTGATGGATGTCAACAAAGATAGATAAATAGACGCGAAGCGGTTGAGATATATATCAACAAAGATACTTAGATAGATTGATAGATAGATAGATAGATTGATAGATAGATATGCATCCATATGCGACTCGTATTTTCAAATGAATATTGGTCAGAGAAAGGGGTGTTTTTGGAATATATTTTAATATTCTTTCTTTTGTTGCTTTAGTCTGCATCAAATTTTTTCAGCCGAGAAGCCATTTTGCCCTGTCTATCAAGTCAATGTCTTTTTCTTTAAGGGGTGTCGTCAGAAATTAAGGAGAGAGAATAATACTGAAAGAGGAGAAGAAATGAGATGAGAAAAATAAATTTTGAGGGATAGATAAAGTAAAAAGCGGGAAAAGAGGACGATACAATGAATGAATTAAAGAATAAAAATAACAAGGAAAAAGTTCAGACGGTGTAAATACTTGAAAAGAAAAGAGAAAATGAAAACTATAGAAAGGAGAAACAACCATATAGAACATTTTAAAAAACGAGAATGGAAGCAATAAGAAAAAAAGTGGTGGTATAAGATACTGAAAAAGACGGTATAAATACTTTTGTAATATAGACAGGGAGAAAGAAAATAAAGAATGAACCGAAAAAATTTCTGTGTAAAATATCTGGAAAACCCACAATATATATATATATATATATATATATATATATATATATATATATATATATATATATATATATATATATATATATACATATATATATATATATATATATATATATTGGTGTCTTTCTTAATGGGATAAATGAACCTAATATCGCAATCCGAGCGTCGATTAGAAGATTCACATTTTTGCAGGGAGATTCGGAAGACGACACCAAGTTCAGAGGTTACGCTGCAAGCTTTTTTTTTTCAATTTAGCTCTCTGCGTAAAACGTTTTTAATCTTCTTTTTCGTTTTCTTCCTTGCCCCCAATACAACGCTCATTGCCGGCTCTGCATACATCAACTCAGCAATTTCTCTTAATACCCACCCATCTCGTTCGTTTCTTCATTGATACCATAATGCTAGCATTCCACCACCATCCTGTCAATATTACTGCCATAAAACCATTAGAACCTCTACTGATTTTACCACCCTCTTAACCCTGGTTTCTACCCCAAAATCACACCATTGCAACTTTTCATATTGACATTAACCCATTGACTGCGACAGGTGGTGAAGAGGAATAGTTATCCATTACAAAATTAAAAAAATAAAACTCTTGTCCATTACAAGATAATCAACTGCTAGTTATCCAATAGTCCTGACTCACGGACGGAACTAAAATTTCAGTAAAAAATTCCGTATTGAATCGGAATATCATACCCTAGCCCCTGGACGTGATCACCCCAAAATAATCGGAATTATTTTCAAAAGATAAATAATCTATGGATCATTTCAAGTATGTTCTCTCCTGCAAATCGGGACACGAATTCAAACGATTGTCATAAACCTTCAGCGAACACTGTCATCAAAATGTTTTCTGCAAATATCAAATGGTTGGATACTTTCCCAAACTGTCGAAATAGATTTCTTCTGTTTTTAAGATGGTCCAGCTGACTGGTTGGCTATGTATGTATCATGTGTACTGGCCACACCAGTGAAACTAGAGAGCTGAATTGTTTTTACATATTCTCAATTATTTCAGAATTTTTAAAAAAAGTTTTTTGTTTTTTTGTTTTTAAGCCCCTAACATGTTTTTAGTGGGGGTTCAATTGGTAATGTGAGCTTATGCAAAATTGATCTCTTAAAGTTTGTAAGTAGCATTCACGTTTGTTTTTTTAGAAAATCCAAACTTTTTTAGTGATAGAAGCCCAAATAAAAGCGGAAGAGTTTATCATTCCTTGATTACTTTTTTTTTCCATTTTTTTAATTGATCATTTCAAGACACCAAGATGTCAAAAGCCTTTGGTCATATGACGGTTACAATTGAGTGACTAATTTTTGTATCTTCTGTGTTCAAAGGGAGCACGAATTTTTGGAAAAATGTTTCATTTTCATATCTTCTATTGCTGGCATGAACTTGAAAACAAACCACTCACCTCAGATAACTCACCAATAGTACAACGACGATCTTCAATGATTGCGTGGGGAAGAGTTTCAACTGCAGTTTTCTCCCCCCCCCTCAAAGAAGACAGAACTTTAAACACCTATAGTTTTTTTTTATCAGCGATTGCAAAAATCCACAAACGTGCCTATAAACACAAAACGCCACAGTGAACAAATAAGTCAATCCAGAATCATGCAACGCAGCAAACTGTCTCAGAATAGTGCTGACTCGTGGCACCCAGTAATCAAATGGGCACCTACATTCAGTTCACGTGTTCCATTTGAAGTTCTCGGGTACCCAATCGTAAGAGGAACTCTAAACTGAAAATTTGTTGGGTGATGAATTGGTGGTGGATCAGAAACAGCAGGGCCTTATTGAAGTCAAGACTTGGCAATCCTTTAAAATTTGATTTCGGGTTGGTGTAAGAGGAAATTCCACAGAGTTTCAGAGGCTGAAAACTCATTATTATTAATTTTTGCTGCTATCTACCTTCATCTTAACTGTTGTTTCTTTGATCAATACTAAACTCAGGCTGGTTCTCTTCAGCAGTGAGTAAATAAGTTAACAGCGCTGGTAGGAATAAGCAAGAGCCATTAAAATTAAGGTTAATAGTAGCAAACATTCATAAGAGTGGTATATAATACTTCATCTACAATGATAAATTAGAATGAATTAAACTGAAAATTGTTCAGTGAGATTCCCGTGCTAGACGATACGGGTCGATTATTCAGGTACAACAAATCGGCACAAAGACCAGCAAAAAGCAATTATGGATTTGAAACGATTTATTGAAGTACAAAAATATTTTTTGAGCTGGCAGATGATCAAGTTCATCAGATCGTTCAATTATTTTTGGAATTTAATTAATTTTTGATGTTCAGTTGGATAACTTGTTGTATATAGTTATCAGACAGAAGGATAATATCTTCAAGACAACTCCTTTGGAATATAGACGGCCAGTGACAAAGCCCTGGTTTAATTTGCATGAGTCAGCTTAGTGATCCTTGCAAGTTTATAAATCTGGTCGAGACCACGACTTTATCCTCACAAGTTTTTGTAACTAACCCCCTGGTATATGAAAGTCCGCTGAATGGATACTGAAGCTCTAATCACACAGCTTATAGTGTAGTCAATTTGCTGCAGAGTGTACAGAGAATGAAATTTGTCTCAATTAAGGGTTTACCACATTCTTCCTTACCGCGAATCGAACCTGGGAACTTTTGCATATCGTTTAGACGTGGTAACCATCACACTATCCGGAGGGAATAATTATCAGATACATCAGTTCATAGGCTCGATTTCGTATGGAAAATCACTTCTTTGCCACAAAATGGTAAGCTGAAATGTGTGCGTCTTCTTTAGGAAGCAACACCGTCTTAGAGTTACATAATACGATTAATGCAAGTTGCTGAAATTTTTAATCATTGATTTGTTTTCGCTGAATTGTTTTTATATATGATTGTCGTGTGTTGAATTGTGGGCGCTGGATTGTCTTGGGTGAAATCGTCGGGTCACGGCTGAAAACGACTGTAAAATAATCAACATGACGGCAGATGTCCCAAATAACGTGGAGAAAATTCAATTTTGATTTTGAAAACGGAGTACGACAAACATAAAGTAAATAAATTCAATCCTGGGGCTTTGTACACACCTTAAATGAACACAGAATTTAATTTGATTTTCGAAAAATGATTTAATTTTATTTTCTTTTTCACTTGACGATATTTTCAATTGTCTCCTGTCGATTGATTAATTCCCCAAACAAAGATTTTCTGATTAGTTTTGTAGGTCTTTTCAACCCGGTCGATTATCTTCGATCTCCCTTCAAAGACATCTTCAATAAGCAATGAAGCCCGTAGGTAATTCATGAAAGTCCCGTGCAATTGAATTTTGAATTGTATTTTATTTTTATTGTCTCTGTCGGCTTTGTTTTATTTTCGTAAATATTGACGAAATGAAATTGAAAATTTCTGGGCTGAAAACTTGCTCATTCTAACGTAGATTTAGGCAGAGAAATATTTGTCCCTGTCTTTCCACATCTATCTATCTATCTATCTATCTATCTATCTATCTATCTAATTAGATAGATAGATGTATTGATAGATAGATCGATATAAACATAGATATGATAGATGTGATAGGACTGAAATGAATAGATGTGAGTGGGCTGAGACCGAGTTAGACATAGCTGATAGACGTATAAATATGATCATTGATAAATATACAACGAAAATATATGGAGAGAGAGAGAGAGAGAGAGAGAGAGAGAGAGAGAGAGAGAGAGAGAGAGAGAGAGAGAGAGAGATTCAAACAGGAATATAGATATTGGTAACATGAAGTTGTGGCATATGAAATGAAACTGCGTTGATTTTTCTTCACTTAGTTTTCATTTATCTAAAATTCAATCTGTTAACTCATTAAATCAATTAAAATGTCAGAAGGAACTTGTATTTACAGGACGACGTTTCAATGAATTACACGTCACTCAACTTTTTAAAGACTTCATTTTAAAAGAATTCAGAATACGTTTAATGTTTAAGTGTCTTTTTAAACAATGCAAACGATAGAATTATTCGATATCACCGCATTTTCTCAAATGTCAGAGACTGAGTTGTCGCCCTTATCTTCTGTTGTTCCAGTATTGGACGTTAGGAACAATTTTGATTAATTTTCAAACAATTGATATTTTTTTCATTGAGGTGAAGTGTGTGTCTGTCTGTAAACGACCTGGTGGCAACAGGGCCTGATTGACTGATTGATTGACAGCTGACCTTACCCATTCCCTAAAATTGCATACAGGTTAGATCGAAGGCGATAAAAAACGATTTTATAATTTGACTGTGTCAGCAGATCGATATGGAATTCTTGTGGAACAAAGCGATTGGGGAAAATGTTGAACGTTTTTACTTCAAAGAGAAATGTGACTGCATTTCCCGAATTTAACACTTTCATATCAAGCTGTTCTAGTTCACATGAAGACATAAGCCATTGGCCTGCAGCCATTGTCATTTATTTAAAATCTTACCTAATCTTTCTTAGAAAGTCAATTTCATAATTCATATAGCAAAATCATCATTATTTTGGCTTCGAAAGTCAATGATATAATAATTGTAATTCATGCGTTTTTTAAAAATTGAAATTAAGTCTACATTTGTAATACTATCGACATTTTTAAGTGAATGTGAAAAGATGTTTTATTTGGCCTGCGAGGTCAAAAAGGATGCCCCATGCCTGTTTCAAAAGATGAATATAGATCCCCACCATGCTCTACGATAGTCTTGCTTTACGAAATATCACTGGTTGCCATAGGTCTTTGAAACTTATTTCTGAGTAGGGAACGTTCAAATATGTTTCTCATATAAATCACTCATAATTGCTTTCCCCTGTTTCTGCTTAAGCAAGTTTCTCTATGAACAACCTACATTCAGATAGTTATACGAGCCATTTACAAAGCTTATATTTGTCTGATGCGATAATGAGACACCCAATGCGGATCAAACTCGGAAGTCTAGCTAATTGACTCTTTGATTCACTCCAATTATTCTCAATCATTTATTTTTTCTAACTATTGTATAATTATCATTGTTTCGGCTTTGTAAGTCAATGATATAAAAATTGTAATTCATATTTTTATCTAAAATTGATATTAAGTGCACTCTTTGTGATAGGATCTGCATTTTTCAAGTAAACGTAGAAAGTCTAAATATGTTTTATGTAGCCGTCGAGATCGAAAATGTTTCCCAATGCCATCGCTGGGTTTATGCATTCATTGTATACTTTACGCTTTAAACACGCTAGCAATGTACTTTTCATTATCTTTATTCATTCCGAACGATTTCCAGACTCTCTCTTTCTCCTTTACGGGGTCTACCCGAGATTTATTTCAACGACTTTTTATCGCAACTCTCACATTGTCATGTTAGACCTCAGTGGAGGCTCCTTCTTCCCGATGCTTACTTATCGATCATAGAATGAAGACCGGTAAACCTAAATCCAAGCGGTAGTTGATTTTGTCCCTCCAATCCCCACAATGAGAACAAACCTGACCAAATCAAGGGGGGAGTAAACTCTCCACTGTTTTTCAATCCTGTCACGTTAAACGAAACCTATACATAAAAATAACATTTCCCGATCTAGATTTGAAATCACGACCATGAGATTAGAAGGCGACTGTCCAACCAATTGAGCTAAACTGAGGATTCTTATGTATATTCGAATCTATCTATTATATATACACTACAAAAGTTGCAACTATCATCTTCAATTTGAATAGAAATAGAAGTGATTTATGACCCTCAACTATCATGCTACGGTAGGTAACCTAGTTGTTCAGTTGTCTTTGCTTGGCATAAGTAATGGTGTACACAGTGAGGTTCGAACTCAATGCACTAACAAATTGGTCTGGAAGATGAAGTTGTTGAATTATTGTACTAGGATAGGTGACCCCATATGTCTGTGTATATATGAGGGAAAGTATCCAGACATTTTTGATATCCCGAGGACCATTTGCACAGCTTTCTTGTCCTGGCGAACAATCGTTGGGGACCTGACTGCGAAAGCATGACAATCTCACAGAGGGTAATTCAGTCGGCAATGAGACGCTATTAAATGAGCTACAGTTTCACTGTTGCACATACAATGACCGAACCTGCCCGTTCTCCAGGTCTCATGTAATACACCATTCAGCTATGTCACACCAATGGAGCTAAAAGGTTGAAAATCTGAACCTTCACTCTTTATTATATCCAGAATTTTTTTTTTGTTTTTCTAATATTCCCCCAGAAGATTTTTAGTCGGGAGATCAATTTACAATATACATTTATGTTAAATTAGACTCTTAATCTGTGTCTTGCTGAAACAGCGTTTGTTTTTCTTTTTTTGTGATCACTGCCCCCCAAAAGGCGAGGGGAACAAATTACTCATTGATCATCCCCTTTCCAAATTTTTTAATTGATCAAGCCTAACACAGCACGCTGCCGAAAGACGGTTTCTATTAAGTGATGAACCAGACCTGATT
Source organism: Thysanoteuthis rhombus (assembly GCA_963457665.1). Taxonomy (NCBI): domain Eukaryota; kingdom Metazoa; phylum Mollusca; class Cephalopoda; order Oegopsida; family Thysanoteuthidae; genus Thysanoteuthis; species Thysanoteuthis major. The sequence continues at coordinate 22,013,345 of OY735236.1, read as the reverse complement.
TTTTCTTTCTTTCCAGCCAACAATTGTGACCTGAAGCAATCCCTGTAAATAAGATCATTTCTGGAAAGTCGAAGGTGGATGATAGCCCTTTTGGCCTTGAAAGCTCCATAGAGCTAATTCGACCGAACAGTCACCGGCCTTCCCAGAATTCCTGACGTTTTGATTGTTGTTGTTGTCATCGTTGCGTCTTTTGTAAAACCTGATTCCATTGTTGCTGCTGTCAAGAAAGATTCGTGAGGTTTCGAGGTGGTGTTCGCACTGGCTCGCTTCAGCATTGAAAAACGGCGACTGGTCGCAAACTGCAAAGCCATTCGAATAATTAAAATCAAGGCCAACCCGACACGGACAGAACGCCCGTCGCCTGACATGACGCCACAATCAGGACAATAGCCTTATTACTCACGGACCGCCGATTCGTCTGACACAATGACCATTATGTCTGCAGAAGACAGTGACGTTGGAAGTTATTGTTTTTCATTATTCCCTTCTTAAAGACACGCCATACTTTAAGATCGTATCAAGCATGCCATAAAGGTCGAGGGTTTTTTGGAGCAAAACAAGTACATTAACTGCACTTATTGCGCTACAGTCAGGCTCCATCCTTTTTTTTTCGGAGAAGTGAGATTCAAATAATCAAATACTTTTAACCTTTCTTGTTTTAGCTGAAGATATGACAGTGAGTGAAACAGAGAGTCCCGAACGCTGAGAGACAAACATGAAAACATAGACGATAAACTATACGTTATATCCATTTTGTACGCCTTTTTTTTAAAAACCAAGTCAATGAGATCTTGAAAAAACTACTGTCTTTTATATGATCTCTCGTTTCAATCATTCGATTCTGAAACTGTGGATGAGGATCATATACTTTGAGATGAACCAATGCTTACGATACAAAGGTGATTATCTATAGTAACATTTTCTATAAGAAACGTGCTTCTCTATAGCAATACTTACAACACAGAGTTGTTTTTTATTCTTATTTTCTAAAAGACATGCTGTTCTTTCAAGATCACATCAAGCATGTCTTAAAGGTCGAGTGATTCTTTAAGCAAAAAAAAAAAAAATTACAATGACTGCTCACATTGAAATACAATCTGATTCGATCGTCTACTTAGAGGAGCAGGCCATCAAAAAACAAATACTTTTAACCTTTACTTGTATTTAGCTGAAGACATGATAGTGAAAAATACGAAATTTCCGAAGCTGACTAATAAATACGTCAGATTAGCATCATTTCTTTTCAAACGAATCAAATAAAAATTCAGATTGAAAAAGCCTTCGTAAAGCGACACTTACAATTACTCTATTTTTGCCTCGGCTTGAAGACCGACCGCTGCCATTGTAAGGATAAAGTCAACAACGTTAGCCACCAAGCAGGGCAGACACGTTCTTTTAAAATTTCGAATAACAAAGATAACACGAAATAGAACCAGTTCTATAGCAGGGTCAGACTGATCCGTGTCGACGTGAGCTTATCAGCCGCTTTGACCTGAATTCCGATATTCACGATTATCATTTATAGTCAACTCAGGCATCAACCAGCAGGGTGTTCATGTCCTGGGGGTTCAACTACCTAGGTCAGCCACGCTGTCGGAATTTTCCCACAAAGGGGCGGCATATCTCAACAGCTAACTTGGGCTTCTGTCAGAAGAAGGAAACTCCTGTTAAACGTACGACCTAGGGTCTTTGCTCCTATTTGTTCCATCTCGATGAAACATAGGATGCAAACACTTGGTTTGGTTCGGTTACAATTCACTTAAAACCTTCATCGCTCGGGCTGGTCGGCGATTTCACGTACGGACCGAGTCGTATGATGTCCTATAGTCGTGGAAAACCCTACCAAATTAAACTTAGCCATTAATTAATTCATTCATATAAATGTACAGGGAAATACATTTGGAGAACTTCATATGGTTTCTTGTTTCAATTCTGTGATTCCAAATCTGCAGTTAAGGATAATCTTTTTATACTTTTTTTATTTTTTGCGTCGGCAGAAATTATCTTAATCCAAGTGTCAATCAAAGATTGGCTCTGAACGGGCTCCTCAAGAAGTGGATCTTTATAGTAACAGCACACCCTCTCTTTTATGATAAATATGTCAATTTAGCATCCATTTTGTACCTTTTTTTTCAAAGAAATCAAATAAAAATTGAGATAGAAAATGCCTACATACAGCGACACTTACGATAAAGAAATACTTATGTACAACAATATTAACAATAGTAAAGTGCTTATTCAAGGCAGCATTCACGATAAAGGAATGCCCATCTAAAGGATAACCTACACATCAATTTATTCTATCTCTGACAACTCAAACTAACATACAATCATCTGTGGTTTTGGAGTCTTGTTTCTCGCTTTACGCCACCTTGGTTTTCATAATATTGCTCTACTTTCAGATAACGGGGAAATACACTGGCACACACACACACACACACACACACACACACACACACACACACACACACATATATATATATATATATATATATATATATATATTCCACAAAGAAATCATCAATAAATGTTACAAAACGGAACCATGACGGAAGCAACGTTGTATGGCCAAAAACATCAGTTAAATTTGAAATTAACTGAGGGAGATGAATAACTCATCAAAACGTTTACGGGAACAAAAAAAGAAGAAAAAAAAGTATAATCTCCTAAATTGTCATATATATATATATATATATATATATATATATATATATATATATATATATATATATATATCGCAACCCATAAAAACAGCAACGATGTACAGACGAGAGCCAATTTCACTGCAACCTCTGGGTTATCCATCTCGACAAATTTGAGTCTCACCATCCACTGTAGTCTTAAAGGAAGAAAGAAATGCACACATACACACGTATACACACATACAAATATAAAGGAACTATATTCTAAATATTGCAGAGTGATATCTACACAGTCTCTCGTTTCATTACTGCGCTTCCGAAACCCTACATGAGGGTAATTTTGGGGGGATTCATCTTTCATGTTGTGATTTGAGGAAAATTCTCTTAATCCAAGTATCAATCCAAGGGTGGCTTTGTACTGACTCCTCTAGAGGAGAAGTTCGTACACTTTTACAGGATGGCTAGTCGATCTTCCAGGCCAATATTCGTGTAGTGTAGTAAGTTCCTTGCCTAATGCTTAGCTATTTCTGACTCCAAGCAGGGCAGAACTGCCGTTTTCGGATTTGGAATTTACGAAGCGTGAAATTGTAAGGTCCAACTGATTCGTATTCATTTTAGCTAATCCAACCATCACATCTGAGTCTTGCTATACACGGTTGTCATATATATATATATATATATATATATATATATATATATATGCCTCCAGTAGCCTTTATAAAATCTTTTACCCACTAGGCAAAGCTCCTGATAGTGGACTCTGGATCCACATGGAAACTTTAAACCCTAAAAACACATACTCACACTGCACACACCACTGAAAATGGGAATAAATCCCAAAACATTTCTGGACCATTAACATCTACGGATAAGTAAACTTTACCTCAAAACCCCCGAGTCTGTCTCACTCTTTACAGTTCATATTGTACATATATATATACACACACACACACACACACACACACACACACACACATATATATATATATATATATATATATATATATATATATATATGTATATATATATAATTTTCTTTTGTAAAGAACACAATTATTTCAATCAAAAGGGAAGAACTTGCATGAAAATCCCGATTCACTTCTCTTTCCCACTTTTTCTTTCTTTTGAAAGTCACGAGCTAAAAATATTTGGAAGATGGTTGAGGAATTTATTATGAGTAATTTTATCTGATTTTCTTCCCAACAGATGAAAATTTGGCATCAATGTTGGTTTGTTCAAATAAACGATGCACTGGTCATGATTAAGGAGAGAAAGAGATCATTCTTATTGTGCAGCTGGTCCTGAAACCATCAATCTAATAATGCAGAATCCACTATATATATATATATATATATGTATATATATATATATATATATATATATATATATATATATATATATATATATATATATATATATATATTAACTAGGAAATGGATATATGATTCAACAGAATGATTACAAATTGCATTATATCATATAAAAAACTCTTATTTGAAATGATCTCCTTTCATTTTACGGTTAATGTACCACTTGGCCTCAAAAATGTAAATAGAATGAAAAAAAATAATAAAGAAAATGGGGCTGCTGCAGTAATTAAACCCACGTCGATTGGGTAGCTGCACCAACATAGTATTAATCTTACCATTAAGCAATACAGCGGCTGGTAATGCAAAGGTCGAAAAAACTGTTTTCACTCAAAATTCTAATCTCGTTTATTCTCGGTCTATATCTGCTCCTTTCCTTTCTTTCAAGGCAACAGTTATGAACTAAATGCTTGATGTCCGATTCTTGCAGCAGCCCCAAATTCTTTAATCGTTTATTCTATTTACGTTATCTAAGTAAAGTGATACATTAACCGTATAATGACGCGAGATCATTTCAAATTAGAGTTTCTATATAATATAAATAAATTTATAACCATTCTGTCAGATCATATATCTATTCTTTAATACATGTCTGTCGCGCTGAAAGAAAGGAAAAGAGCAGATACAGACGGAGAATTTGGAGCGAAAGCAGTAATTTCGGCCTTTGCATTACTGGTGGCTGTTCAGCTAAATAGTTAGAGCATCGTTTCGTTGAATTAGCTACCCTATCGGTCGCAGGTCCAAATCCCAAAGCAGCTCAATTTTCTTTAATTATGTATTCTATTTACGTCGTCTAGGTGAAGTGATAGATGAACTGTGTAATGACGGGAGATCATTTCAAAAAGGGTTTCTAGATCATATAACACAATTTATAATATCGTATATTAGTGTAGTGTAGTTAGTTCCTTACTTAGTGCTTCACTAGTTCTATCAAGAAACATTAGTGAGGAGGAAGAGACAAAAAAGAAATAATTGTAGATTTTCTTTATTTATTGATAAGATTAGACAACGTGGTCTTTGTAGGATACAAGTCCTAGATGCGCTATTGAACATATCTCTCTCGCTCTCTCTCTCTCTCTCTCTCTCTCTCTCTCTCTCTCTCTCTCTCTCTCTCTATATATATATATATATATATATATATGAATATATAAATTCAAGGAGAAGAGTAACTTTTCTATGGTTTCTCGTTTCAACCCTACGAATCCGAAACTCGAGACGTTAGACAAAATGTTTTAGTATCTTCTCTTGTGCTTTGCAGGGGGAATACACACACACACACACACACACACACACACATATATATATATATACACACACACACATATATGTATATATGTGTGTGTTTGTGTGTGTGTGTGTGTGTGTGTGTTTTGCGCGCACCAGTGATTAAAGGTTTTTACATTGTAATAGAAGCAGTCATCTTGACTCAGTTTTAATCTCCCATATTTTGATTCATTTTTTTTCATCTTTATATTCATCTATCTATTCTATTCATTTAATATGTTTATAATCTTCCATTCCATATGTGAGGGTGGGTGTTATTTCCTTGGGGTTGTTTGAGGAAAAAAATCTCATGAATTCATCGTACTCTTTTGGCCTATGGGTATGTGTTGGTTTGGGGTTGTAAGAAAAAGTATTTTGTAGTGATAGAGATAGTCTTATGGGTTGGAGTTAGGAGTCAGGTTGTTCAATTTGATGTTTAGTCCATTGGGAAAAGAGTTTGTAGAAGTAATATCGACATGTTTTCATGATTTTCGCAGATTTTTGTAGCGTTGTTACGTGTATTCTTTTCTATCCTTTCGATAATGGCGAATTTGGCATCATTGTTAAAGTTATGGCAATTGATGCCCTATTGAGAGTAAATTGTGAGAATTGGTTGAAACAAATGGATATATAACTCGATAGAAATAATTATATATACGTTATATTATTTTGAAACTCTTTTCGGAAGGACCTCCCGTTGATACATATTGGATGCATCGTTTGGCCGAGACAGCGGAAATAGAAAAAATGACTATCAAAGAAAACAAACTGCAAAAATCGAATCCGTCACTGCTTCAACGTACTGCATCACTCGTTCTATTGAGCTAAACAGCTCGAGGGTAAGGCAATGGCCATAAAAACTTCAAATGCTCATTTTGTTCATTCGCAATCCATATCTACTCATTTGTTTCTCAACGTAGACAAGTTTTGTAATTAAGGAATGGATACATATTCTACCAGTTTCGATTCCGAAAACAGCCCCATCTTCATTAATAGCTAATTCATTTTATGCTGTCTGTGCCAAATTATATATTCACAGGAGGTCATCTCAAACAGAGTTTCTAAATAATATAACGCATTCATGATATATGAATGCCTTGGCTTCGCGACCGAAGATTTTTGGAGGGTTTTTCAAGACAATAAGATATAATCGGTAGAGCTTTACTGCAGAATAGCCCACCGGTCTATGCGGGTAAAGTCCGACATGTGCATGGTCAGCCTAAGCGTTCAAATCAAGCATATGAATGCTATGATCTAACGAAGTGGCGTGAGGAGCGGTAGAGTAAGATTGTCATACAGATCGTAGATGCACCGCTGAATCTATCAATCCATGTCTCTCTCAGTCTCTCTCTCTGTCTCAGTCTGTCTGTTTGTGTGTCTGTATATATATATATATACATTGGAATTGGAGGAGAGTAACCCTTCTATAGCTTCTTGTTTCAATCCTACTATTCGGAAACTCAAGACGATTGACAATGTGTTTTAGTATCTTCTTTTGTGCTTTGCACAGGGAAAAATTATCTCAATTTCATATTGAAGTGAGCTTTGAAGAGGCAGCACACACCCACTTCCTCTCTCTTTCTCTCCTATACCCCAGTCTACTGTACACGACCCCAATCCTGATATTTTTTGAGATACCTCCATCACCATTTATTGGGTCTTATATAAATCAATACTATTTGCTTTTTCGGTTTACGCCTTTTCGGTTCACTGAACTTTTGGATAGCTAGGAAAAACACGCACACATAGAGACTTACACACACACACACGACACACACACATACACACATACACACACAAACATACACACACACACACACATATATATATATATATATATATATATATATATATATATATACATAAAGATCTGATTTCAATGCAAGGTCAGGCTGCTCTGAGTTGACAAATGTGCTGATCCGACGCCCCGATTTGAGTCTTGTTATTCGCAGTTGTCTTTTAATATATATATATATATATATATATATATATATATATATAAAAGGAAGGAAGGATATTCGGTGTAGTCTGGGAGGCTAACCTTTATATGGTCTCTCGTTTCACTCCTGCAATCCCGAAACTCTAGACGAGGCTCATTTTTTTTAGTATCGTCTTTCATGTTTTGCATAGAGGGAAATTATCTTAATCTAAGTGACAATCCCAGTGTGGAGTTGTATTGGCCCCTTAAGAGGGGACATTTGGCTGTTGGAATGTTATCTCTTCCCAGAAAATCATAGAAACTATTTTTTATAAGATATATATTCAAAGCTCGTCTTACCTTTGGAATTGATATGGATTCTATCTTGGATGAACGATACGCACATCTCGTTTTCCGGGTCCCCTGTCCACAAAAGAATTGCAGTAATAATACGCGTTTTATACTTGGGAGGGAGAGAGAAAAAAGAAATAATTGTGGATTTTGTTTTATTTATTGATAAGACGGGATTTGACGTGGTTATCGCAGGATTTTTGACGGCAAGAAAGACCGGTTTATTGAGTAGAGTAGTAGCCCGCAAACTTTTCTAAATTATGGCGCCCTTAGTGCATGAGGATTTTATTCACAGCGTCCCAAGTCGCTAATACTGTATGTCTGCCTTTGGTTTGAGTTGTAACATCACTTTCATACTCATAGATATTAATATTATTCATGATGAACAACAACTTGAAAAAAAAGAGAATTAATTTAAAAAAAAGAATCAATTTAAATAAACTTTTGATTTTTTTAATTACAAACTCAATAGTATTATCAAAATTTCGAATATGGCTCTTGGAGCTAATTGCTGGTCCCCGGGGCGCTGCGGTGCACACTTTGAGAATCACTGCGGTAGTGAAACAAGAGATTATCTTTTCCTTGCTGAAAATTTTGAAAAGTCATGCTTTTTGAATTAACTTATGAAGTCATTTAATGCTCGGATGTTCGCATTGATGTAGATAATGTCGATTTTTATCTAGAAAAGAAAGGTGTTCTTTTCCTTGAATCATAGAAAAGATAAATGATATGAATATAGTCAAAAAATTAATAATGACTGACGATGCTTCATGTCTCATTTATAGTTTTGATTCTTTCATTTCATTTTTCTAGCTCTTACACTAAGTAGTATTGGTCCTGAGTCGTCTGAATTTATTACATGAAGCATTGTTAATTATTACTAATTTTTGACTACTATTTCTTACTTTTCATTCTATTTGTTTTTTATCTGACAATCATAGGATGACAGTTGCAATAAAAGCAACAGATATAAAACGAAAGAAATGCAAGTAAAAAAATTAATGGTATTTCATAGTTTCCTTTACTGAAATGCAAAGCTTTTATTGGAAGAGTTACGCCAATCTTGTAAGTGGTGAGTGCCTCCCTCTCTGCTTTGCCTACGAAATGCTTGCTTTGACCTTGGATCGAACTAGGGTTTTTGGCAACAGTGAGAAATGGAAATACAAAAAAGAAAACCCCCTGATTAACACAGCTAATCGAAACAGTGTTAATCGAATTTGAAATTCCATCGAAAATAATGTAATCAATCCTGAACTTCTGAAAACAATTAAAAATAATATTTAGCAAAAAATAATAAAAGAAATTTAAGATTTGATTTTAGTAGATTTTAAAAATCACCTGTCACTGTACTCAAAAGTTCCACAAACACGTAGCAGAGGTTCCCATAGTAAAAATCGTTTTGGAAGAAAACGAAGTTAAAATAGAAAATTTATTACAACGCAAACGAAACTAAAAAGCACATTCTACTGCCAACGCTGTAAATTAATCAAAATCTAAATGAAAATAGAGTCTCAACAACCCATGTAAAGAACTTTGAATTTACAAATATTGAGTTACTTCCATTGTAATTGAAACTGAGCGTTTCTATTAATTGTACACTTCAATCCCTTTCTTGCTGAATGATAAGATATCTCTCAATCAAAAATTAATGCCTAGATCCATCCCTAGAATCTGATCACTTTTTTCGTTGCCCATTGCCATGTCTCCCATAAAATTTCATTGACATTCATTCAGAATTTTCAGAGATATTGTGTGGACAGACGAACAAACACGTCAGAATACATACTTTGTTTGGAGAAGTAGAATTAATAATGAATAAACCTTTAATAACCGCGGTAATCGAATTCTTGGGCGTGCAAATCGATTTTTGGATAAAATATTGTAGCAAACGTATTAATCGAAAACGCACTGATCGAAACCGAGTCAAGTGGAAATTTCCTGTATTAGAAACCGTCAACCAAAAACTGTCGCTAAGACTGTCGACATAGGTCTCTTCAGTTATTAGGTTGGTCTCGCTGACTGACTGGCTATTTATGTATACGTCACGCTTACAAGCTGCAATAACGGGGTTAGAGAGCTGGATTTTACCATCTTACTCTTTATTATATCAGGGAAATTTTAAAAAAAAATTGTTTTTTATATTCTTCCCTTAATAGTTTTTTACAAGGGGTTTAATTTGTAACGTAAGTTTATACCAAATTGATCTCTTATTTACCGTCCAGCAGAATGTTTTTGTGAGTTCACACTACCCAATAAAAGGTGAGAGGAGTAACATCCATTAATCACCCCCTTTTCCTGTTTATAATTGATCACCCCTATCACTGCATGCCGCTAAAAGTCGTTGCTCACGCAGTGATTATTATTGAATGACTAACCAGATCTCTATAACATTTTTTTCTTTTTCTTTCTAACTACCGACTCTTGCAAATATGTGCCAAGCTCACAACAGATGGTCGATGAGTTTTAAGGCTCTCTATTACACCGGATCTAAATGAAGTCATCTTCAGGCCGGAGACCTTGTCTCTTGTCTCTGGCCACAAGCGCTCCAACTGCGACAATGACATTACCGTGGTCACCTTTTAGCAGCTTCTCTCCCTTCCCAAACCTTTCCAATAACTCCTGTATGCTTAGAACCCTTTCATCGCTGTAAAGGTGAAAGGCGAATAAATAATGAGAAGGGAAATATCTTGTGCTTCTAATAAGGTGATCCAGGCTATTTTTATAGGGATCACTAAATTCCCTACATTTTTTTTTTGATATTAGGGGGAGATTTCGCCCTTTACTTTTACGTCTCATCTCAGCCTTTAACTATTCTCGTTCATTCAATGTTTATTCTTGTTTAGTTTTGTTTGTCAAGCTTCTGTTGCCCGATACTTTTTGGTAGATGTTTTTTTTATATTGCTTGTAGGGGAATGATAGCTAAACTTGACCCCCAAGCCCAGAACCCACTCATCGTGGCCTCCTTTACCGCGCTGGTCATATTTTATTCCCCTTGAATGATTCACAAACGTCCGAAAGCCAATTGCCAACTCTCCTGTGTGCAAAACCAGGTTTTTGTTTTTCATTTGATTGTATGTGGGTCTCGCCGTTTCATCGTCGGCTTTTTTTTTCGGTCTCGCTTTCCGTTGTTTTTTTTCCTGGTGTTGGGAGGAGTTCTCGTTCTCCGTTGCTCTCCGCTTTTTTTTTCATTCTTTCTTTCATTTTTCCATCTTTCTTCTTGCTTTTTCATTTTTTCTCTCCATCTTTCTTTTCCGATTTTTCGGTCTTCTTTTATTCTTTTTTTCTTTTATTTTCTTACTTATTTCTGGCTTCCTTCATTTTTATCTATTTCCTTTTTTCATTCACTTTCATTTTTTATTTTCGTCTTCCTTTCTTCATTTTTCAAAATTTCTTTCTCCTTTTTTATTCTTTCTTTCTTTTTTTACTTTCGATCATCTTTTTTTCTTATTTACTCTCTTTATTTCACTTTTTCGTTCATTTTTTTCTTTTCATCTTCCTATTTTTTTCGTTCTTTTTCCTCCCATAATCCTATCTTCATTTCTAAAAATCGTTTTTTGTTTCCATTCTTTCTTTCATTTTTTCTTCTCATAATACTCTCTTCATTTTCAAAAAACCTTTTTGCTGTTTTCATTCTGTCTCTCATTTTCTTTCTCTTTTCAATATTTTATTCTTCATTTTTCTTCAAATTTTCTTTATCCCCTATCATTATTACTTTTTACTGTTCGTTTCAGCGAATTCTTTCATTCATTCATTCTCTCCTCCTTTTTTTGATCTTTTTTTCGTCTTTTTCCAGCTTTCTCTCCACCTTTACTTCATACTTCCTGTTTTTTTTTCCTGCCTTCTTTCTTTCATTTCTCTCTTTCTGCATTTATACATATTTGAGTGTATGTGTTTATGTACAATTGTGTTTATATACAAAAGAAAAGATTTCTGCGTAGAAACAAGGAACAGCAGCGCTGGTTCCACCATCATCATCATCATCATCATCATCATCATCATCATCAAAGTCGGCCTTTTAGCATCCGTCGTTTGACATAGACTTTCCCCAGGATCCGACTGACCTCCATCATGGGTGTCGCAAAGCCAATACTTTCTGAACTTGTCTAGTTTGTCGAGCCAACTTATATTCTACCGGCCACGATTTCACAAGTGATCTCTGAGGATCCAAGTCGTGATGTCCAGCAGTTGTCTGTCATACCTGCATCGTGACCAGTTCATTGCCATTTGAGTTTTCAAATGGATTCTATGGTATTTCTGACTTCTGTTTTTTCTCTAATTTACTGCACTGTTTTGTGATCCTTCCATATGATGTTGAACATAAATCTCTCATGTGCAAGTTGTATGGTTCTCAGTTAAAGGGTCAATTGCCTAGTTTGGTTTCATATTTCTGCTCCATAGGTGACTATCAGGAAGATGCATCGGTTGTAGACAGATGGGATTTTCTTGTTCTTACAATAAGAAAAAAAGCTCCTAATATTCTTGAAAAGATGTAAAGGAGCCTCGAAATACCAGCAAAATCAACCACACTACTTGCTTATTAGCAAAAACACTGATTATTTCTTAATGAGGTTACTTTTAAATTAGATCTATTGAAAAAAAATCGGGATAATACTACTAGTAATAATACGTGTCCGTAAAAACATGAATAAATTCGGCGCTGAGCGATCATTAAAATGAAGGATAATTTTAAGTGGTTAGATTTGATCTTCTGGTAGCCTTTGGGCTATCTGTGCTGAAGTGGTAGAGCAGCTGGTACAGTTTACTAGGTTTCCCGAGGCAAAAAGGATGTGAGTTCAAATTTCACTGAGTGCTATCCTTTGTCTCCGACCCACGTTCCTTACTAACGACCGTAGAGTAATAGTATGAGTAGTTTCAATGTAAAGAACTACTAAGAAAAAGTTTATAATGGCTGGTAATTCCTTATCTAATAACAGTCCAAGAAAATATTCCTTTTATAGGCCGTGGAGTTACGGTCTAAGTAGTTGCAATGAAAAGCAAATGAAATAAAGATGAAAGAAATAATAGTCAAACATTATTCATGGTTAATAACCAAAATCTTTGTTTGAACCTTGTTTAGTGTTGCTGTTGTCAACACAATGTCTCGGTCCATCTATTCTACGGCTTTCTCTTTTTTGTTATACGAAAATTATTCTCCTACATCATTAAACATATGTTGAATGTTTTGGTAACATTAAAAACATACAAGGTTTGGAAAGTCAATGATAATCAGAAAATAGAATAAATACACCTGAAATATGCTGTAGAATGGATCCGCCCAAACTTTGTGGTAACATTTTCAACAGTATATGCAAATTTAGTTGTCTGAACCAAACTTGGAATGACCAATTTATTTTATGCCTTCGTGAAACCTTTGTGCTATGTTTTCATATTTCTCTTTGAATTTTATTACATTTGACAAAATTTAGATTAATATTCAATTCGATTCATAGATAAACATTACATCCAATCAAAACTGGCTTGGTTAGTCACTCATCAGAAACTGTCACGCGAACAACGTCTTCTGGCAGTATCCCATGTTGGTGGTGATCAATTAAAAAATTTGGAAAAAGGTTGATTCCTGAATGAATTACTCTTCTTGCCTTTTGTTGGGAGGTGATCTCTAAAAAATTCTGAATTTATAACAAAAAACAATCAAACACAAAACAAGCATGATTGTTGCTGATCAATTTAGGAAAAACTTACATTGAATATTGAATCCCCACTAAAAATCTATCCAGAGTGTGTGGAGAGGATAAAAATTTTTTTTCTCTAGACATAATAAGGAGTAAGTATTGGGAATTTCAGCCCTCTAGCCCTATAGTGTGACCCGTTCGCGTGATACATTATGCATAGCTTGCCAATCAGCCAGCTAGCCCAATCTAAAAACTGAAGAAACTTATGTTGAAAGTTCTGATGACAGTTTCAGTTTCTGACATAATATTTTCTTTGTGAATCATTCAAACTTTCCCCCGGGTTTTATTTATTTGAAAGACTCAGACAATGAACATTTTGATTATTTATACACACATACATCTCTCTTTCTTTCTTTCTCTCTCTGTCTTTATATATATATATATATATATATATATATATATATATATATATATATATATATATACATATATATATATATATATATATATATACATATATATATACATATATATATATACATATATATATATATATATATATACATATATATACATATATATATATATGTATACATATATATATACATATATATATATATATATATATATATATATATATACAGTATATGTGGTACACATCAGGCTAGCAGTATAACATAATACGATAATATATCAATAATATACTCGCCTAATATAATCGCCTGATGAGGCCCAAAGAGGGCAGAAACATGAGCTAGTTTGTGTAGTGAATCAACAATCTAATATATATATATATATATATATATATATATATATATATATATATATATATATATATATATATATATGCACTGAGATGCATAAATGAACATGAGATGAGCGTCTTCCAGAACTCAAACTTACGTCCACCAAGAGAGTAGCCTATAGGTGGCGTTGCTCGTACTGGTTAGAGTCCTGCAAGATACTCAATTTTTTAAATTTCAATTGGCTATCCAATGAATACGGTTATAGGCCCATCTCACAATGTCTTTATAATCATCACACACACGGACACATGTACATACACACACACACACGTATGCACGCACACACACACATATATATGTAACGATAGATATATAGAGAGAGATGGTGAGATGGTGAGAAAGAGGGAGAGAGAAGGTGAAAGAGAAAGGGGGGAATGAGAGAGGCAGCTATCAGATAACAAGACTCATGGAAGTTGAACTACAGTGTACATCTGTGAATCATATGGTATAAAGTGACCAAAGGGCAATAATAAACAACCCCTGAAAGTTTCATTTCGCTCGTGGCTTGGCTGGTTGATCGGATGGGTCATTTATGGGACTATGGCGATTTTTAAAAAATTATTTTAGGACATAAAATAAATATTGAGTTTATTATCAAAATAATACCTAAATTGTCAAAAAAAAAAAAAAAAATGAAGAACCGGACAAATTTCAAAAATGGTGTTTGTCAAACCGGTGTAAACACAGCATAGTAAGAACGCCCACCGGTGTAGTTTGGAAATCGTCATCTCAGCGAAATAGACACACAGATAGTTGTAAGCGCACAGACATCCCACATCCATTATAGAAGATCGTTCTGCATACATCTTCATCTTACTTAACTCATTCTACGTTATTTAAAGGTCAAAGAAGCAAGCCTTAATGTTGGGGGTGATTTATTGATAGGATGACCCCTCTGGCCTCAGAAGTGGACAAGGTCAGTTTCTAAGATGTGGAAGGAAGAATTGTTCAGTGAATTTCACACCCAGTAATGTGCGACTCATATCTTTGGACTAATATTTTACATCTGCCAACGAGGTTGGAAGAGTTATATGGATTCACTTGTGTCAGTCTGTTTGTCCATCATAACGAATTCTCAAGTAATTCCAATATTTCATGATAGGTTGGGAATGGGCTAAGGGAGAATTGATTGAATTTTGGGTCGGATCCAGGAAGTTTTTACAGTTTTTACCTCACCCTGCATCGTAGCTAAATTTATCCTGGTACAATATCTCCAAAAGATCTCAACAAATTTCGATGAAATCTTCTGGAAGCTTTGGTAATGAACTAAAAGAGTGGATCCAGGAATTCTTTTCGATTGAGAGATATTTTTTAATTTAACTCATGTATTCACTCATATTTGCACAATATCTCCAAATGTTTTCAATGCTTTTTAGTTTGTGGAAGGGTTTGGGGGCTGATCCAGGATTTTCTCCACTTTTACCTGCCCGGCATCATAAGCATATATAAACTTATTTTCATCAATTATTTAGTGACAATGGTGTTGAGCGAGATGCGCATTCTCACGGTGATTTCTTGGCAATGAACGTGGCTATGACCTTCGTCAAAAAATTAAACCCCTTGCCCTGTGACTTCAAGATTTTCAGACAGAAAAGGAATTGAGAACAAATATCAAACGGGCAACCCATTTGAAATTGGGACCTTCACAAATTTAGGATTCCCCAAATAATGTTAACTAGTAGTTAGATTAGTAGTTAGATCGTAATCCTCTTCTCTAATAAGGTGTAAAATATACCAAAATGGATAAGTCACATCAAATTACCCAAAGGGTAAGTAAATCCAATTGTTATTGTGCTGATTACTGTTTATTTATCAGATGCATGTTGAAATAACAAATGGTACGTTTGAAAAAGATGTGATTACTTTATTGATTTCTTTAAGCCAATCAATTAAAAACCTCCAACCAAAACCATCAACAAGGGTTCTTTCAGTTTTCAAGTTGGTTTGACTGGTTGATTGACTATATATACACATGTATAGGCCACATCAATGGAGCTAAATGGCTGAAATTCAAACATTTACTAATAATTTTTTTTCAAAAATTCAGTCCATTCAATTTTAGTGGGGATTCAATTTACAATGTAAGTTTATGTTGTATTGATACCTCTTCTGTGTCGAGTGGGATTCATGCATGTTTTTTTTTATTTTCTTAATTTCAACTTTTTTTAGAGACCACTGCTCAAGAAAAGCAAAGGGAAGTGGTTAGTTCATTGATCACCCTTTTTTCCAGTTTTCTAATCGATCTACCCCATCAACACGGCATGCTTCCAAAAGATGCTGATAATATGATGGTTACTATTGAGTGACTGATCAGACCTATTCGTAATATGTTTTAATAGATTTCCAACTATACTAGCTAAGGGGGTTTCTGTGCGAGTATTATTCGACTTCAATTCCTCCTAAACTTACCAATCATCCTCATCCTTGCAGGAATGTAGTAGTCTTTTGACGCTCACGATACATTGGATTAGATTAGAATTTACTCCATCTTCTAGGATTTATCCTCTTCGCAGGGGTGGGTCATTCCTTTGCTTAAGACGCCTGCAATCGCAGCTTCGTAGTTGTAATAAACAGCCTGATTCTTTCATAGCTCATCTATCCTTTCCTTAAATATGTTCACACTTTAGGGAGGCTGGAACCATGCATTGTGTAAGGCTGTTTCTTCTCAGCTCTGTTTTACTTCTCTTCATCTTAAGTGATTCTTTGTTTCCCCTCGTTCTTGACTGGTTTTCGGTGTGTATGCTGAATCATACATCTTGCTTATGATTATGAATGTTTCAAACATGCCCATCCTCAATTTCCTGTGTCTGGAAAATGGTAAGTCCAGTGATATATTTCTTTATTCATGTGTTTTCTCTCGATATCTTTGGATCATTTTGGTCATTCTCCTCTGGACTGATTCAAAAACCTTGGATCATTCAGAATGAAAATGTTGGTGGTTCCATGTTATCTGTACGTATAAGTGCATCTTCAATGTTGAGTGTCTGTTTGCGGTTAGGACGTTAATCATTGCATTAAACCTAAAAGTTTTATTGGGTTTTATTTCCGTTTTTGCCTTCTTGCTTAAATCGTAAACTTGCATTGATTTTGTAAATCTGCAGGAGACATTGTTGCATCTTCTGACGCGTCTCAGTCAACTTTTCACCCCAGCCACAATCAAACAGAGAATTTCCTCCTCAAAAGACACTCGACACCAGCACAACATTCATTATGGCCACCAGAATTGATTGCTTCTCTTCTCATCTTTCTTATTAAGGATGTTGAGATTAGGGTTAGGGGTAGGGGTATCGAGGATGTTGTTACACTTGCAGCTGGTGGGTTTTTTTTAGGAACTTCTATTTCATAGCCTCTCGCCTTCATAATTCCTTTCGTATCGAACTCTTTCCAATTTGGAGACACGACTCTTCTTTCTTTAATTCTTTATTTCTTCTTGTATTGTGACTATGTCCATTTAAAAGACATAGCTCCATTTCCTATCTTTCTTACTCTATTCTTTCTCTGATTGTAACTCTTTCCAAATTATAGACATGGATCTTTTTCGTTTAAATTTTGACTTCTACTTTCTTCTTCGCCATTTCTTGAAGCCCTTCTTAATTCAAATTCAGCCTCCGATTTCTCTCTTTTTTTTTTTTGCTCTTTCATCATTCGTTTCTTACAATCCTTTTCCATATTTTTCTTCATTTCTTCTTTTCTTTTTTCTATCATTGACTCTCATTCTTTCTTTTTTTTTTCATGCCCGTTCTCTGCGTTTATCTTTATTTTCTCTTGCTTTCTTCCTTTATTTCCAAGATTTGATCTCTATCTTTATCTTTGTTTCTTCAAATTTCTCTTTCTTACTTTCGATCACTTCCTTCCTGTTACTTTCTCTTACCATTTTTTCCTTTCTTTTTATTTCCATCATTTGATCTCTTCCTTTCTCTTTCTCAAATTCTTTCTTTCTAACGTTCTCCTTTCTCATTGTCTATTCATTTCTTCTTTTTTTCTCTCTTTCCTTTTTCTTTCTTTCTTTCTTTCTTTCTTTCTTTCTTTCTTTCTTTCTTTCTTTCTTATTTTATTTTTTCTCTCTTCTTTCTTTCTCGCTTCTTTCGCACTTAATTCAATCTATTTCTCATCTCTTACAACCTATCCCTCTTTTCTTCCCTTCTCCTTACCCTGGTCGTTGCCCTTCTCCTCGTCATCCACAATATTATATGGTTCTTGATAATCATAATTTCCTTCGACCCACTCACTCTCTTTCTCTCTCTCTCTCTCTCTGAGAAATGGTTTGGTTGGAGGTGTTGACTGGGCGTTGTCATCGCGAGCCGTGAGGCGTTGGGCCGGCCACCAGACAACGCCAACTCCAACAAACCAGGCGACATGTGCATTAATGATCTACTTGATCATCCCCAGGGTACGGGGAGATTGGAAGGACAAGCACTACCGATAGGTCACTTATCAAATCGACTTGATTAGCCGCTAAATTAATTCGGTAATTCCCGAAAATAAATAATTTCATCAAACAGTATTGCATTAGGCCCCCAACTTTCTCTTTCTTTTACCTTCCTCTCCTCTTTTTGCTCCTCCCTTTGTCCCTTCCCTCCGCTGGACCCAATAATGATATTCCGGCGATGATTCTAAATATAGAACTTTTCCCGCTAACCGTTTCTCTTAGTTGCTCTCCGGTGTCTTCAGCTTTCTATTCTTGCTTTCTCTGAAGCTTTTTGGATTGAGACTGATTAATTGTAAAACTCCCACCCAAACCTGGAGTCAGTCATGTTTCTTTAACGTAACAAGAACTAGACGAACAACAAGAACTATCCTCACTATATCTTAGGGAGTAAAATAGAACATTCCGTACCGTGATTTGAAATCACGACCAACTGATTGGTAATCTAGTCTCTTACCGACTGAATTAGATTGACAAATCTTACATATCTACCAAAATTTACGATAGAAATACGCAAAGCTTATTTCATTCTAGTAAATTTACAAAATTAAAACTTCCCTAACGTGATTTAAAGTCACGACCAACATATTAGTAAGGTGGTGTCTTGCCAACTGAGATTAGCAGATAAGTCTGCCATATCTTCAAAATTTATCTCACAGATACGCTGATTTCTTTTTCAATCAGCAGCAACGCTTGTAACGGAAGGAGTAAATGTTTTCAACTGATTCATTCGTTCAACGGATAATTCCATACCATGTCCATGTTGGACAGCAAAAGCCAGATCAATTTAAAATCCAGAATTGTTCGAGTTATATACGTAGTTGACAAGTCAATGCATGTCACTTTGGGCATTTCCTCTCTCTATTCACATTCTTTCTATATTATTCAAAATTCCTCCAAGAGATGATAGTAAGCACCTCTCTCCAGGGGATGATAGAGTGAGTTTACGCCTTGTAACGCAGAATCCTGACTAAATGTGCTTCCCAAATGCTTATGCTGAACTTTGATTATTAGAACAATTTTCGCGCATTGTTTTGAACTGAAATTTTGAATCAATCAACCAATAAAAAACTAAATTAGACTTTTTGTATTCAGCATGACAGCATCCCTCCCCTTGCGACCAGTTAACCGTGATGTGAATTTCACATAACTGTTAACACTCCTGATTTTAACGAGGATCGTTCATGTTGTTCCTGTCAACTCAAGTTTTAGAGTTTGACAGAAACAAAAATATGGGAATTGCGTTTGAAGTGGGGTCGGATGGAATGAGCTTTTGGCAGCGTTTGTAGCAACGAAGATGTCGAAGAGTTTTTTCTTTTGTTTCTATAAAGTGTTAGCCATCAATATTTTGAAAGTTGGGTTAATGGCAATCCCGAAATAGTTTTGAAATTCAGGAAAAAATGAAAGATTTTTGTCATATATCAACGTTTTATTTTGAATTGTGGCCTTTTCAGATGTGTCCACACATCTCTATAAGAAGCTTTTCGAATGATCAGACGGTCGATAAGTCTATTGGTCTGTTGATCGGTCCTACTTGTTAAATAACAGACATAGGAAGGTAGAAAGATAGAGGTGCGTTGTCATCAAAATGTCTGGTGTCATCAATAAGTGTGACGTTATTAAAAACTTTGACGTCATTAATATAATAACGATCATTTTTAACTTGGCAAAAAGAAACGTCAAAAATGACCGTTCACATCATTTTTATTGAAGAAAAAATACTTCACAAGTATGAGAATTATTTGACACAAATATTACTCGCACTTACCAGGCATCCTACCCCTCCTCCTCCTCCTTCTGCTACTACTTCCACAGATGATGGAAACATCGTTGAACTTATGGTTCCTTTTGTGTGTAGTAACCACTGAAAGAGCCTTTTGCTAAGAAGTAGTCATTGGAAACAGTAGCTTGTGGATGATAGGATAAGAACCTGTCATGAATTTCAAAGAAAAGGTCGAGTTTAATCAATGTTATTTGGCGCCCTTCAAGTGGAGTTGCAAAATATTGACGTCTTTTTGTACCATTTATTATAATCTTGGAGAGAACATACGACAGACAAAAAAAATTAAATAACTCCCCAGAATCGGTCTGGTTGGTTACTCAATAAGAATTGTCCCGTGAACAATGTTTTTTAGCAGCATGCTTTGTTAGAGGAGATCAATAAAAAAATGGAAAAATAGTTGATCAATGGATATGTTACGCCTCTCTTGTTCGGCAGAGATCACTAAAAAATGAGGTGATTAATTTAGCATAAATCTACAGTGTAAATTGAACACCCTACTAAAAATTTATTTATGGAAGAAATTCCAAGAAAAATGATGTATAAACGTGATTGTTGACATGATAAGGAGTAAACGCTTAAATTTTCAGCCCTCTAGCCCCATTGATGCAGCCTGTGGGTGTGATGCAGTATTGATCAAATTAGGAAACAAAGTTGAATTATTCATGATTAATCATTTTTTATTTTGTAAACTCAATCATAAAAATGATATTGTATACCCATTCTTTTATTTTATCGACTGTTTTTTGAATCAAGGTTTTTCTTGACTAACTTTTTCCCGTAACAAATTTCTATGAAAGTTTTTTTTTGCATATCAAGTACATACACCAAGAGCAATGTTTCTTATAAATTACAAGATCTTGTGACAATTACTATTGAAAACTACATTTGAATAAATCGTTCTCTCATTTTGACGGGTACCATACATACACACATAGTCAGCCAGCCAGCCAGAGTGACTTGAAAACTGAAGAAACCTTTGTGGACAGTCTTGGTGACAGTTTTAGTTGACGATTTCCAAATCAAAAAAATAGTCAATCAAGTTGGCCCTTCCTCAATCGTAAATACCAACTGGTCAACAGCTGTTCGATTTCGTGGAGGCGAATCTGATACTTTATTACTCCAGAAATGATAAAAGTCAATGAAATTAGGTTTTAAATCAGTAACTGAAGATCTTATATATACCATAGCAAAGAAAACTGTAAAAAACAGAAGCAAAAATTATACAGTGGACTCTCTTTATAACGACACACTCGGAAAATTCTGTTATAATGAACTTGCTTTTATAACGGGTAGATTCAAATACGTCATGAAGATAGAAACATAGGACAGGCAATGGTTGCCAACAGTGATTCTGCGACAATATAAAAACGAACGTGCTGTTAGAACGCGTGTGTTATTAAATAGTAGAGTTGACTGTAATACTTTTGACTAGCTTTGTTATGTCGATCAGTTGCAGTTGCAAAAGTAACA
The DNA here is from genome assembly GCA_963457665.1 of Thysanoteuthis rhombus. Classification (NCBI taxonomy): domain Eukaryota; kingdom Metazoa; phylum Mollusca; class Cephalopoda; order Oegopsida; family Thysanoteuthidae; genus Thysanoteuthis; species Thysanoteuthis major. Next base: position 21,991,686 of record OY735236.1, on the reverse strand, counting down.
CCCCCAACAACTGGTAGACAGAAATACGGGTATATAAATTCTAAATACACCTAAAATAAAATATCAATATCAACACCAAGTAAGTGCAATCCTCACGCTATCTACGGCCTCGGTTGCTCGTTCTTGGGATCCACATATCCCATTCCTACTTATTCGACCCCTTTGCAATATGTGAAATAGTCAGACGCAGTAAGCATACGAAGTGGTGTCCCCCAATTTCACCCTGTGCTATTTCACATAAAGCTAGTTGGGAAGATGGATTCATACCATTGCCCCCAAATATCAATGTTCTGAGAGCACAAATTGTCTCAGCTAGAGGTTTGAACTCATCTCACTCGAGTTTGATCTCCGAGCCGTTACCAGCTCAAGCATCCTGCACTCGTATATAAATTCAAGATATACTTGCCGATAAAATAATATTGTCCACGTAGGGATATGTAAATTAGAAAGTAATATTAATCCTCTGTTTCCGAATGGACGTTGCAAAAAGTCATGGCTAAATCTTCGTCTCACAATTTATGGGCGTGAGCTTTAGAGTTTCTGTTTTTATTGGTTTATTTTCTACCGGACCAGATTTTACGACCCCCACTTTGATGGCGGATATTAGCACCGTAACAGCACGTGTCGGCAATATTCTTATGCAAAATTAAGACAAAACAATTTTTCATATATATATATATATATATATAGGTAGATTGATAGATAGAAATGTATGTTCGGATGTGTATGTGCGTGTATATGATCAACTTGAAAGTTTGTGGAATTTCAACAGATTGTACATACAATTGCTGCTACCTTTTGTGAGATCACTGTATACATATCCGAGGAGACAACTTCGAAGGAGACGGTTAAAACTAGATATTACAACAAGAAACAACTTCTTGGTTACGCTTCCAACATATATAGCACATGCATATATGCTTTGTCTGGCATAAGGCCAACTGTAGGGAAATGGGCATTGGAAGATTCTGTTGCACCATTATCCCATGTAATGGCCACCTGTCTGGCTGTCTACCTGCTTTGAATCGATGAGGATAAGCTTAGCTTAGACTGGCCCCGCACCAAACTATGCTAAGCATTTAAAATCCTTACGTAATTTTATGTAGATTTTTGTGTACATCGAATTGTGTTCTTTATTTTTTGGAGCGGAATACATTGTGACGATTTGAGGTAAAAAATGAACTGTGTTTTGCGCAGAAAAACGAGTCATATAAGCAAGTCAAAATGACGGATGATATTTATGTGCGTCTCTTACTGTCCGCAGTTGACAGGGTGCCAGAATTATGGTCTCACGCTGCCAAGAAGAAAAAAAGATTTCATGGTACAATGTCAATATGGATAGAAGGGAAAGATAATTCTGAATGAGAAGCAAGACAGAAAAAACAAAAAAACAAAATGCAATCAAGTATGAGTTGAAAAAAAAACAAAAAAAAACTTCCTTTTGAATATTTGGGGAAAAATTGGTAAATATGAATTGGTTGTCCCCGGCGAATTGATGTCCGGCCAAGACCAGCCTCTTTCTTAGTTTACGTCTTCCGAAGCGGTTGCGTTAGCCAACAAACTGATTGACTCAACCAAAATGTAGACAAGACAAACAATCAGAAAAGAGCATGAATGATAGTTTACCAAGGTCTGCCAACGACATCTTCAAAATTATCGGTATATAATCGTTCGTCAATATCACCCTGCTTTTCTCTACGTCTTGGATAGGTGAACGAAAATATTAACCAATGGTACCCGTTAACTGGTACAAAGCTCCAGGATCAAAACAATGTAGTACCTGCAAACTGGCAAGAGTATGTACCTTAATGTTAGAATGCGTCAGATTGCTTGAAATATAGTATTCTGTGTATTACTGCTCGGTGCCTTTAGGGATTGGGTAGATCTAATGGCTAGAACCTTTGTTTATATCTTAATGCTTAGTTTAGTGCTTGCAAATTCCGTACATGCATACATTATGGCTTCCCTGTGGCGCACCTTTTTATTTCAGATATAAAATTCAAAATGGTTGAAAATGATAATCTGTCAGAAAAATGTCATGTGAATGTTAATGATGTTGCAAGACTTTATATGTTGATTTTCTGAGCTTGGACGCAGTTAGCTGGGAGGTGTTACAGTAGGCATTGTCTACGAGTACTTCATTCACTTCCAATGATTCCCATTTTCCCAATATTTTAACCTTTCCTATTGCTTTATTGACGTGGAATGGTTGCTCTTGAAGTAATAAAGTCTCAAGAAAATACCCAAACCAGTGTTCATGTGTCCCAGGTCAATGCTGTAGATAATTAGTCATCAGTGAAATCGTGTTTTGGGTATCCCTCAAGTTTTATCTCTGGGGTCCATATTTCCTGTCCTAATCAAATTGAACCAATGCTGAACAGTTTGCACTCTTATAAAATTCACTCCAAACAGCCTAATTCGAAATCGTACTTGAAAATCAGTCTAAGTTCTTGGGTGAACACCATTGCTGTCGAGGTCTTGAAAATCTTCAATAATAATGAAATCTATCCCTACTTACACTGATTCCGCAAAAAGCAAACACAGTTAGATAAGTAAATGTTCTGTTTTAGTGTTAGTATCTGCAATCTGGAACCGTGTAATTTCATCTGCAACAACCTAATATGACACGTTAGTTTTTTTTATTATTCATACAGGTGAAAAAAAAAACTTGAGGAAACTACTACCAGGAATGGACCTACAAATATGTCCTGTTTTTAGACCTTTGCTTTACAATACAGCCATGTCTGGCAGAGTGCGATTTGCTAGATTGTATCTGATATTTATTTTAGACATTGAATCGTTAAGAGAACATGAAAACGCCTTTATCATAAAGTATAAAATGGCTGGTACATTGAAAATCCTTTTTCTGGTCACCGGGCTCTTGCGAACGGATCTTTCCCCTATCGATTTATTTGGACAGGAAGGACTGGCACTTCTTCTCCCACTCTCTTTTCTCTTCCTCTCTCTGTCTCTCTCTACATCATGCCCCTTCAGCACGTCTCTATCTCTCCTTCTTCTCACTCTGTGCTATATCCCTTTAGGAAGACTCTCTCTCTCTCCCCCTATCCATCTATGTGCCATGTCCCTTCAGGACGTGGGTGATCATGACTCTCCACAATAAACTGCACATTGTTCTTGGGAAGGATAGTGAAGTGGTTTCCCTTTGCCTTCTCCACGGTGTTCTTTGCAAGACCCCTCTTCATCCACCACCCACCACAAAAGCAATATTTGCAGAAGGCAGAGAAACAAACAAGTCTTATTCTATGACCAGCGCCTTTTTGGGGCCGGAATGGTCGCCATCTTTCAGTCTCGTGCCTCCATGACACAATAAGACGCCACAGAGAAAAGAATTGGTAATCAAACAAACAGCAGCAAACACAGAACGAGTTGGTCAGTATAATCAAATCGACGTCCTGACTGTTGCACTTCTCGCTCGCAACCACAAAAGACTGTTTTCTTGGCCAATTTAGAAAAAACAAATGGAGACACATAGCTTCCTAAACAAGACACTGTCTCTTTTTAACCGAGGCACATACAGATCTATGATACTGGAGTGGATATCTTCGCCCTGGAGCCACTAGCAATGTTAAAGACAGTCAATGTAAAGAAAGACTGTGTTGCAGTAATCTTTTAGAAACGGAAAAAATTCGTCAACGAAATTCGAAAGTATATCTGAAATTTTCTAAAATAGAAACAGACTGAAATAGATAGATAGATGACTTGGTTTAAATGATACTTGATAGTATTTCATTGTCTAAGTTGTATATACGAAGTCTGTCCATAGAGAAACTAAACTTTCAGAACTGCACACGAACGCTCATTACTGGATTATTGGCTCTTTGTACAACAAAAAACTGTATCGAGCCAGTTCATTATTTATTAGCTACACGTGCCAGAGTGAACGTGTGTCGAGAGCACTTGACTCTTTTTGAATGAAGTATCTTCAAAAGCAACGTATTTGTGGGAAATTTTGTTCGAAATGAGAAAACAATTTTTTCTTGAGACACAACTAATTTAAACACAGAAGTGTACCCGAAAATAAAATAAGAACATTACACACAATAAAAACAACTTTTATTGCAATCAGTTTAATTGTTTAATGAAAAATTTTTTTTTCTATCCTTCTAAAATCTTGCACAGAATCAATCAAATTGATTTAAAAAGCGAACACACGTTGCTATCTGGAAAAGTTGCCAAACTAGTAAGTTGATTTAGATCTCCCCTGTTCAAAACCTTTAATGACTCTTGCAATCTTGAATAATGAACACAGATTTTTGGATTGTTCAAATTCTTACGAACAGTAGTTCTTTTCTTGTATACCATTGTCTTTTTCTTTTAATGATTTAGATCCATTGAAAACATTTCCAGAAATATAACACCCAGAACGATAAAAAAAGACTGGATGGTAATTGCTATAAATTTTGTTTTTTTCTTGTTCAATGTTCCTGTTTCAAGTTTCAAAACTAATTTATTAGAAGCAAAATGTTCAAATACGATCTCTCTCTCTCTCTCTCTCTCCCTCTCTCTCTCTCTCTCTATATATATATATATATATATATATATTGACATTTTGCTTATATGTATATTGACATTCAGCATATATATATATATATATATATATATATATATATATATATATATATTTATTTATGGAATGAGTTTTTCAATGGTTCATTATGGATCAAACATTGAAAAAAGATCTCAAACGAACCTGTTTAAGTAAAACAGGATGTACAATCTGTAATGATCCATCAAAAAAACTTCACTCATATCATAACCACTCTACCAATGGTATTGAGCACTTTTTAAATGAATATATACTTAATACAATAATATATATATACACTTGCTTGTTTTATGTTATTGTTCTCTTTAGTGAGGGGGACACAAGTAATATTCAATATTTGATATACTTCCGATGCTCACATTTATTTCAAATTTACACAGGTGATGTATTTTGATGTAGAATTAAAAAATACTAAGAAATGAAAACATTTCCTGCAAATACAATGCAGAATGTGAAGGGTTATGAAAAAGCCCCCCCCTAGCAGTAACCTCAGCTAAGTAACTATAATTAAAGTACGGAATAAATGTGTCTGATTACATTTTTCCATTGTTACTTTTGTATGTATGGAAACGTGTATTTTACTCAGTAGTTGTTAATACTATATCAATATGAATGTGTAAATTTACAGCAAATGCATGCATCCGTAGTATATTCAATTATTTTTTCAAGTGCACAAATACTTGTTTCCCATATATATATATATATATATATATATATATATATATATATATATATATATATATATATATAAATATATAAATATATAATTGAGTCATCCACAGACAGCGCTGTTTCGTTGTATTATAACTCATCAGTGTGGCTATAGACAATCCGTTATCCCATCCAATACCAAGAGGTAGGATTAAAACTTTCGCTTCGGGACCGGGGTCAGTAAATCTAAATTTAAGTGATATATCTATTTTAGTTTAACTCCCCCATCCACCAGACTGTTCTGTCTGTGTGTCTGTCTTTCTGTCTGTCTGTCTGTCTCTCTCTCTCTCTCTCTCTCTCTCTCTATATATATATATATATATATATATATTGTCTAATTATTGCACTTTTTGTTCGCAGCAACAAAGAAATGTTTTCTTCGTATTTAAGAGAACCAAATGGTGTCACAATACTTCTCAAACAAAACATTTTCTTTTTAGCCGCAGCAGACGAGGATTCTTCATGAAACACCCAAACAGCTCAAGAAGAAGAAAATAAAGATCTATGATAGTGACGAAGATAGTTCTGCCCTAAAGCCACTAGCAACAGATAAATGATGGAAAAAAGATTGTAGAGCGCCAATGATTTAGCAATTGTCAAGGAAATTCCAAAATTACAAATAGGGCAACAATGCTTCCTAATTAAGTCTTTTCTTAGCCACAACGAACGAGAAAAAAGAAAAGGAATGAAGAAAAGGAACGAAGAAAATGAATGAAGAAAATGAATGAAGAAAAGGAATGAAGAAAAGGCTAAAACGAAAAAAAAAAAAGAAAAGAGAGAATAGAAAGGAGGTGAGGAAAAGAGCGCGTAAAGGGTCAAAATTAATAATTTTGCAATACTTCACCCGATAATAAAAATGAATCCATAAGAAAACTTAAATGGCAATGGGCTGGTCATGCTGCAAGAATGCCAGACAACCGCTGGACATCATGACGCAAAGCGTGGATCCCCATAAATTACACACAAAACTGGGACCAAAAAGATATAAAATGGCGCGAGGAATAGCCGAAGAAGTATTGACCCCGTGACGCCCATGATGGAGAAGTCTTGCGAATCTTGGACAAAGTCTGTGTCCAACAATGAAGGCTGATGATGACGAAAGAGTAATTAAAAGTCATTTTTCGCCCGAACATTCTTTTGCAACAATATCAATTTGCATATTATCTTCTCGTTATAACGGCAAATTTGCTGTAACGGCATTCCCTTGGATGCCATAATAACGGAAGTCTATGTTTTGGATGTTTCATTATTAATGTACTCTGCATAAAATCGAGCCGTTAGTATCGGTGAGTTTGCTGTAATGACGAGAGTCTATTGTACTTATTGGTTTCATTTTATCAATATACTACATTTAAAATCCATCCATTATAACGACAAAATCGTTATAACGGTACCTCGCCCAGTAGGTTTTGGTTTCTGATTATCAATATATTTTGTTTAAAATCCATTCGTTATAACAGCAAATTCGTTATAACGGTTTTCACCCAGGGTGCTGTAAGAACGGGAGTATGCTGTATAATGCTAACGTTTTTTTTTTCATCCACTAATTCCTCTAATTTTTGCTGGAGGAAAAACTTGAATACTAATTCCAAATTACATGAAAAGTCTCCGAAGAAAGTTCCAGATCGGACAATTGTGTTATCAAAGTTGTTAAATCCGCATAAAATATGTCAATATAATTTTTAGGACTGTCATCGGGGAAAAGAAGTCTTTTCGACAAGAACGAAGAACCAATTCTATGATTTTGCGATAGAATTTGATTACCTTTTAGGAAATAAATTCCCTATTTAAAACAAAGCGGAGAGCAAGAAATTTGGTTATTCGCTTAGAGAATAGCCGTCTTCATTTTTCTTAATAATATCGAAGCTTAGGCAATGCAAGACACGTTATTAGACATTTTCTAAATTTCTCTTGGGAGTTTCCCTTCTATGAAAAAAAAGTGACATTGTGCATTTTTTAATGTAAAAATGCAAACATCTCATTGAATATAATTCTTTTTCTTTTTTAAAGTAACATTTACGCCAAGTGTTAAATAACATTGCAATAAAAGGTTCTAGAATGTGTAGTTGATGCATGAAAAAAAATGGATGTGTTTGGAATAGTGGAAATTCGTATTTAAAAAAGGCATGTAAATTTGACTTTGAAATATCGAAGTATTAATACGATAAAAAGTGATTGTCCTCCCTCGATAAGTAAGGCAGCAACATTGAGATTGAAAATTAAAATTATGTATACAGACCATATAGCTAGATAGAAATGAACAGATTGATTTATATATATATATATACATATATATATATATATATATATATATATATATATATATATAAATATATATATATATATATATATATATATATATATAGAGAGAGAGAGAGAGAGAGAGAGAGAGAGAGAGAGGGGGGGAAAGAGAGAAAAAGAAATTGATAGAAATGAGAAAAGATAGATAAAATACTTATGGATTGACTGGTCGATAGATATCGTATGTCTAATTTGCAGATCATTAACAAAAGTCATGAACTCAACTCTCCATGGGTCCCTTACTGCTTTGGCCCCAAGGCTGACAAATCTTGGAATAATTCATATATTGTGAGTCTGTTGTAGAGACTCTTACGGGTATACAAGGATCGATTCTCACTGAGTGACCCCTTATTGAGTGGTCGACCCAGACTTCATTTATATTATTCATCACCTAAACATGGAGCTTACCATCAACTTGGAGAAATCAGTTTACTAACTGAAGTCATGATCTCAGATCGACTTTTATTCAAATGGCTCCATAAGAGTTTAAAATCCATTGACGGGATGACGGGAATTTCAGTCATTGAAGTTTTATGGCTCAATTGCGGATGACGAAAATTCCCGAACATTAGCTTACTATTGAAAATGAAGTGTATTTGTTTTAAGTTAAGAAAGAAAGTGTAAAAGAGTGGACACAGTGCTGAGTTGTGCAAATGGCTTGGAGAGAGAAACCAGATGAATGATATTTATTCCTTTCTCTTCGGGAACGCGAAGAAGACGTAATTACAATATTAAGATGTAGGTAAATATGTGTGTATCGATATCTTATATTGCACTGTGTATATATTTGACTTCATCCTATTATGATCACTCACACACAAATAGAGTTACATCCATACTACCAGAACGTAACCAGAACGCATGGCTGTATGTTAACAAAGATCTTATCCAGTAGCCTTGAGCCAACTCAAGCTGAGCTTCATACGAAGTCAGCTCAGAAAATATCCAGGCATTTGAAATAACTTGAGATCCTGTTTCGAGGTCTGGATGTAACTTGACAAGCAATCAGAGAGAAGTAGGGCCTTACTGCACATGTGTGAACCGAAAATCTTCCATGGGGTTGCTCAGTCAGCAGTGAGACGCCGTTGAGTAAGCTTGTGTATGCGCAACCGTCGTACTCTAAATGCTTGAGTCTGTCCAACAATCACGTCTCGACTACGGTTTTATGGAAAAGCATCGCAGCACCTAGGCCTGACAACTCCCAGACTACAGTACAGATTTGACTCCATGCAGCATCAGCCTTTTTTTCGAGGGGATTTCAGACCATGGACGAGTTCATGGAGATCGTAACGAGATAACTTATGTGGATCCCTAATAAGGACTTTATAGACTGTTTTGAAAAAAAAATACTGTGATTGAGGTGTTTGTTAGGTTCGAAAGCAAGTATCATTGAAGGGAATAAAGGGGGGCATTTTTTACGTTAAATGATTTAATAATTTCTGGACATACTTCATATTGTAGGACATATGACAAGAACACAAAAGAAGATACGAAATGTTTGATTTCATTTAGTAAGTTGTGTCCTTGCGCTTGCTATGGCTTCAGGCATCCCTGCTTAGGCTCCACATGTACCGTTACTCGAAGTGGCACCACTAACTTCATCTTGCGCTGTTGTGCGCATAGCTTGGAAGAAAGATGAAGTTATGCAAAAAACAGTGGTGGAAAGTGAAGAGCTGAAAGTTGAAGTCAAGGTGCCGGGTCCACTCCACGTATAAGACCAACCTCAATTTTCATTTAAAGGAATGTATCAAAAATTTTCAGGGGATTGGTTCATTATGGAACTAGCTGGAACCCGCTTGGCAGCTAATGTATATTTTTCTCCAAACTTTTTACTTTAAAACATTCCCCTAGGTCCTTTGAGTATGCGTGCCAAATGAGTGCCTAACATAACTGAGCTACACCAATGATTAAGTGGGGTCACAATGACTTACTGACTCACCTGTTTTATATAATAGTAAATTGGTAATGGAACCCCACCTACAATCTTCAAAATTTTTTTTGAAAAACCAAATAGTCAAAGTTCTTAACCTAGGTCCAGTGAGTATACATCGCAGATTTGGTTGAGCTGTACCAATATTTGAAGGAGTACACAGTGAAAAACACAGCGCTAATTGTTTTCACGAAAAAGATACGTAGTTAAGATATTCATTCATGGATATTTCCCCTGCAACGGAGGCACATATTTAAAAAAGATAGATAATATTAATGGTTGACAGTGTTCAATCTAACAGGGAAAAAATTATACTAATATAACTAGCGTAAAAACAATAACAAATGTGGTGGCTAGGAAGGTCAGGGAAGAACGAATGGTACATTTAAGGATTAGATTTGATCTACTATCTAGCCGTCGAGTTTTCGTGGTTCAGATGGTTGGTGCATTTGATGCATTCAACAAGAAACATCGAGTGTACATTTGGATCAATGTGTCTCTTTAATGTGCAAACTTAAAGCCAAATAAAGTGCCACGGCACCGGATCTGGCGAGGATCTAAAGTTTTTTTTTCCAGTCCCCAATCACATAAATAGAACACTGAGTAAATAAAAAGATCAGAAATTCGGTAAAATTATCATTTGCATTCCGAGAAGGAGAATTTATGCAACAAAAGGGATCTGCATTCTAGTCTCTCGGAGCTCATCTCTTATTTTCCGATTCACGCTGTTTACTCAAGCAGATTGATGGCCAGAGCAAAGTTGCAAAACAGAGAAACTAAAGAATTAAGACGAAAAATCACCATAGCCTGCTTTTGTATTAGAACTTTCTAGAGTATTATCTAAAATCATATTTAAAAAGATCTTTTAAAATTATCTGAAAAAATGGGCGTAGAGACCAAAAATGCTCTTTTAAGTGTCTTGTGGTATACTCATGAAGAAGAGAGAAGTGCTGCAAACCTCAAAGCTGGTTAGTATTGATAAAGACATGATATATATCATCATCATCAGCTGCCTTTTAGCGACTGTCGATATACATAGACCTTCCACAATCTCATCGGCATCGCAGGGCCCGTACTGGATCTGTCTAGTTCGTAGCGCCATCTTATTTTCTGTCGGCCATGTTTTTGTATATGTTTCGTATATGTTCTCTGGGGAATCACGTTATGAATTGTGATATCCAGCCATTCTCACAACATGATCAGTCTATTGCCATTAGAGTTGTCTAAGGGTTTCTATGATGTCCTTGACGCGTTTTTTCTCTAACATACTGCACTGTCTTGTGATCTCTCCAAATGATGTTGAGCATGATTATTTCTTGTGCATATTGCATGGTTCTCAGTTTGAGGTTCAATATTTTGGTTAGGTGCCATGGAATATTGATGATATAGTAGAGTCACTTCTTTTGAAACATCTGAAACAATTTTTTTGAAATATCCTATCATTTTCTTTTATTTCCCGAATTTTGAAGAATTTTCGGTGGCATTGAGGCCAAGTTTGAAACAACGCCCCCAAATATCAATACTTGTACCCGCTATGACATGTGCAGCAATACATACTGTTGATTGATATTGATAAAGCTACTATATATATGTGTGTATATATATATATATATATATATATATATATATATATATATATATATATATATATATATATAAGGAAATTAATAATATAGTGAAGAGTCTTTAGATGTTTACATGAAAGAAACTTCTGTAAAAAACGAAAATCTTCTTCATACACTGATATAAAAAATTGAAAACATTACTACTGATGTTGAAGTAATAACACATATCAAGGAAAAATAAAGCAAAGAGTTAAAAGGGAAATAAGTAGAGAATGAAAACAACCGCGATGTTTATCAAATAAAAATGGGTAAATTAATTCATGTTCCAATCCCCAGAAACCAATTCGTGACATCAAATTATTGTGTTTCGGTTTCAACAAATGACTCGGTCATTTCCTAAAATTTGGCCCAATCAAATTTCGTGATTATGAAATCTATTCAGGGTAAACAAAAAGCAAATTATCTCCCTTTATAAAACTCTTTTTTTCATTATCTTAAATTGAAGTCACTTTAAACATGAATATAAACCATCGCATAATTTCTTATGAAGAAACGAAATTTCACATCAATGTGCGAGATATAATCATTTCCTAAGGGATCGTCTTCGCTACTAATATTTTCGATATTAACAGTTGGCTAGGAGGCAATTGTTGTTTGTTGTTGTTTTTATCGAGGAATGTCTCTGAGTTAATATGTTTATTTCTTTATATGCAAATGACTGTGAGGATCTGAAGTTTGTTTTTAGCGCTCAATCACATAAATAAAACAGTGAGAAAAATAAAAGGATCGAAAATTGTCATTTGCATTCCGATAGGGAGAATTCATTAAATGCTTTTTCAGTTCTATTACATTTACATATGGCCAACAATGTCTCACATTGGGCATCTCTTCAAGAAGAAAATTGTTTTCTTTTTTTTCCCTCCATTCCTGTTTAAGAGAAAGTCTTGAAATCACAAGGGAGTCATTATTCTACGCTGCCACCTTATTTGGCTTGAATTTTGCATAGCAAAGAGGGACATGTTGATCAGAATGTACACTCAGTGTTTCCCCAACGACTACTTCCTAATGTACCCTGTTAATCATGGGAACATTTACATGGAATTAATAGTAATGCTGAGTTATCCATGCAAATCAGTCAACCAGTAAACATCTTGGAATGCAAAATCAATATTTCTAGAAATCTTTTACTTGTACTCGAAGTGATGTGGAGTCAGCGGTCGCATCATTTCATCCATTTTGTTTTTATTAGAAACCATCAGCTAAAATTGGCGCCAAAATAGCCAACGTAGGTTTCTTTAGTTTTTTAGTTGGTCTGTCTGGCTATGTATGCATGTATTACGCGTACAGGCCGCACCAATGGATATAGAGGGCTGAATATGTTAGCGTTTACACACGATTATGTTTTTTTTTGTTTGTTTTTTTAATCCCCCCCACGTACGTTTTCAGTGCAGTGTTGAATTTTCAATATAAGTTTATCCTAAATTCATCCCTTAGTTTATGTCCGGTAGCATACCAACTTTTTTTTCTGTAAGTTCAGACTTACAGTTATAAAAAGGCTAACTCAATCATTGATCAACCCTTTTGACAATATTTTATTTGATCACTCTAACACAGCATGCTGCCAAAAGATGTTATTTACATGTTTCCGGTTGAGTTTATGTATATGGACGATTATTTTGAGCTTATACGAAATTCAGGTCACCTGAAAAAGCAAGTTTACGCTGCTAGGGAGTAGGGAGGAATGGTTTCATAGCATTCCTAATGGCATTAGCACGAAGTGAACGCAAACTCAGTCGAAGTTTTAAGTTTTCCAATTCTATTTCCTGTGTTGCTAACTGATAGGCCACTTGCATCAGAAAAAAAGCAACACAAAACTTACTAAATACCGCCCAACACACACACAGATGTCCGTCGAGACCCTGTCGTGAGGCGTTGATCAAAAAGATGTTCAAACAGTTTAATCCTCACTGGGGATTATGATACGAAAATCATTCGAAGTATACAATTTGAATACAGTCAGACATCGACTCACGGCCGACTGACTTACGCCCAATTGCAGATACGTCTCCATAAGAGCTTGAAGCCCATTAACTACGGATTACGGGAATTCGGTGCATAGCTTTATAGATTCCCAAGTAGATTGGATCACATGTTCAAATGAAAATATCGTTTGAAACCTGAAATTAATCATTATTACTACGGTTGGATTTTAAGCAAGATGTTAAACAGAAGGATAAAGATTTGGTTCAGCTAATCTGATTGACACATAGTAAGGGTTAGGTTTAGCATTCTACTTCTGCATCGTCAGCATTTTGTTTTAAAGAAATCTATTATTGAAGCTTTCCCTTTTTTTGGCGTTCTCTGTTTCTGAACTGAATTGTTGTGTTGTTGTACTACATGGCCAAGGATTTTAACTTGTGACTTTTAGGGAAAGCAAAGAGTTTAACTGAAAACGAACCATCGTCTGCATCTATAAACACCTATGTTTACTTTAGTTCATCCCATCTTTCAAATTCCTTCCCGGCATTCAATAGTCTTTTTAACCTTGCTTTGGTCTTATTTGATTTTTGTCATACTACTCTTTTAGGGCTTTTCTTTTTATATGCCCCCCCTTCTCTCTGAATTGATTGCTCAAGTTCTTGGTCCTTTTAAACCCAATAGCAGTTTATTGATAGGAATACTCTGCTCTTTCTCCTTTTTTTTTGCTTCTCTTAGAATCTCTCTCCTCCTCTCTGCCACCTTTCTCACTGCCTCTATCTCTCTCTTTGTTACGTGTTCAAACTTTTGTTTCTTTTCTTTTTCTTTCCCTCTTTCTCGCTACTGATCACAACCTCTCTCTGTGTATTACTCTGTCTTAATCTCTCTCTCTCTCTCTCTCTCTCTATATATATATATATATATATATATATGTATATATATATATATATATATTTATATATATATATATATATATATATATTTATATATATATATATGTATATGCATTTCAAAGGTTTTAGTGCTTTTCAGTCATCAGACTAGTTCATTGACGTAAATTTTCTCTCTTTTCTATCTTCCTATAGTATGTCTCTTTTTTCTCTCCTCTCCTCTCTCTTTTACCCCCCACTATCTCTCTGCCTCTCTTTGTCCCCCTGTCTCTTTCCCTCTCTATTTCTTTCTATGTCTATCTCTTTTTACTTCCTCTTCGTCCATAGACTGTGATGGGGATTCGGAAACCCCTAGGTCTCAATCTACAGAATCAGATGGACAATGCAGAAAGAAATGAGAGAGAGAGAGAGAGAGAGAGAGAGAGAGAGAGAGAGAGAGAGAGAGAGAGAGAGGGTGGAGGGGGGGGGCAAATTCTATTCGTCAATAAACTGGGGGTCGGGGTTGAAATTTGCTTCGGGTCCCTTTCGACTCAACGTTTCCACATGGAGCGTCTTCCCCTAACCGTAACCCTAACTCTTCCCGGAACTAACGAAGAGAAGAATAGGGAGTTCACCAATTTCCATACGGGGGTCAGAGAGGTCAGGGTTGCAGTGGTGTTTCGGCTCTGATGAGTGACAAGCAGCAAATCACTGCTGACAACTGTCAGTCTGTGTGCCGGGGACACATCGTGTGCAAAATCCACAGGCTACGGGTGCAAACCGATACACGTGACACAGCCACAATATCTTTGGAGATTCATCCCCCACCGACTCAGTAATCGCACGGCCATTGTGTTGTTTCCTTTGCCTCCCTCACACGGAACCAACTTCTTCTCAACCCTTCATCTTCCCCATCATCAAGGGAACCCTGATCACTTCCCAAACACACCCATTCCCATGACGATAAGCACCTCAACACCTATGACTTTTATGGAAACTTTTTGAAGTTGATACCTGATAGTCCAAGAGACACAAGATTAAGGAGGTTGCGACGATACAGTTGATGGCAATCCCGAAAACGAACTTTGCTGACTGATTTTGAAAAAATAATACCAGGAACGGAGCTCTAAAGAGGAGTACTTAGAAGGGAACTTGGGTGCCATTGTCCTACTTAAGCTGTTTATGTTGATACTAAATGGCTGCATACTCTCCAGACAGATCTTGAATATATTCGATTGACAGCATTTTTTTTTTGTAAAAGAATTAAAAAAAACAGTGTTAGTTATTCAATAGAAACAGTCATGCAACCAATGTCTTTTGGCAGTATGCCCTGTTGGAGTGATAGGTTTTAAAATTGGAAAAAAAGGATAAGTTGCCTCTCTCGTCTTTTGTTGGATAGTAATCACTGAAAAGTCCGAATTAAAAAAAACAAACAAGAAAAAACAAAACAAAACAAACGTGAATGCTGTCAGACACAAACTAAGGGATCAATTTAGCATAAAATTACATTGCAAATCGACCCCCAACTAAACAAAAAAATAGCTCTTTTTGATCATAAGAAGTAAATATTTAAATTTTCAGCACTTTAGCTCCGTTGGCACGGTCTGTGCATACATACATAAATAGCAAGCCATTTAGCCTGTTAGCTAGATCAACTTAAAAACTGAAGGAAACTATATTGACAATATTTTGACAGTTTTAGCTGACGGTTTCTAGTAATATTTAAGAACGTGCAGCACCTAACTCAGAAATGTATTTTAGAGATGACTGAACAATAATGATTTTGCTTTGGTGGAAGGAACTTGAGCAAATGATGTCCCGTTCATACAAAACTCAATGATTTTTATACCATTGTCAGGTCAAAAGCGTAAAAAAACACATTTACATAAATATAGATTTATAAATGCTGGCATGGAAATGTACCCCGGTCAACAGGAGAGGGTTCTGACATTTACAATATAGAACACTGAAGATACGTCTCTCTTTTTTCGCCTAAATCAGGCCTAAGAATTCCCCACCTAATATTTTCTTCAGTTCCAGGAGTTATAAAAACTTCGATAAAAAAAAAAACGCTATGAAGAGAATTACGCATATAAACCTGTATACAAGTACCCGACGATCAAAAAATATGCCCTATATTCTATGATTGCACTTATATACACCCGTGCATACACTCAGCTTTTTCATGATCAGACATGAAGGGTGAACTGTGTCAATCTGTGCCAGTTTGATAGAATAGACTAACGTTGAATCCGTCTAATTCTAATTTCATTTGTGTGCTTTTTATTACACAATATGCAGATTAATGCACACCTCCCTGACATGTGTCTGTTTCTAATTACACGGAAGCACATCCAATTTCAACCGAAGCATTTCATTCTTCATTAAGCTCCTTTTTCTAAATTGACACTGATTCTTTGCTGATCAAATGGTCCAGCATGTTTCATGCGCTTCGACGAAACGAACATCGCCCGAGGAAAAAAAACACTATATCAACGAAGATAAAAAAAGAGTCATCCTATAAACGAATCATACATTGCAAGTTTTCTGGTAAAAATCACAGAGAATTATACAATCATTACCCAATTTTCGAAGGTTTCCTATCATCACCATTATCATCATCATCAGACTTTTAGCGTCAATCGTGAGACATACACCTTCCCCAAGATTCACCAGACCTCTCTATCATGTGCATCGAAGGCCAATATCCTCCGAATTTGTCTCGTTCGTCACACCATCTTACTCTCTGTCGGCCATAATTTCGCATATGGTCTTTGGGGATCCATATTGTAAGACGAAATTTCCTGTGGTTGTCAGACATATTGGCTACATGACCTGCCCATTGCTATTTGTGTTTCTAATGGATTGTGTGATATCACTAACACCTGTTTTGTCTCTAATATATTTTGCTGTCTTGCGATTTCTCCTTGTGATGTTAAACATGATTCTCTCTGTTTTCGATTTCGTTCATTGTGTCTTTGTCCTCAACATGTTTGTTGTACATGACATTTGTTTTGCTGAAGTCCATGTGGAGGCCAACTTCCTTGCTTACTTCATTTAGTTCGACTAGCATTATTTAGACATGAGGAAGGTCCCCAGCAAAATGGACGATATTGTCAGCGAATCTTCAGAGGTTACTTAAGTATTTACCGTCTATTCTGAATACTTCATCCAAGTTGCAGAAGATGAACACTCTCTCATTCTTACGAAAAAGATTTTTAAAGCGAAGTGTTATAGAGACAACCTGCACTTCTCCTATCATCTCTTACATCCAAGTCCTATGTATTCCCTGTCGCTTAGCCTAACATACTGTCATCAACTTTTGAGTCTGGGAACGCTCAACAATCGTTAGCGCATACATTATTATTAATTGCTTCTTTGCTTTACGGCATTCCTTCTGACTACTCTTTTTTTATTTAAACGCTTTCCTCATGAATAGTGGAGACACCTGTAAAGCTGATTGATTCATACACAAATATGCACGTTAATTCGCAGTGACCAGAAAAAAATCAAAATAAAACAAACAGAAAAATCATGATCGTTCTGCGCCAAACCCATAAATGTATCCCCAGTGAAGACATCCCTTCGTCTGCAAATCATTTATTCTCACCTATAGATAGTCGACTGATTTTGCACATCCAATTCCAACCGAAGCATTTCATTCTCCATTAAGCTATCATTTCCGAGTCGCCATTGATACTTTGTCGATGGAATGTTCCAGCATGTTTCATTCGTTTCAGTGCAATAGACTGCGGACATAAAGAGGAAGTGAAAATTCATGTCAAAATTTGTTGTCGAGTTGACGATGCGAATAAACCAATCAAATATGTAATTTTTAGGTTTGTAACGTTGATCTCTGACTGCTGTATTAGCTGGAGAGTCATCGATTTATCGTGAACTAAAAATTCTTCCATTGATATTAGCTAAAAATGACCCAGAGAGAGCTCACCTCAACCTTCACCAACGCCATTGTCACTAAAAACTGAACAATCAGGAAACATATCCCAGACTATTATTCCATTACAAAAGCTTGTAACCATTATTATTATTATTATTATTATTATTATTATTATTATTATTATTATTATTATTATTATTATTATTATTATTTGCAATCTTACACCAGTTGCCTGGTGGTAACCGCTGGAGTTTGAGTGACAGCAAGTCTCCTCAAGTTTCCAGCCCTTCTCTCCTAGTGCTCATAGGGTGCAGTAATTCTGCAATTTACAGTTTCTCATCGGTTGCCCGGTGGTTATCGCTGAAGTCTGAGTGACAATAAGTCTCCTGAGGTCTTCAGCCAACATCTCTTCTCTCTTTCGCCTATCATGTCAGTGCTGCAACTTGCATTTCCGCTTTAATTTTCCTTCCTCAGTTGGGTCACTGTTGAAAGTTAACGTTGCAGTCCTTATATTTCTAGCACTTTCCTCAGAATCCGTGCAGTTCCCAGTAGTGCCATGGTTTGTACAGTCTCTATCCTTCCCTTAATCCCGATCTCCTCCAGTCTCATCCTCAGTGTTTTTGGGACAGTTCCCGGTGCACCAACCATGTATTATTATTATAATTATAATAGATGTATGATTTTTTTATCACATGATATCAGTTAAGATCTTTCCTACAAAACTTATTTTAATACTAATTGCTATTGAGGGATCAAACGGAATTTTTCAAGGAATAAATCAGGAAAATAAGATTGTGAATCGTTTAATTAAAAAAAATCAAGATTTGTAGTTGATTTGATGGAAAGAATTTGAAAAAAGAAATCCTCGGTCCACCCCAAAATCCAATCAATTGTTCCTTGCTCCATGAAAAACTTAATTCACTGAGAATGCAAAGTTATATATTACCACCCATAAGTACATTAATAATATGAAATTGATTATTTCTGTCACGCCATAAGGGATAATTAGAGCAAAATTCACATGGCATTGGTACAGGTGAATCTCTGGTCTATACTGTTTGCGTTTTTTTTTTATGCCCTTGCAAGAAGGATGAATTGCCTCCTGCCCCTATTGATAAAAAGTGGTCAGTTTGTAACATCTTGCTAGGGTAGGCAACTTACCTTGGAGAAAGAAAAAAAAACCTCTGAATTCAAGACCAGGCACAGAAAAATGTGGCAATGGGGGAGCTGAATTACCCACCATGGTTCCAAAAAAAACAAAATTACCAAACAATCGTCACGAAAGAGGTTGGAAAAAGGCCTCCTTCCAGCAGTTGTCCTAAAATAGCAGATGATGATGATAAAAATTTCCCCACTCTTATATCTTGGCTCACATTACTTCATCTGGAAAATCGGTCTCTCATAAACGCCAACTGTGATATTTACCAATTCATTCACTTCAAATTTAAAATCATATATTACCTTCCCTCCTCTATCTATCTATCTATCTATCTATCTATCTATCTATCTATCTATCTATATATATATATATATATATATATATATATATATATATATATATATATATCCCGAAAAGTGCAATCATCAGACCATCGACAGTCTGACGGTTGCACTCACTGACATGAAACTCGGAGTCATCATGAAGTACTGAATTTTCTATGTACACCTATTCACACATGCTCTATTCCCAATATTAAGCGCCATTCATTCATAGATGTTTCAACCCTCAAAAATAATACCAGTATATATATATATATATATATATATATATATATATTCTTCCTGTAATTTAATTCATAAAGTGAAACTCAAAGTAATATTCTAAATCTATTACAAATAAAGTGAGATATTTCAAGACTTTTCTATTTTAATTTTGATGATAACGGCTTTTAGCTGATGAAAATCAAGAATCCATTACCTCAAAATATCAGAAAATTTAATAAGATCAATAAAAAAGGGATTTATAATATAGAAATGTAAAATTCTAAAAAGTCTTTTCATTTATGCACTCAATACTTGGTTGGGCTCTTTCTACACGGTTCAGGTCAGGCAAGTTGTCTGGTCAATAAAGTACAGTAATACCATGATCAGCAAATCAGTTACTTTTAGTTTTGCTGCAGTAAAAAGAAATCAGCATCTACATAAAGCTTGTCAGTAGAAGGAAACACAATGTGCTCTCAAAGCAGATAGACGCATGCGTTGATTTTGGGCCAACATCAGCAGATGACATGGCGTCCCAAAATCATTACTGACTGATGAAACTCTAGTCTTGACTTGAAGCAACTTGGATTCTGTGTCTCTTGTCTCTGCCTCCAGATCCTTCATTTATAAATGAAATGCAAAATTTACTTTCATCTGTAAAGAGGATTTTGGACCATTGAGAACTCTACCATAATATTCTAGTGCTTTGAGATGCACTTGTATATATGTGTGTGAATATATATGTATATATATATATATATATATATATATAGAGAGAGAGAGAGAGAGAGAGAGAGAGAAAGAGAGAGAGAGTGAGAGAGAGAGACTTATAAAACTTCTATTTGAAATGATCTGTTTTCACACGGTGAACGTAGATAGAATAAGCAATTAAAGAAATAGGAGCTGCTGCAGTAATCGAACCTGCAATCGATAAGGTAGCCACTTCAAGGAAGCGTTGCTCGTACCATTGAGCTAAACAGCCACCAGTAATGCAAAAGCCAAAATAACTGTTTTAATTTCAAATTATCATCTTATACATTCTGTCAGATCATACATCCATTTCTTAACATAACTGTCGCGTTGAAAGAAACAGAGAAGACCAGAATTTGGCACCAAAGATCAAGTCCGAATTTTTAAAACTCCAAACTAAGCTCAGTTGATTAGTTTTGGTAATGATCTGATAATACTATTGTACTTTTAATACATCCTAATATATAACAATAATATCATGTAAATGATATAGCAGAGTCATAGATAGTATTTAAACGTGTATCCGAAATATGCTTTGTTGTAAAGGTTTATCAAGAAACGAAAATACTTTTGATATCCAGTAATACAAAGTAAAAGCTTCTCAGCTTGATCAGGACGTCCGGGTTTCTGCTCGTGCACACGATATACAGTAACGCTTCTATTCACTACAGACATGGCATTTTAGCACAGACAGTTTCACATTCGGACCTCTGTTACTCACAACAAAAGCTCAAAACCTGGAGACATATTTCGATCATTTGCCAATGTCCAAAGGGGGGCGCCAGACTATAAACTGGTGCCCATTGTCGTCTAGTTTGTGTCTTTGGCGTGGTGTTTGCATCTAGTGTTTCGGGGTGGCGAGTTGGTTAGGCGCTGGCGAAGAGTCGGTAACCATGATGGATTGTTTGACATTCTAATATGCCAACACACGCAGAATGTCACCATTGTATCGTTTTTCTCTTGTCACTAGTAAAACTCACAGACAGTGATTTGCATGGGAAATAACCATAAAAAAGACAGACCTTAGAAAAATAAAATTTGCATATGTCATTCGGAATCTGGCTGTCCGGCGAGAAGTGTTCAAAGATATTTATTGCAGATCTCACATGTGCAAGACTGACCGCAAGGGGCAAAAACAGAAAAGATTAACATTAAAGAGATTTGCTTTGCTTAAGAGACAAGATTCAAGATTTTCTCATTGTTGATTTTAAATGAAAATATCAGATAGTTCCACCATCCTTAGGTACGTATCTGTGATTTCCAATTTCAAAGGGACTTTAAAGGAAGTAGTTGTGACATTATTTGTTGTAGCAGTAGTAAAAAGAGGAAGGTGAGGATGGTTCACCCGAAAATCTGACGATTAAAAAAAATCAGTAAGTTTAAATTAGAGTAACTGTACAATTTTTATCAATAATTTTATCTGCAGTCTCAGAGTATGGTTATTTTATTTGATAAGTAGGCTTTATATGAGAAAATAAATAATATTTTTTGCTATAAAGTTGGCAAGAATTTGGAAGGTTTAGCCAATTTTAGCCATTTATGAAGATTGTTTCAGCTATAATAAGAAACAATATTTGACAACGCAGTAAAGACAAACACTTGATACGTCATCTATTGGTCAGAATAAAATCACCCATTAGGTTCATTCATCTTTCTATTGTCTATAGTAACTGGAACCGATTGATCAAAAACGTGAACAGTGTTTGGATACATCTAAAAACCTCTGCTAGCCTCTATACATTGATTCTGTTTTGTTAGTAAGTCGTCAATCCTCTTCCAAAAAAAAAAAAATGTTCATTCAAAAAACCCAGGAATTCATTGAAGCAGGAATATTATCTATATTTATTCATGTATCATTTGATGAAACATTATCCATCATTCTTAGCATAAGGTTGGCACAAAAATACTTTTTTTTTTCGTTTCTCGCAATCAACTTTAAAGCGGTATATCTCAGCTTACAAAAAGTAAATGATCGAAATAAGAACCTTCATAATCTACACATTTTGGCCAACTAGAAAAAAGTCCATTAACTCCGAAAGCATAGAATTCTTGGGTCCTTGAATCAACGGATTCTTCGAAGGCGATTTGAATTTCTGTTGAAGTTGTTGAAAGTCTTCACTTGCAGAAAGTGGTAGAAATTCTCGAGAAACTGGAAGTCGGTCGGAGAGATGTCTGATGAATAAACTGGATTTGGTAAAGTTTTATAGCCTAATTGAATTGCGAAGGTCTACCCCAATAGTGGTCCTCAATTTCATCAATCACAGAAAGAAGTTTACATCTTCGAGACTCCAGTGTCAATTTCGAAATTTTTGGAACTAATGTTGAATTGTACATTCATTGACGTTCCCCTGGACAAATACTTGGTTGGTATTGCAAGTAGTTTCCGTTGCTTACGTACCATTTTCAACTCATGCAGCCAAATTGCTCAAGTTTACTTCTTTTTTATCTTTGATTTTCCATTCTCAAATAAACCAGAATAGACAGTGTAAAGAAATGATCAGCTTGAATGAATAAAGCCAAATTCATGTGTTGAAATGGTATATTACATGAACATAGTTGAATAATAGATTTTGAAATTACCAAAACACCAGCATAATATCAATCTTTGACCTGTATTTTTTTCCTGAAGTTGCTTTTATCAGATTGTGCGTCTATCAGTGTGAGGGTGAGTTTCAAGGTATGATTAAATTTTCTGACAATCGTGGAGTTCTCGTAGCCATGTCGTTAAAAGCAGTAAATACAGTCAACCAGGCTTCCCTGAGGTACAAGGGACTTGGGTTTGAGTCTCATCAGGAGCATATCTTTTATTTCAAATCAGTGCTGTTAACTTATTATCACAAATTAACGTCGTCAGTGAAGATGCCCACCTTCTGTCTCCATAAACGGTGGAACGACACTGGGGTGACCCCAAAGGGCACAAGCCTCGGCGAAACGTGTGGAAATCTTAGGATGTTTAGTAAACAGAACACACCGCTTGGTGTCGCTGATGTAGTCCAAAGGAAGGAGGTGAGCTACACTAATGACAATAACTTGGCAACAAGAGTTGTCTCGAGGACCTCAAATATGGCATCGAACCACCTCAAGGAGGCTCCAGCTCTGGTCTGAAATTGGAGTTGTTGTTCTCCTATACTGGTTGCCTTTCTAAGTCTTTACTCAATCTTTACTGCTTAATTACCGATCGCTGGAGGAGAACAGATGGATTCATGCCTCTCCCATTAGTGCGAAGTGAACTTGGACAGTCAAGGCTAGAGTTTAAAATCAGTTCGCCGATCCCATGGACAACGCTGTTAAACGCTACGCCACTCTCGACTCTAACATTTGTATCAAAATAGTAAGTTATGCCCTTACACTGGCTATGGCTTCAGTCGTCTGTACTTGGGCTTCACTAATTACGTTATTAATTAGAATGCCCGTTTTTGCAGTATATGAACCAGCTTTTGGGACAATGTGTACCCGAAGTGGTATCACTCCCTTCACCCTGTCTACGTCTATACGAACCGAACAAATCACTGTAAGCAATTAAATCGATAGACTGATAATGTTTCATGAAACAAAGTAAAATGTTTTTTCGTCATGTGTTTTCGGTGTCTGACTGATCACTCGAACGGTCTGTATTTATTACAGCTGTTTTGATGGACCATTCACTTCTCTCCCCTCCCTCTAGCCCTGTCCCCGGGGCTAAACGGGGAAATTATTCAATATCAAACAAAAATGCAACCTTACCTAAACGACCCAATATTTGCTTTGTGATAATTGAATCAAACTCTTGTCGTCGCCTGATTCACTTTTGTTATGGCAATTCCCAAGGTTCTTGTCGGCCAATATGATTAATTGATTGTTTATAGCAGCGATTTTCAACCAATGTTAGTGTGCCGCGAAGCATCTGAGGGTGTGCCGTAGGGAGTTTTTAGGAGGATCGATCCTCCCCCGAACATGGGCTATGGGACAGTGGTTCTAGCATGGATAGGACAATGACATTTGAATACGTTTTGATATTCCTGGTACTTTTAGGGAACGCATCGAACTCTTCTTTTCAATGATGCAATAAATAAATGTGCTGTTCATGAAAGGCCCAAACGGCAGTTATAAATTCTCTCCTGAATTCCATAATGTCGAACCGACAATGTCATATTATTTCTTAATGAATAGCATCTTTTTCAGTGGCATCTGATGTCAATATATAGTTATAACAAATATGCACAAAATATTCAAAATCTTTTGAAAACTATGATAAACAATATACTTTCGACAATAAAATTAATGAATTAAGAGTTTGTTTAACGTAATAAGATAATTATTATCATTCATTTTCTTTTAAATTATCAAATCTATCCTTAAATACTGTAGGTGTGCCTCAGATATTTTAGTGTCTGGATCACTGAGTCTTGAGATGAAGAAGATTGAATTTCACTGGTTTATACGCTTGAGGTGTGAGTGGTGTATCTTTTGCCGGTGGATTTGGCGAAGAGGGTTCGAACTCCGATGAAGTTCAAAACTTCTTTAGTGAATGGCATGAATCCATCTTTTCTCTCCAACTCCAGTTTTTGATAAAACGGCAGTGCAATCTGTGTAATCTAGCCTTGAGAGGCAACCAGTGTATGAGAAGGACGACTTCGAAGCGTGAAGAAGCAACAGGAAAAATTCCACTATACCTTCCAATATATATATATATATATATATATGTATATATATAGCTTCATATTCTAGTGAGGACAATTACTGTAACTTTTGTATTGTATATAGAATAATCAAAAATCATTGAAAAATCATTTTTTAGTATAAATGCACTTGTTTATTAAAATGAACTAAGCCTTTGCATATCTTAGATAAATTTTGTAAACTTGTGTATAAGAAGCACTCGGTCATGATTCAAATCACTGTAGGGAAATTCATTCATTTATTTCGATGAAATAAGCTCGGGCGTATTTCTAACATAAATTTTCGTGAATATCTAAGACTTGTCAATTTAGCTCATTTGTACGTTGATTGTGCTTTAAAATCACGTTTGGGAAAAGTAACTTTTAGAGATGTATTTATCAATCATAATGAAATTAGCCCTTTCATACTTCTAACAAAAAATTTTGATAGATACGTAATACTTGTCAATTTAGCACAGTCGGTAAGAGACACAACTATCAATCAGTTGGTCGTGATTCCAAAACACGGTTTAGGAATGTTAATTTTTACTCCCTTTGGGTCGGTGAGGATTGCTCTTGTTATGGTAGAAGAACAAAGTGAGCCATAGGTTCGGACTGGGTTGTGGCAAAAACTCTATTTAAGGAGAACGTGGGTTTTTACAATGACAACTTGAGTATCTTATTCAATATGCCAGCAGTTAAAAAATCGCTGATTTGAAAGATCATTTAGTGACGCTGAACCACGGCTGACATTAACAGTTTGTTGGCAATGTTGTCTCAATACTACCATGTCAAACTCCCTCTTTCATTCCTTTCAAAATTTTCGTTTTAAATATCCGAAAGTTTATCAGGATAAAACCTCCCAATCTTACTGGTTTTCTCTGAAAAACTCATCCATTATTCGAACAGATAGATTGATAAGAAAAAAGAAAAGAGTAAAGACATGTCGACCTTCGAAAAGAGACGCTGGAGCCATAAATTAATGTTCTGTCAGGAACAATGGTTAACACTTTTCGGTCATAAAGACCTTTTTTATTTTTTCAAACTGAAATTAATACTGGTCTCTCTGTATTTTTGCGCTCACTTGAATATATATATATATATATATATATATATATATATATATATATATATATATATATATATTATATATATATATATATATATATATATATATATACTGAAGTGCGTGCAAAAATACAGAGAGGCCCATCTTAATTTCGATAATAAAAGAGGTTCTTCTGGGTCCTAAAAGGTAAAATACATATATGTATCTATTTTTGAGCTCACGTGGACATATATCGATATCGATATCTATCTATGTACATATCTATATATATATTTATGCATGAAATATATGAATATACTATGTGTATGTGTGTACATCTGTGCATACATGCATATAGATTATATTCAGATATATATGCTAATGTGTATACATGAAAGAAAAAAAAATATATTGATATGTATATAAAGACAAAAACAAATCTCCCATATATATGTATGAGGAGTGTTTAAAATTTTCGGGCCCTTCATTCATACTTTATATTTTCAAATTGAAATTTATTCAAGCGTAATTGTGTTTTGCACTCACTTTATACATATGATGTTATAATAATTGAGTCTTTTTAGTAGGAACTGTTCTTAGCTAAGCAGCGGACCTAGTTACCTAGAAGCATATCGAAGGGCTCCAGATCATAGAAATAGATAAATAAATAAATGTTGTTTGGGGATCAAATATGAAACAGCCTATGTGGGTCCATATCCGTGTGTGTGCCTAAGTGGGTGCAAAAATACACACGCACACACACATGCACACGCACGTATATATGTGTATTTGTGTGCGTGTGCATGTGCGTGAGTACATTGGAAAATTAAGGCAGTTTTTGGAGGTACCATTTCCCGTATACATCAAAACTGATGAAGATCGTTCACCTCAATGTATACTCAGGTATTGAGCAAATGTCTGGGGAAGATCTATCACTAACGACGGACGTTAAGAGACTGGTGACGATATTGATGATGACGAATCTACAATCCGACGGCACCCACCTCCTCAATTCTGATGAACATGATCACTCAAGGCTGTCTAGGATTTCTTGATTTTAGGGACTTTTTGTGCTAAGTTCGATTTATAGCGCTAGATAAAGATGGCGCCAAATATAAACACCCGGCTTCCGCATGTTTCATTGTTTGGTAGTATTGTATGTCTATGTATGTCTGGTGTAGAGTACAGGCCTGTGAGTGGGCTCAATAGACCATTACCATATAGTGTAAGTTCCTTCCACACTGGGTGCCACATGTAATCTAGTGGCAAACTTAAATATTTATGACACTTGCAAACCACCCTCTTGTGACTACCATATCAGTTGTTGATATGGATTATTGTTACGCCTACTGAGAACTTTGACAGAAGGATGTTATGTCCGACCCGAACGAACCAGCTAATACGATATAAGATATTACCACGAAAGAAAAACAAGCGTAGGTTTCCTCTGGTATTCAAAAGTTTGCTTTACGCCACTTCTTTTATATAACTACGGGTTTCCCCGGCGATCCGAACTGATACAAAGTGAAGAACCGATTACCGTTGATTTATTCGGGAAACAATTTCGGAAGTATACGAAG
>OY735236.1:21946652-21959152 GCA_963457665.1 Thysanoteuthis rhombus | reverse complement strand
AATGGAAAAAAATGGTGATCAATGGATAACTTACTTCTTTAGCATTTTGTTGGGCGGTGATGACTGGAATGTCTGAATTAAAAGACCCCCCCCCCAAAAAAAAACTAACAAACAGGAACGCTTTTCGAGACATAAACTAAGGGGCCAATTCACCATAAACTTACCTTGCAAATTGAACCCCTTTAAAAACGCTATTTAATGGGGAAATTTTAAAAGAAAAACTTATTCAAGGCTTAATAATGAGCAAGTATTTATATAATCAATCCTTTAGCATCATTACACAACATTAACATACAAAGACAGACAGCCAGACGAGTAAAATAACTTAAAACTGAAGGAATTTGAATTGATTATGTTAACTGTTTTGGTTGACGGTCTCTAAGAGATGAATTTCAAGAAAAAACAAGTAGGTCAACTTATGTGATGAGAATTGTTGTTTTTGTTTTTGTTTTTCTGTCTGTAACAGTAGATTCTTCAAATTGAAGTAACAATTTTGCTGATAAAAAAATTCCCCTACCCACGATTGGTAACAATTACAGTACTTACTTTTAAAAAGTAAATGATCTAATAGAAATCCAAATATATCTGTGAATTTTTTCTCTCAGGAATCACTTAATAAATAAATAAACTTTCTCGTAGAGTAATGGTTAAGACACCTGCCTCACTAGCAGAATGATCGATCCCTGGTATGAGTAGAAAGCGTGAAAAACTTTACGATAATTTCTTGTGTACTCAGTAGCTAACTGAATACTCTCTAAGCTTGGTGATAAGGGTGGAGATATCCCTTCAATGAATTTACATCCTTCCAAGTGAATAGTCATAAAAACCTGTTGGTATAAAGTCCTGGTCACGACCAGACTTGAGACTTGCAAGGATCACTAAGCTGATACATGCAACAGAAACTGATACTTCGTCACCGGCCGCTCATACTCCATTGGGAGTTGTCTTTTAAGAGACGAGATACTTTACCTTAACTTGATATAGTCAGTGCCTCTCAAGTTCCGGGTTACTTTAACTCGAGTTTGCAAGTAATGGAAACAAAATAAACAGTAAAACATGATCAATAAATATACAATAGATAACCGTATATCAAAAAGATTTATCAGCGTAGCCTACACCTGTGCAAGATCTAATTATCTAGAATGGTATCTTATATCTATCTAAAATAATCTAGAAAATAGATCATTTACCGATAATTATCAAAAAAATAGGTCTTTTTTAAAAATCTATAATTGTCTAAAACATACCAGCGTAAGATTTGGTCATTGTTAGTCCAAAATAACCATTGACCCCCCAAAATATACTTTTTTGAAAGAAAACCCCCAACATTTTTTGATGGTACCTAGTGATGTACTCATGCAAATCCACAAAGTTTGAAGCTCCTAAGATATGCCAAGGAGCAGAAACGAGCAAAGAGAGAAGAATCCGTAGCCCACTTGTCTGGTTGGTCGAGTGGACCATTTCTTTTTATAGAAAAATATGCGAATACCCAATGTTATATGATAAAGAATAATTAGAAGAAAGCAAGTCTGGTTAATCTATCAATAAAAACTGTCATGTGACCAATGTCTTATGCAGCATGCCATGTGATCCCAGCTGGTAAAGTGAGACAATCTTTCAGATCTATTGTTAAGAACCATCAAAACAAAAACTGGACTTGTCTCTCTCGCTATTCATTCCATAACAACTTAAAGATACATAGCCAGCCAGCCAGCCAGCCAGCCAGATCAATGTGAAAACTGAAGAAACCTATACTGACAGTTGTGTGACAGTTTTGGTTGACAGTTTTCAATATTGAATCGAGACAATCGTCTCACTTTTCCTGCTGGAATCGCAAGAATTTATCTATAACCTATTTGTCATGAAAATCAGCATACGAGCATTCCTTTGAATTCAACCCGTTTTCTTACTTTGGTGTGAACACCAACCGTTAGCAATGGTGGGAAATTAACCAGTATTTTAGCTGTCAATTTAATTTCATTGTTTTATTCACAAATTTGCATCAGGTTTACGGAACGTTACTTCATCATTTTTCTCTAGATTTTACAATACACACCAAGACACACGCATACACGCACACACACACACACACACTCTCTCTCTCTCTCTGTCTCTCTCTCTGTCTCTCGTCTCTAACTTTAATTGGAAATCATCTCCACGGCCCAATAAGTGGATATTACCGTTTCACGCTGGGATGGTGTTCAATTAACGAAACTCTTGCTTACCGTTCAATCAGCCATCGAGAAAGCAACTTTATTGTTTTCCCGCGCTTTTTGCGAGAAGAAAGGCTCCGCAGAGCGTGGAAACACGATTCTTTATCTTTTTCCCGCCTTCTATTGTTTTGCAGAAATAAAAACCGTTTTTATTACTCGATATGCTCTGTTTTCCTTTTTCTTTTTGTGCTCTTTCAGTCACCTGACATGTCTGAAGTATGCATTATCCTCGCCTCTTTTTGCAATCAGTGTGCACATGTATCCATGCACCCGCGAGTATGGCTGTATGTGTGAGCAGAGGAAGTATTCTCACGACTTTACACGTAATAGCTGAAAATAGTTGTGCAGTCGCTCACTTTTTTTAAACATTTGACTGACCTTTCTTTCCATATATATATATATATATATATATATATATATATATATATATATATATATATATATATATATAATCTACCGTTATTACAAGGTGAATGCATCACCTGGTCTACACCACGTAAATAAAATAAGCAATCAAAGATTGTCCTACAGTAGCTCCATTTCCTTTAATTGTTTATCATATTCACGTTGTCTAGGCCAAATGATATATTCACCATGTAATAAATGAAGATCCTTTCAAATATGTTATAACACACACACAAATATATATAAATATATATATATATATATATATATATATATACTAAACTAATAGAGGATGCAATATGATATAATATAATGTAATGCCATATCTGTGCATGATACATTCAATTCTAAATGTTGAGTTAGTTTATAGTATAGCTCAACAATACAATGGAATGAGGTTTTGCTACACAAATACGTTTATGTTTCTCTCCTGTTGGGGTTTCCCCAGGCGAACGATGCTTTTTATTTCAGATTCCTGTTTGAGACATTTTTTTGGCGTGCTTACTATCCTAAGTGGTAGGGCCTTTCTTTCATTTCGTTTGTTTTTAAGTGATTGGCTATTGTTTGCTATATTTTGCTTTATTCAATGGGATGCGTGTCCGTTGGTGGTTATAAATTACAAACCAGGGTTATGGTGTAAGTGTTCACATAATCCGTAAGTGGTGATTCTATTAGTTCATTTTGTCATAAAAACTGAACTGATAGAAACACCACTTAGTGATTTTGACGGATTTATTAGTAACATCTAAATACTCCAACATCTAGATGCTTTATTCTTAGATGCTTTCCCGGTGGAAAACGCCAATGATGTCATAAATAGAATTTAATCTGACCAAATTTTAACGCTAAGGTTGTGCGGTTATTGACTGTGATGGCGAGTCTTATTCTTGTTGCTTTTATGGCAATGCCCAGGTTGTCTTACAACGATATTTAAGTGAGTTGTATGGATTGGAAATAAACAGCTCAGGTTAGTCACTCGATAGAAACCGAATGTGGCCAACTTCTTCTAGTTGTAAGCTGTGTGCTTTTTAAAAAATTGGAAAAAGTTGTGAACAATGAATGAGTTACTTCTCTTGTATTTTGATGGACAGTGATCACTGAAAAGTTTCAATTAAAAAGACAAACGAACAAGCGGACACAAAGTAGGTGATCAATTTTGCATAAATCGTCATTGTAAACTGATCCCTAATCCACAGAAAACCTACTATGATACAAAATTTCGGAAAAAAACTCAGCAGAAGCCGTTTAGGAAAACATAATTAGGAGTGAATGTCTGATTTTTCATCCCCCAAGCTCTACTCGTGTGGCCTATACACATGATACATACATAGCCATCCATCCAATAGGACCAACTTGAAAAATGAATATACCTTTGTTGGCAATTTTGTGGACAGTTTTGGTTGACAGTTAGCGAAAGAAACGAGATTCCAACACGCATACCGTATTCTTTGAAACACATCGGGCATCTATTAACATAACTATTCCTTTTCTAATTCATTCATCCGAACCATTATGTTTGATTATAATCCAGTGGTACTAGTCTAGGAGAAATATTGAAAAGACAGGTCTAGTTAGTCACTCAATAGAAACTGTCAAGTGACCCGTGTCTTCTAGCTACATGCTGTGTTGGGGTGATCCATAAGAAAATTCGAAAAAGGGATGATCAATAAATATTACTTCTCATGCCTTTTGTTGGTCAATCATAAATGAAGTTCGCATGTTCAAAAAACAAGTATGAATGCTGCCGAACACAAATTAAGGGATCAATTTAGCATAAACTTGCATTATAAATTGAACCCCACCAACTAAAAACTGATTTGAGGTAGGGATCAAAAATGTTTTCCTAAGCATAATAATAAGTATATGTTCAAATTTTTCTTTCCTTCAGCTCCATTGGTGTGGTCTAAACATACGATACTTACATAGATAGCCCGCCAGACCAGCTTAAAAACTGAAGAAATCTATGTTGACAGGTTTCGTTAACGGTTTCCATAGCTATCTCAAGCAATTGAAATGTTAGTAACATGGATATCGAATTACCGTAGTCCCAGAAATGGCCCACCCGACCAATCATAGAAATAGACTACAGATTATTCTTTCTTGACTTGTCTGTGTTTCCGGGTACTCCTGATCACACATTTTGGGCAACAACCTTAAAAATCTGTATGAGTACACCACTAGGGACCTTTTAAAAATTCCCTCTTTTTTTCTAGACGTGCTTTGGGGGACTCTGTGGTCATTTTGGACCATCAATGCCCACATTTTGTGCTGGTATTTTTTCGGATAATTTTAGATGAACGATGTATTTTAAAAATAATTTTTAGATAATTAGTTCCAGTGCACTACTGGGACACATCCATGCAAGGTACGGGTATAAGATATAAATTCTCAGTCAATTATGCCAATATAACAATTACTTGAAAACTTCCCTACTCCCCCCAAATAGATGCTTACCTGAGAGATACCCTGGACTATTATCACAGACATCAAACAGGCTTAAATTCGCTTTGTATGTAACTACCGAAGTGTGAACTGAATGCAGAGTGGACTTTTGAAACAATACTTCAAGGGCATTGCTCTTAGCAACTCAGATCTATACATCCATAAAGGGTTTATTATCTCTACTTATATATGATATCACAATAGGGTGGGTGAGAATTAACTCCCTATCAGACATTCAGAACGAATCCCTGACCTTACACCCTGTGACTTCTTCCTGTGGGGTGGGAAAAGGAGGTGTTCTGCACAAAACAGAGCAGGTAAATTCTACCCTTACGAGTCCCAGAATGAAGCTAGATTGACTACAATCGACCAATGAATAATGCACTTATTACTGACATCGAATAGGCAGATTCTATTTTCTATATCGGCTACCTCTTTATTGAAAAATGTTAGTGATTAACCTCCTAACAACGGGTTACTATTCTGATATCTATGAAAGCGGCATTTATCTCTACGGATACATGGAACCACTATAGCCTATTATTTCAGTGTTTATAACCGAATTCAAAACAATTTGTATATTTATGCAACTATTTCATCTTGTACTTACTTCAAAGGATTTGATGGAAACTAAGTGCTTAGTTAAATATCGTTATGATCAAATCCTCGAATCTATGGTTATCACCCCATATACAAAAGATTTGTGCACTTTGGATCTTTTTCTATACATAAGTGCGTTACATTTTCCCGGATTACAATTATCTCCTAGCGATCAAAAGGTTCCACAATTCCTCAATAAAGAGGCATCATATTTTTTCAGTTTTTAAGTGGGTCTGGATGGTTTTGTATGCATGTATGTATATATCACTCGTACAAGCTGCGCCAATCAAGCTAGAGGGCTGAACACTCTTTATTATTTCATTTTGTTTGAAAAATGTTTTGGGGGGGATGGAATCAATGTGCCATTAAAGTTTATGCAAAATGCTACATTTCTAAGTGATCATAACCGAACAGAAGACGAGAGAAGTAACTTATTCATTGATCAGCCGTTTTTCCAAATCTTGAATTGATCATCCCCAACGCAACATGCCATCAAAAGACGTTGGTCACGTGACGATTTCTGTTGAGTGACTAACCAGATCTGCTACCCAATATTTTCCATTGCATGTTCCACTTCTGATTGGAGTTACATCCCAATTTTCTCCCTGGTTGAACATTTTTCCCACTTCAAGTGACACTCGTTTGAGAATTACTGATATAGATGCTTCCGTGCAATCACAGTTCCTCTGTCACTATACTCAAGACCTAATCGTGTTGTCAGTTCTCCTGGTCCGACCACCGAAGTTAAGCAACTTTGAGCCAAGTCAGTACCTAGATGGGTGACCATTGGGGAATACCAGTTATCATACACTACTGAGGATCATTATGATGCGTGGTGATCCGGTCAATTCTCCTAAGAAAGGGATTGATCTCTACGTTACGCTCAATAACGCAAACCAGAACCTTTCCTCCTGAACTCTCCGACTGACCTAGCTGCAAGCGACAAGTAATGAATACATTCATTAAACCTCTACACCCATACTTGCATCATGCACTCATTGACCTGAAAAGCACTCATTGACCTCTTTGCTAGGTTTATTGGCGATGGCGTCATTGATAAGTCATCATTCTCATACAGAAATGGTTATTGATCCATGATGGCTGTGACTGATATCACCAGGCTGATGGTTATATTGAGTAAGATTCAATCTGCAGCCTGACCAGTACCTTGGATCAATATTCCATCTATTTTAAGGTGGGATTTGATTACGCCGGAGACAAATATCGATTACGTTCCCTTTCTTCCCCATAACAACGCTATTCTGATCTCATTATATCATCGTTTATTAATTATAGTTGGTATTTCTCACAAACGACATTGGTTTCTTTTTCAGTTCAATTAGATTTCTTCAAAGACACAACAACCGAAATCGAAAACGCAGAACTGGAGAAAGTAGACCATGACTTAAACCTGGGATAAAGAATCTCCATGAAATTCTCAAAAGAAAAAGAAATCAAGCAGAAAATTACACTAGGCTGGTAAGCTTTCGCTTGAACAAGCTCGACATTCAAGAACAAGAAAATCACACTTGTCCTAAAAAGAAGGGTATACAACAAACGCATCCTCCCGATAGTCACCTATGGTGCTGAATCATGGATTATCGATAAAAGACAGACACTCAAACTGAGGACCAGGCAACATGCACGAGAGAGAATCATGCTCAACATCACCCAGAGAGATCACAAGGCAGTACAGAATATAGGAGAAAAGACAGGAGTCTGAGATATAGAAACAATTAAACTTATATGACAATGAGCTGGGTATGTTGCAAGAATGTCGGACAACCGCTTGAGATCACAACTTACAACGCGGATCCTCACAGATCATTTGCAAAATTGTAACTGACAAAAAGTAAGATGGCATGGTGAGCTAGATGAATTCAGAAAGTACTGGCTCCACCATTTCCATGGTAGAGAATTCTGGCTAATCTTTGGGATGGTCTTTGTCCAAC
This sequence comes from Thysanoteuthis rhombus, assembly GCA_963457665.1. Taxonomy (NCBI): domain Eukaryota; kingdom Metazoa; phylum Mollusca; class Cephalopoda; order Oegopsida; family Thysanoteuthidae; genus Thysanoteuthis; species Thysanoteuthis major. The sequence continues at coordinate 21,951,540 of OY735236.1, read as the reverse complement.
GACCGACAGTTTGGAATAAGTTGCCTAGTTAAAATAGCAATAATGTACCCAGTTTTAAAAAAGTAATCTAGATAAGTTTAAAAATCATGGAGAGGTCATTAGCTTACGAGGAATTTTTTGAATTTGTCGGATGAGATTTTCAAGAAAGTCTGATCTGTGATTTAAGTTAAATAGTAGATTTAAATGTGTTTTTGAAAATGCTGTATTTGATAGTATTTGCACATCGTTCTAGGCGTTTAAAGTTGCATATGTCGTTATAACTAAGCTTGTATTAGTAATGGATTTTCATTGGTTCTAGCTGAGCTGGTTTCTACCAATCAGAAGTAAATTTGTAAATGTTTGCACAAGTCTAGGAACGTTTACTGAATATTGACGGTTTAACAATTGAGATGTTGAAAATAACTTAAACAGCTGTAACATGTATATCAAAGGCATTCATCAATAAAAAAAAACAGTTATACAAGATGGGTCTACATTTGTAACAATTTGAAGTTTTAAATTTATTTTTTGATTTTAGAATTTTACAAGCTGCTTAAGAAAAGATGTCTAAAAACACTGAAGCAAAAAGGAAAAAAGTCCATTTTCATAATTGATTATTTTGAAGTTAATGCATAACTATTGTGCATAGTTGAGAATGCTGAGCAAGGTATACTAAAATGATAGATAGATTAAAGACAGGGTTTAAAATGCTGATCTTCAATGCAAACATGTCATAATCATTTGGAAGTCTGGTGCTACACTATCTCACGAACCCCTTTCCTTTCATGCAGGATGGGTCATCCAGTACTAGATAGGAAATCGATAAGCCTGTTAGCACTTCTACAGGTACGGTATGATTTGATTACGCCTGGCACAGATATCGATTATGTTCTCTTTCTTCCCAACAGTAACACTTTTGAATACCCTTTGTTCATCAATTAACATGTTAGGGGTAGCTGAAAGATTTATGACAAAAAGTTCGCTTATCTTGTATTGCGAGGTTTGCAATGGAGGTAACAGAATTTTGGTGTCATCACTTTCAGCCTCTAATATTCTTAATCTTAATCAACTCTCAAGGGAGGCAATAAGAATTATAATAAACCCGAAGATTACCTCCCTTGGAAATTTATTTATTGGAACTAACACAATTTAAACGAAAATTTGAAATGGTTTATTGTAACGTGCAAAATTAAATTTTTTAAAAATAATTTATAGGAACGAATTTGAATCAATAATTTATTGGAACGAATAACTATAATCCTAAGCTTCACCGAGGATTCAACGTAATTTGATTTTAATTCAATTTCAAGTAGAATTTGAATATTACCTTCCTTAGATACACGAGAATTACCACTCTTGACAGTTGATGGATCATGCGAATATAAGACGCTAAAAGTAAGTATAACCAATGATTTTTACGGCAACTTCTTTGATAAATCAAGTCTGTTATGATTCCTAGTTTATCCATAGAGTAAACCAAAAACCAATACAGCAGTATTTAAATGATTTTGCAATTGTACTTCAGGAAAATATTATAAATATTGTGACTGTGGATTTCCTTTTTTCATATTTGACCAGACTGATCCCGGATTTATACACATTTGAAAGAAAACCAAATAAATAATCGAAATAAGGAGATTGCTTTATACTTACCATTTGGTAGTTATCTCCCTTCAGAAATGTTCTAGACATAATATACAGAACATCATGTAGCGTATTACATGGGTACATTAAGCCTGCAAAAATCTACACGTTTAATAAATGAAAAATTCACTGAACACTCACATATGTTGTGTTACAACTCATCAGTGTGGCAATAGACTATCCAATATCCCTCAAGTACTGCGAAGTAAGATCGAAACTTTCTATTCTAACCAAGGGGCTGACATTCTACTCCTGCCCTACGTAGAATTGGACGGTCAGTAGGACCGAGTTAAGTGATATATTTACTTACGCACGATTCCCCATCCACCAGAGTGCTCCATTCCAGATTTGGAAGAGCAATGCATGAAAGCTCAAAATGGATGAGTGCCCTAATTGAGAGTGCTCAACCCTAAAGAAGGGAGCGTTAATTATAACAATAATAAATAATTAATAATTATATATATATATATATATATATATATATATATATATATATATATATATATATATATATATATATATATATATATATATATAATTGAAAATTATGTCATTTTACATAGGAACTTTTTCAAATGATCTCCTGTCATTACACTGTTGATATATAATTAGCCCTAGAGAACGTAAATAGAACAAACAATTAAAGAAAATGGCTTTGAAGCAGAAATCGAACTCGTCCCCGATAGGATAGCTGCTTTAATAGAACAATACTCTTCTAATCGAGCGTAACAACCACCAGTAATGCTTTGGCCCAAATAAAAGCTTTTTATTAACGTTATCTAAGGCGAGATATCCATTAACCATGTATAATGGGAGATTATTTCAAATTAGTTCCGATATAATATAACGCAATTTATAATCATTCTGTTGGATCATATAAATGTGTGTGTATGTGTTTGTGTGTGCTAATCTCTGGTGTTTTTATTTGTATACGACAAATACTTGGGTGTGCATATGTGTATCATAAGCAATAATTTTTGTATATACTATTTAATCATGTTAATTGCAAAAATTGCTCCAGATGTTTTAAACGTTCATGTAATCCAGAACCCCCAAGCAAAACAGATCTTTCTCAGCTTTGAAATCGGGATTTTTGAATGCATTAGCTGACTGATTGATGCATTTAGACCAGCGAAGAATATCGTTGGCAAGTTACCTTGCTCGATACATCACCGTTATGTACTAACGTTACAACGCCTATTTTAAAAGTTGAAAAGTAAAAAAAGCAATTCACATACAGAGATTTTTTTTTTACTTCAAATTTTTAGGGTTTCTGATCTTGACAATGCATAATTGTATGGCCAAAATAGTTTCGACTCATTGAATCTGGACATGCACCTTTTTTGTACGTAAACAACAAATTTGACTAAAAAAAGAAAACACAATCTGTACCTCTTCATTTTCTCATTTGGCCTCTTGCCACGTGAAGGTAAATTTACTGGATATAGTAATATTTGTTTTTTTTCCATGCAAGAATGGTAACATCGACTGATTTCTAACTAAGGAAATGCGGTTGGCTGACGAATTGAATCAGCCGAGATTTTAGACATTTTTTCTGAAAGCTTTCTTTTGTTATCTTTCTCAATTGTTTGCCTTTCACGTCTACGGAGAAAGAAAAGATTTATTCAAAATCTGACGAAAAGAACATAAGAAAGTAACCGAATTAGATGATACTCCAGTCGATGTTAACATCTTTTACGCTCATATTATTGTCTAAGGCACCAACGCCAATTTATGCAAATTTTATACATATTTGAAAAGACTGTGATCTACGGTTAATATATTTTTTTCCTCAAACGTTACAAGGGAAAAAAGAAAGTCAATACAATATTCATTCTTACAGGTTTTTCCTGGTTTTGTCTTTTTTGCTTATGAATGGATGATTAATTTTTCAATATATGACTACTTAAGATGTATATTGAAAAATGATTTTTGTCAAGACAACACGTACTTTTTGCTAGATCTTTTTATTCTCTTGCTGAATCATTTTTGTGAAAGAAACATCATTGAAAAAAAGATTCTTCACACTTAGTATTGATTGTTATTAAAAAAAGATTCTTACTTGCTTTTGAACATTAATTAACTTTTATTTGGAAATAATGAAAGACTTATCAATCATTGCCACCCACATCAGATCAGTTGAAAACACTGTTGCTGGGTTCAGGTTATTCTTGTGTTCTGGCATTTATATCTATCGACGTATCTATCTGGACTTCGTTCAGCCCTAACCGCTCATAGAGGAAACTTGAAATTTGGCACAGATATTCCTTTCATTGAGTTCGGACGATGTTTTTTATTTTTTAAAAATTTCCCTCCAAAATAAGTCTGTTTAGTGTGTGTGTGTGTGTGAGGGCAGGGGTGAGTATTCATTGTGAGTTTATGCTTAATTGGTCTCTAATTTGTACTCACTTGGTGTTTTTTCCTTTTGCTTGATTCATTAACCCCTTTGCAAATAAAATACGTCTGTCTTAGGTCTGCAGATTTGAAAACAGTAAGTGATTTATCAGATGGGTAAGTAGTACACTTGCGCTGGCCACGGCTCCAGCTTCCATGCTCAGGCTCCAGGTATCACTTTACTACGAAGTGGACTTGTTGACAATCCATGAAATAGATTTGGATGTGACACGCTCCTGAAGTTGTATCACTTCAACAAGCGCTATTTTACCAGTAGCTGAACGTGGATGCGGATTCATACCTCTCCTAAGAGCGTTAGGGTTAAATGGATAGAACGTCTCTTGATTTTGAGTCCATTCCAATTGACAGTAAATGAAAATACATTGAAAATGACTTTATAAGAGAAACATATTGACATTAAATGAAAATGCGTTGAGATTGATTTCTTTATAGATATACATTGGAAGTAAATGTAAATGCATTGATAATGATTATGTTATAGAAATGTAAGAACAGTAAATGTAAAAGCATTGCAAATGATTTTATTATAGAAATACATTGACAGTAAATGCATTATTAATGATTTTATTATAGAAATACATTGATAGTAAATGCATTGATAATGTTATATTGTAGAAATACATTGGCAGTAGATGTAAATGCATTGTTAATAATTTCATTATAGAGGTGCATTGACATTAAATGTGTATGCTTTGGTAGTGAAATGCATTGAATGTAAATGTAAATGCATTTCAAATGATTTTATTATAGAAATATATTAACATTAATTGTAAATGCATTGCTAATGATTTCCTACAGAAATGCATAGAAAATGAAGGAGGAAGAAATTGCCAGAGGTTAGAAATTAATG
>OY735236.1:21846652-21944152 GCA_963457665.1 Thysanoteuthis rhombus | reverse complement strand
CAAAAGACATTGTTCAGTTTTGATTGAGCGAATAACTAAACCTGCTTTCATTTAGTTTAAATGACGAATCAGGCACGAAAATATGGTCCAGCACTCTTTATTCACCATTCACAGTACCGTCTTCATCTACCATTCACGGTACCTTCTTTATCCAACACAGTACCCTATTTATTCAACATTCACAGTACCCTCTTTAGTCACGATCTGCAGTACCCTCTTTATCTACCATCTACTGTAACTTTATCTACCATTCACAGTACCCTCTTCATTCATCATTCACTGTACCCTCTTCATTTACCATTCACGGTACCCCCTTTATCTACTGTTCACAGTAACCTCTTTATTCACCGTCCACAGTACTTTCTTCATCAAATTTTCTCAGTACCCTCTTTATCCACCATTTAAAGTGCCCCATCTAACCAGCATTCTCAATACCCTTTTTATTCACGATTCACAGTTCCTGTTTTATTTACCATTCACAGTATCCTATTTATTCGGCATTCACTGTACCCTTTTTATCCCTCGTCCACAGTAACCTCTTTATTTCCCAATGCTGCCTTTATGAATCATTCACATTACCATCTTTATTCACCTTTCACAGTACCTCCTTAAGAAACCTTTTTACTCAGCATTCACAGTACCCTCTTCATTCACAATTCACAGTACCCCTTTTATACACCATTTACAGTACCCTCCTCATACCCCATCACGGTACCATATTTATCTACTATATATTGTACACTTTTTATTCATTATTTACAGTGCCCTCTGTATCTTCCATTCACAGTACCCTCTTTATACAAGATTCACAGTACCCTCTTTATCCACTTTCCATAGCACCTCTGTATTTATCATTCACAGTATCGTCTTTATCCACCCCTCAGAGTACCCCCTTTATTCACCATTCACAGTCCCCACTTAATCTACCATTTACAGTATCCTCTTTATCCACAATTCACAGTATCCTCATTATCTGCCATTCACAGTCCCTTGTTATTCACTATTCACAATACCCTTTATCGCCCATTTCCTGTACCCTATTTATCTATCATTCGCAGTACCCTTTCACGACCTTTCACACCAACCTCTTTATGTACCATTCATAGTGCTCTCTTCATTCACCATTCACAGTACCCTAGTAATTCACCACTCACAGTACTGTATATATTCACCAAGTACTGTACCCTCTTTATCCCTTATTCACAGTAACATGTTTTTTACAATTCACAGTACCTTCTTTTTCACCATTCGCAGTACCGTATATCTTCATTTTTCACAGTACTGTATATATTCACCAAGCACAGTACCTTCTTAATTCACTATTCACAGTAAAGTCTTTATTTACCATTCACTGTACCCTCTTTTTCACCATACACTGTGCCCTCTCCATATACCATTTACAGTACCCTCTTTATTCATTATGCATAGTGCCTTTGTTGTAAGGTTTTTCATTTGAGTCCAATCTTTATCCGAATTTTCAATCTAAGATTTTAAATATCCCCCAGAACATCAATGGAGGGGGTCCCTTAACAGCTTCATGAATAGTAATCCACTGCGTTTCTACTAATATTGTACAATAACCAATTTCACTAAATGTTGGAGGAGGCCTTTCAAGGAATCAAGATCCTCAAATTTCTAGGTATGCCTGTTTTCTTGTGAGCTGGTTCTCAAAGCCCGAGCTCTGGAGTGACAGATCTCGCAATTTTAGTTTAACGAGATCTAACTAAGCTGATGATCCCTAAATGGAATTGCCTTGATTTTCTGAAATAGAGGATCTGAGGTGCTAAAATAATTTTGCTTGAGCACTGGTTTCTCTTCAGTGTTGAAATCCACACTAGGTTTGTTTATGAAGCTCATTTCCCTGATGACATGACCCACTTCCTTTTGGTTTGTATTTGTGTTTCTCGTTGTTTCATTTTTTGTCATGCTATTTTCCTTAACCCTAACCCAACTTTTCTGCATCTCCTGTCACAATCTCTTTTGCCAGTCCCTTTAGAACTCTACTTTTTGAAAATGCAACTGCACGAGAATTCGGATAAGTGAATAAGACATGAACATTTCAAGTGTTGAATCTTTCTCGTTCGATTGTATGGTTAGCACGAAGGGGTAGACTTTGTCAACGGACCACGCCCTGTCTCCCTGGGGAGCAACACGACGTAATATACATCGCAAGGCTTCGATGTGATGTGCTGACGTTGAGGACCTTTTCTCATTTGCGCAAACGTGTTGCAATGACATCCCTTAGGGAGCCGTGTCATAAGTCCTTCGATCGAGCGCGCTCACATATATGTCACGGCTGATGCATGTGTGATCTTTTTGGACTGACGTATAATTCTTAGACAATACAATAGATTCCAGTTACCAAGGCATCCTTAAGAAATATCGTTATTACAAATTCGTCGTTACAACGAATGGATTAAAAAATTGATTGTAAAAATAAAAGGGTACATCGAATATGAAGTATAAATGTTTTGGGACACAAATGTCTTTGGCGCAAAAATAACGGGCGTATATGTCCAGGAACGACAATAACTGGGATTAATTTGACTGGGACATAGTTGTCAGCAAAAAGCCCATATTTTTGCTGTTATTTCTGTTTTTCAAGTGTCAACCAAAAACGTTTTAACGAGCTATGTCAAAAATTTGAAATATATCAAGTTCTAAAGAGAAGTTTTTTTCCGTGTCCGAAAAAAAAAATAAATAAAAAAGCACCGTGCAAGGTGCTTGGCTAAAGCCATTCACTGCTATAATTGAATCATATTTCAACTCAAATTTAGGCATTCAAAAGCGTTGAAGGATTATGCCTGAAACGTGAAACTTTGGAACTTGACAAAAAGAGTTGGGTCTCCCCAGTTTAATTTTTAAAATCTTTTTTTTTGTTTTTGAGATATTACCCGTCAGTGAGTTGACACTCTGCTGACGGTTATCATAAGTATACAACAGCGGGCTCAGGCGGTGACTGCTACTGATACTACAAGTGTGACAGACACGGTATGAAGGGAAAGGGAAGAAAAGGAAATAAAGTAATTTAATGGGGAGGTTGGGATAGGGTGAAAAGAAAGTCTAGTAGATCAATATAGGGTTGGAAGGGAGAGGAGCTGATTGCTGTCACTGGGGCTATAATTGGAACGGACGAAGTTGTTATTATATATATCATTTCTTATTTGTCTCAAAAATGAATATAGAAATTTCCACAAATATTTACTAAGACTAGTCTGACTCAAGTACCCTGTCTTAATCAACCTCACAACATAATCATTTACGAATCTTAGCAAAATTTAGTTCAGGTGCTGCTGTTAGAGCACCTATGAGAATTGAACAAACGACACTCAAGAAAGGTGTCTGAGGATTTAGAAATTATAGTTGTCTGAAAGCTAAATTTTTCCGGCTTTTCTCTTTTTCTCTTGTCACTATTCTAAGAAGTAATGATTTTGCTTCTCACTGACTGCCTAACTATTCTGTCCCCTTGCCAAATTATTCTGAATTTTCTTTTTCTTGGTGAAAAAAAAAAAACTGGAATTCAAAATGTTTTTGTTAGTCCCCAGCATGAAGCTGAAAACCTTAATCCCTAATACTGGAGCAGGGAGCACTGACGAAATAATTTAATATATCTCTTCCCACTGGTTACGGAAAATTAGGCCTGGTGGGGAAAAACGAAAAAAGTCCCAATACATTAGAGTTTTCGGAAATTACCTATTTCATTGCTATGAATTATAAGACAACCAAATTAGGTAAGAAGTACAAATAGTACAAATCGTAGGCTGGATATAATTTATCATCTCTTCTGCTTGTCAGTGTGTCATTTAAAGTGCATCATCATCAACATCATCATCATCATCATCATCATCATCATCATCAACAGCCTTTTAGCGTCCGTCGTTGGACATAGACCATCCTCAAGATTCGTCAAACCTCTCTATCATGGACATCGCAGAGCCAGTGTTTTCTGAATTTGTATAGCTCGTCACGTCATCTTTCTTTCTGTCAGCCACTATATCGCTTATGATCTCTAGGTATTCACGTTATGAGTCTCAATGTCCAGCAGTTGTCTGACATTCTTACAACATGACCTGTCCGTTGCCATTTGAGTTTTGTTTACGGTCTTTATAACATTTCGGACTCCTAACCCCTGGGGATAGATACTTTAAAGAGTAAAAAACAACAAAAAAACACGTAGAATTTTTTTTATGAGGAACCAATATTTGCCATTCCGTCGGGCTGCTGTCAACGATAATGATGATTATAATATTGATGAATTGTATCTAATTAAACTTCATAGGCATTTTTTTTTCATTTCTTTTTTGAAAATACGTAATTACTTATGGAACACAAAAATACAAAACTATTTTCCAAACACCTTAATACAAAAGGAACTGAGAGTGCTCCCGAAGTTTTGTTTTCCTCCTGAGTCAAACTGTAGATGATATCGTTGCAATGCTTTAAGAAGATTCGAAGGAAGAAGCTTTGGGTAAAACACAATTGTACGAGTGGTATTTAGCTTTTCTACGGGGGGTGAAATATCACTATAAGACTAAGCATGATCTTACCAAACTTCATCATCATCATCAGTCTTTTAACGTCCGTCGTTGGACATAGACTTTCCCCAGGATTCACCACAATTCTCTTTCATGGGCGTTGCGGAGCCAGTATTTCCTGAATCTGTCTAGTTCATCTCTTCATCTTGTTTTCTGTCAGCCTCGATTTCTTATGTGAGACCTGATGTCCATCGGTTGTCTTTCATTCTTGCAACATGGCCTGCTCATTGCCATTTGAGTTTTTTAATAGATTCTATGACGTCTCGGACTCTTGTTTTCTTCCTGATATACTGTGCTGCCTTGAGATTTCTCCATATAAGGTCGAGCATGATTCTCTTATGTGCACGTTGCATACTTCTCAGCTTCCAGGTTTGTCTCTGGGTTAGGTTCCATGTTTCAGCTCCATAAGTGACTATCGAGAGAATACATTGCTTGTATACTCTTCTTTTTATGATTATTGGGATCCAGTGAACCGAATTGGCAAAATTCTTGTTAACTTCGTCCCGAAACCAAAAGGAGAGCGTCGTCAGACCATTGATGAGATATCTGAGGTGAGAAGTTTATCTTTGAGTTCATGCCTGTAAATGTTAACAGATGATGTGAAAATGGAAAACTCTTCTGCAAAAGCTGTTCGTTGTTTACTTACGGCAGATAAAAACACAATCATTTGAATGTGTGTCACGATTTGAAGGGTAAGTTCGAAAGGACCAACAGTTTCTTATTATCTATGTATCTATGTTCATATCTCTCGATCTATTTTGTAAAACAATCAATTTAGATCTCCATCCCCATCTCTTTTCTCTATCATTTATTATCAGTAGCCGTCAACAGAATCTGTCAACGAAGGTTTCTTCAGTTTTCAAGTTGGTCCAACTGGCTTTCTGTCTACCTATATGTTTATAGTTTACGCATACAGATCACATGAATGGAGCTAAAAGGTTGGAAATTTAGATATTATTGTGTCTAAAAAGAGGGTTATTTTTCCTTCCTTTCCAATAGCTTTTTTCGTTGGAGGGGTATAATTTTCAATCTGAATTTATGCTAAACTGGTACCTTAGTTTGTGTATGGTAGCATCAATACTTGTCTTCTGAAAAATCACACGTTTTTAGAGATCACAGCCCCCCAAAATGTGAGACAAGTAACTTATTCATAAATCACAACATTTTCCAATTTTAGTTGATTATCCCCAACACAGCAAAAGACGTCGGTCACGTGACGGTTTCTATTTTGTGACCAATCAAACTTGTTTATTTTTTAATTTTTTTTATTGAACTGCTTTTTACTCTTTTATTTATCAGTTGTCCCTCGCAGTGTAAACACAGGAGTTTTTGATTTATTGTTATAATACAAAAGACAAAATGTAGCGTAAATGGAGGAAAAAATAGTTGCTCTTGAAATACGAACCAGTAATGCAAATGTGTCACAAGACTTTCTCTAAAAAGTAAGAAATATTTTTAAAATCATAAAAAAAATATAGGTAAAATTGTAAAAAAAATATTTAAAAATAGCTTCAAGTTACTGTTGATGTTTTTGACGAATGTGCCGAGCGTTCTTTTTTTGTTTTGTTTTCTTAATTGCCCGTTTAATCCATCGCCCTCTCCTCTTTTTTTTTCATACAAATATTTTGGATCAATGGTAAATGTCAGAAGAGGTGCCAAACATTTAAACAAATATCCTTTTTGTTCATACTTTAAAAACAAGTCAAGAGAGAAAAAAGACTTTGAAAAAATTTTGCTGATAGGTGAAGATAGATAGACAAATATTATATATATATATATATATATATATATATATATATATATATATATATATATATATATAGATATATATATATATATATACATACATACATATATATATATATGTGTGTGTGTGTGTGTGTATATATGTATATATATATATACATATATATATATATATATATATATAGAGAGAGAGAGAGAGAGAGAGAGGGAGAGAGAGAGAAAGAGAGAGAGATTGGTAGTTTGATTGGTAGACTGAGGTTTAAAATTAAAAAAAATGAGAAAGTGGGACTGTTCGTAAGTGATAGATAGATGGACTGAAGTTATGAAAAAAAGAAACAAACGAAAAATGAGGCTTTGGAAAAATCTGAAGGCTGATGAATGATTGAATTCGAAGAACATCCGGAAATACACATTGGTAGTACTGATAGTGCAAGCAGTTGCTTGTTTAGTTTCCTGGTTGATTGAATCTTTGCCAAAAAGTTGTGGAATTGAAAAGTTTGCAATCATTCTGAAAGGCAACTGGTAGTAGTGTTTTTGTTGTTTTTTTTCTGCAAAGAAACGGAGATAAGAATTCCAATTCTTTCACAGATGTCTTCTGGGTGAATATCATCATCTTTATCAAACTTCTATTCTCAGATGATGTCAACTCAAATTTGCGTTCTTTTCAGGAATCTTTCGAGCGGAACCCTTCCTTCTATCGTCTCCACTAATCCACTATACCCGGCCAGTGGAAAAGGCTCAGATTTAGCAACATTCAAAACTATTTGGAAATTGACATGATGGTCATAACAACAATTATTATTTACATTATTACAGGTGACTACAGGTATAATCGTGGTAAGAGTAAGGTGAAACTGTAAGTATTACTGACAGAATTTCAGGGTATTACTCATGAAATGTTTTGAATAGTATGTAGAAGGATGATATAAACAACTTAAAATGACAGTAAATATCTAATCAAGAAGTGACCCTTTTGAAGCAATAATTCTTTCCTAACGATCCTCTATCAAATATACTCCAAGATTTCATACCCGAATTCTTCAAGCTTAGTGAATCAAGAGTAGTGCAGTCATGAAACATTTAATTTTCCCTAATTTTTATCTGTTCATATTGTTATGAGATGACATGATAGTGTTTTTGAGGCCCAAATCGTCGTTCGCAGGTCCAAGCCGCTGCTGTCCATCATTCATTATCATTAAGAACAGATATGGGCCTCCCTCGATGTTTAGTATCTGTCTCCTTATTCAAAGACCTAACCTTATAGAAACAACGTTGAAAAATTCGCACTGTAGAAGTGTTCACTTGAAATGCTATATTGACGCTATCAATAACTTGAGCAGCATTATGTTCTAATTTGAAACTGTACTTGAAGATTAGTCTAACTTCTCAGGTAAACACCATTGCTGCAAAGGGCACAAACACATATATCTATTTAACCAGAATCTGCTAAAATACAATTACATTAGTAAAACTTTAACTTTTCGCATTATCCTATATAATTAAAAACTCATACTTAACAAAAGGTGGACGCTCTGTCTCTTAAGAGACCAAATCTGATGATCCAATGGAATATGAGCGGCTGGTAATGAAGTCCCAGTTTCAGTTGTACACGTCAGCTTAGTGATCTTTGCAAGTTTCAAGTCTCCCAAACGTTTTATGACCACCCCTTGGGGGAGTACAAATTAACAGAAAGGATACCTCTGCCCTAACCATATAGCCTAAAGTCTACTCAGTTAGCTGCTGAGTGCAGAGGGTACTTTGTCGTATTGAAGAGTTTTCCACATACTTTCCTCATTCAGGTAATTGAACCCAGGGCCTTTTGCGTGTGAGGCTGGCCTGCTATTCACCACACTACCTATGATTTTTGTTTCCTTGGTTTATATTTGTCTACTCATTACAATTGAAGTAATCTGAGTAAATGTATGTGTATGCACCGCGATTACTCGACAACTGGTCATTGTAGTAAGTTGACATTCGCAAGATATATCAGTCAGCTCGCATAACATTGTACTGAACAGATTAAAGTTATTTGAATCTACGGTCCTCAAGAATTCTAATAAAAATGAATCTCTCTCTCTCTCTAAAGCAGGCTCCATATCGACCATTAAACAAAAACAGTTATACTTTTTATCAACCAATCCTTCAACTTCCGCTCTTTATTAATAACTAATAACTAAAGCTGGCTACATCAAGTATTTCATTCGAAGTAATTTTACACTAAACTGGATGCCTGCCTGAACGAAGTAAATAATTGTAAAAATGCTTAAATAAAATAGTTAGATAGACATCAGATGTTGTCCAGTTTCATTTATTTTTTCAGTGATATTTGTGGCTTCAAGACTTTTTTCCGATCACAGAATATGTTTACTGTACAAATGCATCCCATAAGATTCGACAGAGTGGACATACGTACAAAAATATAAAAGAATATTTTTCTTGATGTAGTATAAACGGTTTTGCCTGAATCCGACCTGTTGATTTCCACCGTGTAAACACAACATAGGAAAAATATTTTTCAAAATTTTTACATACGTTCACTCAAACGAATCACAAATTTTCTTTTAATTTTCTGAACGTCATACATTTCTTCCTGTTTTTATTTTAATAAAAAAAAGTGTTGTTCATGTGAAAATTTTTATCGGGCAACTAACCAGGCCGATTAGAAATATACTTCATCATGAAATTTTAGGAAATTGAAACTTTCGGAAGAAGGCAGAAGTAAACAAACAGAAAAAAAACAAACTCAGAATATTATAATTTTGTTTTCGTCTGTCGTTTTTGTTTCTATAGCGACGACGTCGACTGTCGAAATCACATTACATGAGAAACGCTTCTCAAGCACGGGATCGGTTGAGCAAAAAAATATATTAAGATTTGACCCCATACCTAAGAACTTTTTGGTGGGGATTTTCAAAAACGAATTTGCTAAAGACTTTACCCGGGACCACATTGGTATACACAGAAAATATAATGAGTTTATATTGTGTTATTCTCGAGGTAGACTGTCACAGATAGACAGACGGATATTTGTTGAATTATGATAAAATAGCATTCTTGGCAGGTTGCTCAAAACACCATAATGCTCCCTCTAAATCTTGCTCATGTAAAGGGCGATTTTCGATAAATAAACCAAATCTTACTTTTATATGTTCTAAGGCAGTCCTTATGCCAAAGGTGCATGTTAAGAAAGGGCTGGACTTTATGGAGCATTGAGTAACTTACCATAATATCCATGTAAAATTCCTCATCCGTTGAATGAAACTACAGCGACGAAGATTTCCAGTTACATCTTCTCTTGTTGTCAAATTAGATATTTTATATCTAAATTTAGATCTATAATCTCTCTACACATAAAATTCAAAATCTGTCCATCTATCTGTTCCATTTTGCAGACCATATTTTTGCTTATAGGAAGCTGAAATTTTGCATTGCCGTACATATTTTCCCGGCAGCAGATATTTTTTCAATGGTTTTACTGTGGGTTTCTATTTACAATGTAATCATAGTACTAAAATGGACAATGACTTTTCGTCTGGGTGGTAATTTTGCATCAAAAAGCTAAATTATCCAATGTCATCAGAGGTCATTTCCGATTTTCATTAAAATAAATATAAGGAAGACAACTTATTTGTTTCGTATATTTCACAAAAAATTGGTAAGGATTTTTCTTAAAAATCCGTCACTTATCTTTCAAAATGCCTTAAACAAATTAATATATATTGCAAGCCATAGAATTTTCATTCGATAACTTTTGCTTTAAAATTTCCTTTTAAAAGTATCATTCGAATATCTCTTTGTGATTTACCAATGGATTCCTTCTTATTAATATTCCAAGATATTTTTACTTCTTTGAAATAATCGTCAAATATTTGTGCTTTCAAACAGTATGATATTTGTTTCCTCCGGCAATGTGTCATATTTTTCTTGAGAACAATTAGCTTTCAAACTTTTTAGGAAGGGGCTTCTATTTACAATGTAACTGCAATGGAAACGGAAGTGTGCGCAAATAATCGACTTAAACAAACATTTGATTCATGAAAACTCTTTAAGATTGTTATTTCTGTGTTGTTATATAAGAAGTTATTTCTTACGGGCAACGTCAGGTACCCCCATTTGTTTGGAAAATAAAATCTATAATCTGTAATTTTCAAAATTGATTTACATTAGATTTCTCGAGAACTGCTGACCAAAAAAGCTTCAAACTTGTCAATGGCTAGTTGCCAAGTAATTGCAGTGTATGCACTTAAACATGTATTTCTTCAATCGTAAACTTGATTGCAGTTTGACAATAGATTATATAATACACATTGTGTGTGTATATATGTGAAATCTCATGCCTCAGTAGCAAGAGTCGTCAGAATTTTATAGCCAATTGCGTAGTGGTTGACTGTGCATTGAAGCAGAGGATAAGGGTTACTGAATCGAAGAAGAAATTTTCCCCTTGATGAGAGACATCAGAGCAGATTGTTATTCTTTGTGAGGAGATTAAGATGAAACGAGCTTCACCAGACACGCGTAAAAGTTTCTTGTCGTCCTACAAAAAAGGGACGAGAGTTAAACAGGCAAAAAAGAGAGATAGACTTCGATGAGCCAAAACATTCTGACTAGCTGCCTAATAAGGTATCATATATCGCCATATGCCTGCAAAAAAGCTCTCATCTGATCAGATATGGACTCTACAAGATCTCTAATATTTTCCTTCAGGTATCTGGTTCTGGTATGTTAACCACGGATCCTCCAACTAGTGCAAGTTACATGGGAATCTTCTTCAGAAGGAACATTAGTTTAACACATTCCATACTTACTCACTAAGATCAAGATCTGAGAGGTTTTATGGCCAGGGGAATACAATGAAGTCTTCTTCATGTTCCTAAAATTTATCTTCTATACGCAGTTTCCATAGTTTTATTTTTCCTTGGTATATCCTGATACCATCGTTTTCAAAGGCGTGGAAATCATCAGTGGAACTAATGGTGAGGTTGATTTTCCAGAAATCTCGACTTGGCTTGGACTCTCCTCGGAAGCTCTGCATTGAGAGTTCATGTTTTACATGTGTGAACAGGTTGAGTAAAAAATCCTTACTAGAAATTTTTAATAACTTCATAATTTATAGGTCGATTGTAGTCAAACTAGATTTACTTTGGATCATACAATGGTAGAATTTACCTGCTACGTTGAAATTCAACGTTGGTACCCATTTATGTAAGTTTTTTGGTATGGCTCTAATAGACCTTTGCGGGAAGTCTTGTAGTTTGTTGGTCATAACATGTCGAATGCGTTCCTCTTGTTGATTAAGAGTTTGTGGTTTGGTGCGGCTCACTCTCAACCCTCACAATTCGGAGTCATGAAAATAGAACAATATTTACAGAAGATAGAAACACTTTCTAGCAGGGAGTTAATTCTCACCCAGCCTGTAAAAATATTGATGCAAAGTTAGTGTACAAACTTCACATAAGATCTAAGAGCGATGCTTCTGTCACTGCAGATTTGCTTCAATTGAGTTAACACTGCTATTGTCTGCTCTATTCTTGACATGATTCCTTTGTCAGAAATGATGACATCCAAATACTTGAACCTGGATACAGTTCCTAGCAGCTGTTTATTGATTTTGATATTCATTTATTGATAAAACACAGAATCTTTTTCAAGTGGGTTGTTAACAAAATATCTGGGTCCATCAGACATTGCAAAAGACATCATAAAATACCTCTGACTCGATCACTCTTAGTACAATGAGAAAGTGCTGTTTCGGGGACTGACGTACGGTGATTAGATTAGAATTATTTTGGGGATTATTCTCCGACTGATGGCTTTTACCACTACTATTTAATTTGACTATTGCAAATTAAATTTGCTAGCTTGCAGTCTACTTTCCTAATACGTTCGTGGCACCAGGGACTTACATACCGTAGGGCTTTTCACGGGTACTTCGATATACACCGGTTATAGATATCTCTTAGAGGTCTACTGGGACGTATGTATCACGAAAAATAAGGTAAAAGAAGAAAATGACGTCTTTATATAATGAGATCCATGCATAGATAAGTTCGTATCACATGACTGAACGGAGAAGATGTGTAGGCTGAGATATTATATAATTCCGTATTTTTCGATAGACGTTTGATGAGACAAATGTATCACATCATAATTTTATCTCAGCAAAGAGTCAGAAGTTTTTGAATTGATGAAAGGACAGATCTAGATAGTAATTAAATAAAAATCGGCCACTGACCAACATCTTTTGGTAGCATGCCGTGTTAGGGGAGATCAGTTAAAACAATGGGGGTGATCAATTAATTACTTTTCTTGCCTTTTGTTGGGCAGTATTTGCTAAAAATTTTTTCAAAAAACAAGCAGGCACAAACTAGAAACCAATTTAGCAAAAACCTACATTGCAAAATAATTCACCCACAAAAAATCTAATTGGGGAAGGATTGGAACAAAAAGAAAAAAGTTCTTCTATTGGCAAGTAAATTCTGATATTTTCAGCCCTCTAGCTCCATTGCTGCAGCCCGTATGCGCCATACAAAGCCAGCCAGCCAGGTGGATCAACAAAGAAACTGAGAGAAACCTATGTTGACAATTTTGGAACTGTGTTTAATGGGGGTTTTTTTCCAACCATAATATAAAAATTGACACATCTTTGGCTTTTTATAGCCTCCAAATAATTCACGGATTGAGTACCTTAATTAGTTAATCTTAAGAGTGTTAAGGTTGTCTTTTTGTATCACTCTTACCATCCTCGACGCAGCGATACAAGTATTCCCCGTCCTTCGAAAGTTCGATTTACGCCACTTTTATTATTTTTACGGAAAAAATGCGAAAAGTGAAAAAAATGCGAAAAGTGAAAAAAATATCATTCAGCGTTTGCTTTGAAGTTAGCCGTTAGAAAGATGGTGTGTACCTTTTTTTGTCTCTATTACACCCCAATCTCATGTAATTCCCAAACCACAGACGACTCATCATCATTTTTTGTTTGGGAACACTCAACATATTTCCCCTCGTAAATTAATAGCTTTTCACCTTTTGTCATTTAGGCTTATAAAAAGGAAGTGTAAACCTTTGGATATCAGGAGAAAACTGTATTTTGAATCTCTAAAATGAAGTCTATCTTCTGACCAGGTGTTATTTATTTGAAACGTCTCCGATTAAAATCAAAACTTACCTGTTGTCTGTCATGCAAATTAAGTTGCTCACGAAACACGATTCGATATAGACCTCCCAGTAATTCGTTTGCTTTTGGTTTGTATTTAAGGATGAAGGGTCATTTTCAAATTGCTTTAGACGCCTGAGTTGACGGCGGCTTTACGGTGAATTTTATCAAAAGATTTTCGAGATTTATGTCTTACTTTTGATTGATTGAACGTTTCCCAGTTCACTGGGCAATGCCCTCACTTTTCTACTCTTAAAACGTTAAGAAATAGGACAGCATAATAAAATCTGTGGAGCGTAACCATCTCAAATTTACGGAGTTCACATAGCAGGCAGGAGGTGTGGAGTAGGCGAGCAGTTTACTGCACGGAGAATGAACTTGTTAATATCTCTAGAAAATGCAGCTTTTGATTTAGCAACCAATCAGAGTTGGCATCAATATACCATTGAATGAGCTTGTGTACTGTGTGACTGTCACATTCACGAGGACAGGGTGAGTCATTCTTTAAGTATAAAAAAGTATCATTTTTGGTAAAATATTGCATCACTGTATCCCTCTAGTGAAGATTCGGCTCATTGTGACTTTCCCCTGGCTTTTCAAAATTAAATTTCAGACCATGGCTGAGATTAAGGAGGATGTGAAGAGGCATTTGATGGCAACTTTCCTAAAAAAATGATTTTGCAGACTAAAAGGGGAAGGAGACGCGAAAGAAATATGCGCTTACTACACGAGCAACAGCGTGCGAGATGAGCTTGCTAACCCTCATTCTACGGTAGGCATCCAAGGTAAGTTCTGTGTTCTCACTGACATTATTTTGCTTAAACATCGATCTGAAAACTGATTAATTCAAAACATTCGAATGATGATACCTGGTCAATCAAAGGCTTCAAGGGAGGGCTATGGCTAGTGTTATTAAGCTTAGTGTTGAGATCGGTTTCCTCCTAGAAGGATCGACAGTATCCCCAGCTGCTTACGATACCTGGTCTACCCAGCTGGTCATCCATCTAAGTGTTGACCAGACTTGACTTACCGTTACTTTGATGATAATAGGAGAACCTGTGTATCCAACGTGATTCGACTGTAAGTTGGAAACTAATGAAACTCATTGAAAGTGACATTTCATTCAAATTAATTTTATCAGGCGTGGAAAGAATTGAAACACTGAACGAAACTATAATTGTCATATGTAATTAGAACATACCACATAAGAGAAAGACAATATCACGTGATGCACATCTATTTTTTCATTGGACTCGAAACTTCGGTTTTCCTAGAAATAGATTTCATTTTTTTCAACTTGTTTCGAATGTTTCAGTTTTAATTGATTTCCTATCAGTTGGTTATTTGAGTTGTGGAACCAATCAGTCTCCAGAACTACGGATTATGCTAATGAGGTTAAAGCATTGTTGCTAGTTTTCATCGTTTCTCCCCCCCTCTCTCTCTCCCTCTTGCCTCTCTCTCTTCCTCTCTTTTTCTCGATGTATCTCTCAAACAGACATCGCTTCCTCTATGAGGAACTTTCTTTAACTGTCTCTCTCTCATTGTTTCTCTCACTTCCCCCAAATTTTTCGCTCTCCCCCCACACTTTTCTCTGTCTCTCTCCCACTCCGTCTCTCTAACAGACACACAGACACACACACACACACACACACACACACACACACTGATTTGCTTTCCCTCTCTATGAAACAGGCACCATTCTTCAATGAGTGAACCATTTTCGACACACTGGAATCAGTTCTGAGTCCGAATTCAAATCTTTTCCCCTTATTCTGATGACAATATTTTTCGGTGTAATAATTTGAAGAATCCCAGAAAATAAAGACAACATACAAATAAGAAGAAACAATTTGAAATGCATAGATTTTCCGGGCGTCATTTGATTTCAAGACACGCGCAAAGATTTTAATTAATAAATATTTCTCGAACAGAAATAAGCAAGACATAGACTTGATTGTGACAAAGACTACGTATCAATTTTTAAAAAATCATTACATGTTAAACATGTGTTAAATATTGCTTCAAACACAGTTGCCAATTGTTTCCCCATGAGATGAAGTAAAAACAATTTATGAAACTTGCAATCGTAGTCAATATTTGAACAACTGTAGCGTCGAAGTTTGAAGTCATGTAATAAGATTTCTTCGAAGAATAGATATAGTTGAAATAAATTCTTTTCAACATTATCACTGGCATTTTTCTCTGAAAGTTGCTCATCTAAAATAGAGTAAAAAGCCACAAAGAAACATCTAGATTCTGGAGTCTGTTATTGATAAACCAGTCAAAATTAGGCATAAAAAAGATACAAAACCTTTTTAGTTAAATAAAAAAACAAACTTTAGAAGTGGTCTAATACAGTATTGATGCTAAATTTCAAGTCTGCAGACAGATCAGTATGGCCAGGAGCACTGGAACACAAAAACATAAACAAACATGCAAACACATACATAAACAGACACACGTATAAAAATGTATTGAACTTTTCGCAACTTATGTCTCATTCTACAAAAAGAATGTTCCTTGAATTTTCTGCACAAGTCTTTTCTGTCGTGAAAATCACAACTGGTTAATTTCTGACGACCTCACCTGTCCGGAAAATGAAAGTGTTAGCAGTTCAACAAATATACCCACACCTAAGGCCAGCTTAAAGCCAATACGACTAATTGCTCCCGATTGGGCCAGCACCTAAAGGGGCCCCGCACAAGGGGAATCACTAATCAGAATTTTCTCCTGAATTAAGAAGTCAGTAGAGTTTGTTCATTCAGTGAATTTTTTTATTCTCTACTTGAATTCAACAGAATTGATTGATTATAGAACCGAAAAACGATCTCTTCGAAATTTCTAAACTCACATTTTGAATGTTATCCATTCTGCAGAAGAGATATGAAGTCAACGATAAACTTTACTTATTCCTTAAACTTTGTACAGATCTTGGCTAGAGCCCTGCAAACTATGTTTCCAATTGGGCACCATGGCTCTTAAGACCAGCTTTGCCTACATCTGCGTACTTTTTAGTAAGTAGCGCTTCCTTTTATTTCATTTCATTTAATTTTCACCGAGATGAAATGAAGTTATTATTATTGGAGTTTATTATAGCTTTTCTGACACATATAACCACCAGAGTTTCTTATTTCATTCAATTTTGAATTTTTAAAAGTCACTCAATCGTAAATATGTGTGCTACATCTACAAATACGGTGCATGCTCATTAGCAGTTGATCCAAATTCCCATAAAATTGATCACGACTTGTATAGTGATCAACCTGTCTACGTAGATTTTATGTACTCGGAATTTCATCGTCTTTTTTTTTCGATTTTTCGTTCTGAGTTGAGTTGAGCAACTGTAGCAATAAAAAATGGCGAGGTATTCCATCCTTTTATTGATGTATACGTGCGTGTGACTGTTTATGTGTTCGAGTGTCCCAGGCCCTACCGTTTTGTCCAAAGACTTGGAAATTGGCATCAGTAATCCCCAGACCTATTTTCTTGATTTTTGGAGAAAAAAACTTTCTTTGACTGGGGGGGGGGGTGTTATAATGACAGTTTTATTAATATCATATGAATTCTTCACAATATAGATGGGCCTAAATTTTCTTGTACTCTATTTGAGATGATATCAAGAGGAAAACACTAATGATATCAGAATTAAAATTTATTCTAACCATATTTATTCTTTGATGGAATAACTTTTTACATGACTTCAAAATTTGACCCTACGGTCGGTCAATTATTGACTAAGATGGCGAGTCGAATTCAATTCAAAGAGTACCCCCCCCTCTCTGGGCGGTCAGTAAGGCTGAATTTAAACGATATATTTATTTTTAGTTCAAATTCCCCATCCACCAGAGTGCTCTGTTCCTATGGAAGAGCATTGCACACACACACACACACAAACACACACATATATATATATATATATATATATATATATATATATATATATATATTCCTTTCACTTGGTTTTATTCTCACTATTTTTTGCTTCCTTACATCTTACGTTTCATCCTTCAGACATTTTTACCCCCCTCCTTTCCCTCATTTTATTCAATACCTTACTGTTTAATATTAGGTAGGTCTTCCAGTTAGAGAGCGTAATGGGCGTGCATGCAAATAAACAGTGTAATATTATCATTATAAAAAATATTGCGAAGATTTCTGGCGTATTGACAAGACTTGCAGTCACTTGATCTCCGGTGGAAGCCAACTTACTGATGCGAAGATTCATATAATGCATTTAATATAAATAAAAAATACCACAGAGATTGCTGGAGTATAATATTGAGAAAAACTTGTTTTTTCCCTTTTCCTTTTAAATCTGCAGCGAGACTCACCAGATGTGAAACCTGAAGGATGGCAAAGAATAACGTAGAAAATGAAACACAAGCCAGACCGAACACGGCTAGTAGCTTTCACGGTTCGATGGCGGGTAACAAAAGGAGAATTCTGTTCGTGCTGTTCTGCTCAAATCTTCTTGGCTTTCAGTGGGAACGTCATTTAAGTTGGACCGCTCGAGCGCTTAGCTGTACGTTTGAAAAGCGGACGCCGGACTGAAAAGGAATGTTTCTATTAGATTGAACAAGGTCTTCCACTCCTCTCTTGTTGCAAAGGGGTTGGATTCAAAAGTTCTTAAGAACCGTCTCACAAGCCATTAATAGTGAATTTGAGCTTTTCTGGGCAGTACACTGACGCAGCCAAAGTATTTACACGAGGAGCTATCAAGAAGCTGCCCGGTTAGGCCAATGCAAAATTTGGAATTTTCAAAAGATTAATATGCCCATAGGTAATAACAGAAGTTTTGGTGGCCATACCTCTAGCCGCTCTTTATAAAATGACTGAGAGGCGGAAAAAAAGACATTTGGTGGATTATAGTAATCTTGAATCGACCCTGGGCAGGCCTTGGATCGCGCATGCCACTCAAAAGCATGCAATATAAATAATGTTTGCCAAAAGCCCAAAGAAGCATTTAGTTGATCCTGATAGGAGATTTCTAGAGCTTCATGCCAACTTTGATACAAATCGCAGGTATGTTCTCGCATGATGTCACAGGCTGGGTAACAATGATGCTATTTCATATATACTTATATGTGTTTGTCTTTGCATATATGTATATATCAGATGGGTTACCATTTTTTGCTGACAAACCAAAGCTCCTAATGGTGGACTTTTATCTACATCAAGCCTATAACCTCTAAAAGTACACGCACACTAACACACACAGAGCACGCGCTACTGAAGATGGGAATACCTCCCAAAACATGTCTAGGCCATTAATAAAAACATTTACAGATGAAAAACCTTTCTCTCATACACTTTACTTCCGAGTCTGCCTCACTCTCTATAGTTCAAATTATATATATATATATATATATATATATATATATATATATATTGATATATGTGTGTGTGTATGTGTGTGTGTGTATGCACATGTGTGTGTGTGTGTGTGTGTGTGTGTGTGTGTGTGTATGTATTTCTGTGCATATATGTATGTAAATATGTATATATATGAATGTATGTGTGCCCGGGGACCTCATACGCAAAGAAAGAAAAACGAACCCATTGCCAGTCTTGATGGAACATCACTCTTTACTAATATAAAAACACCTACATATACATAATGACCACCTCAAGAAGTCCATGATATAACTATCCTTTCATGGTAACAAGATCATTAAAATATTCACGCTTATAACAAACCAATGTTTTTCAGCTTCAGTAAGAATGTCTACAAACAATATATCTATCTATATACATATATACATATCTTTATTAAAAGCCTTTTCATAATTCTCATAAGCCAAACAAAACAGTTTCTTGTATTCTGATACCTTTCTGATCATCTAGATTCTTGTGTGTACGTGTAGCCACTTTCACAGTCTGCCTCTTTGCCCAGTTGTTTTTCATTTGAAGTGTTTTTTGGAAAAACTGTAAGTATTTTCGAGGATTGTTTGTAAATGTTAGGTAGCGAAGTAATAAAGCGTTAATTGCCAATGTCTTAATCGCCTTGTTTCTTGTGTATTAGGATTACCATTCCTAAAAGTTTTAGAGCACTTTTCCTAACACACAACTGTCTCCAACTCAATGCCAGGATAAGGTATGAAGTAGAATTATATAAAACTAATTAAGAATATATACGAAAATGGCAATGCAAAAATTAGACTCCATCTTCGACAAGATTAGCGATCCTTGAAATTACCTTTCGGGGAACATGCTGAGAAAACGTGGGAGTGAACATAGACTAATAATATCAGGACAATTTAAGATACTGTGATGATTATGACAATAATAGATATATCAGAAACTGTGGAGGGTTAATAGAGAAAGCTAAAATAGGGTTGAAAATTAACGAAACAGAGACAAAAGTAATGTTCGATAGTGAAATCCCGAAAAAAAAAAATAGACGGCGAAGTCTTGAAAAAGATAAAGAAATGCATTTTGCTTAGGTCAAGTGGTTAAGCTAGAGAGAGAGAGAGAGAGAGAGAGAGAGAGAGAGAGAGAGAGAGAGAGAGAGAGAGAGAGAGAGAGGGGGGGGAGAAAGGAAGAATTGAATAAAATAATGCTTAGATATTGGTTGGAAACCATTTGGTATAAATAGAGACGTACTGAAAATTAAATTGCCAAGATGCTTAACACACAAAGTATACCAACAATGCATAATACCAGCTATGATGCACAAGTGCAAAACCTGGAAAACAGTTTGAGTTTATTCAGCTGTGTAAGTACATACCATACAGAGAATTACAGAGAGAAATAGAGAGGGGGCAGACAGATAGATAGACACATGTCTCTATCTATTTACACATATAAAATCATACACCCTGCAACCTATCCCTATCTTTGTATAAGTATGTCTTATAATGCGACAATATAAAACTGAGTAGAATCAGACCTGTTTCTAATTTTCTTCCAACAAAGCCTTCAGGCCAATCACTGCAACGTATTAAAGAGCTTCGACAAATGAAAAGAAACCATTACAATCCGCTCTACGTGCAACATTTTCTATTTCGTTTAAGACAACCGAGACATCTTCTCAAATACCTATGTCGGCCACTTAAAGCCGTTTACTTCCGCATGGTCGCCTCTAACGATAAGCGAGAAAAGCCATGTCAGTCGCAAAAAGATCCAGCCTTGTTATTTACGCTGAAGGGTGCACGTATTCACTAAAATTGGCTGAGCCCGATACAAAGGCAGAGTGAAATAGAGCAGGAAGATTGTAGTCCGCCGATCTTTGAGGTGAGAAGCGCATATCTGCCTTGGACATAATCCATCTCGAACAACAGCGATTGGTAGAGGTAGGATATGGACAACTCTCTCAGTCATCGAAGTCACCTATGCATTATGAAGCGTGCATTTTATTTACATATATATATATATATATATATATATATATATATATATATATATATATATATATATATATATAATTTCTGTTGCTATATGTCATACAAGTGAATTATTTGCAAATAATTTGTTGTAAATGGAAGTAATGTTCACATTACTTACGTTTTACATAAAATTAGATTTATAGTACTATTAGTGAAGTTTTCTTGTAGGAATCGTTGGTTATTTACTATACAACTGTTTCCAGGATTTATAAAATATTATACATATATATATATATATATATATATATATATATATATATATATATATATATATATATATATATAAGAGAGAGAGAGAGAGAGAGAGAGAGAGATAGATAGATAGATGGATAGATAGATAGATAGATATTGCCTTCCCGTTTACGCTATTGAAATATCTTCTGAATGGAGTCGAAAAATTCACTAAACTTTTGGTTCGTGCGACACAAGGCTAGGAAGATTGTAAAGCGTGGATCTTTGATGCAGGAATCGCCTATCTGCGTTGGGCATTACCTTTCATTACCTGAGCCTGAACACCAAACACTGGGTTGGTCAGATATACACAACCATCTCAGACACAAAGCAAAAGGTTTGTTGTCGATGAAGACAATTTGTTAGGCTATTCGGAAAATAATTACCATTTTTGTTGTTACTTGTTTTCGTTGAGTTTATAACATTTGGAACCAATACCAGACTGTATGACTGGAGTTGGTCCCTTCAACCCATGCTAAGTTAATATTGGAAGATTTTTGAGAGAATTCTCAAGTTTATACATAGGCTAGAAGATTGGACGCAACTCTTCTTTTTTCAACTACGGGTTCAAGGATTCACGCCGTCTACAGATAACTCAGAAACGGTGAATATCAATG
This sequence comes from Thysanoteuthis rhombus, assembly GCA_963457665.1. NCBI lineage: Eukaryota > Metazoa > Mollusca > Cephalopoda > Oegopsida > Thysanoteuthidae > Thysanoteuthis > Thysanoteuthis major. The sequence goes on along the minus strand of OY735236.1, from coordinate 21,922,485 downwards.
AACAGAGTGCATTTTAATCATTAAAACGAGCTATATATAATGATACAATATACTAAAGCAATGTTGTTGGACACGACTAAATTTGGTTTCTTGAATCGGCCATTACTTTCTAAGTAACCTCATATTTTTAGACCCTTTTTCAGGTAGAATACATAACTATATATCAATTTATCACAAACTGTTCATATCTATTTCAGCTTGTTCCAATCTATTTATCTTCTTATCGTCATTATTTTATAAAATTCTTTCAGTAGGGAAAAACAAACCAAAAATGCTGATATCAGAATGAACGAAAACAAAAGAGATTTAATTTGGGACTTGGAACTAATTCCTATGCGACAAAAAACGGTCTCCCCAAAGAGGAACCGATGCCTATTAGAGAGAGAATTAAGGAGAGATATTGTGAGAAAGAAGTAGAACAGGGAGTTCCACAGAAGGACAGAAAGAGACAGAGACAGAAAGAAAGGAGTGGAGGAGAAAGAAAAGCGTGGATGATAATGAGGGAGAGTGTTTCTCAAAGAGGAAACAGCAGCTGTTCCAGAGATATTGAGAGAAACAGAGAGAGAGAGAGAGAGAAACAGAGAGAGAGAGAAACAGAGAGAGAGAGAGAAACAGAGAGAGAGAGAGAGAAACAGAGAGAGAGAGTTATACCATGTTCCACACAGAGGGACTGATGTCTGTTTGAGAGATGAACTGAGAGAAAGAGAGAAAGAAAAAGTGAGGGAAGAGAGGGGTAGAGATAGTGAAAACCAGGAACGGGGCTTTAACCTCATTAGCATACCCTGTAGTTCCGGAGACTGATTGGTTATAGAACTCAAAGAACCAACTGATAAGAAATCAATTAAAACTGAAACGAAATGTTGAAAAAAAAAATCTATTTCTAGGAAATCCGAAGTTTCGAGTCCAATGAAAAAATAGATCACGTGACGACGTTTTTCCCTTACATGGTATGTTCTAATTACAGATGACAATTATATTTTGGCACAATGTTGCTATTCATGCACGATAAAGTTAATCGAAAGAAAATGTCAATTTGAATCATTTTCATTTCTCTCCAGGTCGATGCTTTAACCAAATGAGGATCAGGCCATTAGTACCTGCCGTGGAGTGGAGGTTAGCAAGCTCGTTTGGCAGATCATTACCAATCACTCAATATTGGATCCCTGTACCAGACTAGATTTAGTCCTCCGACTCCTGTGACTCTGTATTTTTGATCTGTCTTTTCATTTCTATCATCTATCTGTTTTTCTTTCTTGCTATCTTTCTCTCTATCCGTCTACCTGACCCTCTTTCTTTCTATCTATCTATCTACTTATGTAGCTGTTCATTTCTATCCATCTATCTATCTATCTATCTATCTATCTATCTATCTATCTATTCTGTTCATATCTATCTATCCATCTATCTATGCCAGTCCATTCATATCTATCTATCTACCTATCGTTATATATGATTGTTTGTTCATATCTAACCATGTACTTATCTATCTGCCTATTTCTTTCTTTATATCCATCTCTCTATTTACTTATCTGTTCATATCCATCTATCTATCCCGGTCTGTTTATATCTATCTATACATGTCCATATCTGTATGTGTATGACAGTCTGTTCATATCTATCTATGTTTATATTTCTATTAACATACATCTACATGCACACACTGACAAACGTGCGCATACACACACACACACACACACACACACACATACACACACACACACACACACACACGTAGGCTTATAGACTTACATTTTGTAATTAGTCATTTCCAAATTCCTTGAGACCACCTGAACATCAAAATACAGGGTTGGATTCAGGATGTGAGCAGGGTGTCCAAATCGAAGAAAACATTTCCACAAATAGATACATTATTATCCATATATATGTCAACCTAAATTTCAATCGGAAAAGCTTTATTTTAGAACAACTTGACTCGTAAATGGTCGTATACTGTGACTAGCTTGATAACTATCTACGACCTTCAAAAAATCCTCCTTAATTGTTTGGTTGATCATTAATGGGAAAAAATTATATTAGATAAGAATACAAATTAATACATTTTTATTTTCAAAGTCAGCTTATGATTACTGAGGATTATTTGAATGTAGTTATGATTTTTTTTTCATGTAAGTATGCTTAAAAATGTGATTTACCTGAGAGCCTGGGTAGGGGCCACCTGGACCTCACTGTCCAGACTAAATGAAAGACATGATTTATAGCAAAATATATGTACATGCATAACCAACTCATACACGCACGCACGTACATACACACAAACACGCACACACACACACAAAAACACACACACATATACGTATGTGTGTGTGTGTGTGTGTGTGTGTGTATGTGTGTGTGTATGTATGTGCGTGTGTGTGATTTGTGTCTGTACATGTGTATGGGGATAAATAGATTAATATGAATAAACTGAGATAGATAGATAGATAGATAGATAGATAGATAGATAGATAGATAGATAGATAGATAGATAGATAGATATAAACAGGATAGATAGGGAGGTAGAAACATAGATAGATAGATAGATAGATTGATAGATAGATTGATAGATAGATAGATAGATAGATGAATGGATGGATAGATATAAACAAACCAAGATAAACAGAATAATACATAGACAGACAGATATGAACCAACCGAGATAAATAGATGGATATGAAAAGATTGATTGGTAGATATGATCAAACTGAAATAGATAGACTAATAGATTGGTGGATAGATAGATATAGATAGATATAAGTATGAACAGACCAAGATAGATAGATAAATAGATATATAGGTTTTCATTTTCTTTTTTTTCTTTATTCATTTCCGTTTCTTATCGATGAATAGGGCTCACACCCTACAAAACGTCCATGAATGAATACCTATGCTTTCCTTATTGTCTTTAAAAACATTTCACCATAGATAAGTTCATATGAATGTTTGACGTGTGTAAATAACTATTTAAGCAAAAGAATTAAAACTAATCTTTTTGGTTAAAAATTCTGGCAAATTACATATTTCAGTCAAAGGTTTTTACTGTTTATCATTCAAAATATTTTGATCTCTGCGAATATTATGTCAGTAACACATACATTCTTTTAAAACCATGGAGAGCACGATGAGTTTTTATTGAGAGAAAGGTTACGCGTTCAAAGCTTGTCTGAGAGGAAGAATAGAATGATACGCCTCTTGAATATCCCAATTGGTAAATAATACATTAAAGCCATTCTATTTCCAATTTGCCAGATGGATATGAAATAAAACCAGCGAAAGAGAAAATAAGCCTACTTAACAATTAGTGTAATGTGGAATTAACCCCCTCCGGGTATCATGTTAAACACAACATTAGCTATTAATTCGATTCTCTTTGTTAGGGGTGTCTTTGAATTCTTTTTTGTTGTTTATACGCCATTAACAATGTGCCCACAGACACACAAACAAACTGACAGAGGGACGGATACACAAACAAACTGACAGAGGGACGGATACACAAACAAACTGACAAACAGATAGGAAGAGGGACAGACAGACAGAGATAGAGACTGAGGGACACACTCCTACGTGCACACATGATAAATTCAAAATGACTCCCCCCAATCCAAAATGACTCCCATATACAGGGTGTTTAAAAAGGAATGCAACTGTCTTTTGACAACTATTCTAAACGTAAAAAGTATTTTAAGTACATAAATTTAAATAGAAAATGGAAGAGTTGGTAATAACACATACATTCCAAGTTTACAATAGATATTGGAAGTGATTTCCTTCAAACTGGATGAAGGTTCGTATCCGTTTTAGTGCATGAACATTTCATTAAATTGGAAAACGAAGTAGCTGATGTATTGCAAAGGAATAGATGCTCGAACGAAGATAGCGCAGGACGCGATCATTTCAACTACCAAATACTGCAGTCAAACAGTATAGTTTTGCCACACGACTAATACTGTTGAATTAACTTTACATGCGTATAAATTCTTTCATCCTTAGGGTTGTGTCTTTTGTGAAACGTCCTGCATATATATATATATATATATATATATATATATATATATATATATATATATATATATATATATATATATATATATACTATCAAAAAAATATAAAGATATGAACACATATGCATATATACATTCACAGATAAATGGGTGTGAAGTATACATACATACCACTCATGCCCGTGTATATGATGAACAATTAATTTAAAAAAAACAAACAAATTATGTAAATATTACGCTGTATTCAATATGCTGGTATTATGAGTTGGAGCGTGTTCACCAAAGCTCGATCCAGACAATTATGGGGCTTTGAGGAAGGACATTGAACAGTTATCCTCCAAATACCTTTGTAAACCATCTGTCTTATAGTCCGGTATGAACGGTATACGTACAGACACATTCTCTCACGCATAGATTAATCCAGAGGGACACACATTCATACGTTCACATTCACACGCGTACACATACACCTATACACGCATAGACACACAAATTCAAACATACATATAAACACGCGCACATGCATAATCAATGCTATTGATTTACCGTACTCAAGTAGTCTGATCAGCAATCGTAAGACGAATACGGTAAATATGATGACAGGTCTGGTCAGTCACTCACGTGACCAATGTTTTTTGACTCCACGTATTATCTGACAATCATAAAAATGTTAAATTTGTAACCACACACTCTAAGAATTTAATGGGAATTGGCTTGTCAAGTGATCTTTTGGTCTAACCTTCAAAAATAAAATCCTTTTTTTCAAAATTCCAATTGGAGGATGGGTATGACACACTCGTATTTCGACATTTTGATGACTTAACCCATATTTACAAGTTGATAACTCTGGTCTCAATGAAGATAGAACTCTGCAGTTTGCACCATTGGGTGCAGAATACTCAACACTACAACATTTCTTGATTCTGTCCTTGAATGCTTCTTGGGAATTTTTCGCAATTTGAATTTCAGTGGGTGCCGGGGCAACGTGCCGTAAATCACACTCGATTTTCCTATGTACTGTCCTAAGATACCGTTTATGATATTTAACGATTAAAGTTTTGCATTTTTCGTTCTTTATGGATTAATCAGCAGACAGGACATCATCCATTTTTACAAATTACAGTTTTAGTTGATGGTTTCAATTCACGGTGAAAGAGGCATTCATTTTGCACAGCAAATGTTTATTTTCCATATAAAAAAAGAAGAAAAAAATAATCGAAAAATATTTCTGGGTTCCCCTTTAAATGTAACCAATCCTTTCTAATCCCATGGTCTAACCTCCGAGAAAATATCATTAAAATTCATTGAAAACTTTTTGAGGTGTCGTGAACGTATAGCTATGATGCTGGGGTCAGATTGACTGTACATGGATCTGCCCCATAATTCAATCATTTCTCCCAGAGCTCATAGGTCACCCTTTCATAAAATCTCATAGAAATTCACTGAGAATTTGAGGAGATATTGTGTTGTGTGAAAATATAGCTACGATGTTGCGGAGTTAACTGTACATGAATTCACCACAAAATTAATTACTTCTTCTCAAGCCCTTTGAGCACTCTTCCACCAAATGTCATTGAAATTCATGGAGAGCTTTTGGAGAAATTGTGTATACAAACAGACAGACAGAACACACGAGTGAATACATATATCTCTCTTAACCTCATTGGCATAGATGAATCATGTTTTCACATCTTCAAACGAATTAAGCTGGCTAATGTTATTGGGTAATAAAATGAACTTCATCAGAACCATTTTCACCGGTGATTGTGTCTCATGAAAATGAATCTTTCTCCTCACTCAAATATCAATGGAATGATTAGTGCTTATTATTCAATCACAAATTAATTGCCCATGAAGTCTTGGTGTATGTGTGTGTGTGGTAGCATTTAGAATATAGATCCGATTAGTCCCTAAATAGAAACCGTCGTGAGAGGAGCATCTTATGACAGCCTGTTGTGTAAAGGATGATCAATTAAAATATTCCATAAAGGGTTAATCAATGTTTAGGTTACTTCTTTGGCTTTTGTTGGGCAGTGATTATCAAAAATGACTGATTTTTTGAAAAAACAAGCGTGAATACTATCGGACACAAAGTAGGTGATCAATTTAGCATAAAATTATGTTGCAAAAAATAAACTAAACTAAAAACTTATTCATTGAGGGAATTTTCAAAAACCCCAAGGATGTTTTTTTCTGAACATAATATAGGGTAAATGGTTAACTTTCAGCCCTCTAGCTCCATTGAGGCTGCCTGTTAGAGTGATACATACATAGCCAGCCAGACAAGCTTAAAACTGGAAAAACCTGCGTTAATAGTTTTGGTGACAGTTTTTGTTGACGGTTTTTGAAAGTAAAACAATCTGTCGGCATTTGAGATTCTTCTCTTCCAGAGTTTCTGAATATAACAACCCGCACTAAATCGAAGAATTCCCATCGAATCTTTGGGAATTGTCATTTGAATAATCCATGCATATCATTGAATATCAAGATGTCGACTATGACTGTTATGAAAAATGTATTTGCAAGAAAGTTTTGATGATTAGTCCGATATAGATTATCCCAGTGCCAAATTATATATTTTTATGGTACAGAATCTGAATTTGGAACTTTGATATTGTCCAGAACACCAGTTATCTCACGATTCAAGATGACAATCATATGTGTCATTAGGTAATGTTGTTCAAACCAGAACTATCTTCATCGTGTAAATGGCGCTGGTCAAAGGAGAATTACTGTGAACCCTCCTGAACATGCGTAGAGTAGGCCAGATATATCTATTGCTAAAGTAAGAAGTGTTGTGCTGGGCAGTGCAAGAGCAAAAAACTACCTTAGACTGAACAGCATATAACTGTGAAGTGGATCGCTAAATAGAATTTCCCACGATAGACCTTTGGTTTTGGTTGTAATTGTTATCACTTATTTTGAGTCTTGAATTACGTTATGCCAATCATCTTGGCCCTTATCTTAGATATTTGATGACATGCGTGTATTACCTAAATGGCAATTCCCTTAATCCACACATGGGGAATAAATTCAACTTCTTAGGTCCTCAGTATCATATTATATCTATCACTGATAGGAAAAGTGATCTGAAAACATTTGTCATTGACAGTCTTTGGAAAAACGGCAGCTATGGTCGACATCTTGAAAATTCATGATGACTCGATATACATATTTTATTATGACTTTGATGTACCAAAAATTATGTTTTTTATCACCAAATGCACGATGGCTATGGTTATCCAACGACTATGTCTTTCAAGAAGGAAATCCTGAATCTGTTGCACCACATGGACAAGCCAGCATTATGATCACTAATCTCTATTCAAAAAAAAAAAAGGAAAGAAATATTTCAAAATGTTATAAACTGGTCTCGAAACCATCATGTGACCGATTTCTTTAAGCAGCATGCCGTGCTGGGGTGGGGGGTATTGATTAAAACATTGAAAGAGGGGTGATCAATGCACAAATTACTTCTTTCGCCTTTTGTTTGGTCATGATCACTTAAAGAAGTCCAAATATCCAAAAGCTAGCAGGAATGCAGCCGGATACAAATGGATAGACTAATCTAGCATGAGCTTACATTGTAAATTGACCCTTCCCACTTAAAATATTTTTTTTGGGGGGGGTAAGGGATCAAAAAGTTGTCGACATAATAAGGAGTAAATGTAAAATAAATTCAGCCCTTTAGCTCCACTGACGCAACTTGTGGGCGCGATGGAGGCATGATACGATCAGATAGACAGCCATTCAGACCAACCTAAAAACTGTAAAAAACCTATGTTTTTTATGCTGATGCTGACAGTATTGCTTGACAGTTTCTTATAAGCAAGAGCATTTGGTTCATCCCCATTATCTTTTTTGTAATTTGAAGTATTGATACCTCGTTTACAAGTTATGTATATATGTGTGCGTGTATATATATATATATATATATATATATATATATATATATATATATATATATATATATATATATCTATTATTCTCTCTATATGTTATACTCTGGATTGAGGGTTGCAATCTGTTTCAGCATGGTAATCATTACGACTATTTAGACCAGTCTGATTTCGAGGTTGACAAGCTTCCGGAAAAACAACCAATCCTCGAGCCAGTCACCCATGGAGCTTAGACATTGAACCTAAGCAAAAGATAGACCCTCAAACTGAGAATCACGTAACAGTCACGGGAGAGGATAATGTTTTACTTCACCTCCAAAACTAAAAAAAAGTAATCATGCCACATGTTCACCAATAGGGACACCCTGAAAAGTCAGCAACTACAATACCAATTTATTTCGAGTCTAATTGGAAACAAATTAGACCCAAATAAATTTCAAATTTCAAAAAGCAAGAAAGTAATGTGATTTGATATTTCCACTTACCTTTGAAGAGAAACTTTATGGCATTAGAATTGAGGGAAGAGTAAATAATTAAAAACAAACAAACAAAAAAAAACAATTTGAGAAATTCACTTCAGAACCAATAAATAGAACAATTTTCAAAGAAAAAAGACGGAAGATGTCTTACACATATGAGATGGTAAACAAAAAATATTTTTTCAAAGGTAATTTATTTGGGTTTTTATTTTATAAATTTTTTTAGATAATCTACAAAATCAAAAGTCGTTAAAAAAAAGTCGCGCTTGCATATGTGTTAGAGTGGTCATCACACTTTCTGAGCAAAACATCCAGCTGCAAAAACCTTGGATCTATTACGAGACATTCTCCATTTATCGTGATTCAGAAATAGCTGTAATAAAATATGAGTTACTGTAGTTAATAAATCTAATAATGACACCAGTTATTATTTTTTTTAAAGTTTTTCTTTCATTTTATTCGAAGCGAGCGAAGCGATTGAGCTTAGATATTGATCAAGGTATATACTTTTCTATGTTATTTTGATGTCCATTGCAGGTCTATACATACCCAAACCACGGAACTGAAATAAAAAAAATATTCATGCAAAACTGATGCAACCTAACGAATGTCAGAGGTCATATTAAAAAAATGATCTTTTGCTGAAAAGATGAAAAGCAGTTAAAATCATAAACAGAGGATCTATTCAATTATCCTTCCCGGTAATGCAGTCAAAACATTATTTTGTAACGCGTTTAAAATTTTGAAAAAGGGAATCGAACGAACTATGAAATCACTATCTACACCACGGACTTTTGACAAAAATGACATGTGTCGTAAAAAACGCCTGAAACTTGTAACCTATCAATTCTATCATTTTGATCTTTGAGTTAGTGATAAAAAAAATTGTAGAATATTATCAAGGAGATATTGTCTTTGTAGACAGATTGAAAACGGAGAAAATCGGGTTTGTTTACACTTGCAAACCGGGAAACCATGAGGATTTGCCTTTGGAAAATTGAGCCCAATCTTCTAACTAATTTTAATATTTCATCAAATATCAAAGATGTAAGTATAAAAAGCAAGTCCTTGGATCAGTTGGAATTTTAATCGATACCACAGACTATTTTTAATTGGTCCTAAATCGAAAAAAATGCTATAAAATATAAAATATTATTTTTTTGTAAGATTTTCCTGGCTTTTTTACAAATCAAAATTCTGTGTGTATTTTTAGCAAAAAAAAAAAAAAAAAAAAGATTTCCTTTTGAATTTTCTATTTCATGGCTTTTTGAAAATCCTATCATCAAATCACTAATACCTATGTCTCATGCATGCTTCTGGAACATGGTTATTCGGAAATATTGGTGTGATACTTATGAATGAATACAAAGTTTTACAAATTCTGATGAGACGTTTTTTCGAAAAAATGTATTTTGGTTATTTTTTGTTTAAATACGTACAAACTTTTTATAAGGTACGGTTCATGGTTAATAATTTACCGAATTCTAGTCAATCATTAAATCAATATATTTTCTTCGACTCAAATTTAGAATATTAATGAATTGATTAGAAATGGTGTTTGTAAGTGGAGAATCTAAATTCTTCTGTTTTCTTCTGTTCATCTGTAGTCAATTTCAGCTATGATTAAAATTTGAATAGACACAAAATGAACCTTCATCTAATGCTAAATGGACTAAATGAAGAGAGCGAGGAGGTCGGTCTACACATGATTTTCAGCGAGGTAAAGATCATGTACAACAATCACGCTGGAAATAAGAAAACTAAGATCAAAATCGTGGACACAGAACTGGAGAAAGCTGACCACTTCATTTACATAGGATAACAAATCTCCATGGGACCCTCAAAAGGGGAAGAAATTAAGCGAAGAAACACAGAAGGATGGCAAGCCTTTGGGTAGAGCAAGCCCAATCTTCAAAAACAAGAAGATCCAATTAATCTTAAAAAGTTTATCCATACTGAAGCTTTACGGCAATAATTTATATTGTTGTTTTGTGTCCATTTTTTTCTGAGTTAGGAATTGGATAAGAATATAAAACCGAAAATCGAATTAATTTTTTTTGCTCTCCTTATCCAAAGCTTTTATTTTTTATTGCGAATGATGTTCAATTGATGAAGGCCAAAACAAACAGGAATGTCCCAGTTTTTTTTTCTTTCTGTACTTAGAAAATCTTATCTTGTGCTGTGAAGATTGAAACAAACTGTTCAAGTTTTACTCACAAACAAATATGATTGAATTTGGGTGAGAGCAAGTAATTTTCTACTTCTTGAAATACATTCAGAAAGGCATCTTTGGCAGTCCTGGTTTCAATGTACTCAGCAAAGAAGTTGTATCAAATGCTACACAGGGTGAATTTATCAGAAAATATTTTGTGAACTAGCTGCGCAACGCTTGGGATATGCAGTTGGTTGTGTTAAACCACGTTAAATTTCACGTCTTGCCAGAATCTCACTTGAACTCTGGCCATTAGAAGAAATCTTTTCATCAATTTTTATTAAATGTATTGTCACTCATTACCAATTTCTTGTTAGTTTAAAAAATCTTAAATGTAATTGCTTTTCATTACATCTACGTAGATCGTCAGTCTATGGTATTAGTAAATAGCGCCGATCGGGAATAGTCAAGAAGCTCTAGGGAAAGTAATAATGCATATACAAAAAAAGGTTGTTTAAAGAAAGCAAACGGGATAGAGGTCAGAACTGAATTTATCTGCCAGCTGTAGAGACGGTTTGTAATAAACACAAAGTTATCGGATAATTTAGGAAGTTCCGAAAAGGGTTTAACTCAATTAGTAGGCCAAGTGTGAAAAAGAGACGAAATCATTTATGATCAATAAAACGGGGGTGAAGGGGTCAGCTTTATTGGAGCGTTACTGACTTGCTTCGTGAATAGGTTTGCAAGTTTTTAAAAAAAGAGCAATGAACGGTAATTGGGGAAAATTCACGCCTCCGAACGCGAACCACAGGAACTACCACAAAATAAGAGGAGAAAAAAGATTGAGCTGTTCTTCTCTTTCTTTTTGTTGCCCACCCTCACTTTCCCAGGACCCCTTAATGAAACTTTCTGGTCGTTAAACTTGCATCAGGAACTCTCCTAAATTTCACGCGAGCACAGCTTAATGTTTAACCTGAGCCTCTGCGTCCAGAGAGTCATTGGAGCAGAAATTTCTCCCACAGTTGTCTTGTGGGGTGGAGTTTTCCGCCTTTCTCTCTTTTCTTTTTAATATTCCCCTCTCTATATTGACTGTTCTCTCTGACTTTGTCGTGTAAGATTTTTCTTTCCTTTGTTATGGGGTGTTTAAGCTCAGTATGAGAGAAAAAGTTGATCCCGACCCCCCATCGACTCCTAGATCCTAAAACAAACAAAAACAATGAGGAATGAGTTCATATTAAATACGGTTTCAAAGAAAGGGGCAAAAAAATCGCAGTATTGAATGAAGAATAGAAGTTGAACCTGACTCCTGACTGAGATGATTGCGTATTTCTTACCGGTGTAAAGGAGGTACAGAGTAGTGTAACGGTTATAGGCTCAAAAATCGGTATCAGTGACTCGAATTCGTGGTTCAGCTGAGGCTGTTTACATTCACTTCGCACTGATGTCCTTAGGAAAGTCCTGAATTCACTTCTCCCTCTCCTGTTAATGGTAAAGAGCGTGACAGCAGGAGCTTCTTCAGGTCTGTAAGGCAGTCCTTCTTGTAAGTGGATTTACCTATTCCACTCCATAAAACCTACTCGCTACCGAAACTGCAATGCGACCCTGTGTTCCACAGACGAAGGATCTAAAGGAATAAACATAAACACCAGTGTCAGCGGTTGGCGTTCACGCTCGCATCAAAAGCTACCATTTCGAATCCTGATTTTCATAGCAAGCATTATCCGTTGGAAGGTCACTGAAGAATGAAAAGATTCCCAAGAAAAAATGCTTCAATTGAGTGTACACGTTAGTATTTCAAACTATGTGTCAATCATTTTACAAAAATTATTTTCATATCTGCAATAATACAAATACCATTTTGTTTTATTATATAAGATCAAAACATACAAATATTTAGAAGTAACGCTTTTGGTACGTTCTTCGACTGCAGCAATACTAACTTGTTACGTAATAATATATCTTAATGGTATTATGAATGTTGTACGTTATACATGGTATAATGTGATATGTTATTTAACTTGGCAACGTTACTTTATTCTATTCATCGACTGGTTGACCAGGGAGCCAGGTCAGAGAGAGCCTTACTAAAGTACAGACTAGGGGTTGGGTAGGTAGATAATCCGTCACAGCCGTTGAAGCGTTTCTTCTCCAGCAGGCAGAGTGCATTGTTTTGAAAACTGTGCGATCAACGGTTCTGAGGGGTAAAGAAAGCACCCACCGCCCTTAGCGATTGTTTCTGACCATCTTGATGTCATTAGAAAGCTTTTACGAGGCTCTTTTATTTTTTGCATTTTCAAAGAGGGGGGCCGTTTCTTTAGGTGTTCTTTGGCACTGAACCGGAACAGTTCTCGAAGCGTGGCATTACTCAGTACCCGCCTATCTTCACACACCCGTTTCTATTCTCAAGATTTCACCCCCCTCCGTCCCAATCTCGACCCCAGACTTCAGAGCAAAGAGACTCCAGTGAATGTAGATTAACAAACGGTCTTTGTTACGGTTGAAGCATTTTCCCCTTTGTCTACTTTCAGATTAGTTGACCATTGACAGGGATTGCAGGCCCTCCCTCGGTACCAGCAGCACGGGAAGTCGCCTGGGTCGCCAAGTGTGAGGGGCACCTGTCATTTTCATCCCTTTGTCTACGTTTGGAATAGCTGGACATTGGTCTGGGTTGTGGATGCCAGTCATATAGCGATGGTTACAGAACAAGTTTCGCACACTAATCCTAGTCTGGGTGAGTTCCATTCCCACTGAATGCCCCATTATTTTGGTCTTGTGCTAAGCTTAGTAACCATCAACACAGGGAGCCTGTCGTAGAGCAATGGTTAACAATCTAGTCTTACAGACCATTGCTAAAGTTCAGGCCTTACTATTATGTTATTTAGATAAATCAATACCTACAATGAGAATCGGTCAAAGAGCAATGGTTAACAAGCTAGTCTCATAAGCAATTGCTAGTATAGAGGGTTCGATTCTCACTGGGTGCCTGACTATTGTCCCAATGTTCCTGGCTTTGTAAACAATCCCCTATCGAGCGCTTTTATTATATTCAAAATTTCAGACGATAACTCACGGTTATATAGTGTAACGAATCGGTTCTCACTGGGTGACCCACACTTATGGACTTGTGTTGTGATATCGGCTTTTCAGACATGTGGCTTTATGCTTAGGAGGTATCGATTTGTATTCTAGGCCATTTGTCCCGAACACCACCCTTTGTCTTCCAACCGCCCTACCTCCCATTGCATTACAGCGCCCCCAAGGGGATGGTAGTGCCCACTTTGGGAATGACTTTTATAGAGCAACATGGAACGTAAATATCCCTTGCTTTACGTCCCCAGATTCTATTTGATGACGCTCTTTCTACTCATGCCCTGCAGCCTCCTGAGTAAGGACACAGAAGCAAGAGAGCCTCTGGCAACTTTCTCTAAAAGGCTGAGATACTTCTAATTATGCAGATTTTTTTTCTTCTAAACAAGCCAGATGAATTTAAAATTCATGAAAAATCTTTTAAAAATGTTTTGAAGAAAGAGATAAAAATAAAAATCTAAAAAAACACTAAAGAAAAAATATCACACTTCAAGAAAAATATTTCTGAAATTCAAAAAGAAATTAAAATGGTAAAAAACATGACTTTGCAAAGAATAGGGGGAATTTGTGGAGGAAAGAATTTTAGAAATGTAAAATTTTCTTTTATCAAAATCAAAAGAAGAAAATTGAAAAATATCTTAAATATAACTTACATTTATCACATATATATATATGTGTACCTGTACTTGAGTACATATGTATACTTTCATAAATAATTATATGCATATATATATATATATATATATATATATATATATATATATATATATATATATATATATGTACACACACATTTATGTGTATATTTATATATATACACACACACACACACATATATATATATATATATATATATGTGTGTATGTGTGTGTGTGTGTGTATGTGTGTGTGTGTATATGCAAGCACCTACTTACGACTTGTTACCTAGAGATATTCTTAAAGTTTTTCATGAAAACCTTTATTTACAATTTTTATGCCGATAAATTTGTTGCTGCTTACGTAAAAAGGGGAATATATTTTATCAACGAAAAATATTTTCTTGTTTCCAATATATATATATATATATACATATATATATATATATATATATATATATATATATATATATATATATATATATATATATATATATATATATATCAAGAGATGCTGTTTCATCTGGTTCATTTAAATTTTAAACTCCTGTACTGATTACAGATTTCAAAAACTACACAGCACTCAAGCGGCAAAAGACATGCAATAAATTCAATCGCTGAGAACGGATTTTGGAGATGGTACGTTCAAATGATCATTCTATTTGTAAGTTTTTAAGAGTCAGGCAAAATAGCTTAACATTGAAAATTTGAGGCTTCATTAATCCGTTGCTAGGTCATATATATATATATATATATATATATATATCAGCAACTCTCATTAAAATCAGATTATGTTTATGGAAATGACCTCTTCTCTACATTCAATTTTTATGGCCAATCTTTATTGGGTAATTTTTAAAAAAAGCAATAAATATCACGTTGCTCTGAGCATTTTTTCATTTTGATAAATCAAACTGAACTGACTCGTTGAGTACGTACATATGTATGTATGTATGTATGAACGTATGTATGTATGCTCGTAATGAAAACCTCTTCTTGCCATCATATATATGTATGGATATATACAGATATATATATATATATATATGTATATATATATATATATATATATATATATACGTATATATATTTATATATATATATGTACAAATATATTGAATAACGTCTATCATTGTTTTCCGCTGCACACCGTTTTGGATCTTGAAATGATTTCAGTTTGCTTTTGCGTATTTGTTGGAAATAGATAGTGGTCCATATTTTGGAAAAGGATCATTAAATATTAATAACAGTAATCCAATAAAACAGAGCAAATGATAATGGATGGTTTTATTACATGGGTCACACTACAATGGAGAATAGAACAAGGAAATATAAATAAAAAGTCTTATGTGAGCTTCAAACAATATTGAAATTAATACACAACATTCGGGTTGTGGCATGACCTATATAATGAAATCAATATACATATATATATATATATATATATATATATATATATACATATATATATATATATATATATATATATATATATATATATATATATATATATATGTTATGATAATTTGCATTATATTATATAAAAAAAAGGATTAAAAAATTTCATTCGAAACGACCTCCCGTCGTTATACAGTTAATGTATAAACATAAAATAAACGAATAAACAATGGAAGAAAATGGGTACGCTACAGGAAGTCGAACCTGCGACCGATAGGGTAGCCCCTTTAACGTAGCGTTGTTCTTATTATTGAGCTAAATTGTTTAATTAATTTTTATTCTATTTACGTCGTCTAGGCTGCGTTATAAATTAACCGTGTAACGATGGGTGGTCATTTCAAATAAGAGTTTCTATGTAGTTTATGATCATTCGATTGGATCATATATATCCATTTCATAATATACATATATACATATACATACACACACACACACACACACACACATACATATATATATATATATATATATATATATATTATATATATGTATATATATGTATATATATGAACATGCACATACAAAAAAATATCATCATCATCATCATCAATCATTATAAGTTCACTGCTGGACAAAAGAATTCCCCAGCTCCTTCCGTGCCGACTGCAACTGTGCTAACCTCTATCATGTCTTCCAATCATCCTATCGTATTTCTTCATTGGACACAAATATAGGAGCTGAAGATTTTGATGAGTTTGAAGAATATATCGTCATAGGTCAGTTGAATAAATTAGAGAAGGTCCATGAAAATGGAATGAAAAGACGTATAGCAATTGATCGGAAAGCATTTGATATGAATAGAGACATATTGAAAAGCATCATGCCAATGTGCTTCAAACGTAAAGTGTACAATGAATTAATAATACCAGCTATGACGTGTGGGTGTAAAACATGGAAAAATGGAAGCAAACTCACTTGGATAGAAACTTAAGAGTCTCCCAAAGAGCAATGAAAAGAGTAATGCTGGGAGTAACCTATCACGTAGCTGCGAACAGACGAAGGTAAAAAGATCAAGTAGAAGTAGATGAGGGACAAAAATAGAGGTGGGCAGGACACATACAAGAATGGAAAGATAGTGCAAAAGATTGGTTGATTGGTGCTCAAGGCATAGCACGCGCAGTAGAAGACCAGACAAAAGATTGAAAAATGAAAAAGAATAGTTTGCTTGGAAGATATGACAGAATAGCACGGTCATGCTCAGCAAGGAAAAAATGGGAAAGGCTTTTGTCCAGCAGTGATTGACATGGCTACAGCTATTACAGCAGCTTTTGGGCCATCCGTGGTCTTTTAACATCTGAAGGAACCTAACTAAGAATCTGACTCTAAAACTGAGAAGCATATAACATACACATGAAAGAATCGTGCTCAACTGTACATGAAATCATAAGACAGCTCAATATACCAGAGAAAAAAACTGGTGTCTGAGACGTGATAGAATCCATAAAAAATTCAAATGGTGATGGGTTGGTTATCTTGCAAGAATGGTAGACTACTGATGAACATCACACCACACAACATGGATCTCCAGACCTCACATGCGTAACCGAGGCAGGCAGAATGCATGACGAAAAGACGAACAAGACAAATTCAGAAAGTAATGCTTCTGCCATGTCCATAGTAGAGACGTTTGGCAAATCCCCGGGAAAGTCTCTGTCCAAATTACGGACAAAAAGCTGATGATGAATACTTGAAATGATCTTGAATCCAATCTGGACCCTTCGGCAGCGAGAGGTTTGGCGAAATATCATCATCAGCAGCAGCAGCCTTTTAGCAGTGGTCGTTGGACATAAAGAATTCGCCAGGTTTCTCAATCGTGGGCGTTGCAGAGCTAATACTTTGTTTCCTTGTCTAATCTGTCATGCCATTTTATATTTTATTTGACATAGTTTTGCATTCGATCTTGAGTTTTCTAATTGTTTCTACATCTCGGATACCTGTTATTTTTCTCTCTAATTTACTGTGCTGTCTACTGATATCTCCATGTGAGGTTGAGCATGATTCTTTTCTGTGCACGTTTCATGGTTTTCAGTTAAAAGATCAATCTTTTGGTTAGGGCCCATGTTTCAGCTCCATACTTTTCCTAATCAGACTTCGTTTCCCTTAATGGAGACTTCAGTGGGTTGCTGTCAGTTGCTCTGTACGCAGCCGGGACCTTTGCCAACTTTCTGTTCAACGCTGCTTTCCCTCTCAATAAATCGCCAGCATTAAATTCAATACGAGGCAGCAGACGCCTATTGTAACGGCACTCTCGGGGAGCGCCGTGATAACAAATCTGTCGTTATAACGCGCCGAAAAAAAACGTCATTCGATTTATTTAGATTACGGCACGCAAATCAGAAGAAATTTTGTGTATCAATAATGAGTGCCCAATAAATTACCTTATTTGAAAGCTTTTTAGCCTTTTATTTTTGTCGTGAGATGACGTGATATAGTCGATGCTTAAGCCCAAAATTCTCACAGAATGTTTTGAGCCGGTCTTTATCGGTCGTTGGCCATTGCTGCCGATAATAATTAATCTTTGAGAACTGACTTGGACCTTCCTCGAAGTTCATTATTCGTATCTATATTCCCAGGCCTGGACTTATTGAACCAATGCAGAACAGTAGGAATTCGTGTTCACTCCAAATGCTTTGTTGACGTGATCTGCAACTAAAGTTTATCGTATACAGGAGACAGGGAGAAATGGAAGTAATTGGAATCTCTGGCACAAATCTTTCATATGAAAGCACTTCGTAGGGCCTATCACTGTCAACCTAATCGTCTCTAAAAAAGAAATGAAAGTCATTCTTTATATAGCTATGATGAAGAAAAGGTAAATGTAGACACCCTGGATCCCCCTAGAAATTTTATAATTGGCCAAGGAAGAATTCATCAAATTTTGGGTCAGGTCCAGGAATTTGTTTAAGGGTATTTTTCTGACTTTGAGACGAGGTAAACAGCACAATTGAAATGCAGTTACTCTCTTATTGTAGCTATGTATGGTGTTGCAGACGTGCACTCATCAAGTGCCTTATGGCTTTCCCCAAACCTAATTTAGAAAATATCTTTAAAACGCTGATGTACCTTATGACACATTTATTGCTGAAACTTAACCTTTAAAAACAAGAAAATCCCATTAGTTTTTAAAAGAAGGTTTTGAAGTTAACATATCAATCTGATACTTACCTAAGGAGCTGAAACAGGAAACTTTACTAAAAGATTGGCACTCAAATTATGCAAACCATGCAACAAGTACAAGAAAGGATCATGCTCAACATTCCACGGAAAGACTACAGTCCAACAAATTATTTCAGAGGACAAACAGGATCAGAGGTATGAGAAAACTCAAATGGCAATGGGCTGGTCATGTTGCACGATTGGCAGAAAATCGCTGTCAGACAATCAATGGACAAGCGATCAAATATGAATCTGTGTCAAGCAAAAAATAGGATGGTCTGACAAAGTTCGGTAAGTATCGGCTTTGCTACGCTCATGATTGAGAGATTTGACGAATCCTTGAAGATACTTCCTATAATGGATGCCAAAATCTCTGGCAAGGTTTAAGATCATTCTCAGGATTTTCTGAGGCATGAATCTTTCACCCTTACTCTCTCTCTCTCTCTCCCTCTCTCTCTCTCTCTCTCTCAACTGCTGTTTATATCTCAAGTATTATCATCAGGGAACTCTGAATAAAAAGCGTTTTTGTGAAAAAGTAGATAGGTCTCCTAATCAAAGGGAAGCAACTCGAAATTTGGTATCAAATTATGTTATACATGATATATATATATATATATATATATATATATATATATATATATATATATATATATATATATATATATATATATACTATGTACAATGATAAGTACATCCCTAACAAAAATTCAACATATATCAAACATTCTATTTGGCATATGCATATGCTAATTCGTCTCTAGTAAATATACGTCGCGTAGCGGGTGGTTTTTTACTGGATGTGTTCATATTGTGTTAAGTGTTGTAAATATCTCCATATACACAACTTCTCTAAGATAACTCAAACGTTCTTATTCTTCCTGTACTTAATATAGACAACTTGCTCTCTTGAAAACTGTGATGTACTCCATGACACCTAATTGCTACAACCGGTGTGCACACCCATCCATCCACCGTTTGCTCCTTCCTCCTCAAATGTACTATCTCCCCATCCATCTCCCCCTCCCCCTCTTTTTCTCTGTTAGCCTCAGTCGTTATTCCAAATATTGACTATTTAACTCTTTCTGTTTCTCGCCCAGTTCCCGCCTATATTCCAAATATTGGCCGTTTTAACTGGCCTATGAATATACTAATTGGTCTTCAATAAATATACGTCACATAGCAGATGGGTTCTTTACGGCAAGTCAGGTTACTCTTGACTCCCCAGGATTACTGGGTCAGGCCTAACCATGACAAGAACGGAAAGTAATTGTGTCCGGCTCCCTGTGTCTTGTGGTGGCCAAATTTCGGTCCGTCCATTTACGGAATAACTACCAGCAGCTCTCCACACTGGCCGGACACAAAACAGCGCATATGCTTGACCTTATTGGGACATTTATTAGTGGTAACACTGATATTATCGCTCAGACGAGCGCTTTCGGACATACTCATTTCCAACGATACAGAATGACACGTGGCTATTAAGGATGTTTTGAAGTCTGCCTAACAGACTTGATGGAGAGATTCCATATACAGTAACATTGTCTACGACTATATTATTTGTCGAACGTCGCCTTCACTTACTTAGGTGGTTAATTTTATCCGACGGAGGAAGAAGCGTGGGTTAGGGTGAAGGATAAGAGATGGCTGGAAGGTGCCAGAATGAAAGGCTTTCAACTGCAACTGAAAGGAAAGGAAACTAATTGAGAAATTGTACGATTAATGTGTTCTACCGAAAGGCTTTGAATCGATCGATTCACCGTTTGAGATTTGGCAGTAATTCTCTTGGATAAGCATATTGAGCCGCCTTGTTTTTATTGCAACGATATAATCGGTTCTTTCACCGTTCATCCCAAGGTGTCATTTATTCAAGAGATCTCTCTGTAAAACCGTATTTGATCGATCAGATATTTGACAATGATTTCATATATATATATATATATATATATATATATATATATATATATATATATATATATATATATATATATATATACATACATATATATATATATATATATATATCTCAAAGCAGTAAAGCTTTCTAAACTATAAATATGTATATATTCTCACTCTCTCACTCTCACTCTCTCTCTCTCTTTCTCTCTCTCTCTCTCTCTCTATATATATATATATATATATATATATATATATATTCTAGAAAGTTTTACAGCCTTGAAAACTGAACATTAAAAAATTTTTTCAATATTTTTTTGTGTCACTTCAGTCACTTATTTCCCTAGATCTATCAATGCAATTAATATAATTTTTTTCAGCGTTTTTCCCCTGTTTTGCGTATACTTTGTTTTTATTGTGAAATATATAATTTTTTTTCTTGTTATATATATACATGTCGAATAAGAATTTAAAAATTAAAGACAGTTTCTACATTTCTGTGACCAAAAAACGAAACAATTGATCCATGTACAGAAAAAACAAAATTTCTATGTCATTTTAGACGATATATATATATATATATATATATATATATATATATATATATAAAAACTTGAATTACTAGTATTATATATATATATATATATATATATATATATATATATATATATATATATATATATATATATATATATATATATATATATATATATATATATATATGTATATATATATAATACTAGTAATTCATGTTTTGGAAAGGAAAATATTTGTGGGGCAAATGCTTAACGTCAATATCAAAAGTAATTTTTTCAACAGTACTGAATACGACAAAGACTTGAAAAAGATCAGAAGGTACACCGGCCGAAACGATGTGAATATAAAACAAGCCAGATAAGGAAAACACTTCAAAGAAATCTACGTGTAAGGCTTAAACATCTGATTCTCTGTAGCTCAAATCTGTGGTTTGAAAAAAGTTGTTGCATACTATTCAAAAGCACCGGGCTGTGCAGGACTTGATAAGCTTCATGTTAGAGAGCTACAGAGAACGGAGAGGTCAATACCCAAGATCTGTTTGGATTTGATAATATCCTAACTAAAGACAAAGATTAGGATCATCCAATTGAATCAAGAACTGTTTGAATCCTGTCATAATCTAAATTAATCAAGTAATGATTAGTACTCCTCAAATGAACCCAAATATCTTTGAATTTTGCAATAACCTAACTTAACGAAGTACAAATTAGAAGTTCTTGAATGTTGTAATAGCCTAATATAAATAATCAAGGATTAGTACCGCTCAATTAATCCAGAATCTTTTTGAATAATGTAATAACAAAGAGAACATTTTTACCACCAAACTGAATGTAGATCTCTTTGAATGTTTAAATAGTCTGCCAACCAAGTAGAGATTAGTACCACCTAATAGTACCAATTGAATATTGTTATAGCCTAACTTAACCAAGTAAATATCCACACTACCTAATTGAGATCTCTCTGGATGTCTATAAGCTTAACTTTACCAAGATTTGTACCATCCAAATGAATTAAGATTAGTTCCTCAAAGAGGAAAAGTGGTTCTCATCCTTACCTGACCCAGCTAAGTGTAGTAAATAACTTGTTACGAGACGATTTTCACGTCTGGAAATCTCCAAAGCTGAAAGCGTTATTTTCTGAAGTCTCTGCTTCTCTCTGAATAAGACGCTCAAATCAGTTTCTGTCCACTGGGCATGCAAAACATTTTGGCAATGGCCATCAACTCTTTCAGATTTATTTCCTGATCAATCGACAAGAGCGTGACTTCATCTATAGAAAGCGTGACTCCATCTAGCTATTGACCAGACTCGATGTTGCTTAACTGTGTTTTCAAAGTCCCCGCTTCTCTCTGAACCGAAATTCCAAAATCAGTTCCTGGTCGCTGGGCATGCAAAGCGATTTTGCAATGGCCATTAACTCTTTCAGGCTCGTTTCCTGCTAAAACGACGAATGTGTCATTTCATTTATAGAAACCACAATGAGAACCGGCCGACCCTCACGAGTACGGCCCCTCTTTGTCAGGTCTTTTCTGGCTCACTCGCAGCTCTCTTTATACTACTTGCATGTTGAGTTCAAAACGTAAATACCTAAATGGGTCCCTTGTGGGAGGAGAAGTTCCCCAGAACATAGGGCCGTGCAAGTGCGTATATACTCGTTTAAAGCAAGCAGATTTTATAAACCTGACAAACAGCTGCAACACAATCTTCTTACTAAACTGACCTAGCAGTTGAACGTATGCTGTAATACATTGATATAATCATAAAACATTCAAACTTGCTATTTCTGATAACAGATTGGTGTTTTGGGGGTCTTGAGCAAAAGTTTCCCCATATGATTAAATGGTAATGGCATTGTCGTTTTAGGTCATTTCAGGTAAAAACTCAAGGACCTCTACGATGTAGGAATTATTTAGACAGTCCCTATTTCCAGCATTTATTTTTAGACAAATCAATGAAAAATGAAAAGCAATCGTTGATCTTTAAATAAAATCTTATTAATTTAAAATTGATTACATTTATTCGAGATCTAATGTAATGGTACAGGTCTGTGTACAATAATAACGTTTTTCAATAGCTGCACGATGGATAGTAACGTTTCTCTGCTACAAGATTCGCAAAGTCACATTCAGTGGGAACCCCAAGCACTATTTTACTGACCCGTAATGTTCTGTAGAGGTAAGCCTGTTTGTTTGCGTTGCAGTGGTGTAATGGCTAGCAACCTAGACTTGCAGATAAATACTACAGAATAGTGGGCTTGATCTTCACTGGGAGTCACATAAACGTGACCTGCCAAACTAGGTTTAGCTCAATAAGAACTTGTAATCGAGGTTTCATAATTGAATTAATGGTAAACAAGTTTTAGAAATTACTGCTATGATTTTGATCTTTATTGTGAGCCCCGTAAATGTGGCTTTGTTCCAGACTGTGCTAAGCTTATCAAATATAACCTCAGTCCCATAATATTTCTTACATTTGTATACACACTCGAGAATTTGAATGTCACAACTACAATGGGACAGAGGTAGTGGCTATTAGAATCTGCCAACGAAAACTGTCAACAAAGGCTTTATTTAATTTTCAAGCTATTACTGTGCATACATACAGGCCGCACCAATCGAGATAAAGGGCTAAAAATGTACACGTTATTATGCGTAGAAAAAGTGATTATTTTGTGTCTTTGAAATTTCTCCCCGAAATAAGTCTTTTGTCAGAGTCCAATCTGCTATGTAATGTTATGCTAAATTGGTCTCTAGTTTCTATCCGGCTGCGTTCACATTGTTTTGTTTTTTTAAATTCAGACTTTTTAGTGATCCAGCAAAAGCAAGAGGGTAACTTATTCCTTGATCATCCCATTTTCCCAATGTTTAATTGATCCAATACGGCATGCTGCCAAAAGACTTCTGTCACTAGATAGTTTCTTTTGAATGATTAACTAGACCTGTGTTTGATAAGAGGATTCCTATGTCTGGAAATCTTATAAGCTGAAAGTGGCCAAGTCTCTCGTTTTGAAAGTCAGTGCTTCTTTCTCTGCCAGACCTTCAAATCAGTTCCTGGCCGCTGGGCATGCAAAGTGTTTTGGCAATGGCCATTAACTCTTTTACGTTTGTTTCCTGCTTAATCGACGAGAGCGTGACTTCATCTATAGAAATCACGATGACAACCGATCAAGTCTCAAGAGTACCCTCCCTTTCTAAACCGTTTCTTTTTCTCGCTCATTCGTGACTCTCTTTCTGCTGCTGTCTTGTTGGGTTCCAAAAGTAGAAACTAACGGGGTCGCTTGAAAAAAAAAAGTCTGGAGGGGGATATTTCCCAAAGGCATTGGACCATGCAGATGTTTCCCAGCTATTGCTTTAGCGAAACGTGCCTAAACGTCATCTCACTCAGAATACATCAAACGTTGACTTTCAAGGCCAACATTATAAATAAAAAGTTGAATTCGCAATAAAATTTCTCAGTTATTCGACTGCGCTAAGTAATGTTAAATTTGTCTGTTGACTACGATAGTACAACTGAAATCTATCGACACTTGATAAATTGGTGCAGCACAATCTTCCAAACTGACGTACCTTTCTTTCTACCGTTGTCATGTTAGTTTGAAGAGTAGAAACTTAAGGGGTTGCTTAGAAAAAAAGAAAAAAAGAAAAAAAAAAATTTGGGGTAGGGACACTTCCCCAAATCACTTGGTCGTATTACAGCGAAACGTGACTTCCCGACGCCTCACACAGAATATATTAAACGTTGACTTATAGGACATTATAAAAAGACTAAAATCATTCAGAGAGTGGTTACCTTGGCCTAAGTCACACTCTAAGAACTGAATGAAAACAGTTGAAATATTGCCACCATGGAGGTGGAATAACAGTAAAGAAATCGTGGTTCCATCCCCTAAGTTTAATAGAATCTTCCTCAGCCAATTGCGTATCATTTCAGAGAATGTCATCGAAATCCATTTAGAAAATTTAGAGATACTGAGTAGACAGACATGAATGGTATGCGTAAATACAATCAAAAAAAGAAAAGAAGAATATTTTCCAATCGAGAAAAAATCCTGGATCCATTCAAAACAAATTCTTCCTCAGCTCATTACCCAGCTTTCCGCAAAATGCCATCGAAAATTCATTGAGAACTTTTGGAGTTTTTGTATGAACTAAAAGACAGGCGATCGGACATATAGTTAGAGTGAATACATATACCTCTTCCGAATCCATCAGCAGGGTTATAATAGTAATGGGGGGGGGGGGGGTCAGACTCCCTAAAAGCACTGGACCATACAGATGCGACTACGGCGAAACGTGCCTCTACAACTACTTGCATAAAATACATCAAACGTTGACATTAATGCTGTGACAGTATTTAAAGAGATTGAATTTGCCTTAAAATTTATCACGTTGAATAATATTTGATTCATCCGTTGGTAGCGGTATGACAGTCATTTGTACAAGTATTTCTTTCGCCTTAATTCTAGTTGTTCATCGTAACTACTTTCACCTTCAGAATACAGGAATGAACAAAGGATGCTGATTAGAAATTTAAAAAAAATAACATCTAGACAGGACTTAAACTTGGGATTTCTGGATACGGACGTCAACTGCACCACCAACCAGCAACTAGAGAATTTGTGGTCGATAGAGGATCAAATCTAAACCTTAAATATATCCTTTATTAGATACCCTGGTATCTGTAGTAGATATGGCTGTTACTGACAGATCGACTACCCGATGTAATACGTAAACATTGAAATACACATTGATCCAAGTTATAAAAATGTACCAAATTCAATAAAAAAAACACAAGCTTATCAATTCAGAGAAACATTTACCAAGCAAATTTTATCATTATTTCCTGAATTCTATATATTTCAGCTGATAACTCCCAAAATTGCCCTATAGATCTGCTTTCTATCACAGATGATATAAATTCATCTGTTATTCATTAAACTATTTATACTTGTACTATTTTTTTACACTATTCCAGGATTCCAAAATTCTTCAGGAGAAAAAAAAAAAAACAGTTTGTTTTGCGACTTCTTTTTTGCAATAGACCTAGCTGATAAATTTGCCATCCCAACTGACCTAATAGACATCTGAATTCCGTAACATGTAAAACCATTTATTATCTTGATAATTATGATTGAGTCTTCCCTTGCTTCAAAAGCAAACAAAATTACCATTTCTATCTTTTCTAGTACATACTCTTAATCATTATTGGGATGTTAATTTCATAAAATTAAAATAAGAATAGAATGCAATAACTTTTTTGACTTATGGTGAATGGAATATCAGGTTGACAGAAGAAAGGCCAGACTTGGTGGTGGGTAAGGAGACTATTTCCTTAACTCAATGATTTTTTGAAACTGAATATTTTAAACCTTTTTTTTTCAAATAATATAAAAGGGTTTCTAAAAGCTATCATTGCTTTTTTTCTCCAACTAAATGGAAACAATGGTATTACATTTTATCTGAACAGTCTTCACTTTAATTTTCTTTGAATCTTTAATAGGAAAGCTGATTAACTGGACCAACACACACACACACACACACACACACACACACACACATATATATATATATATATATATATATATATATATATATATATATATATATATATATATATATATGGGGGGGCAGACAAACACTGTAATGCGTTTGGGAAAAATATCTACCGGCCAAATGTTTACATCTTTTGAATTTCATCCAGGTTTTCAATAAAAAAAAGTAACTGAACACATTTCAGCGTAAGAGTCCATTGTATGAGATATTTTAATCCAGAAAGTCATCATTTTTAGATGGAAGAGTCCATAGTTACGGACAGCTAATAAAAAATGACAGCGTGCATATTTACAGTTGGTATATACTATATAATCTATCGATAATCCCATCTTTTGACGGCGTCTACGTTAATTGTTTAAAGATTACGGTTTTGACCCTAAAATATGAGAGCTGATATTATCCCTTTTGTAACAGAAATATATTCCCCAATATGCTTCACACCCAGAGATGTGGGAAGGGGCTTTTTTGAAATGCCGCTAGGCCCCAAATGGAGAG
Source organism: Thysanoteuthis rhombus (assembly GCA_963457665.1). Taxonomy (NCBI): domain Eukaryota; kingdom Metazoa; phylum Mollusca; class Cephalopoda; order Oegopsida; family Thysanoteuthidae; genus Thysanoteuthis; species Thysanoteuthis major. The sequence continues at coordinate 21,895,145 of OY735236.1, read as the reverse complement.
AGGCCCTAAAATCTTTTAAACATTATAGTTCATCGACTGTATTCCTATTGACATGGTGCAGTAACAAGGATATAATCATCCATACATGAATTGCATAAATATTCAGCCTTTTGGCGTTCTTTCCACCAATTAAGTGATAGTGCTTGTCTATTTATAGCAAATTCCCCTTTTTCATTAAATATCAGTAAATGTTGGAAGGGACCCCTCAAGGAGTCAAGCCCTACCCCTCAATCTCTAGCTATGCCACAGTGCACAATATTTATTTCCTAAACAATTTGGATTTAATGTTGGTACATTTTTTGGTAAGTGGCTTTCTAAAACCACGACCAATAGTTTCAAAGTCTTTTTCTTTCCTCGTTTTTATATTTGAATGTCGCTTTCATTAAGATTTCATTTCTTAATGCCTTGCATATTATTGTTGCAGCTTTTACGTGACTTTTGAAGAAAAAAAGATCTCTCCACCTTGTTTTTATCGCGCCTTTATTTTCGATGTTATTTTCGTTGTTGCTATTTTATACTATTGTTTTTTTTTATACGGTTATTATTTTTATACGGCTGTTGTTATTCTGCTGGTGATTACGGTTTGATGGTGCGTGTCGTAACCTGTGTTAAAGTGAAATCGAACAGTAAGTGGGCAGTCGTTTGTGAAAAAAGCCGATCATTGATCTAAGCTACGTTGGTGTGCATAGAAGCAGGAAGGAATGCGTTTCAGCTTCGATCTTGGCGTTCAGCGCCGTTGATCCGAGACACCATTTAAAGGCAGGGGCCGCGCTATAACGAGAGTAGCAGGGCATATAAAACATTGAGTGGAACAAGGTAAGAACAAAGTTAGGTAGAGATTCGAAAACGATTATTGAGATGGTGGGAAGGTAGCTTAATTGCTTAACCCATTAATTGCGAATGGCGGAAATTTCAGTCATTGCAATTCTATGGATAACTGTATAGAATTTCCGTTCTACTAGGATTGATGACAGCTCAATTCTGTCAGTGAGTCTGGGCTTTTATCTTGCAATGCTTTACTTCCAAAGGATAACTTGTAATGGATCATTTTGTAATGGACAAAGGCTTTTATCTTGCAATGGATAACTATAACACTTGCCACTTTTTGCAGTAAATAGGTTTAAAATTCGAGGCTGGCCATATGGATGATAAACGATAATGGTGCAGTACGATTGTTTTATGTAACCCTGGCTTATTGCTCCCATATAGAAAGACTGCATTATTATTCTCTAGGGTCACTCTGGGGGTCGGGACACGTATCTTTGTCAACAGTCAAGTGCACTAAATATCTGGATTATTCAATGGATCGCACGTGCTTACACCTCGATGACGATTGGAAGACCTATCTTGTGACAGCGATGCCAGTGAGATATAATCTGAATACACCCCGGAATAAATGCTCTCCACCCCGGAATATATGCTCTTTTCCACCCGGAAAAGTGTCAGCAGACGACAATGTGCATTGGAGAATGACTAATAAATGTAATGTATACATAAACGTGTTAAAAATATATTTTAAATAATCTATACGAATAGGGAATATCTTACAACATGCAGCTACCTAAAGGCCATCTTATATTAAATAGATGTGTATTAGCTGTACACAGAAGCAGGAGGAACACGCCTCTCTCATGGTTTCGGCTTCGGTCTTGGTGTTCAGCGCCGTTGATCCGAGACACCATTCAAAAGCAGGAGCAGCACCATAACGAGTCGACTGATTACATTAACGGAGAAATAAGCAGAGCACATAAAACATTAAGTGAGACGAGGTGAAAACGAAGCAAGGTGAAGTTTTGAGATGGTTATTCGAGCACGGTTGAGGTCGTCTAATTGATTAAAGTTAGAGGCTGACATACGCAAATCTCTCAACTTCTTCATAGCCAAGTAAAGGTTTAGTCAAACTCCAGCCCAGTTTGAAGTTGAATTTATTTGTCTACCATTAAAAAAAATCACAACAAAAATCCTCACCAAAATTATATGAGTGAACTCTTCACTGTCTGTGGTGTCAAGTTGAGGCAAACTGATTTATAAAACTAACATTCCACTATCGTGATTTGAAATCATTTCCGACGAATTGGTAACCAGCTCTCTCCTCTGTTACTTTAAACGCCTGTGCCGGACTTTGTACAGAAGTATGGGGTGCGTTCTTTTGTCGGTTTACTTTCGATATCTGTGTTCAGCGCTGTTTATTAAAGGCACGATTTAAAGGATTGATCGTTTTGGTGTGAAAATAAGGAGTTAACACAAAACATTGAATGGCTGACGTGGTAACAGCACAAAAAATGGATTTGATGAACGGAGTTCAAACTCCAGCATATATGCCCTTGGTAAAGTTATGAATCTATCTCTTACTCAATCTGCGGGTAATATAGCGCGGGTGTTACGTTACCTCACGTTTTGGTCACCCGTAAGTCTATTCCACACATCGCAAACGGTCCGAGGGAGTCGTGAGGTGACATGTGAAGCCTGATCAGAAACGATTGACGCTGTATCCAGCATAAGCACACTTATTGTTCCATTTTATATAAAACACTTAACAGGGTAAAAAAAAAAGATCAAGGAAGGGACTTCGCAATTATTCGAGAAGGTGAGAGGAGTTACCTAATTGATTGAAATTGGAGGTTCACGAATCTCTTCAAGAAAGAAGACAATAAAAGTGTGTGTCAAAGATGTACAGGCTTTTTATCTTGTGTAGTAATGATTAAAAACCACTACTCCTCTAGATGGTACTAATCTTTACTTAGTTCAAATGTGGTGTCAATATTCACTTAGTCCCCATGAGTGGAATCCATCTTTGCTTGGTTCAATTGGGTGGTATTAATCTTCACTTTGTTCGAACTGGCTATCGGTAGAGCCGATCTAAATTTCTCATCATTTGGTGCTTATCTTTACTCAGTTATTTTGAGTGGTTCTGAGCTTTTCTTTGACTACTTTTTATACCTGCCAATCCATGCCACGCATTTATGGAATATTCATATGCAAAAAATATCCTAACTACTCCCTGCCATTTCCTATCGTACGTTTATAAAATAAAAATTCTCTATGTAAACATAGAAGTGCACTTCTTTATACAGATAATTATAAAATAATCAGCTTCGAAATTATGGATCGTTTGCTTAGGAAAATTATGAAGAAGGAAAATATTTTTTCCATATCCTTCCTAGAGGAAAAAGAGCGGGCAACTATGATAAAAAAGGAATAAAATAACAGTATTTTGCATCAAAATACTTTATTAATATGTGACAGGGAATGATAGGGAGTTGCTGCGAGAAACATCCCCCGTCATCATTTTTATCTTGTATCTGACGATTAAGTGGTTATCACCGTCATAACAATCGGAGTTACTTTCCTTTTTCAATTCCTAATCCGGTTTCTCAAACTATCCAAAGGCTAAGTGCTTTATAAAAACCCTTTCGTAAACTGAAATAGCGTAAAGCAGAAAAGAAATTGCCATTGATTTACACAGAAGATTTTTTTAGCATTACCAAACTCACAGAAATAAACTTACGTGGAATTTGGTTACAATCGTCAGGGGCTACAATTTGATTTCAACTTTTCTCTTTATAAATATTTTTCCCTCCAGTTTGTACCTTTCACAAATATTTCGTTTGACACCCACTGCAAGCCGAGGGACCATGAGATATATACGCAAAATTGTAAATGTCACATTAAGTCTCACATAACAACCTTCATAAGATTACACAGCAATTTTTTCGATTCAATGAAATTAAATAAAGCGGAAATCTCTAAAAAAATATAACTGCCTTGAACTAATAACTTTTGAAAAATGTTATCAAATAGAAAATTTCACGTTAATTCGATTTTGAATCGACTATATTGAGGCAGTCCGTGTACAACATGGGGTTATTGGTAGGGAATCATAAATGGGATTATTTTTAGCTAGCCTCATATTCGAATTGTCAGAGAATCTATACTTTTTATAGTCACATTAAACAAACATAAGGCAAAAAGCCCCAACTTTGCAACTGGATAATAATAGTATTGAGGCTGACTTTGCACTTACTATTACCTGTATCATAATGATTGAATATAACTTAGAAAATCTTCCATACGGAGGTTTTTTTTAGGATTAATTGATTAATCTAAGTTAGTGTTAGACCAAGGATCAGAATTTTTTATTTATCAACAAATTTAGAAATAATAAATTATTTTTTTTATTGTTTTTTGTAATTTCCTGCAGCTTCTGATTTTTTCTTATGACCCAAAAAACAAATTAGAAATGAATATTAAAGTAATGAAATAGTCAAGGGATATACAATAATGAAGCAAAAGTTGGCTAAAAAAAATTAGAGATAGCGATTTTTAATTTTTTTTTCCATGCCAAACTAAAGTGGGTATTTGTACTTGAATTAGGCAAAATGAACACAATTTTCTCTATAATTGTAAATCATTCATTATTCTTCTCATCAGTCTGATGGCTAAAAATTAAGTTATAATAGGAGTAGACCACAGGACTAATATGATCAATAATAATAACATTGCAATTAATTGTAGCGTGCGACGCGATTTATTTTCTTGAGTAACTAATGTTGTCTTCTGTGTAATAAGTACAGAAAAATGACTATTACCCCCTTCAAACTCCTTTTGTGACAAGGAAAACGATGTTTTGATTTGCAATTGAATTTGCATATTTTTATCCACTTAGAAAACCCTTTTTTCATAAAAAAACAACAACATATGAATATGTATTTAAACTCAGGTTAGATATAAGTGATCGCAAAAGATTTAGATGAGAGCGATTGTTCGAGATGATTGATTCGGAGAAGCAAGGTGACGTCATTGTATGACAGGTGAAGAAATAAAAATCGTTATATAAAGACATGATAACGTAAGATGACATAACACGACATAAGATGACGTAACCTGACATGACACAATATAACATGACATGCCACTACATAACATGACATAACATAAAAATGGTGATATTAGATGACACAACACGACATAAGATGACATAACGATATAAGATCGTTTTCGAAATGTAAGATTTAGTCCTGGGTTATGAGTTATTCTTTGATTGCTTGTCACTAGGGTGGTTTTTCCGAGTTCACAGCTCTCTTCGCCTTTTAGTACGCTCCCTGAGCTGTCTGGGGTAAAATAGGTAAATTATAAAATATAAATGCCCTGATCACAAAACGTTACATAGATAGCTATTTTTTTTTTCTATACTTTAGGACATAATATATAAAAAAATAACACTTTTAGCCGGGAACAAAGACGTTAAAAAAAATGACGTTGCATAAAGTTGAAGTCAATGAAACTCAAAAGTGATAAATCACTTTAACAAAATTATCTACTTTAATTGCAGAAAAATATATGCAAGAGTAACAATGATAGGTAAGTTGTGTCCACTCGTGGAATTTCCACGGGCCAAGCTTGCAATTACAATACACTCCAGATCTCAGATTTCACTGGCCCTAACAGATAAGGAACGGATTCATTCTTAAAGTTACAGAAAATTCTCATCCGTCACTTTTAGTGTATATGTATGTGTGTGTACGCATATTTGCGTTCACGCGTACATTTTTTTGTGTGTGTAAGCGTATATGTGTGTATGAGTGTGCAAAAAAAAAAAAAAAAGGAAGAAAGAAAGTGAGAAAGCAAAGTTGGTTAAAAGAGACAAAGATAGCAAAATGTCGGGGTCTGAGGAAAGACAAGTCAGAGAAAATTGAAATAAAGGAAGTTGATTTCTTTGGGACCGGAAGTATGATTATTTCTTGGGAACCGGAAGTCTGATTTCACTTTGATCCATTTTCGTTATTGAAAATCTAAAGTAACATATTCCCTTCGTCTTCGTCGATTCCAAACTGAAATTGAGGCATAAAAATGTCCTTTCATCTGATTTAATCAGAATTATTTTTTTTTGTTTGTTTATCTGTTTGTTTGTTTGTTTTCTTTTCTTTTTTGTTTTCTTTGTCAATATCATCAACTTTTGTCCTGTCTTTTTAATGCCGATATCGCAACACAAAAACGGCAATCTGAAAGAATTCATTTTTGGTATTAAAACTCTTTGGTTTTGATCATCGAGAAAAATAACGCTGAAATTTCCCTTTTCTATTCGATCACGCTTTCTCTGGATAAGTGGCTTCTTTGAACTTCCACATTCGGTTGTGCGTTGAACTAAACTAAGCATAGTAAATCTCCATGAAAAGCAAGATTTTGAATTTTGATTCTCTAAGTGTAAAACTTTTCTCCATTCAGATAATCGGGGCGACACAATCTTTTTTACTTTGCACCTCTTCATTCGTCCTTGTGAAGTACTAAGCTAAGCTTAGAAAATATCTGAAATGTGTAGAATACTGAAAAACAGAAAATTGAAGATTGGAAAGTTGAATTCTATGGACCTGGAAGTTTATTTCTGTTGAACCGGAAGTCTGATTTCTTTTTGATCCATTTTCGTTATCGAAAATCTAAATTAACTTATTTCCTCCATTTTATTCGCCAAATCCTCACTCAAGTTGACGCATATAAAATGTTTTTTATAAGTTGTTTATAGAATCATTTTATTTTGTTTTTATGTTTTGCTTGTTTTATTTACTTGTTCTCAGCAATCGTCTGCCTTTTCCCACGTCTTTTCAAAGCCAATGGCCCACCCAAAACAATGGTAATTCTAAAGAATGCGTTTTAATATCAAACGTTTCCCATTGCAGTAGTTGACGTTATATGGAACTGATCTAAGCATAGTAAATCGCTAAGAATATCAAGATTTTGAATGCTGATTCTAGAGGCAGACAGCTCCCCTTCCTTCAGATAATTGACGCAAAACATTATTTCTTACTTTACTCTTTCGTCTTTATTCAATACTAAGCTATACCCAGTAAAAACCTTAAAAATGGAAAATACTAAAGAGCAGAAAATTGAAATACAGGAAGTAAATTTCTTTGGGACCGGAAGTTTGAATTCACTTTAATCCATTTTTATAATGGATAGTTTAAAGAAATTTGCCGTCTGTCTTCGACAACACTGCATTAAGGTTGACGTATAAAAATGACCTTCAATCTATTTTCTTTCCGAATTATTTGTGATTTTGTTTGTTGGTTTGTCTGTCCGTTTTCTTTCTTGTTCCTTTTTTGTCAATCTTATCAACTTCTGACCGTCATTTCCTCTTCCGTCAATACGGATAACGCGTCCAAAATGCATCTTTTATATGAAAAGTTTTCAGTTTTGATCTGCAGGAAAAATGACACTATCGATTTCCCATTTTATTGAATCATATTTTCTCTCGGCAAGTAGACTGAGCTGCGTCACTTATGAAAGATTTCTTTTGGTGCAGTCTGAGAAAACAGAGCCTAAATTAAGAAGACCGAAGAGCATATCTTTTTCTACATACCCCCCAACATCTATCTATCTATCTATCTATCTATCTATCTATCTATCTCTATCTCTCTCTCTCTCTCTCTCTCTCTATATATATATATATATATATATATATGTGTGTGTGTGTGTGTGTATTGAGACGGACTCTGCAGTAAAAGTATTTGTAGACTTTATTTCTTAATTAATTAATTAATTAAAAGATTAATTTATTAGTATACTATACATGTATCTCCAGTAACATATGTGTACCTTTCAGTGGTTTAAGAGTCATCATAGAAAACAAATTTAGCATTAGACGTTTTGCTTTGGTAGCAAAAAAGGAAATCAAGATAGATTTTGGACCATAATGGTAAGTTAGTATTGTGTTCTGTTTTTGGTGAAATCTGTGTTGGTATGCTTTGGGTGCAATCAGTACTGAACCATTGAATCTTCACTCGGGTAATACACACACACACACACACACACACACACACACACACATACACACACACACACACACACACACACACATATATATATATATATATATATATATATATATATATATATATATATATATATTTGCAAGGTGTTTCAAAATGATTTGACACTTTCTTTTTGAACATTTCTGGATAACTACAAATGTTGGCAATACAAAGTGAAACGTTATTTTTGCAATATTCATAAAGTCTCAGTTTGTGCTCGATTGCTTACCAAGAGCAGTTACACAGGAACACGAATGACTTACCCAGAGATGTAGCAGTTCTGGCTAATGCCCTCACTCCAACAGTTGGAGTTGGCAAACTAAGTTTTTCAGCGTGATTCAGAGCCAGTTCATTAACATAACGAAGATATCTGAATCATATTTTTTCCAGAAAGGTGGATCAATTGTGCTGAGAAAAAACAACTCCACATCCCTACATTACTTCTCACTTTCCATTGATCTCCAAATCTTATGCCCAGTTATTTCTTCCTTTGGAACAATGTGGAAACATTCAGGTGGTTAGAAACTAAGATTTAACAAATATCAAAATGGATCAATCTGAATGAAATCGGAACAACTATATTTATAGAAGTTTCTCCTTGGGGTACATTGGCAATGGAAAGCAGTTTCACCCACTTTATATCCTTGTTTGGTGCTGGGGTTCTCCTAATCCATAATCCTTTGTAAAGTCTTACATATACTCGGGAGCATCTTCGTGGTTTGTAAACTGTTTTTCTTCACAAACTCCACCACTCACAGTAATAGCACTCACGATCAAATCTAATTTTTTTACGGTACAACTCCATTCACAGTGTATCTGAAGCCATTCAGGCAACTAGTGTGAGGGTCGCGGAAAATGCATGCTCTTCATTTTATCTGGATCAGAAAAGGCTCAAGATCATTAAAGAACAAGAAAATTGGGGGTGAGGGAGTGCCTCTCTGTGTGTGTGTATATATATATGTGTGCGTGTATGTATGTGGGTTGTCTAGAAAGCTTTACAGCTTTAAACACTTAGGATTAAAGAACTTTTTCAAAATTCTATTGTGTCACTTCAGTCACTTATTCAACAATATCTTGATATAATTGATGTAATTTTTTTCAATGTTCTTTTTCTGTTTTACATATACTTTGAGATCATGGTACAATGTGTAAATTTTCTTTTGACGGGATCATCAGTTGTTTACCGTGTGTGTGGTTGTGTGTTCGAATAATGCACTTTTATTTGTAAGGTTAAAATGAATTCTAACTTAGCGTAATTGTTTTATTGTGTGTGGTAGCATAATTGTTTTATTGTGTATGGTAGGGTTGATTATATCAGTGTACGGATATTACCTGATGGGATTAGGGATCGATAATACGTGAATTCAAAAAATTTTTTTAAATCTAAGGTTAAAATAAATACTTACCATGATCGATTTATGAATTAAAAGGCAACATATTCACAGTAAGTAATGAAACGATTTGATGATAATGAAGATGATATCGAAGGAGATGAAGGAAAAAAGAAACAATATATATGTTAAAGCCAAAGATTGAAAATACGATTTTACATAGAAGAATATTGAGAAGTCGATAAAAAAAAAAAGACTAAAAATCTTGGGAATAAAGAATAATGTCTGAAAACTTCTTGGACGTTGGTGTCTGCTCTACTGAGTGTCCCTGTCAAACAATGGCACGTGTTCGCAAGTCATCTCGATCCGACAACGTTCAAATGACTCAGACAAGCCGTTCGTGACTGTGCACAGGGGTGAGCTTGATCATTACACTCAGGCTATTTCTTACGTCAACACGACACTTTGGAGAAGGCAATGTACAGGAAATCGAACGCACCCTCGTACACACCTTCATTATCACCGCCTTGCCTACACGCCCTTCTTCCCGCACTCCCACGGGCGATTTCATTTGCGTAGTATCAACAGTACAATGTCCCTCTCGTTCGTCATCGCCATGATTATTGTCTTTGATGCTGTAGCTCTCGACCCTTGGTGGAGGATGCAGCAACATTTCATATTCAAATTCTCTAGGCTTAGTCAACTGAGAGATGTGGGGTCAGTCACTGTCGTGGAGCATTTCCTTCAGATCATATGAGACGCGTTTTTCTAACTTTTAACCTTTCCTGTTGAGTTGAGATGACGTGATGCGATTGCTTTCAAAGTGTTCGAACCGTAGTTCGTGGGTTGTTCACCGCTTCTCTAGACAATTTTTCATCATTAAGAACGGGTTAAGGTCTCCTAGGAGGTTTAATATTGGTATCTATATAAACACGACGCTTTAAAGAAGGCACTGTCCAGAAGCAACCCCCATACACATCTCCATCATCATTTCCTTGCCTACACGGCTCTCTTTCTCCTCCTCAACAAGTGATTTCATTTACATAGTATAAACAATACAACGTCACACCCTCGTCTCTGTTCGTCGTCAATGATGCCATCTTCTTTGTAGCTGAGAGCTTTCGAACCTGACCAACAGGATAATGCGAATCTGATCTTGGCCATCAAAAACTGCGATTGAGGAATATAGTTAACAGGTGTAAGGCATGAAACCATAGTTGATGAGTTTTTTTTTCCCGATATTTATTTGGAAACCAATCAATACCCATGAACAAATTCACGGATATATTTGATGAAAATATTTTCTCAGAAGAAAAAATTATTTCAGTGGAAGAGTCCATTGTTTCACAAAGTGTGGAGAAGGTAACTTTATCAGCAAAATGTTGATACTTGAGAGATAGAGTCAAGTGTCACAGACAAACCATGAAAATAACTCTGTTCATTATATAAGTATAGTAACTTAGTATGCATTGGTATCGTTCTATCTATACAGGGAGATACGATGAGGATCGAACCCACTATTAACGACCTGGAAGATTTGCCTTGCGGTCATTGCTATTCGACGTCTGTCCTGATCATTTTTTTGTTTGTAAGATCTCGTCGTTCATTTCTGTGGAAAAAAATTCACGGATGTATTTAATGGAATTATTTTCTGACAAAAAATAATAGCATATTTGAATCAGTAAACGAGTCCATGGTTTTAAATAAATGGAAAAAGGTATTTTTATCAGAAAAAAAATCACGGATTTTAGATTGAAAAGCTTTTGCTTTTGGTTTTTAGGGGAAAAAAATACTAAATCCGCTTACCGAGAATAGAACATAGTTTGAAACAGTTGACAGTAAGTATCTTTTTCAGCAAAATTCTGATCCTGCCCCATGCAAATGAGTTTTTAAAAGAATTATGACGTTTATTGCACCACTGCTAACGCTAATGCCTACAAGATATTGTGCAAATATGATTATTTGATATATGCTTTTATATTCTTGTAAAATTTATATACTTTTCTTCACACTATAATAAATGTTTTGATGTTCCAAATGTTTCAGTGTTTCTATAATTTTTTTTAGATTTAGAGGTCACAAGTAGAGAAAAAATCCTTCTTCTGGAATCTTTTATTAAAGTCTTGAAGTTCAGAATGCTTGGAAAGGTGATCATCTGTAACAGAAATGTGAGATGAATACGGAAGTTAGTATATCTCAGAATTTTTGAGATGAGGTATTATTATTATTTCTCTTGATAAACAACCAAGATGAAGATGGTCCGAATATCAATAGAAATAAGAATATGGAAGTGTTTGACAAATTTCATCTTGATAGATCAGAAATTCAGATCGAGGCAAGAAGTTGCGAAATGTTGGGCTCAAAAACATTGCAAAAGATGTTTTCTTTCGAACGTCTATTTAATGAATTTAGATAAATTTAAATAAATTATTCTAATAATAATTGAATAAATTTAGATGAATTAAAATGGATTCAGCTTGCGGACGAGCAGAGTCACGAAACTGCTACGGCACAGAAAATTGAATCAGCGAACTGAGTTCACATTCTGGCTTCGGTAGTCTGTGATCCTTTCTCAATAATGCCCAAGGAAGAGGTATGACTCCACTTCTTGATCCACAGCCATGGGTAAAATAGTCGAAGAAATTAATCCTTTCAGCCCCGTAAGAGAAGACAGTGCCCCCCACCTAAAAAAACCAACTATGGCTTGGCAATAACTAGTTGTCTCGGCTCACTCAGCTACTAAAGTGGGGGGGGGCACCAAGCCTGAAAAGGGGTCTCGGTGTGCGAGAGCTAATCTCCGAGCGTTAAAAAACAGTCAGCACAAATGGGAGGAACGTCCTCTAATGACCCTCGCAAGCAAGGGATAAACAAAAACAATGCAAACAAAAAACAACACGAAAAAATAAGAAGAAACTTGGCTTGATTTAGTGTAAAGAACCTACCTTTATATCTACCTTGCATTATGAGATATCACCCAAGAAAATAAAGCCCGACCAATATTTCAGCAAAACGTTTTATTCGCAGAAACTATTTGTTTCTTTCAATCAATTCGGCAGGTACCATTTCTATCCCAAGTGTTCGAACAATTGTTCATTGGTTGTTTACCACTGATCAAGATAATTCTTTACCATCAAGAACGGATCCAGATCTCCCGAGTGGTTTGTTATTGGCATACAAACAAGTAACTTTGGAGGAGGTACTGTCTGGAAGGAACCCTTATACACGCTTTCATCAACACGGCCTTGACTACATGAATCTTTTCCCCCTCCTCCACGGATGATTTCACTTGTGATTCACTTTAATCCGATCAACATTCGATAAAAACGTGTTATTCACATAAACAACTTGTGTTCCTCTAAATCCATTTCACAGGTTCAAGCCCTATAGTCTATTAATCCAACCAACATTTGATCAAAACTCATAATTCCCATTTACTTCTCATCTGTTTCCCTTACATTCATATATATATATATATATATATATATATATATATATATATATATATATATATGTCATCCACAGACAGCTGTTTCGTTACTCAGTGTGGCTATAGACTATCCATTATCCCATCCAGTACCTAGAGGTAGGATCGAAACCTTAGCTTCAGACCCAGAGGCTGGTATCCACTTTGCTCCACGGAACTGGACGGTCAGTAAGGTTGAATTTATATTTATTTACACATATGTATTCCCCATTCACCAGAGTGCTCTATTCCACGTTAGAAGAGCATTATATATGTGTATATGTGTGTGTAGACTTACCTGTATTTCCATGAATCGAAAATGATATGAAAATGTATCACTCGACTCAGATGTTTGGAAAGTCGACAAAGTTTCTTAAATATAATCTCAAAATCAAATGACGTTGCCACCTCAGCCTAAAAACGAAGAACCGTTGCCTCGTTGCTTCATTTTTGTTACAATATCCCCTCTCAGTGCGCTGATCTGTCATCTCAGACTTTATTAGCCCACCAACCCCAATGTTCATATGCACCGACACGCAATCGACCGAATTTTTCAGTTTCATATGCAAAGAGTGTTTCAAAACCAGTAGGACAAAAAAATAACGTAATTTTCTATCTTTCAAAAAATTGAAACTAAACTGCCTGCTCTCTCCGACCTTCTCACTCCACCCCCTCTCTCTATCTGTAACTCTGTGTCTCTGTATCTCTGTCTCTCTTTCACTCACACGCACACAGACATACACAGACTATCTCATGCCAACAAAGCTTTTTCACCAACGCCTAAACGTCATAAAGGTGTTATCACAGTGTTGTGTCTATTTTCCGATGTAAATCAAACACTCCTTAAAACAAATGAATAAAAGAATAAATCTCACAAAGAAAAAAAAAGATATAAAATCCCGTTTTCAGATGGTGACTACCGGACTGCACATGCGGATTTTTAAGGCTCTATGCCTAAAAAATGTTATGGACAGATCAGTGAAAAAAGAAAGAATATCTATCCACCATGTTTGTGTAGTTTTATCGTGGCCAGGGTGATCCAATAAAAGTGATATTATTTTTGTCAGCATCAGTTGCAGATGTTTGACAGAGAGAATTTGTCTTATATATAAATATATGTTTGTATACGTGCGTGTGTGCACAGATGTATGTTATAATGAATATATGTGTTATGCATGTATATGATTGATACAAAAGTTTTCAGACATATTTATTTAATTCATTTTATTATAAATTCATAACATCATTTCTTTCAGTCATGAAAGTATTTACCCTGGCTTTCGATGACCTTGAGCCATCTTTCAGGTAAATTGTTTATTCCATCATAAAAGAACGTTTCCGGTTTTGACTCGAAGAAATCTCTGAGGAACTTTTTTATATCATGGATCTGTTGGAAGCGTTGACCAGACAAGGATAGTTGCATTGAGTGGAACAAATGATAGTCTGAAGGTGACAAATCTGGAGAATACGCCGCTTGTGGAAGAACTTCCCAACCTAGCTCCACGATTATCTGTTGCGTTGCATTTGCAACATGGGGACGGGCATTGTCATGTAGCAAAATCACCGGTTGTCTTAATTTTCCAGGAAAAGATCGCTTCTGTTCTAGTGCAGCATTCAAACGTGCCACTTGCTCACTGTACCGTTTCGCTGAAACAGTTTGTTCAGGTTCCAGCAATTCGTAATATATGATACCTTTTGAATCCCACCAAACACAGAGGAGAACTTTTTTCCCTAAGAGATTCCGTTTTTTCTCAACTGCCAACGTCTGTTCGGGATCTAGGCATACTTTTTTCCGTTTTGGATTCTCGTAATAAATCCATTTTTCATCACCAGTAACTATCTGGTCTAGAAATGACTTTCTTCTGTTCCGAGCTAGGAGAGAAAGACATATGTTTAAACGCTGGCCTATGTTCATTTCCGAAAGTTCATGTGGGACCCATTTTCCAAGCTTCAGATTTGTTCCTAAAGTTTGTAAACGACGTACAACAGTCGACTGATTGACCTCCAATTTTTCAGCTAGTTCACGGGTAGTTTGTCCTGCATCCTCCTTCAAAAGTTCCTCTAATTCATCAGTTTTCAAGTTCTGGGGTCTTCCAGAGCGTTCTTTGTCCTTTAACTCAAAATCACCCTTTTTAAACTTTGCATACCATTCTCGACACGTGCTTGCACCTACTGCATCATTACCATAAGCTTCAATGATCAATTGCCTTGCTTCTACAGCACTTTTCCCCAGATTAAACATAAAGAGTAAACAGTGTCGGATGTGCATCTTATAGTCAGCCATTATTTTCTTTAAAACTAAATGAAATTATTCCTTTCCAGTCGCCAGTCCCTGAATAATATGCACAATCAAGTCACAAAGAGTTGAGTAAACTCCGAATACGCTACTAAGACTTTGCTAACATTGTGTAAACGATAGTGCTTTGAACTTTTGCATCAACTTTGAATGTGTTAACCATGCATATGAATACATGTGTAATAGGTCATAGAAATTTGCATGTCACCTTTTGGCGATGAAGATTTTTTTAGTGTTTGTCCGTAATGTCCATTGAAACACAAATATAATACACTTTGATCCCAGACAGAATGCAAAAATGCTATGATTCTAAACAGAAGATCTGATCCAAATGTAAATCATCTTGTAATATTCAACAGTTACTATGGTAGTATCCAAAATATCATAGATATATGGATTCTTAGAATTATTCACCATTCTCTCGAATCCTAACGTTTGATATTCTCCCCAAATCGGTCAGTGAGAAATAAGCCATAAAGACTTGAGAAATACTACATTAATAGCTCTCTGAAAAAGATTCTATGCAATCTATACAAGTTTTGTGTAAGTTTTGTTAATATCTTTTATCATTTCACTCTTGATAAAATTATGCAACGCTCATCTGAGAGAAACCAAGGGAGTATATCAAATAAAAATATTGTGCTCAAATAAGACAAGGATGCTGAACTGAAAAATAAATACAATTCTATTCAGTGTCGTTTAAGTTTTAAGATTTGTTCTTAATATTCAATAACTTTTGGTTAGCTATTCTCATCTTTATACTTGCTTATATTCCTCAAAATATTCCAGTCCCTTCATTCTCTGTGCTTTTTCCAGTGAGACTTCTGTCTGGTGTCAAGTCTAATCCGTTAGCTACGGAATGACGTTATTCTGCCGTTTCATCAAAATCCTTCAGGTACAAACAAACGCAGACATGGAGAGATATTCTCAAAAAGAACCTGCCTTTGTGCCTTTTTGGATACTTGTAGTCACTTGATCCTCACCAGTTACCCTGAAGAGAAATTTTGAAATTGAGGAATTACAAAGATTATATTTATGAGCTTCATGATCATAACAACAATAAAAATAACAACAACAAAAACAATAGCAATAACAACAATAATAATAATGACAATGATAATTGTAATGATAATGATAATAATTATGATAATAATGAGAAGAAATGATTGTAGTGCGTTCCTTTAAAAAGGTTTTGTGAGCCCAAGAAGCGTAAAGCGAAGAAACAATTGCCACTAATTTATATGATATATTTTTTGATGACTAAAAAATAAGCAATGTTGGTGTGTTGGGCTGAGCCGTCCGACATTGGGGAGGTTAGGGATAGAGGTATAGATCTTTGACAAACAAACGCTGGGCGATTCTTTTATTTGTGCGAAGCAAAATTTCGAGAAACAGGGAATGCATGCGTAAATATATATATACATATATATATATATATATATATATATATATATATATATATATATATATATATATATATATATATATTGCAAATCAAAAATACAGTATAATAAAATACAATATTCGATAAGTGATGGGTTTATTTCATAAAGTTCTCGGTACAATCAATATTAAGCATCAAGTCAAGTTGAAGTACAGCTTAAAATATGATGAAGTAAGGATCCGCCATACAAGCACATTTATGTTTCTGCCGTTTTGAATGAAGATCATTCGCCTGAAGAAGCCCTAACGGGGTAAAAACATAAATATGTTCATGTTGCGAATCCTTACCCCATTATATACATACATGTGTGTTTTAAAGAAATGCATGAATATATATTATCTGACAGAATGATTATATATCACGTCATATTTCACTGAATCTCTATTTTGAATTGGTATTCCACTATCACACGGAGAATGTATCACGTCGCCGAGACAACGTTAATAGAATAAACAATTGAAGAAAATTAGGCTGCTGCAGGAATCAAATCTGCGATCAGTAGGGTAGCCACTCCAACGAAGCGTTGCTCTTACTATTCAGCTAAACAGTCACTGGTTTCGATTCTTGCAGCTGCCTCATTTTCTTTAATTGTTTATCTATTTACATTGTCTCGGGCAAGTGATATAATTTCCGTGGTACAGCGGAATGTCATTTCAAATAAGATTTTTAACATAATAGAATATATATATATATATATATATATATATATATATATATATATATATATATATATATTGGATTAAAATAACCATTTAAAAGACTTTGTTGTTTACAAACAGACATTGGCTATATATAACAGACACTTTGTAATATCTGTATCAGTTTATTTCTGAAGAAACCAGGATGAACTGGCGAAACGTCAGAATAAACTAATAAATCTCATTTGTATTCAACAAGGTTTCCTGAATTGTCATTTCACTTTGATATTGCAGGATAAATTGTAACCCACATCAATACACTGGTCATAACTGTATATATATTTACAAATAACACATTCGTATTGGGAAGTTTATTTTCCTTAACATTTTTCTGTGACAACTATTCCACTAATTGTTGCTGACAATATATGATTTGATTCCAGCCACTCATATATATATATATACGTGTGTGTATGTGTCCCCTTTTAGAATTCTCTGCTTTATAGTTTGTCCGCAGCGATTTAATTATCCCTAGAGGCTATTTATTATTCTGTAGAGTTTGTCGGAAATTTTTCGATAATATTCAGATATTTTTGGAGGTCAAAGGTCGATCTTTGCCTGAGCGATACTTCACGTGAATCTTGTCCGATAGCGGGATGCCACAGAGTTTCCACAAAGCCTTTTTCAATTATGCATATAAGGCAGGAAGCCAGAACCTTTCAACTGATATTACGTCAGTTGTTGACTTTCGAGTGATCGTGATCCAAAATTTAGTGTCCGTGAAGTCAGGGCTATTGATGAGTGATAAGCTCTGTCCACTCCTCTTAACCTCTGAAGATCCCCCCAGCCACACCCTACGACGCCCTCTGAAATGAAAACACGACTTATAATAACAGCCGGCATTTGTCTGAATCTTTCGACGGACAGCCTGGACATCATAAAGTCTTTTGAAGATGAATAACTGTCGTATTATATATATATATATATATATATATATATATATATATATATATATATATATATGTTTGTGCGTGTGTATGTGTGTGTGTGTGTGTGTGTGTGTATGTGTGTGTGTGTACGGTGCTCTTTGAAGTATTTACCGTTTTTTTGAGGTCCTTTGTCTTTTGATTTTAATTATTTGCTTCATTAAATTCCCGCTTTAGATAGGTTTATACTTGCATTTATGTCCTTTGAAGATGGATAACTGTTGTACATATATATATATATATATATATATATATATATATATATATATATATATATATATATATATATATATATGTATATATATATACGCAAGCACTGTGTTCTTTTGAAGTATTTGCCGAATTTTTTTAGATTCATTTTCTTTTAATTATAATTCTTTACTTCATTAAATTCCTGTTGTAGATAAGTTTATACTTACATTTAGGTTTTAAATAAGCAATTAAAATCAGAATAATTCTGTCGAGATTAGAACGGATAAAATTAATCTGAAGCACACACACGCTCCAAACGGAGAGAATGATCGAGCTCTTATATTCATTACAGTGAATACGAGGTCTGTCCAAAATGTATCCAGCCATCTGATATTAACGACAAGGTAGGTCTGGTTAGTCACTCAATAGAAACTGTCACGTGACCAAAGTCTTTTTGCAGCATACCGTATTAAGGGTGATGAATTAAAGACTAGAAAAAAAGGTATGCAATTGATAAGTCACTTTTTCCGCCCTTTGTTGATGATAACCAAAAAATCATATCATTTCAGCATGTGTTGCTTGACATAAACAGATAGATAAAATAACATGCAAATTTAGCCTTTTTATTGGGAATTGTAAAAAGAATAATTTTTTATCGACATAATGAATAGTGAACAGTAAAATTTTCAGCCCTCTAACTCCATTGTTGCGTACCTGTACACGTGGCACGGAGACAACGTGCACGCCAAAACTGACTTAAAGAAATGAAGAAACCTATATTGACAGTTTTTATCAACGGTTCCTAATAGCCTCCTTAGGGAAATAGTGCCTTAGTGTCACTTACAATTACTCCTTTGGGACCACAAAAACTTATTCCAACGCCTGGTCCTCTATTCAAACCAGTGTCGTTCATTGTCTGAAATCTCTTTGAATATTTCCAGAAGTTGCAAGGTGTCTAATCTGGACTGTAAAGATACTGACAGCCCTGAGAGGTGAGAAGTTTTGCCAAAATACCATGTTGCTCATCTGTTGATCTTCAAACACGATGATTGTTAATACAACGGTCACACATAACACACACTCACTCAATTCCGTCTCGCTACTGCATGAGCAGTAAGGTCCCCTCTGATTGTCTGCCAAGTTACATCACTGCCAAGAATATCATTTCCAAGGTATCCTAATGACTGGATATAGATCTTGTAGGAACATAGAATTCTGTTAGTGTATGTATTTTTATCATGCAGATTCGTTTAAGTTTCTTATCTGGTAATTTAGGACTTTTCTAGCGTACGAAATATGCAGTCAAAATGAAATAAACTGTCACCAAGACCGTTAACATAGGTCTGCTTTAATTTCTAAGCTTGTGCAGCAAGTTATGTATGTATGTATGTATGTATGTATTACGTGTCACTGAAAATTAAAATTTTTTCTCCTAATTTTCTCTACAAAAAATAACTTTTTTTCAGGTGTGTGTGTGTGTGTGTGGGGGGTATTTTCCCCTTCCTGAATCGGTTTTTGTAGATAGCTTAGATTACAATGTAAATTTATTTTGAGCCCTTAGTTTGTGTCCGGTAGCATTCATGTTTTTTCATTTTTTTCATTTTTAGTATTGACTGCCCAACAGAAGGCTAGAGAAGTAACTTAATCATTGGTTACCCTTTTTCTACTTTGTTTAATTGATTACCCCCAACACGACATACAATCAAGACATCTCGATTACGTGACAGTTTCTATTGGATGATCAACCAGACCTGTTCCTTTACTTTTTTTTTGTTTTCACTGTCTAGGGCAAATTCTGTCGGTGCGATTGGGAATATACCGTCACACCTAGACGGAAGATTTCACGGCCAACAATCTCCATCGCTATATCTTCAAATACGTGTTTTTTTCTCAACCTAGGAAAATATTAAACAAGCCTGATGGCTGCAGAGGCACACTCTACTTTCACTCCTATTGCGACTGAAGATGCTTACTTGAACTTCTGTATTGTATATGTAATAAATAAAAATATATATTTAGTACTTTGTGTTTCTAAACAAAAAAATAAAATATTCATTAATGTGTGTTTCCAACATGAATTAGTAAGATTTGTCAGTTTGGCCAAGTCAAAAAAAGAGTCGTCAAACAACTAATTGGTCGTGATTTCAAATCACCATAAGGTAATGCTAATTTATTGATTTTGTTTAATGTGCCGGTATAGACAAACTGTGAAGAGTTAAATCCCCTGAATTCGGCGACAATTGTTCCCTTTTCCGGTTCTCGTCATTATAATGGTAGAAAAACCAAATCAACTCCAGACTTGGGCACGAATTTGATAAAAAGGAATAATCTTTCGGCTACATTACGTTAATTTCCCAAGAATGATCACTTGAAAAAAAAGATCTTCCATTTGTACTCGTTGTGTCGTGAGGAAGTGATGACGACAGTCGCGTTATTTTTTCTGCCCGTAAATTCTCCTTTTTTTCAATTGGGCTGTTCGTTATAATCCACGTCCAGCTTGGTTCATACTCTGCTTAACATCAAGTGACAAGAGTGCATCTTCATCTCCAAAGCATCGGAGCCATGGTATTAGAAATACAGTTACGATGTGCGAGAAGTAAAAAAACAAAAACAATGTGGTCAATGCAGAGCCTACGTCTTAAACAATGGGCCTTCACCAGGGAAACCTTTTTGAACTTAATTGAAAAGAATTTTTTTGGCAATAAAAATACAACTGGTATTTGTTACCTTTTTTTGACCCGAATTTCCTTAGTTCAATAGGGTCTTTTTTTCTATTACACCGGTTAACGTTTATTGTTCTAATCAAATTAAAACTACGTATTTATTTATTTTGTCTTAAACAAAAAATGCTCAAAGTAAGAAAAGTGGTCTAAATTGTAAATTGTAAAGCTCCACACACCTGTTCATTCAATATGAAAAATGACGCATAAATTTTGTGCTCTGGGTGCGCGTGTGTATGGGAAATTCATGAAAGAAAGTACAGGTCTTTGATTACATAAACTTTTGATTGTTAAACATAGCTTTTTTATATCCTTGTTTTGATTAAATCAACTTCTGATCAAATTAAAATTACATAAAAAAAATAAGTTTTAAGATTCGACATTTAGGCAATTTCACTGATTCAGTGTGAAATATCCTTGATTCTGTCAAAAATTTCTGTGAAATAAAGATCTGAATTAGATGGGAAAAACGACAAAATTTTTAGATCTTTCGGTACTTGTTCTCTCTTATGATTGTACTTTTTTCCGTCTTCGAGTTATTCATACTAATTTACCCATACCGTCGAAAAATGACGGCAGTATTTAGATATTTTTGTAATTGCATTGTACTCATAAAATATCAACAGCAATATGATGTTCTGCATTTCTGAATCATGTTCAACTAGAATAAACGCAATTTCCTTTACGCATTGTAATAAAAGGGGATATTACTCTATAATAGGTGTTCAATATTTACCTCCCTTGAAAAAGTTACGGACAGAAAATATAGTCCATTGTATTGCATGCTATACAAGTACATTCCCCCTTTTATATCCATTCTTTCCTCCTTTTTATTAGCGTTTTGTCTGCATCTGTATATGAATGCATCGATAAATCTGTAGCTCGATAATGAAGACAGTATTTACCATTCATGAAAGATATTTACTTTTCAACATGGTCTCCTGTGTCAATGCACTTACATCAGTAGTGAATATCAATCATGTACATTAAACATTATACGGTTGAAATTTCTGATCATAACATATATATCAACAATTACTTGTACAGCCTTGATGCAACTTGGCAACCAATAAGTGGGGGTCTTATTTTGAATGCATGAGCAAATACTCTTCGGTTGGGTTACTCATTCGCTTGTGAGATTCTGTTGAGGGAACTGTGTGACCATCTAATTCCCAACGAGCGAACATGTCATTCGTCACGTCTCACGAAGGTTGTTTTATAACTAGTCTGTCACGTCATCCAAAAAGCAGATTTATCTCCCTGTGATTTTAGGCTTCCCCCAATGATATTCCAAACCACGGTCGAGATTAAGGAGAGCGATAAGGCTGATGATGACTTACTCGAAATAATGCTTTTCTGGTTGTTTTGATAAGAGGAAAGGACACCGCGACTTGTGTATGAACCCTCAAGAATTTTGGGGGTATTTTGAAGAAGAATAAAGCGCCATTATTCCAAGTAAGCAATATTTCAATTTATATTAAACTAAGAAAGTGCCCGTTCCAAAGGTGAATGTTTGGAACTGGTAGGATTCTACAATGTACTAAGGAACTTGTCATAATTGTCATGAGGGATAACTTTCCACTCAGCATACAAAACGATAGCCTCAAAGTACTTCGGTCTCCTCATTTCAACGTAGCCAATCTAGATATTAAAAGAAAATCCCGTTAGTCCCAGAAAGAAAAGTATACAACCAATGCATCCTCCTCATGTACGGGTAGGTGCACAGGTGAGAATAATGCTCGGCATCAAATTAAGAGACAACTTGACAGTACAATGTATTAGATCAGGGTTCAGAGATATCATAGAATCTATTAGAAAATTCATATGTTGATGGGCTGGTCATGCTGCAAGAATGCCAGACAACCAGTGGACATCACGACTCACAACATGAATCCCCAGAGGTCATATGTGAAACTGTAGCCGGCAGAATATAATATGGTGTGACGAACTAGACCAGATCCATGTCCAACGACGGACCCTTAAAGGCTGGTGAAATCTGATTTTAGGTCTATTGCCAATCCAGTTATTCGATATTCAAATTCAGATCTATTAATTCATATAAACGATCAATAATCTCTATTTATTCGTTTTCATTAGATTTCTTGAGAACTGTTTATCTAAACATCTTCAAACTCGACACTGTATCGCCTGGTGTGCTGATATATATGGAGAATATAATACAGAAAATCATTACGATTAGCCAACTCGTGCAGAGACCCAAATAGGTATCGAATCACCCCTCAAAGCTCTCTCAATATCCAGAAAACATCCAACTATATATTCCTTAAATGTAACCAACCCTACTTAAAAGCCTTGATCGACGAACTAAAACTGGTGGAAACAGAAGCTTTTGAGAAAGCTAAAAACAAATGATGAAAACTACGCCAAAAAACTTGTTACAAACATGGAAACAAACACACTGGTACAAAATATGAACAACGCAGGAACCAACAGACAATAACACAAACAAAAACCCATACTTGACCAACAAATAGACGACGCCTAGACTTCATAAATAACATATTAGAGAGAAAACTTCCATCCACCGAAGAAGAAGCCCTCAACTTAGGCCTTAAATTCGCAACTGGCATCTGCAAGACAAACATCACAGATAAAACAAGTGGAAGCTACAGATACATGGAAACAGATTTCAGCAAATGTTTCATGCAATGAATCATCATCGCTTCTTTGGACACAACAAATGACCAACTTAGATACATACCATCAGCAAAAGAGACAAAAGAATACACATTACATCCTCAAATAAGGGCGACGGTGTTGTTGCCATTGACACATACATACACCTACATCAACAAGACAATTTACGTTTTAAAATATGCAACAAATTCAACAAATCACTCATTGATAAAGGAACGAAAAGTTTCAACAAATCCCTAAAAAAATATTGAAAAAAACAAACAAAACATTGTCCAAAAACATACAATACCATTTCATTTTACCCAGACTTTACACCCTAACAAAAACTCAGAAACCTAATATACTAATAAGATCCATAATATTAGATATAGGCAGCTCACTTCACATGGTAACGAGAGAAATATCAAAAATCTGACCTCTACAACTAGGTACAATTAGCCGTACAAACCTACCGAACTCGGAAACCTCATACACAACAGAAGAAACGTAGAATGGAAGTCAAATTTATGGCAAGCTTAGATGTAACATCACTTGACACAAACATTCCAGTTAAGAAACGCCTTCACTTACGCAAAAACCATCTTAGAATAATTTTAAACAAAATTAGCCCTACTTGGACACAAGATCATAAAAATCAGCACATTCATTGCCTACCAATGTTCCTTCGACTTTGACAAGAAATATTACAAATAAAAATGAGTATTCCTGATGGGATCACCTATTAGCAGATTCTTGGCCTACCTCTTTCAAGAATTTCTTGAATCGGGCCCGTTCATGGATATCATATCCAAGACATCTTTTCGTTGCATTGACGATGCTCTGATTCTATACGCATGCCAAATGAATGCGAATAATCTAATAGTGAAACTCAATGTAGTAGAACTTTCTGGCAAATTCACAATAGAAAAGGAAAACAACGCTACATTACTGTCCCATGACAATCAACTACACAGATAACCTAAAGATATCAAACTCAGCGTATTCAGCGAAAATACAAAAATGACCAAAGACATTTTTACTTCCACTATGCACCTAAAACAAAATCTGGTTTGCTCATGATTTTCTATTGAACTCTTAGAATATGCAGCCCAAAGGACAGATCTCTGGTTTCCGGACCAGAGTTAAGACCATTTAAGGCCAGGCAGACAGAGATATGGTGCCATACTCAATGGGACACTACAGCATCAAACGTGGCCCTGCTTTGCAAAGTCAAGTCCAAGGGGCTCAGGATTCATTGTGGGTCCTAAAGACCAGCGCTTTTACGTCATTGTGATCATAGTTGCGACGACACAAGGTAATTCTTTTTGAAGTTTCTATCCATATGCTTGAATGTATGGTACCTTTGCACCAAATTAACATTGTGTCACATCCTTTCTTCATGGAGGCAATGGTGAATAGGTCCGCTGCGTGTAAGAATAGGAAAGAAGAATACATAAAACAATCATTCAGATCCCTCCGTTATCCATGATATTTCATACCTAGCGTCAGGGGAAATGCGCGTAAAATCCATGAAAACGAATTTGTACGAAAGAAAAAGGAACGACAAACACAAAAGACGAATCATAATACCTACTAACCATAACCCATTTCAGCATAAAGCTAAACATATACGATTTACAACCAGCACATCTTCAACCGACTGATATTTACATAATACCAAGCAATGACTTCCTCGAGGTTTGCGTAGTAGAGACAGACAAATTTCCCAAAAAGGTATACGAACACCGTGGAACAACTGAAATGTAAACGTCCTGGCATTACAAAGAAAAAACATAACCACAACTTCAACTTACAGGAAGTCCACTTAATCAAAAACATACATGACGCTATCAAACCAAGATGAATCGAAGTTGCTTTCATATTCGAATGCAAAACATTATCTCAAAGGTCGGGATTCGTGCGCCCACACATACACTCATATACACACTGACGTATCACATTAATCACACTACCCACATCCACATCTGTATGAGCACACATACAAAAAATACACATATTAACATCCTATCGAGGAAGAAAACAGAGACATCAGATTCTATCTAAGCCTACTCACACGTATTTCACACGCCACTTCTTTTCCCACCCCACCATGTCAAAGCCTGACCCTTTGACTTATACCCAATTTCCCCGCAACTCTCTTTCTTTCCTCTCCAAGACAAAACCAGTTTCTTCCACTCTCATATATCCCTTGATATTTTTGGTCTTAACATGTAACAGTTTGCAACGTGTTGCTGATACCACAATTTTCTGTACTGCAACTTCTGATGAAGCCTTGATAAGGCAAAATGTGAAAAGTTTTATCTTAATAACAAACTTTGAGATGTGACAGACGTCTTTACAATCTTTCATCGTGCACACTATCATACAATACAATAATTCTGTCAGATCATCTTACATCTGGACACACACACACACACAAGTACACACATATATATTATATTAAAAAGAGAACAACTAGAATTGGTTTCTGTCCCCAACCATTAAAGTCTTGGATGTTGATAATGATTTCAGCTGAAGTTGGAAGGGCTTGTTCGAATTCTTACGAGCAGTTCTTGCATACACTATCTGCTATATTATGTTCACTCGTAAAAAAATCAGGAAATGTTGAGTAAAACAATTTTTAAAATCCTTTAATTAGACTCGGATGAATGAAGTATTTCCGCCCAAGTGCACATTATGAACACACACTCATATACACTCACATATTCACAGACACACACACACACACACACACACATATATATATATATATATATATATATATATATATATATATATATATATATATATATATATATACATATATATATATCTACACAAGATGTCTCAGGAAAATGTATACACATTCTGATTGCCAGTAGCTGACCTGGTTCTTACCTTAAAGTTAATTAAACCCTTCTATAAGGAAGAATAAATATTCTATTGTACTTTTTCTTTCTTATGGAATGGTTTAATTAAGTTTCAGGTAAGAACCAGCACAGATAATAACAAACAAATGTGTATACATTTTTCTTGGACACTATATATATATATATATATATATATATATATATATATATATAATGAATCCTCTTCCTCTTTCTCTCTCTTACCATCTTTCCCTTTCTCACTTTCTTTTGTTCTCTTTATCTCCCTCACCTTTGTCTCTCCCCTTCTCTCTATTTCATCCAAAAATACAAGCTTTCTACTATTAACTCTTGCTATTACCTTTTAAAAATTTAACTTGTACTATTAACAAAATTTAGATTTAACGACTTATCCCACCACCTTTCTCTCTCTCTCTCTCTTTCTCTCTCTCTCTCTCTCCGTCTTTGTCTCAGTCTATCTGTCCATCTCTCTCAATACACACACACACACACACATTTATATAGATATAAGGTATGACATCTTTCTTTTTCTTGCCCTCTCTCTCTCTCTCTCTCTCTCTCTATCTATCTATCTATCTATCTATCTATCTTCTCCCGCTAACACTCAGTTTGCTTTTCTGTTCTCCTTTCTTTGTCAACGAACAGGGATGATCCCTTTCCTTTTCTGTCTTTCCCTCACATTCTCCCTATTCCTTTCTCTCTCCCCCTTTCTCTATCCATTTCTTTCTATTTCATGTTCTCTTTCTCTCTGTCTTTCTTTCTCCCTTTCTCTCTCTCTCTCTCTCTTGTTCTCTCTCGCGCAATCCACTTTTCCTTCTTCCTGCAACACCTAATTCTCATTTCTGTTATAATATTTTCCTTTCTTCGTCACCAAAACAGGGACGCCTTTCACCCTCCTCAACCCAAGACAAATCTCAACAACTTTTTAGCATATGGTGATTTCGAGGCCTAATTTCATTCATGAAATTCACGAGCCGTTAACAAGAAGTTTAAAGGCCAATACTTGCTTTCCGAAAGAGAGAGCAATCCTAATATAGTTTCGTCTCTTACCGACCCTCGAGGCATTTTCGGTTGAAGGTAAGACAAGGAATTTAATTCTTCAAATTTAAACGTTACAACTAAAAAACTACAAAATGAAAGAAATAAATAATTCAACCTTTCTCCTAATTTCCAAATTGATTTTTTAAACTTTTTCCTCTCTCTTCCCGAACTTGATTTCAAGATTAATTTTCGCGAAACAGCGTAAGCCAACTGCCCTCGTTGACACACGATCGAAGAATTGAATGTGTTGGTGGCTGTATGGGAAAAGGCACACGGAATAGACTCAGTGTTTTGAGTTCAATCTCCAACGGTGATGTAACTCTTACGTATTTCGATCGTGACTTATCTAGTGTAAGCGGTCAAGTTATTTTTCAAATCAGCAAATCATAGTATCCGCTGAAGAATTGCTACGTAAACAGGTTGAACGTCAATGAGTAAATATACTGATAGATTTACGTGGAAGTTTGTTTACGGATCATGTTTTTCAGTTTGAGCGGAGGTGCGAGGCGGCTGAAGTGACTTCGGTCCTCAAGGGTGCCTCATTATTTTGTCTTTGTGCTAAGTTGTGGTGCGGTTGGCTTAATAGTTAAGATTACGTTAAACAGATCTGCCAAGTCAGATTCAAACACTGACTGAAACAATTTGTATTCATTTCGCCCTACTGCTCTTAGGAAAGGCATGAACCAATCGCTCTATTTCGCTTTGTAGAGTAAAGTGAGTAATATCACTGTGTATGCTTATCACCTTCAATTCACAAATAGCAAACGGGCAGAGAAAGTCACGTGATATGTGAAATCAAGCAGAGACAATGGAAGCTGTAACCAGTGCAAGGGTATGAAGAAAATCGTAAAATTCTTCGGACATTCCCTTAGTTAGTAGAATTTCCTTAATTTGCTGGTGAAATAGGCCACGAATTAAACGTGGGAGGATCTGAACTAATCTGTATCGGGTCGCATTCACGTGATACAGTTCGATATTTACTGTTTTTATCGGCATAAGAAAAACAAGTTTTGATAGTCACTCAATAGAAACAGTCAAGTGAACAACATCTCTGATGTTGGCATGGAAAAAGGGGTGATCAACAAATAGATTACTTCCCTTGCTTTTTTGTCAGACCACTAAAAAGTCTGAATTTTTATAAACACTGTGAACGCAACAGTTGGTCCCAAATTAGGGATTAGTTTAGCATAAAATTCTATTGTGAATTGGACCCCAACTAAAAACCTACCGAGATGTGGATCATGGAAAAAAAATGATAAACAGATTTCTCGACATATTACGGAGCAATTATTCAATTTTTCAGTCTTCTAGCTCCATTGGTGCTGCCTTCACTGCCTTGAATACACAAACCAAAAATAGCAAGGTTTCATAATTTCGAATAGAACATTACGCAATCAAAACATATATTATACAGAATTATCTAGAACCGAACTTTTGTCAAAAATATATTTCGTTGGGAGGAGCTCATTTTTAGACGGCAGCATATTGATAATTTTGGTACCACGACGCAGCATGCTGCTAAGAGACATTGGTTACGTGACAGTTTCTGTTGAGTGAATGGCCAGAAGAGTTCTGTGATTTTATTCAATTTTCGCTTAACTTTTTTGTTACTGTGTTTGGTGAATACAAGTAAGAACAGCTTGTGAGTTGTTGATTGAGTAGTTCCGGCTATTCGTATGGTATAGGTATACCTTGATTGGTATGATTGATTTGTTTCAAAATTGTTGGATATTTTACAAGGTTGTACTGATCAATGTCTCATCATAATCTAATTTTTTTGTTAATACTAATAGATACAAATTTGTACAGAAACACCTAAACTGTACTGCATCAAAACAGTTTGTCCTAACACATTAAATTAAGTATTTTTGTGGCTTTTTAAAGAGGGAGAGAGAGATAAAACAAGTCAAACTCCACTCCTGCTTCTATTTCAGCTGAAGATGATTTCTGCGTCTTTCGTATTGTATATATTATAAATAAATTCATAAATATACCCATCCATATATATATATATATATATATAATTGTGTCATCCACAGACAACTGTTTCGATGTATTACATCTATTTAGTGTGGCTATAGACTTTCCATTATCCCATCCAGTACCGCAAGGCAGAATTGAAACCTTTACACGAAACCCAGAGGCCGATATCCTACCTCTGGACTACGGAACTGGATGGTCAGTCAGGCTGACTTATGCGATATATTCATTTACAGAGAAATTCTTCATCCACCAGAATGCTCTATTCCTATGGAAGAGATATAAGATTATCAATCCCTTGATCGTGATTTCGAAATATTAATTTTTTACTCCCCTATAATTGGTGAGGATTGTTATTGTTCTTGTCACAGGGAAAGCAAATTCAACTCCACCTTGGATTGCAGTTTGATAAAAATTCAAAAAGGCTGGTTGACAAATTACACGAGGCCAAATCCTTCAAAATTTTTCGCCCCCTTTTGGTGAGTTTTCACGATCTTCATTCACCGTCTAAAAAAATAGGTAATAACACTATACAATTCTGAGTCGTAATGTAACTGTAACTAAATATAGCAAATAACAAAAAAATTGTCCAAGATTGCAAGGTATTTATAATATATACAAAGTTTTACTGTCTTCGTTGTGAGAAAAAATTATTCAAAAAACTGTTATTACCAACACCTAACAAAGAACTTTATTTTAAAAAATCGAGCCATTTCTACAATAGGCATCTAAAGGACCATATTTTTGTATAGGAATAATAAAGAAAGTAGTTACATAATCATTAGAATGGAATCAGAATCATTGGCACTAATGTCCCCTCGCAAAAACCAGTACCACTCAACATAACTAAATAAAGATTGATACCACCCAATGAAACCAAGTTGAGATTGGCACAAGCAGAGTGAGACTTGGAGATGCGAATGTTGCGAACCATGCAATAGTCTAACCTAACCAAATATAAGTACCGTTCAAGTGAACAAAGTGAAGATCAATACCACCATGTGGGAAGATGGTGCTGATCTTTACTTGACCCCATAATTATTCTTTTAAAAAAGATTTTTGAATAATCAGTGTCTCCAAGTGATCTTTACACGATCACGGTAGGGGTCTCGACCCCTACTTTGAGAAACCCTGCACTGGATGATGTGTGATCAAAAGACATAACGTTACATCTCGTTGGTGTTAATTTGGTGGAAGTAGAAGTTACACGTGATGATGCAAGCTTTCGTCAATATTTTCATTCTTATTCATGATGGATATGAATAATTAAAAAGCTACATTCGCAGCCCTTCTCATTTTCGGTAATTCAATATTAGGTATATATGCATACATTTAATTAGGTGAGTAGTGATTTGACAATATGGAAATGAAAGATTATTGTTGTGTGTTAGATTTGGGGATTTGTATAATCATTAAAATAAGACTTTATGCATTTCACCATTTCTTATCAGCGTCGTCAGAAAAATTCTTCTCAAGTACAGAAAACTGTACACGTGCTGCTAGTTGCATATGGAGACATAAACTAAAACGAATGCCACAATATCAGGGTCGTTTATTGAGTAAATGGGAGAGGGGTATCAGACAGACAGGATGTCGGTCAAATAGGCTGAGGTTTGAGGTATCTGTGGACTCAGCTTTGGGTGGAGAACGCTGATTGTCATGTGACCATTTTGTGTCTCAGTTTTCAAGTAGCTCAATCTAGATAAGGTAGATTGGCATGTCTATGTTTCGGCTTTGAGTGGTTACAGGTTGATTTAATTGGATTCGTTTTAGTCCGGATTTGTATCGTAGTGTGTGTGAGTGTGTGATTAGTATGTTTGCTTTTTTTAAATCATGTTATTACGTCTGATATATGATATACATTCCCTACAAAAAGCCCTGGGTACCTAGATGATGAATAAGAATATATAGAACACTCTTTCAGTCCCTTTCATATCTCATACATAACACCGGAAGTAAACATTAAATCCATAGAACTAAAATATAACAAAATGAAAAAAAGCTGACGAAAACACTGAAGAGTGAATCACACTACGTTAAAACCCATCCAATACTGATTACCCTTACTAAACTGATTATATCTATTGCTACCAACTCCTCTGCACATATCAGGGGTCTAATAAATACCCTCTCATCAAATGCTGGTAATCATCATCATCAGTCTTTTAACGTCCGTCATTAGATATAGAACTTGTCCAGGATTCGCCACACTTCTCTATCGTGGGCGTCGCAGAGTCAGTATTTTCTGAATTTGTCCAGTTGTCTCTCCATCTTGTATTCTGTCGGCCTTGGTTTCGCATTTGATCTCTATGGATCTATGTTGTGACTCGTCATTCTTGCAACATGGCCTGCCCATTGCCATTTAAGTTTTCTAAAAGATTCTATGATGTCTCGGACTCCCGTTTTCTTCCTTATAGACTGTGCTATCTTGTGATCTCTCCATGTGAGGTTGAGCATGATTCTCTCATGTGCGCATTATGGGTCTGTCTTGGTTAGGTTCAATGTTTCAGCTCCATAAGTGACTATCGGGAGGATGCATTGGTTGTATACTCTTCTTTTAAGGATTATTGGGATCGACTTGTTTTTGAAGGTCGAGCTTGTTCTGCCGAAGGCTTGCCATCCAAGGATTATTCTTTGCTCGATCTCTTCCTCTTTCATGGGTCCCATGGAGATTTGTTGTCCTAGGTAGATGTAGTGGTCTGCTCTCCCAGTTTTGCATCTTCGATTTTAACAGTTATGTCCTTATTGTCAGTGTGCTCGTTGTACATAATTTTTGTTTTGTTCATGTGCCGGCCAACTTTTTTGCTTTCTTTATTTAGTTCATCTAGTATTAGTTGGAGGTCATGTAGGTTCTCTGTTAAAAGGACGATGTCGTCTGCGAATCTTAGGTTACTCAGATATTCGCTGTTTATTTTAATTTCTCTATTCTCCCAGTCCAGGTGACGGAAGATCCTCTCAAGGCAGGCTGTGAAGAGTTTGGTTGAGCTGGTATCACCTTGTCTTACTCCTTCTCGGAGTGGGAAGGGTTCAGAGTTCTTATGAAGCCTGAGAAAGGAGTTGTTTTGATTGTATAAATGTCGTCGTACTTTCACGTATACAGGTTCAACACCTTGTGGAGTGATGGTCTTCATGACCATGGGGATTTCTACAGAGTGAAATGCCTTCTTGAAGTCTTTAAATGCTACAGTGAGTGGCATTATATATTCTGCTGCTTTCTCTTTCAACTGATTTATTGAATGAAGATGGTCCATGGTCGAGTAGTTTATCCTAAATCGAGCCTGTTCCCGTGGTTGGTTCTCATCTAGTGTTTTAGTGATCCCGTTAGTGATGATTTTTGTAAAAAGTTTATAGTTGGATGTATTAATTACAACGAGGTTGACCGCTTCATCAAAAACATCCACATCGCCATCGACCGAAGATGCATTGATTCAGCACTTATATCCGATTGCGAAACGACACCTCAAAGACCTGGTCACTTCCAATTAGCAATGACTCTAAATTAACAGATTTTGAGACAAAACATCAAAATAAACAAAATAATCATATGCTGACGTACAAGATTGGGTGATACGCCTTGAATTCTTTTGAGGAAAGAATACACTCATTAACAAATACACCAACATACTAATTACACACGGTGGAACATACACACACATGTGCAGTCTAGAGACATACAAAAGGAAAACAGACTAAAACCAATCCTATTCATATAAACACGCACCCACTCAAAGCTGACATACAGACATATCACTCTACTTTATTTGAACACTTCAATTCAAAATCTGTGCCACAAACAGATCATATGGCAATCTGCGCTTTTTCAGCTGCAACTTTGTCTACAAACTACTCAAGCCTGAGCCAAACCCCCAACTTTTTTCGGGAACCAACTCAAAAGTAAGCTGCTCTTCTGCATTTTCTGCATTGCAGAAACACTTCTGGCGACACCGATGGAAAACAGTGACATGCATAAAGTCTCATCTTAATGATAATTAACATTTTGATATATGACATGTATTTACAATCATTTATTTCCACATTGTCAAATTACAACTACCGTACTGTCGGATTGCATTACATTCACACACACACACACACACACACACACACACACACACACACACACACACACACATTCCAGATCCAAGTTTTGATATGTTTGAAGCATCACGTGAGAACAAACAATATATCATATAAATATATATATGAAGATTTACTTATATATACGTATATGACACTCCATATGTTTATGTATACTATATATATATATATATATATATATATATATATACATATATATATTTATATATATATATATATATATATATATATATATATATATATATATATATATATATATATATATATATACGTGTAAGTGTATATTGTTTTGTCTTAGGAGATGATAAATAATATTTAAACTTTCATAGTATACACTCGGAAAAGTGAACATAAAAACGTTGAAAATCTCATTATTTTATCCAGATTTCTATATATATTTCGTGTAGAGACATATGTAAATTGTAGCAAGTATACGTCTATGTATACGTAGCCTTTATTACTTTAATGGCAAAGAACTTTGGGCTTGGAGGTGGCGACTGAAATTTAATCTTATAAAAAAGAAATTTAAAAAAAAAATGACTGCTTTTCTCGGTTGTAAAACAAAACAGACACAGAAAATCTCTGGCGAGAGATATCAGTCAATGCCCCTCCATTCGTGTTAAAGCAATTTGCAATTCAAAATTTCTTTTCCATAATCAATAACTTATATGGTACAATTTAAAACCGTCTCCGAAGACAAAAGACTAAAAAGTATACAAGACAAAAACAGGAATCTTACAGAAAAACAAAAAGAATAAAGCTAACAAAAACGGAAAACAAGAATAAATTGACCTCCATCAAGGCGAAAATATAGTGCTTCCTTCTTTCTTATAGAAAATTAAAATGTTTGCTTTTTAGCGTAAGGAAAAGTTTTTCAGTATCTGCATTATATCTATCGTCAACGATAATGTAGAGTTCTATACCTGAGTGTATGTATGGACGTGTGTTAGCGTATGGGTTTGTGTATGCTTATGTGTACTTCTTTGGATATATATGTATGTGTATATACTCGTGTACGCATATGTGTGCATATACCTGTACTTGTTTATATGTATGCATGAATGTGCCTATGTGTGTATTTGTGGATATATATCTATATATGTTTGTATACGTATATATATGTATGCGTATACATCTGTATATGTGGACATATTTGCTTGTATATAAATGTGTATGTGTAAGAATGTCTAAATATGTATGTTTATATTCATGTGTATGTCTATGTATGTATGCATGTGTGTTCATATATGCATGTATCTGTGTGTATATAAATGTGTGTGTGTTTCTCTGAGTGTGTATATGTGTAAGTGAATCAGGTTGTGTGAATACGTGTACGTATGAAGCGTTGGAGACTTGTTTTGGGCGTGTACGCAGATATGTTTGTGTATCTGTCAGGCTTTATCAGTAAACTACATTTAAAAATAGATCCTTAAGAAAAATTCAAACAAAAACGTAACTATTTGATTGAAAATTTGCATAAATCTGAGTGTCAATAATGGAGGGTGGTTGGCATCAGGAGAGATTATTGAGAATCTACTTATGCTGAGTGCCAAGTAATTTGAAGGCCCCACCTACCCACTCTCACCCCCAATTGAAATCCTTCTACAAACAAGTCTTGTTAACCACTCAATAGAAACCGTCGTATGTCGTGTTAGGAGTGATCAATTGAAAATTTGAAAATGGGGTGATCAATGGATAAGTTTCTTCTCTCTCCTTTTGTTGGACAGTTATCATTTAAAAAAAGTTCAAATTTTCGAAAAAAAAAGAGCGAATGCAGCTGGACACAAACTAGGGGATCGATTTAGGATAGGATTACATTACAAACTAAACCCAAACTAAAAACCAATTCAGAGGGTGATTATCCAGAAAAAGAGTTTTTTTCCATGCCTGATAAGGAGTAAATGTTTGAGCTTCCAGCCCTCGAGTTCCATTGGCGCGGGTGTATGCGTGATATATACATACATAGTCAGACAGAACAGCTTGAAAACTGAAAGAAATACCTATGTTGACAAAAATGGTGACAGTTTGGTTGACTGTTCCTAGTTTGGAAACACAGCAATGTTTTATAAACACTGGCACATGCCAATTCTCAGACATACACGCGTTCATACTCTCAGATCACAATCATTTTGTGAAGTTTTTGTCTGAACAACGTTTCGAACGGTGTATTCTACGGTGTACACTACGGTCATAATTGGTGTCAAAAATCTGTAGTTGTCTGGAGCTGATGCCATAGGGAGCCTCTTTAAGAGGAAAAATACATCTCTGTAAGATAGATTTCGCAAACACAACCATATTGTGTTCGAGATAAGAGTTACAGCGTGGCCAGGCAATCAGTCGAACAGTTTGTGTTTCACTTCACATTGACGTCCTTGAGAAAGACATGAATCCATCTCTCTTCCAAGCTAGGGTAAAGTAGTACAGGGTAAAGTGAATGACATTGCCTCCGATACTTGGCATATTTATTCCAGAGGTCGAAAACGAGCCAGGCGACTTGTAATGTGATATGTGGAGCTTATGTTGAGACGGCTGAAGCCGTAGTCAGCATAAGGGCACCACTCACTTTTATTTTAACACGGTCAAAATCCTGGTACAAACTTGAACAAACTGACATGCTGCATATACGTGCATTCGTTTTTCTCATAATACATTTATTCAGTTAAAACAGCGTTTATCAACTTTTTTCATTTCATGACGCACGGAGCCGGGCCCCAAAATGATCGTGGAACACTATCAGTATTTAAGGATATATTTGGCAATCTGAACGAAAATGAATAACGTGTTCATAAGTTCAACAGACTAATAATTTATTAGTTTTATTTTCAAAAGTATATCGTTAATCGTAGTTTTCAAAAGATTATTTACATATTTGTTATTACAAGACATTGAAACAAGATGTCGGGAAAAAGATGCCATTCATTAAAAATAATATAAAATTTTCAGACATAGATTTTATTCAAAAATGAGAGTGTTATTTTTGCGTCTATACTGGGAACATAGTCCCAAGGTTCTTGTTCGAGGTAAGGTTGACGCTTCTCAAAACGCCCATTGATGTGACCCGGCACATAGGTTGAAAATCACTTACAAGCGCCATTTTGGTCATATTTTTGTCTATTCAAGGATCTCTGAGGATGTGCGTGTGGTCTAACGGTCAACGGCTAAAGAAAATGAAATCGCTGAACCCAGTTCGGATTCCGGCTAAGACATTTGATGTTCGCTTCGAAATAATGCTTATGCGAATAAACATGGTTCCATTTCTTTTCCTAGGTGAATAGAAGTCTAAACTGGGCTCTTTAGCCTAGGTAACGAAAGAGTCTAGAAAACGGATATCACGGTAGGATAAGGTTTACTCTCTTCTGCTGGTACCATGTAAGTCAGTACAATATGTTACTTGGAAAGGTGATAGGTAGTGTCAAGTAACTCCGATCGCTCTGTGAAATGCCATAAAGCGGAAGTACTCAGCATGACTACCTGACTATCTACTATGACATAGGTTGTACTGAAATTGGAATCTCTAAAGGATGAATGAGTAAAGAGGAATTTAGACAGACTTAACGCATGTTATGTGCCTCACCTTAGAAAGATGATGGGCGAGGCACCCAGGTAGATCATTAGGTGGAGCTTCACAGATGCCTCACTATTCCATTTATGTGCAAAGTTTAGTTAAATGCAGGGAGCCTTCCATTAGGAAAAAACCTTTCGTACGCGAAAATGAAGTAAAACAAAAAAGCAATTACTATCCATTCATATGGGGAATATTTTAAGCGTTACACCCCATCTCGAAATGGTGGTATTGTTCGGCTAGATCATTGGACGCTAAGCTGGGAAATAAAGGAGACCTGGGTATGAAACAGAAAAGAAGAGAGTATGAATAATGATGCACTAGAAAAACGTTCTCTTTTTTTTTCGCTTTTTGATATCCTTTTTTTTTTCAAAATCGAAAAGGGAGTTTAAAGCAAAAATTCGAAAACAAGGGATACCAGTTTTTGTGAATCTTTAAAAAAAAGACATTGTGGAGTCGAACTTCCTTCTTATTTATCGACATTCTATATAACTAATCATTTGCATGGTGACATAAGGCTGGAAATATACGGAGGGCAATCAAACTTCGTTTGGATTGACCAAACAATGTAAGGTAGAGTCGAGAATAGAACTAGATTGAATCAAACTTCTATAGATTTATCGAACAATGTTTGTTAAATGCAGACTAATAAACTCACTTCTTATTTATCGAACGAGGTGGGAGCAATCATCGAGTGTGACAAACTTTCGACCTTAATGACCATTACTACCCCCAATTATTTCGTTATAGCAATGCTGATCGAATGTAGAGAGCTTGGACGTTCAAAACCCAAAGATTCATACATATGAACTGAGATTACTCAAACGCACAATTACCTGTAAAGGCATGCATGTATTTTACCTCCTTATTAGCTTGTGGTTACGGCTAAATTGCGTTGGACCAAACATCGAAGTTTGCAACGTCGAACCTGGTAAATACCTAGACAGATAACGATCTGGAAATCCCAGGAGCCGTAAGCAGCAAGGGATTATGTACAGAGTCTTCGGAAAGTTGCAGCATATCTACCGAAACGACAGTTCCTTTAGCCGGCTATGTGAAGACTTTGAGCCCTTTCAGCTCGGAAACAGGGTGAGACAAGGAGATACCAGGTCACCTTAAACTCTGCACTGTCAGTCTCGAGATGATCTTCCAAAGCCAAGATAGGGAAAAAAGAATCAGAATAGACAGCGAATAACTGAATAAACATGGATTTACTGACGACATCATTCTTTTCGCTGAGAATCTTCTTGATTTCCAAAGAATACTAATCGAAAAGAATGAAGTGAGCTGAAAAGTAGGCCTTCACATGAGCTTCAGTAAAACAAATCATATACAACGGACACCCAGAGGACAAAGACACAACAATCAAACTAGAAAATTCAGAGCTGAAGGATGTACACCACTAAATCTACCAAGGACAACGAATATCGATGAAATTCTCAGAAAAAAATCACCCTAAGTATCAAAATAAGATTTCAATCATCTCACCGTGGATCAATAGTTAGTAAGTTATTCTTAAAAACTAGTTCAGTGAGTCCAATCCTAAATAAATGTGATTCATCCACCATGTCCTCATGAGAACAGAATGTGTGAATAAAGACAATTTTCCCAAACCTCCTGAGCAGTGTCAGGAAGGGTCCAGGACTACCCCTGAGCCTCCCCTTATCGAGTAATTGGGAGGTGGCTCGCCTTGTTTATGCCGTGTACTAAGGAACATTGGCGTGGAGAAAAGGTTGGTTAATCATTATTACTGGAGTGAGCACCATATTCTCTAGCAGCCTGATACTTATTGCCTTGAGTCAGACAAGGCTAAGTTATGCACAGCGTCACCCAAAGTGGGTTCCGTAAAAAAAAACTATAATTCTGCGAGATAAGGTGTCTTTTTTTAATAAAAGACATTAATCTCCCTTTGATATGTTTTACAATTACAAATTATTACAAATAAAAACGGAGTTGTATTCCATTTTATTTCAATTTTTCATTTATTGATAATTATTTTTTTGTGAATAGATTCTCTCTCTTAAAACATTTTCGTTTCATTCGGGTAGTAGGTCTTGTCCGTAAAATACAGGTATGGGACCTGTAATTTTTCGAAAATCGTATCAGGGTTCCGCAACACAATTCTGTAATCACTGCAGTGAATAACTTAGTCATTCGGCCACAAAGTGATCGCAAGTTATTCTAGCAGACGATTACTACTGTGGTAAGTTTGATTCTGCAGTTTGCCGTAATTAAGTATAGCATAATACATCCTTATATGAATAAGTATCAACAACCATTTTTCCAGGGAAGGACCGAAGGATATATTGATCGGGGCAAAATATATTTTGTTGGTTGTTATTTAAAGGACAAGAAAGTATCTAGCTACAACTCGTCCGGAGCTGTCACGATTCATAGAAACACGTTGATCCCCAGCCTCCTATCTATGAGGTTCAAACTTCCTCACCCTTGGAAAGAAGGCCTGATCAAGGAAAGGGCTAACGCCCCGTCTGTGCCACCAAGCGGACGCCCATATTCATGTACACCACGAACAACCAAATTTAGAAATTTTAAAAGTAAATGGGTATGGTCGGACTATTTTCTTTGTCTTTATGTTCATTTATTCACAACGTTTTGCCCACGTTTCCTCCGGCTTTCGTCACGTGTTCTTTGTATTAGAATAAGGAATCACTTCCCAAAACGAAAACTCGTATTCGACTTGACACGTCACATCTGTTTTTATATAAATTCCTAAAGTTCGGTATCCTATTTTAGTCCGAATGTCATCCAAAATAGAAAATGTGAATTAACCCTTGAGAACTTCCAAATTCAACAACTTCTATGGAGAGTGGGTAGGTCTTGGGTGGCTGAACAGGTAACATCACTGAGAATTGACTCGGGTAACTGACTTCAAACTCCAACTGAGGCAGTTTCAGCTCACTTTGCACTAATCCCTCTGGGGAAGACATGAATCCGTTTATCTCCCCTCGGCTATGCATAAAATACAGCAGGGTGAAGAGAGTGTGCCACTTCGGGCGGTTGTTGCCTATAAGACTAATTCACTTATAGCAAATGGGACGAGTATGTAATAATGTGATACGTAGTAAGCAGAAACGATTGAAACCGTCGCCAGCATAAGGGCACTACTTACTCTTCCTTAAACTTGAAATAATCACTTGAACTGGGACACGTACAATAGCTATATATACATATATATAGATTCATTCATGATTTCATTGCCTGATGATGGACAAAGCATTTATCTTACAGAAAAGAATTTATTTCCAGCATGATCACTTCCCTCGAGTACGAACTTGAAACAATGCTTCTCCATAGATCATATAGTTCGAATATTGTTGTGAATGTCTCAGATCAAAATTGATGTACCCTCGTTTTCTATATATATATATATATATATATATATATATATAAAGAGACACCGGCAGACAGAGACATAGATATAGGAATATGAAGACAAGAAACATCTCGAATAGAAACAAACATATATATAAATAAATGAATAATCAAGTACATGAGTGTGTGCATCCATGTTATATATCTGTGTGAGTGTGTGTGATGTTTTCATAAATTATCCATTTTTGTCGATTTTATGCAAAATATATCGCATAGATATCTATCATTACCTATGTAAGTGTACGTGGAAACTGTTCACCTGTATTTTTGCTTTTCATATATATATATATATATGTGTGTGCGTGCGTGTGTGTGTGTGTGTATGTGTGTGTTTATAATGCAGTCTATTGAAAATAACTGGGAGCGTTATAATTCACAATACGCTTTGATAATGCATCGCTCAGCACGTATCCACTTCTATTTCGCGCTCAAAGTACTTGATAAAAAACGAACTAAATAACTAAAAAGCTTTTCCTTCTTTCAACAATGTTCGATTTTTGACACAGGCAGCCGTCTGATACCGTATCATTAGGCTCCATCAATCTGAGGGAAAAGTGTTTGTAAAAAACAAAACCGAAAACTCGGCCGAGGAGTTAATGGTAGAAGGAAGTGCGAAAAATTATAAGTATGGCCGACGTTGTTCAAAATGGCGTCGGTTTGGGGAAGCGACGGGAAAGGCGGTAAATAATTTTGCACTGAATGAAGCTGAGATTCCAGCAGATTATCACCAAGCATATTCAAATTTTTGAAAGTCCCTCAAAATGCATTTGCCGGTAGGAGAGGAAATTTTTCAACAAAAGACTTAAACAGAAAAAAAATCATAAACATAGCAACGGTAAAGTTTCCTTGAAAAGGGGGAATAGAGCTGTTATTAAAAGTGAGTAACTAAGTGTAGAGAACGAAAATTACTAAGAGATTTCCAACTAGCCAGGCACATTATGCTGCCCTGCATAAAATAACTTTCCGTTTTCTCTCCAAATCTGTTGGCTAATCTTACATAATCACATCAACTTTTAACAAAACTTTTAAAGTTGGATATAAAAGAGAACCCGGAAACAATAAAGAAAGTCTTCGTTTTCAAAACTGCAATGAATACAAGGTACAACCGTAATTGTATGGCTCTGCAGGAAAGGCAGCTCCTCGGCCTTCTGGCAAAGTTTAGGATCAGTTCTTATCAGCCTTATACGACCCCAATGAGAGGTACTCCGATATTAAATTAATTGGCACTACTAATAAAAGATTTGCCCCAAAACAAACCAAAATCCAAACCTTAAACTTTAATCTTAGCCCTAATCCCTGATCTTTGACCTGGATTTAAACAGTAAAATTGGTAAAGATCACGAAGATGAAACTGATCTTTGAAAGGTGTAGTTATTATAAGTGTGTAAGGCTAAAGAACGAAAATTACTAGCAAGCCACATTATGTTTTCCCAGCATGAAAATTTGTTCGTTTATTTTTATCTTTATTTCTTATTTTTTACATTTGTTGGCTGATTTTAGATAATCATACGTTTTCAACCCAACTTTTGAAGTTGGATAAAAAAGAGAACATTTAATCCTAAGAGGAAATATTTCGAATTGTTTTTGTACAAAAAAACGATGGTACACTTTTAATCTAAGGAAATCTCCGACAAGGCTGAAACCCAGAAGAGGTAGAAAAGTCTTGTGATATTAATACATTAAATGCAGCTCCTATAGGCGAAATAGCGGAGTAGATTCGGCTCTCTAGCCATGGGAAGATAACTATTCTAAGAGAAGGAAAGCTCTAATTTCAATGTCAGGGAGTCTATTTATCTTGCAGGTAAAGGTATTTTGAGTATCTCGAGAATCGGTTGCGCAGCCGTGACATAACTTTGAAACCAATCATATTGGGCCTTATTACACATTTCCATTTTGCACTCACGCACGCACACATATGCACACACGCACACACATGCATGCACGCACAGACACACACATACATATATATATATATGTGTGTGTATGTGTGTATGTGTGTGTGTGTAAACGATAGGGAATGAGGCATACTCAGGAGTTAAAGTATATGGAGACTTTATTTGTTACCTAATTGATTTATAAATAAATTAATTGATATGCGATCCATGCTTCGCGAGGGTTTCCAATCTTCAGTGGCAAGTGTGTACCTTTCAGTGATTAAAGGGTTTTCATAGGGAACAAATTTAGTATCAGATATTTTGCTATATATATATATATATATATATATATATATATATATATATATATATATATATATATATGCAAGTTGCTTCTCAAATGCCTGAGGAATTTGAACAGTGCACACGAACCGAATGGGGAATGGATTTACTGCTACCCTTTGTGAGCAGTACACTGATCATTTTGAACCACAATTTAGCTAAGTAATTAAAATTTTCAACAGTTGTGCAAGTAAGAGCATTATCTTGCAACAATACCACATTCCATTTAAATTACAATCTGTTCTTGAGCTACTGTTGAACGCAGCGTGGAGATTGGTGTCCCCCTCGGGGGGATTAATGGGATCTTCTTGTGTCGTATCTGATCTTTCGGAAGTCCATGCCGGAAGAAAGGTTTATTTTGGGGCCATCAACAATTCTCCAGGACCCAACCAACTCATAGCCAGTTATTCTTACCAGAAACACGAGTCCTTACCCTCCTTGCCGACGTCTCACTCAGAGAGGCCTTGGATCTTCCTTCAGGCACTATCCTTTTCGCAAGCCGTAGGATACTTAGCTAAACTAGTAAACACTCAGAGGGTGTATACCTCAGCTGCAGTAAAAACTGGATGAAAATCAATTCATATACACTCCTGGGCAAAAACAGTGAGCCAAGTAATTTCTATTATATGAGAGATGTCAAGACCTGAGACAATATATAGGCTCATATTAAGACCAAACTGGTTGCAAGATTATTTGGAAACACTGGTCACCTGTTGGGTGTAGTCAGAGATTAAAAGTAAAAATTGATGCAACACTCTGTAGACAATTATACGACAGCTTGGCAAAGCAGCAGAGTTTTCTGCAAAAGAACAAGAGAAAAACTATCCCGTACTAAGACGCACTGCATGCTTAAATACTGCATGCATTGTTGTATAACAAAGTCGAATATTTCATCGATGATTATAAGAATAAAAGAGTAATTGCAAAGAATGTTAATAAAAAAGGCTGGGCTCATTTTAGCTTTTTGCTACGATGCAGGGTAATTCACTATAAAAATCAATGAATCAAAAATCTAATCAATCATTCCATAGACCCTTGCACACCTTTCCACAAAGTTTAATTGAAATTCATTAGGAAGTAACTTTGCTTGGGAGGTAACTGTGTATGGATCCTCAACTTTTCCGTAACCCACTGCCCAGTTTTCCGCAAGATTTCATTGAAATTCATTGAGAACTCTCAGACATATCATTTGAATAGACGGACAGGCAGATGGGCACCAGTCAATCCATAATACTCTGCTAACATTGTTGGTAGTGGTTAATTAAGGTAAAAAAACAAACTCTAATCAGATTCTAAAATGGCCTGCATGTATGCAAGATCTGAACCCTTTGGGAATATTTGGAGCATAATCTAAAGATCTTTATGCAGGCAGCATTCAATTTTCACCCGAAAACTTTAGGGAGCAATCCCAACTGTTAGTAAATCCATTGTCTTTCAAGGAATCCTGAATTCAGCTCCTTCTATAGACAATACACTTCAAGGGGGTTCATTAGAAATGTAAGTCATATCAAAGAATAGTATTGCTTTTCTACTCCGGAAATCAATTATAAATTATTTGTTTTTGAACATTCTTGTTCATCTTTAACCTCCTTTACGCGGCACACTTAGGAGATAGTTGCAGCTCACTATTGTGCCACCACATGTAGTTTGAGAACCGCTACGTTACACCCTAATATGGATGTATAAAACGATACTTTAAGAGGGTGAAATTTCAATATCAAAAAGTGACACTCTCACCAACAAACCATCAGGCTGCAGCCGAGGACGCGTTACATTAATCAAATTAGACCCAATCCAAATTTATAATTTCCGATGAACCATATTCGCCATCTCCGGTCATCATCTTGATGAGTGAATCTACATG
This sequence comes from Thysanoteuthis rhombus, assembly GCA_963457665.1. Classification (NCBI taxonomy): domain Eukaryota; kingdom Metazoa; phylum Mollusca; class Cephalopoda; order Oegopsida; family Thysanoteuthidae; genus Thysanoteuthis; species Thysanoteuthis major. Next base: position 21,850,591 of record OY735236.1, on the reverse strand, counting down.
CCTTCTCTATCTTTTCATCTCCATTAATCTCTATCGTGGGCGTCACGGAGCCAATATTTTATAAATCTGTCCAGTTAGTCTCGCCTCTCATATTCAGCCGGCCTCGGTTCCAGATTTGATCACTGGGGATCCATGTTGTGAGTCGTGATGTCCATCAGTTGTTTGCCAGGACCAGTCATTTAAGTTTCCTAGTGGATTATAAAAACGTAGTGGATTTGAAAACCTGTATTTCCCCTGATGTATTGTGCTGTCTTGTGACTTCTCCATGTAAGGTTGAGCATGATTCTTTTATGTATGCATTGAATGGTTCTCAGTTTGAGGGTTAGTCTCCTCGGCTTTGGTTCTATGTTTCAACTCCATAAGTGAATATTGGGAGATGCATTGATTGTATAGTCTTCTTTTTAGGACTACTGAGATGTTGGGTTATTAGCCTCGTTATTTTTACGGCACTGGACAGAGCTTATGGGAGAACTTGGTGGTAGGGTTACTAGATTAGGCCTGAGGTAACGGATTTTTACGCAACCAACTTTGAATTTTGCTATTTGAAACTTCTTCAATACTTTTGAAATAATCCAAACCAACTTGGATAACTGATGAGAAGAAATTCCATAATTGATCATTCAAGTATTCATAATGTAATATAATTACATTTTAACGATTAATATAACTATTTCTAATTAATCATATGATTCTTTTTCTTGTATTTCCCGTTCACCCATCCTAATTCCTGATTGGATATTTAATAAAAACTTGATAATCATCAACCGCGTAGACGAGGAAAAGACTGCACAGCAATAGTTATGTTTTCTGTAGCAAATTTTAGCTATTATACTTTTATCGATTTCTTCCCATTAAATACATGCAGTGATAATATTAATAACGTCACTACAATCGTATAGTATACTCCATGTATTGCAAAGTGTTACTGTATTTCAACTCGTTACTTCGAACAATTTAGATCTGTCAGCCTCAGTCGGCAATGCTCGTGTTTTTCCCTTGTTAAAACATTCTCAATATTCACTAAGCTTAGGTTCCAGGGGTGGACATGACCCGAAGGCCCCTCTTTCACCATAAAACTTAATTGCACAGTCAAGGGCCTCATAGCTGTGGGAAACACTTCCCAAATCTTCGTCTGCAGAACCAAGCTATATATATATATATATATATATATATATATATATATATATACACACATATATATACACACACACACACACACATATATATATATATATATATATATATATATATATATATATATATATATATATATATATATGTATACTTCATAATTTTTTTCAATTTGTAAGAATGCAAAAAAGAGAGAGAAAACAGATTTTTTCTGTAGTCGATGATATTTAATCACAGTGCTAATATTTATCAACGTATATATATACATATACATATATATATATATATATATATATATATATATATATATATATGTATATGTATATATATATATATATATATATATATATATATATATATATATATATATATTGTCGACGAAAGTTAGTCTAAGTCAGGCTCGTACAGTGCTGGCAGTTAGAAGCGATCCGAAGCCCACCTTTTTTTATTCGGTACTATTCTTTCGAATAGGGGAGGGTGCCACAACATTCCAAATTTTTTCCCATCCTAATCCAATGGCTTGGGGTGTATATAGTTAGCTGCTGTGAGAACTGGGAAACTTGTCGTAGTGGAGAGTTTTCCACACACTTGGCTCATCGAATCCAGATTCTTTTGTATGTGAGGAAGACGTGCTAACCATTGCATAATCTGAGTGCAGACTTTTCCTTACAGAAATTTCCAGACAAGGAGAGATAGCGTTCCTTGAAGTCTTCTACCCCTATCACACAAGGGTAGATATCGTTCCTCGGTGTTTTCCACCTCTATCACACAAGATTATACATCTTTCCTTGGAGTTTTCCACTTCACTGGCTTGTGATGAGGAATGAAGTAACAAAGACGTTTCCAATTACAACCGAGAAAATAAAAAAGAAATAAGAGACTGGTTGCTGCGGGTTCAAACTCTACTCACACTGCGGATGATTACTGCGACATTTATATTATATATATGATAGATAAATAAAACACACAAAAAATATTTATGTATGTGTGCGTTTATCAGAATTAAGTAAGATCTGTATCATAAATTCTCGGTGGTATACAAGACTAGTTAACCTATATTTGTCATTGAGACAGTCTTCTGGTAATTAGTTGGTTCTTAATGGCAGAATGTGGGTTTTATATATCGGCTTACATCCTTCATTTTGTGAGTATTGATCTTTTTTTTGTTATTCTTGTTACGTTAGAAAAACAAAGTAAATTCCAGACTTTGTTCTGGAGTTTGTTGAAAGGAAAATAAAGGTAAAAAAAAAACACAAGAGAAATTGGAAAGAATATCTTTAAAAAGAATTGAAGTGAAGCAAAAACCACGATATTCTCAGAATATCAGGTAATGTGAAGAGATGAAAATTTAAAATGATAACAAAAAAAGGGAGAGACGTAAGACAAGGATCTATTATGTTTTTATGTTTATAACACAACTGCACTAATAGCACCAATTCACAGACGGATAAGTATCGTTTCTCAAAGTCTTGACGAGGCGGGAGAATACAATAAAAACATGTACGAAAACTTTGGACCATAACCAATAAAAACATTGTTTAAAAAGAAGGTAATATAGAAATGTCTGCCTTCGGAATACCGATTTTCGGTTTTCGATAAATATAGTGGATTATCTTGGCTCAGAGTAAAATTGTTGAAGGGTATCCATCTCATCTATTTATATATTGACGAAGTCTAGAACCGAATCAAAAATCAAGTTCTTCTTGGTGTGATTCTGATTGGTCAGAAATAAATTTGAGTGATTTTTGTTTTTTTACTAGTCTTCTCGGGAAGCCGGAAGTCTCTCAGTTCAGACTCACAATTTGTTCTCCTGATTCAGTATTCGTTTAGCCGCTGGAGTGGAAACTTCCGGTTTAGTCTCCACAATAGTAACACTAAGACGCAGATAGACGTGGGGATACAAGAAAAAGTTCTGCGAATTTCTGTTATTTTAGTAACCAGTAAACGTCATCACTATCTTTAAGCCAAAAAAAGTCACCATAACTTTTATTCTTACCTAATAGCAGTACCTAGACCCCTTGGGCTAACTACCCTTCTTTCATCAGCTCCCCATCTTTTTCCTTCTCCTTCAATGGAATACTAGAACTTAAGAACCAGCTCCAGCATCTATTTACTACGGAGTTCTGTGGTTCAATTATCCTTGTCAGCTGTACTGTCCCACAAAGGACGGCAAACTCCGATTACTAATTCTGGTATAAGTCAGAAAAGGAAACTCCTTGCTCTTATCGTCAACCAAACGAGCAAAGATGGTGGACTCGAAAAATGAAGGAAAGTTCAATTGTTACGATTATCATTTTTACTGGATGGTGGATCAAAAAAAGTGAAGAAGAAACAAAAGAGTGCGTAGTTTGAGGTTCCACAAGTGTAAACCTAATCCAAGGCGAGAAATAAAAGGGAGACGAGAGGGAAAGACGGGAGGGGTAAGAGAAGGGAAATCGCTCTGGAGGGACGGTCGGGGATTAAAGTCCAATATCCACAGGCAGCTGAACGAGCAGCGGGTCTCTTTAATTAGCTCGGGAATATACCAGGGTTATTAAAAATAATCAAAGAAAAAACGACCAAGAAAACTATTCAGAGATAAGCGTGCTGGTAAAGAAAGTAGATACTTTCTAAATAAGGGCATCAGATCACTTCAGGAAGTGCACGTCTGCTTCAATGATGTGTCTCGAATTGTTGCATTATCCCTCTGAACGAGCAGTAGGCCTCTACTGCCAGCTCAGACACATGCTTTGAGTAGGGATATTCCCGTGCACTTAGAGCGCACAGACAGACGGACACCCAAGTTACTCGACTGAAAGGGCAGCAGAC
>OY735236.1:21711652-21841652 GCA_963457665.1 Thysanoteuthis rhombus | reverse complement strand
GTGCCCAAGTATTATTAAAAAAAACTCATAAACAGTACGTCAGAATGACTGGAAATGGTTAAATGAACTATTTTAAACTGGCAAATGATTAGTCCTAATCTCTGTCCAGTTGAAAATCTTCGGAGAGAGCAGAAATCTGGAGTCATGTTTTCAACGCGTACTCCACGGGAATGCTGCAAAAATTCAAGAGCCTGAATAAATTGCAATGGAAAAGTTGGAGAAACTACCAGCTGACAAGTGACAGACGCTTACAGATGACTGCAAGAAACGTCTTAGGGCAATCATTATTGCCAGAGGGACGTGAAACTGAATATATAGGGAGGGTGCCAATATTACTGTACGTGTTATATTTTTGATTCCTCCTTCGATATTAGTACTTGTTTATTGAAAAATATATTTCATCAAGGTACTGAAGACGTCCTATCAGAACATTCTGATGGTAAAATTTGTTAGATTTCCATTTATTCCTGAAGCAATTGAACAAGATAATGTCTATATTATTGAGAAGAGACATCAACATTCAAAGAGTTCTTCGGGTGATTGAACTCCTTGACTTACTCAATAGGGACAATGTATTTAAACCCAGGCCTAACAAGGAAAGGGAAATACATCAACCAATTCCAACGTTATACGCGTTATTACCATTGGAGAATACTCTATAGTCCTCCATTGCTTTTGGATGGTTCATATGAAGAAGGTTGTGGAATGGTTCAGCAGAAATGTTGGGTTGACAACACTAACAGTAAGAAGTTTAATCGTCTGAAAAAACACTTATTTATATGTACAACCAAGGAGAGGACAAATGTATAGATATGTCCATGTATAATATTTTGTTTTGGGTATCCCTGAATGGACGCTTGCATAGATTGGGACACAAAAAAAGCTGAACCTTCTTGAGACACAATACAAGAGTAAGTATAAAAAATGATTCTATCTTTATATCTCAACCAGTTTCATTGTCAGGGGAAGATGAGCAAATGAACGACAAACAAGAATGCACACACACAAACACACACCCCCCCCCTATATATATATATATATATATATATATATATATATATATAGAGAGAGAGAGAGAGAGAGAGAGAGAGAGAGATAGATAGATTGATCCATCCCTCCAATGACGAAGTAATTGAGTGGAGGGGGGTTTCATTGAAGCCAAAATTTCGTTCTATCCCATGGTTGTCCTTCGTTCGGTAAATGAGAAGTAGATTCGGTATTTTCTTGCATTTAGCGAACATCATTCCATAAATCCATAAAGACAGTTCGTTGTATTTTCGACCTTACCGTACATTGATCAGTAATGATAAGAAATTTTATGGTCTAGCATTCTGTGACATTTTGTTCTAAATCAAGCTGTAATAACTGCCCTCCTGGCGTCAACGGAATATAACATCAACTTACAGTTTTCAATTCTAAACGTTATTATAGTTGTGTTTCAATTTTTTCATGAATTTTAATCTAATTTGATTTGAAATTTTGTTCAAGTTGACAAAAAAGTTAATCTATGGTTATATCGTAATTCTTTTCTTGACTAATTTACATACGAAACACAATAATTCGATTAAAAATACAACGCAAACGATAACTTATTTTAGTACAAAATTTGATTTCAATTAATAGGTTTAAAAAAATTGAAAATGATTAAGTGAAGCTGAATTACTTGACTTTTCCAGTGAGAAATGCGAGTGGGGTAAGCTTAAAATTCAAAAAAAGGAATGCCAAGTCACGTGGTTTTCAGTGAAGACAATAAATAAGATTCATGGCAACTTTCGTTTTCGTCAGTTGAAAGAATATACAAATTAAATCAAAATTCATAAAGAAAATAATTAAGATACCACCATAATAACGTTTGAAATTGAAAACGGGAAATTGATACTTCGTTTCATTGACATTAAAACAATTTCTACTCATCGATCTTGAAATAAAGGTCATAAAAGATTCGAGCACGAAACTAGGATGATGCCATGTTAGTTATAGTACAGGTATTTGCTGCATTTATCGAACTTTTTCGGTAAATCCGAACTCAGTTCAGATGGATTCACGAGTCTGTAGAAGGCCAAATTCATTTCACGCTTCGTAATAGCAAGGGTTTAATCTCTCTACCCCATCCCTATTTCTCTCTCTCTCCCTTTCTATCTCTTTCTTTCTCTCTCTCTCTCTCTCTCTCTCTCTATATATATATATATATATATATATATATATATATATATAGAGAGAGAGAGAGAGAGAGAGAGAGAGATTCTGTGAATGACGAGAGGTCGAAAGTAGTTAGGATATACGAAGATGAAATAAAATAATATCATTTTCAAACTTACTCCTGTCTGTGCATCTTCCATATACGCTCTCCACACACATGATTTGAAGAAAGAATGTGGAAAAAGAAAACTTGAGGATGATTAGTACATCTTAAGTTCTCTATTGGTTATGATAACCGGCGTTTTGTTAGATATGATGTAGACGTACCAGCGTATTCTCGCATTGCTCTTTGCCAAAAGTTCTGAAAGAGTCCAAATTGCCGACGAAACGTTAGCCTTCATGAACTTTGAAGAATTTGAGATGTACTAATCAGCCTCAAGTTTTTTTCCATAGATATTAAATGCAGTTTATTAGTATATATTCGAGTATTTTTGATGCAACTTTTTGCAAGAAGGGTGTAAGCAAGGCGTATGCAAATACACTTCTCACAACAGCTAATGTCAAAGGTACGTTAAACATTCGGTTCCTTTGTGCTGTTCAAATTCATACACACACACACACACACACACACACACACACACACACACACACACATATATATGGTCATAATCAGGGAAATGTGATAGCGGCCATCAAAGAGTAATTAGAATTATTTCTTTATCATGATTTTATATTTACATTTCAAGTGTTGTTTTCTAACTAGCGTGATCATAAATAAACCTGTTCAAATGTGTAAATGAAACCAATGCAACGCGCTGATGGTGTTATATGCGCGCGTATATGCAACGTGCACTTAAAAACACCCGTGCTGATGTCGAAAGATATCTTATTGATAATAGGTTGCTTTGCTTTAATCAGAAGAGCTTCCATTATTCGGAATCTCCTCTTGGAGTTGGCATTACGTAAAACTCTTGTGTTATCCATGAGGAACAGACAAATATTGGCTGTGGGGACATTCATAAGAGGTTTGTAAGCAAACTAGATAAATTAATTAAAAGATTAAATAGTTCGTCTGTTATATCAAACAATGAATGTTTAAACGTAAGATTGTCGCCTTTCTATGACTATTATAATTATTTACTGTTTGTATCAGCGTATAGTTATTTTTCTTCATCAACCCATCATTGCTAATTTCGGGGCTGCCTCTCCAATATTTCGTTTTTGATTCATATTTCAAGTCTTTACAACTGGAAGGGAAACTCTTCCCTTCTTCTACGGCCGCTTTCCTCAGAGACACAGAATCCGAGCCTAGGGGTGAGTGAGGGTGAACGAATGAATTACTCGGGCTGGGTCGTTTGTATGTAACCCGACCTGAAGGCAGGCTGGAACGACTTACTAAACTGATGGATAGATGGACCAACAGAAAGGACAGACGTTATATCCAGACGGTCACTTAAACGAGCGGACGAACAGACGGCTCAGGAGATAAACGTCGGTCAGAAAGTGACCCACAAGAATTAAAATGACTGATTACCCTTCAATTGACTTAACGAATGAAATGGAGATTCCCGACAGGGAGAGGGTTAACGTTGAACTGATGTAAAAACAAAGAGGCGGGAGGTAAGGAGAAAGTGCTGCTTGTATGATGTGCTCGGGAGGAGGGTCCATGTGTTATTGTGTGTAAAGTGTGAAGCTTAAATCGCCAGGGCCAGGTTTGGATGGGGATATCAGCTCATCAAGGTCAAGACACTTGCGTAGCGATCCTCTCAAGAAACGACTGTTATTCGAGTCCACTGATTCAACCCTAGCTGTTCTCAAACTGTGTGCCGCGGCTGCAATCACCTTCAGCAGTAGCAAAAGAATTTTAGAGTCCATTGTTGCCTTCCCCAAGATCCACCTGACATCTCTATCATAGGTGTCACGCATAGAATACTTTCTGAACTTGTCTATTTCATTCACACCATTTTATTTTTGCCGGCCACAGTTTCGCGTATGATCTTTGGGGATTCACATTGGGATTCATCGCTTGTTTGCAACATGACCTACCCATTGCCATTTGAGTTTTTTAATGGATTTTATCTTATCTCTGACTCCTGTTTTTTTCTTTAGTATACAGTGCTGTCTGATGACCTCTCCACGTTCTCTCCTATATACATTACGTTGATCTTTGTTTGAGGATCAATCTTTCGGTTAGGTATCATGTTCATCTCCCAAATGTGCCTCAAACACAGGCGCAAACATTTCATGCTTTGAACCTGCTCAGTGCGAGTATTATGTCTGTCCCACTTCCACAACAGAGTTACCAGTCTAGTTTGAGAACCATTGGTCTAGTCTATTGCCATTTTCCCCACTCCCTACCGTTGAGTAATGTTTAATACTGATCTTGAGACGTGAGTACAATACTTACCAGGTATTACCTCTGTCCAAGAATAGTTGTCACATTTGCATCTTTGCTTTCAAATCGAATGTAACAACTGTCGTGAGACAGAGGTAGTATAGAGTTGTTGTACTTTATATCAGACTAAAAAAAACTTGTGCGGTGCAAAGTAGCCAAACGGTTAAGAACACGGGCAATGGAATCGGCAGGCTGTGACAGTTTGTGTGCACTCAGCACAGATGCCCTTGGGAAAGTCATGAATCCATCTATTCTCCCTCGATTTCTAGATGAATAGTAGCGTAGACTTGGTTCTCTAATTATATTTGCCAAACAGTCTGGGATTACAAATCAGTAGGAAGAAGAGAGGGCTCTGTCAGAGTATTTTGCCCTTGACACAATAATGATGAATCATCTGTGATGCCCCAAAAACCCTGCACTGAGACAAAAAAACTCTAACAACTAAGCTTTTATAAGTATTTACAATGAACAGCAGCTGTAAAGCCTTGATCAACAACCTTTCACCGCATGTTTCTCCCCGAAAATTAATTCAGAAATCCATGTGCGTAGTATGTACGGAAACATAATTGTTATACATATTTGTGTACATAATTGTGTACACGGGTTCACGTGATTTTCATTTGAAATCAAAACTCTGTCGGGAATGCGGATCATCTATGGTGTACATGATTGAATACAGTACTAATTATATTTTTACTACAATTTATTGCTTCGTAATTTTAGTTTCATTTCATTGCAGTCAACGGTCATTAGCTGTAACTTCATAGTGATTCTCAGATGCATCCACGCATCTCTATTAGTCACTTTCCGGTCGGTTGGACGGTCTGACGGCCCCTAATACGTGGAATATCAATTTTGTAGCCCTATCATGATATGGAATTTTGTACTGACATCCTGGTGAGCCACTCTAATCTCCCTCGTCTCCCCTACCTCCCCCCTGCTGCTACTATTATTACAACCAGTAAGGCTGAATATCCATATTCTCAATCGTATCATGTTAAATTGATATGAAACTTGGCCAAGACCTTCGGGAGAACCATCTTCATCTACCTATCCTTACTCCTCCGCTTACTACAACGACAGGCAGTGGCCGCTTCGTTTAACTTATGGATCTTTTTTTATTAGATGAAGCCTTGTCAACTATTATTTGACTAGTATTTCTTAATCTAAAGGGGCTTTTTTGCAACCACTTAGACCCTCAGTTTACGGCCATCAGTAAACAGTGCAGATCGGAAATAAAGAATAAGCTCCAGCGGAGGCTTGTGCTCGTACACTGGCAGTCACTCTAACGATTAAGCAATTAGAGCTTTACGGTTGTTGGAAGATTAAATCTTGCTATTTGAACTTACTTTTTTTATTTTCTCTAATCGCTAACCCACCATATTAGATATGGTTTTTATTAGAAATGGTTTTCTTTACGTGCATTAGAATTTTTGTCAATGAAGCAAAACTAAGTTAAAAGAAAGACTAATAAAGAATTAACAACGGTTGACAACACTAAAAAGAAATCGAGACGATATTAGTACCACTCGTAGAGTGTGTGCAGGTACAATGAAACTTGGTACAGTCGTATAGTGTGATTAGATACGATGGAAAACAATTAAAATAAGATGAAAGAAATACTATCTAAAAATCAATAATGGTTCCCAATATTTCATCTTATAAAAGTTCAAAATAGTATTACAACAGGTTTGTTCAGTCACTTGACCAACGTCTTTTGGTAGCATGCTGTGTTGGGGGTGATAAATTAAAATTTGGGAAAAAGGATGATCAGTGAATACGTTACTTCACTCAAATTTTGTTGGGCAGTGATCGCTAAAATGGTTTTCAAAAAACAAGCCTGAATGCTGCCGGACATAAACTGAAGGATCAATTTAGCGAAAAAATTCGATTGCAAATTGAACCCACCACCAAAAATCTATGTTGGCGGAATTGAAGAAAAAACACGTCTCTCTCTCTGTCTGTCTGTCTGTCTGTGTGTGTCTCTCTCTCTCTGTCTGTCTCTCTCTCTCTCTCTCTCTCTCTGTGTCTCTCTCTCTGTTTCTCTCTCTGTCTCTCTCTCTGTCTCTCTGTCTCTGTCTCTGTCTGTCTCTCTCTCTCTCCGTTGTCAGCAAGCCAGACTAAATTGAGTATTGTTAACATGTTGGGCTCTCAACATAGTGCAATGGTAATACATCAGTGCTCAGAGGTCAGTCCGAATTGGCCATCTTGACTTTTGGAGACTCGGGCACTTTCTCTAAAGCGATGTTTCGAAACTTTTTTGTTGTGTTAATGGTCATTGGTGATCTCACAATTTTTCGGTATTTACACTAAGCTACGCTTATCAAATGTCTATACGCTTTCTAGAGCAGATTAAGAAATTAAGCAAGTCAATTCGTAAAATTCGGCTACCAAATTTTAAAATTAGACGAGTGAATTGAGAATAATTGCAATCAAATTTAAAACAAAGGTGACCAAATTTTTTGAATGTCAAACAAATTATTTTTTATTAGATTAAGCATTGTGAACATAATTGAGTTCTAGTAGTGTTTTTCTCATCTTTCCTGTTGCAGACCATCAATATACAGCTGTGAGAAAACAACCTATCGCTCCAATGATACAGCCTTGTGTCAAACACAACCAAGATCAGTAAATAATTATCCACGAGGCCCTTTATTTCTTATCTATTAGTTTTCCTTCTTCAAATGTTTTCTTCAGTTTACTTCCTCCATCCTCCCGACAACATCAACCCCCAACAACATCGACCCCCAACAACATCGCCCTTCTGGGGTCCAATTTAGTACCCCTAATATACTGTTTTCGGTCTATGCCTTTCTTTATTATCTTTCTTTTCTTTTCAATTCCAAAGAGCTTTTTCATTTCATAATCTTCTCTTAGATGGATTGTCTTACGGCCCATAGAGATCCAACAGTTGGAAGTTAAAAGTGGATTCATACCTCTCCCAAGGGCATTACTGTTTCATTCGTTTAATTTAGTCGTTTTATTTGTTGGCATGTTTCAAATTCTTTCTTCAAATATTTTGGCCTCGACCCATGAAAACGACCTCGTCCCCAAACCTTTTTCGGTCCTATTTTGATATCTCTAAACCACTGTTTATAAATCCATTTTAACAAATTCTCTTCTTCAAATTTTTTTTCTTGGACTCTTCCCTAACAACTCCTCACACCATGAAAACCTTACCCACCCCCAACAACTTGAGCCTTTTTTTCGGCCCAACTTTGACAATCCTAACCTACTGTTTTCTCTTTCTTCTTCTTCTTCTTCTTCTTCTTCTTCTTCTTCTTCTTCTTCTTCTTCTTCTTCTTCTTCTTCTTCTTTTGTTTTCAATCTGGATGTACTGTTCCCGCTTTTCAAAGTAAATCTTGCCAATTGTGTACATGACAGTTTCTTTCTAGAGAGAAACTCTGATTGGTCGAGCTCGACCGTCTCCCACCAATTAAATGCTTAATCCCGACCCAGGCGCACTGATCCCCGATTGACACACATGCACACACGGGCACCCAGACTATCCATCACCGACACAATCACTGTCACAGCCAGCCCTCACCCTGACGTCCACTACAACCCACCACCTCACATGACGATTACTGAAACCTCAACGAGGTTCCAACACTACGATCCCGTGTCCCATCCGATTTGCCCTTCCTCTTTCTTTCTATTTTTCTCTCTAACTCTGTTCTTATATTCCTCTGTTTCTTTCTCTCTCCCTTTGTTTTCTTATTTCTCTCTTTCTATCTCTAAGCGTGTCCTTCTTCATTTCTTTCAGTAATCTTTGCTTTGACGTATATAAACCTATGACGGTGTCCGTGAAGACATAGGTGTCGGGAATAGCGAATTCCCCCAGGATAAAATGTTTTTTCCCTTTTCAATTTTAGGTTATTCCAATCCATTAGACCCTACAACCATCCAGATATTTGTTTGTTTAAGAAATAAATATTTTCCAGGTTTACAAAAGTGTTTCTATTTACAATGTAACTATAATGCTATATACAGCACTTACTGTCCGCTATCTTACCGAATATAGCTGGGCGATAAAAACATGAAGATGGAAACAACCCGATGAGTGATTAGGAAATACAAAACACAAACACAAAATCTACCAATTAAACCTAATTACTGACCCTTACACTGATCCTACCAATTAACCCTGACATTAAACCTACCTATCAACCCTAACACCAAACCTGCCTACAAGCCCAAACACTAACCTTCTAACGAACCCTAAATCCTAACTTTGACGACGTGCCATATTGGCTCTAAAGTAGGAGACATGCTGGATTTTTTTTCGTTTTTGAGAAAATTAACTAAAGCATGAAATAGGAAAATGCAATAAGAGCTGGTGGGTCTTTTTGGTAAGAAAGTTGGGTTGTTCGAATAAATGATAAAGTCACAGGATATAAAGTCACGGACATAAAGTCATAGATTTAGGCAGCACGCTGAGCTAAAAATGGTGTGCAATCTGATAAATATACGCTTTTAATTTCATTATTGCGTAAATTCAGGTGTGTATGTAGCTTTATTATACACTTAAATAAAAAAAAAACATTTTAGAGCCTATGTATAACTTTTGGAGCGATACATGTTGGTTAAAGATCGGCATACGTTTACATACGTCAAAACAAAAATCACTTTTTTTCTGACTTCCTTTTGTCTAGTCTATCTTCCTTTTTTCATTTTCTTTTTTCCTTTCTTTCTGTCTTTCTATCTGTTCCTATTGCTTGATTGTTTATCCGTTTCTTTCTTTTTCTTCCAATGCGTAGTGCTCTTCTTCCTCTCTTTTACTGTCTGCTTTTTCTGACTGTCCCCATCATTCATTTCTTTCTTTTCCCCTTCTCTCTCTCTATTTTTTAAAGCCTTTTCTATTTCATTCCTTAAAAAAATCATTGTTCCTCTCAGTACCTCCCCCTTTCTTTCTTTCTCACGTTTCTTCTTCCTCTCTTTCTTTCTCCCTTCTCTTCTTTCTTTTTCTTTCTTTCTTTCTTTCTTTCATAATGTAGACAATAACAGTTACATTAAAGCTTAACTCTTTCAAAGCCACCGATTATTCCCGTCCATTTCCCCCTTCTCACCGACCCCCCATCTTATTCATTTTTATTCGCCCTTTATGTTCCTCTCCCTTTTTAAAGAAACCCTTCGTATCATGTCTCACAACACTATTGTCACCAACGACCCGCACATCACAAGACCCTGTTCATCAGTCTTGTTCTTTCTTCCCTGTTCCTCTTTATTCTGCATACACCTCTCCCGAACTCTTCCCAGCCTCATCTTTTGAACGCCTCATCTAACAAGAGGCGAGACTTAACTCTTCCACACAACTAAACCCATTGTCTTTACACAATACAAGGAAACAAACAAACATAAGCAGACCCCTTTTTTATATCAAAAATCGAAACAGAAGAAAGAAATTGGAAGCACTCAGAGAGCACATTACTGCCTATAAAAACTAAATCAAAATCAGTTTTTATATAGCTGCGATGCAAGGGATGGTATGAGAAAATTTTGAGATCAGTTCGTATTTAACAAATGGCCCACCGTTCTGCAAGATGTCAATGAAACCCATCTTGATGTTTTCGAGACATAACGATGTCAGACATGAGCAAATACGTATAAATGTATGAAAAAAAATTGGAAAAAATATCCTTCAACCAGACAAAAATTCCCGGATCCACCCTGAATATAACTTATTTTCTCTTTCTTACATCTTTCCAGAAAATCTTTAAGATTTATTGAGAGCTTCAAAGATCTCAGCAATACTTCTCTTACACATCAATCATCATTGATAAAATGAAGTTTTGCTTATAAGTACTTTCATAAGCACGGAATCAGTTTTTTCCTAAGACTGCCGAAGCCATTATGGGTATTGAGCTTGGGGGATTAACTTACTACGTTAGCAGTTCTTCCGTTTAGCAATGTTTGTTAATATTTCTAATCTCCTTGATCAATTCTAAACAAGATTTTCGAAGGATAGAAACGAAAAAAATTGCTTTTATCTATTCAACAATGTAATTCTGTTCAAGCTACATTTTCAATGGCATCCAGAACCACATTACATGCCTTATGTTAATTGACAAAACATTGGATCTTCTTGCGTAATGTCGTTATTTCAACTCCCTAACCCAAATGATTAGAAGCAAAATGCCTGTTTGCTGAAATACTTATGAAAGGTTCTACACACACACACGCACACACACACACATACACACACACACACACACACACATATATATATATATATATATATGTGTGTCATCCACAGACAGCTGTTTCGTTGTATTACAACTCTCCAGCGTGGCTATAGACTATCCATTATCCCCTCCAGTACCACTAGTTAAGATCTAAACCTTACCTTCAGACCCGGAGGCTGGTATCCTCCATTTACTCCACGGAACTGGACGGTCGGTAAGGTTGAAATTTAGGTGAAATATTTATCTATGCATATATTCCCCGTCCACCAGAGTGCTTCATTCCATGTTGGAAGAGCATATATATATATATATATATATATATATATATATATATATATATATATATATATATGCATTAAATACGTGTCTAGCTGATTATCGACAGACAATATTCGTATTATACTCCAGTACATACGGTGAATCAGATTGGATTGATTTTAAGATAAACCTCCTGTCTGGTAATCAAGATTTTTTCACTTTTTGCTCCGTTTTGATGGACTATCTAAAAAAATCTTCCGAAGCCGGAACTACATTTACAGCGTCTGCAAGAAAATGACCAATCATATCGTGTGTTTTTTTTTAACATTCAAAGCACTGGTTTTGCCACATCATTTGGCTTTTGCTGGGAAGTTTTGCCATTTTCTTTTTCTGATCATTATCTATCCATCCTACAATTCTTATCTATCTATCTATGCCTTTCTATTCATTGTCTATCTAATAATCTATCTATCTTAGTCTGTTCATGTCTATCTATCTATTGATCTCTATGGGTTAAGATATCCTGCCTTTATTCCCCGGTTGATGGGTATCCTCCTCAGCCACAAACCGGAAGCTGCTTGAAAGAAAAGGAAATGCTGTTGTTCTAAAGGCGAATCTGGGTCCATTGTTCAACCAATGACCTCCAGACCAATGCCCGGCCGAGATGACCAAAGCAAGGAACAATTATTTCAAGTTTCTCAATCAGCGAAAGAAAGCAATCGATCTGGTCGTGGTCTCTGTTGTGGATGGGGGCGGATATTTATTGACAGAGTTTAATGCAGTCGAATAGAAATAAAATCAAGATTTCAGAACCGACATCAAAATGCAATTAACTTATGAATCATGGGAAAACAACAAAGGAAACACTCACGCTCGCACGCACACACACACACATAGTTGCACGTGCACATGCACACATATTCATAAATATATTAGAGCAAATATGTATAAACATACAAAAATGAATGTATTACTGCTACACACATACATACGCATTTATGAATACATTAACACACATGTATAAATAATCTCAACAATGTATATATATATATATATATATATACATTGACATTCACAAACATGATTATTTTGTATTTGCATTGGCGTGCTTATAAAACACACACACACGCATATACATGTGTGTGTATGTGTGTATGTGTTTGTTTGTGAGTATATCTAAACGTAGATCAAGGTAGGTGTAGAGTTAAGGATCTTATATAAATAATCAAACAACAAAATATGTGAATGGCTGGACACTTGGCGAGACAAAATGACGACAGAAGAAAGTAAGCGCAGTAGGGAAGGACACAAGATAGAGGTTTGAGATGGAAAGCTTACCAGGTAAGCCATGGCAGAAACCAGTGCACTCGCTGTCGTCAGAGAAAGAGATGCTAAAGGTATTTGTCTAGCAGTGGACTTATGGTGACCGATAATGACGATGACACACACTTATATTCACACACACACACACACACACACATATATATATATATATACACACACACACATATATATATATATATATATATATATATATATGATTTTTTTTGTTTCATTTCAACTCACGACGGTGGATTTATGAGCATGTAGCTCAACGCAATTATCAGCAGAATTATCATATATTATCATATATAAATTCCACCGTATAATGTTTGATATGTGGGAAATGATAGCACCACTAAATTGAAGTGCATTAGAGAGGAAAGAAATTACGGGAAAGTCTGTGCACATATTTTCTACGTCTTGATGCTCTTGTGAAGTGCATGAATCCAACTGTCCCTGAACTTTGGCCAATTACCATTCATTTTGACTCTGGTTTTGTCAGTGCAATGCTCCATAGGTATATCATAGCATGATCATGAACCCAACCAATATTCGATTATAACCTGACCAGCTCATACAGTTGGAGCAAATAGGCTACTATATATATTGTCACTCTTGACGGAAGAATATCGGTGATTATTCCTATTTAGACGCTTAGATAATCTTGTGCGTTAATCATTTGCTTCTGTACACTTTTGACAAATACTGTACTTAACAGCATTTAAGACTTTTCTTTTGGGGGGGGCTTTTATCCAGACAGGCTGACTGTCAAGGAGTATTTTTCATCAGAGTAATCCTCTCTTAGTTCGACTGCCTTGCATTACTAAAGATCTTCAAATTGCCCTGCTATTTACAAATAGTTGGAGAGAGTGTGGATTCATGTATTTTTCAAGGGCGTTGACGGACAAAAGAGCCCCAACCAATACTTGAACACGGTATGCCGAACCCCCTTTCTTTGCCGGTATCAGCTATCACACTTTGGACCTCTATGCTTGAATAAAACCCAGAATATTTATTAAAGTCAGCTTTATTAGGCGCGAGACCATTGAGACCATCGAGATCACTGAGATATCAAGTGAGCATTAGTTCGCAGTGTACGTATCAACCTCGACCAATACTCGAACTCGGTCGGCCGATCCTGTTTCCCGTGCCGGTAACCGTTAAGTTGCTCCGCACCTCTACAGCGTAAAACGTATGCACATTTAATTATACCTAGACAGAGCGACTTTTTACGATATCTGAGCGGGTAAATCTTTTTTTGTTCCCAAGAAGACAACCGCAAATCTTGAAATACCCAAGGGTGGAAACTTCCATCAATTTTCATATCCATACCTACATTCCGTATTTTGGCTGCTTTGTTTTGGTCACCGGGTGGAAGTGTGTGAAAGATGAAGTCAGGACAAGTTCACACAAAAGACCTTCACATCCAATAGAACTTTTTCGCCATTTTTTCTACTTCTGCACGTTTCGGCTATTCGATGCCAAGGGACCCCGGCCCGTCTCTTTTTTAGCTTTGGCATCACTCAGATATCTGCTTTTTTTTTCCTTGAGTGTCCCACCAACATCTTTGGTGTAATCTAATGAAAACAGGCATCAGTCAACTCCGATTAAAGGACCAAAGCAGTGTGTTGCGTGTACAGATCAATTAACGACAAGTTTCTTTACCTTGCGGACTGCAAACAGAATTAGACACTTTCTCTTTTTTCAAACGAAGAGCGAAGATATGTCAAAGGAAGGCAGAGAATTTCTCGAAAACAGATGAAAATGTCTTGAAAAATATGATTCCTAAGAAATATGTCAAGGGAAAGGAAGGAAAACGTCGTGAATACTGAAAGAAGATGAAGGGTCGACGGAAAAAAAATCCATAAAAAAGTTCTGAACAAAATCTGAATTATATACACTGCCACAAAGAAACAAATTAATAAGGAATTCATGAAAGCAAATCTGAAGCAGCCACATTATTTTTTAGGATATGTGATATCACATGTAGGATTATTAGACAACTAAGTGAAAACTTGAATTCCCTGTATTGATTAGACATACGGTAAAATACAGATTTTGATGGCTGGGTAAAAGTAAACTATATAATAATCAATTTTGTATTTTTATATTACTTATGAGCTGAGTTATTATTATTTTTTAATCATCCACTTATATTCAAAGTGCCGAGGAGAAGTAGAGACAGCATTGACATTATTTTGTCTTTCAGTTTTTATTAGAAACCGCCAACTAAAACTGTCGAGCAAAGTTGTCAACATAGTGTTTCTTCAGTTTTCAAGCTTGTCTGGCTGACATTATCTGTATGTCTCATGAGTACAGGCCGTAACAATCGAGCAAGAGAGTGGACAATTTAAATTCTCACTCCTTATCATGTCTAGAAAAAAGATGAGTTTTTTGAACACCCGTCATAATAGGTTTTTGAGGGGTGGTCAATTTACTACTTTTTAATTCAAAAGTAACTTATTCATTTATCATTCACTTTATCATGATCAAACCACCGTAGCCTCCAAAAATGCTGGAAGGCTCTATCCCTGTATACGTATGTCTATGTTTGTGTGTTTCAAAGCTCCTGGCCATATCGTTTTGTTTACAGAAAATCGCCATCAGTACTCTACCAAATCCATTCAAAAATTTACTTTTTGTGAAAAAGCCCCCTTTCTGAACCTTTTCGGGGCTTTATTTTGACAGGTATATTAATATACTATCATATCTACATTCTCAAGGATTAGGATATTTTTTTTTTTTTTTTTACTCCATTTTTGATGTCATAAATATAATTTAGTCTGGCCATATCTATTCTTTGGCTTTGACGTGGCTTCAAATTTTGACTCTATGGTTGTTTGATTATTGACTGCGATGGCGTATCCACTTTTATCCTTTTTTTACGAGCAGAACATATATCTCGAAAAACATCACTCCTGATAGATATGTCAAGGGATGAACAGAGATTTAGATTCGTATATGAATGAACAAATTCAAGTGTATACTTATTGTCGGTACCTATTTGGAGGGGTCTCATTGACAATATAAAAAATGAATAAGCGTAAGCAGTTAAAAAAATTGAATTTTTAACTGGTTATCTTAATGTTTATCTTTTTAATACCAAAAAAGAACCCCCCCCCCCAAAACTGTACAGATTCAATGCGATAATCACACTGTACAAGATTTCACACGAGGCAATTTCACTGCCGATAGATTTACTCACTGCGAGAGTTTCTTTTTTGCATATACGGAAAAAAATACCCAGATTGTTTGTCCTTTTACACCACAGCTGCGTAACCAGTTTTCGAGGTATATCAAGTAAATACTTTCCGATAGATATTGTACTTAGAAAACCATTTATGTCTAAATATTGAGCCACTAGTCTGAAAAGACCTCGTTGTTTGATTAATATGTGTGAACTCTTCTTGCAAAATCATATTAGAATAATTATATTTCACGTGAAAGTAAACATATCTAATTAAGTCAGCTGTAGTAGCACTAATTCCAAAGGGGTGTGTTTAGAAAAAGACGAGCTCCAATGGCTGTGGATCAACCTGCCGTAATTGTACTATAAAAACATATTCTACGGCTTCAAAGTATTTAGGTACTCCTGTGTGCAGCCAATTTAGATATTGTATACATAAATTTGTGTATTGCAAAGGGGCAAAAGTGAAGGAAGATAATTCATAGAAACTAAGAAGAGAGATCTATAATCTTTAATTTCTTATTCATTTTTTATAAGATTTCTTGTGGAACGCAGATCCAAATAACTTCTAAAACGATATTGCATTGCCTTGAGTGCTGACTAATATATCTGGCAAATGTCAATTTTATATAATGACGAGTCAAGTAATCACGGTGCAAACAGAAAGAGCGAGAGAGGGGGAGAGAGATTTCTTCCTTTGTAGTTAGATGCTGTCAACACTTGCAATGTTATAATTTGGCAGCCTTTATCTTTATAATTCTCTCTATTGAAAAACTGGAGCCATCAAGGATGGCAAAAGTTGATATCGTTTCTTTATAGAGAGAGAGAGAGAGAGAGAGAGTTTGTGTGTGTGTGTGTGTGTGTTCTAGCGCTCCTGTCCATACCGTTTTGTCTACGAACTCTAAAATTGGCTTCAGTACTCCACAGGATTCTTTCTAGGAATGCTTTTTTTAAAAAAAGATTCCTCAGAATATACATGTTTCTAGCCATATTTACTCTTCGGTAGAATTTCTTTATATATGCAGTCAGTCTGAATTCCTCGACCCTCTTATGGAGAACGGAATCAGTGAACTGTGTTCGAACCCCAGCTGAAACAGTCAGTGTCTACTTTGGGAAGGCATGATTCCACCTCTCCCTGCAGGTATGTGTAAATAGCTGGGCACTCATCTGTTATTCATGGATCGTTCAAGAATGAAGTCAGAAACCATTTTGTCCAATGAGTTCTTCGGATGATTGTACTCCTTGTTTATGTTATTAGAATGATGTTGGAAAATATGTTCACCACCACCACATTTGGATAGAATACTTGAAGGGGGAAGGGTCGACCGAAACGTGGTGTTCACGACACAGACAACAAGAACGAGTTCGATTGTCCGAAAAAAACTCTTTGAATAGTAATGAGCCTTTCTCAAAACTACATCATTGCATCTTGTTTCAATCGACACGAGAAGCTCATTCTGCTTTGCTTTCTGACATCTAATAGCCACGACGTGTCTGCTATATTCACAGTCAGTTTTGACAACTTTCAGATAGAAATATAGTTGCTCCAGATATATCGCCAGAAATACAATGTTTTTCAACATTGAAAAGCCACAAGATTCAATAGAAAGACTCAGGAAATCATTTGTCTGAAAATCGCAAAATTAGGCCGATAAGACCTGGCCGTTTGATTATTATAAGAGTCAACTCCTTTTGCACAATTGTATTAAAATAATTGTATTTCACCACAAAGTAAACACTGCTAATTGAGTTATTGCTTTCAACACTTGCAATGTTCTAATTTTGCGTCATACTTTTTAATAATTCCTATTATTTCTTTCGTTTTTATGATTTTATTTGCAGTTCGTCTGAATTCTTCGAGCCTCTCACGTTTATTTGTGTTTTCAGGTTGGTTTTCTGCTTTTTGATGAGAGACTTGCACACCATCGGGACATTGGGCGAATAACTTTTTTCTCTCATGAGTTTGATTTTCATTTAAAGAAGAAAAAAAGAATGAATAATATGAAAACAAAGCCAATAAAAAATAATGTCAAAGCGAATTATTTACTGAAGAAATTTCTGTCAAATATAAGACGGTCAGTTATTCAATAAAATATCAGAGGATTACGAATGGGAAGAGAGGGAGGAATGGTAAAAGAGGGATAGAAAGAAAGAAAGAGAGAAAGAGGAGGGAGAGAGGGAGAGGAAAGGAAGAGGGAAAAGGGAAAAAAAGACAGAGAGAACAGAAGGAAGATAAAAAGAACGACCGAGAGAAAAAAAAAGAGAAAAAGAAAGATTCTAAAAAGGGAAGGAAGAGAATGAGACAAAAAGAAGACAGAAAGAAAGACGGGAGTGAAAAGAAGAGGGAAAGGAAATTAAAAAAAAGGATATCGAAAGACCGAAAGAAAAGAAAAAAAAAGAAGAAAAAATAAGTACGAAACAAAGACTTGGCTAGATAATCCGAGAAAGAAGAAAGAAAGACAGAAAGGAAGAACAAAAGAAAGAGAAAAAGAAAGAAAGAAAGGATAGAAATTGAGTAAAATATAGAGATTCCAATAAATAATTCGGGAATGAAAGAAATAAAGAAAGGAAGGAAAGAAATGATTGATTGAAGAAAAAGGCGAACAAAAAAAACATAGAAAGATGAAAAAATAAACAAACAAAACGGAAAGAAAGACAAATGAAAAAAATGCTGAATTTCCTTCGTTGAGATTTTTTTTCGGCAAATCCTCAATCAGTATGTAACGAAAAAGAAAAAGAAATATCGAACCTTGAGGATATGGTTAGAGTACATTCTGGTTAAAGTACATTCTGGTCGGAATACATTCTGGCTGCTATTAAATCAATTTATTAGATTTGAGGACCAACAAAAGTTAATTACATTCTGGAAGTAATTAAGTGTGAAGCGATTAACAAATTTACTTTTGAGGACAAGGAAGTCTGAGTGTAGAATTATGAGAACTCTTTTGTTTCAATGTTGCTCAATACCTTCTCTCCATCTGATGCATCCACTCTCTCAGCTTCCAAGGTCGTTTTACAGTGATACAATGTATCGTCGCAGCCGGTAGCTTTTTTGACTGCAAGGATTGCCAGAATGGAGTGAGAGTTTGCATCTCCTAGACTGGCTGCTAATCAAGGCTAGAAGTCAAGCTTTCCCATGAACTAAATGAATTATAGTTAAATAACAGATAGTTGCATTCTGTAAACATCCGTTAAAAACCTTTGTTTTTTTTCTGTTTTTTGTTTTTTAAATTCGAAAAAGATATTTTCTTTGATAATCAGGCTACGAATTGAAAGATACAGCACACCAACGTTATCACAACTTCCTGGGGAGTACTAATATGACAAGTCGTCTCCTAATTAATTGGATTAAAAAAATTCGGCATACAAATAAAAAAAAATACGACAAATTCTTTACATTTTAATTTGCTCAAAAAACGTTCAAATACAATCTTGTGAGAACATAAAAACAAACGTGCCGTTAGAACGCGTGTCATTAAATAGTGCCGTTATAACACGTTCCTACACCCATTCTCTCCTGTACACAGACATATAACTTATTCTTAATGAATCTAACTATAATTGAAGAATCAGTGTGTATGCAACGCAATTACTCAACAACTGGCCATTATATGAAGTTGTCATTCGCTAGATATAGTAGTCTGCATACAAGGCAGTCCAGTATCGAGTGCAACATTTTCTTTAGATCAACGGTTCTCGAGAAATCTCTTTAAAATGAATATAAAATTATAGATTGTAAATCTTTCTTCGTGGTTTCTATCAATTATCTTCCTTGACCTTGCTCTTTGGAATTAAATTTTCTAATTTATAGGTGAAATATCTGAACTGACAACACTGAAGAGAAGTAACCAGAATGTTTCGAAGCCATATTTCTGAATGACGAAAGGAAAATCCTTTTACTTAGCAATTATGACAGGCTGTTCAACACATGAAGTCTGGTCCCTCCCAAATATGCAACTTTGGAACGGGTTCTGTCCTAATGTCCCTGATTCAATGTGGAATACTGATCATATAAACATGTCCTCTAATTTTAGAAAATATACTTTACGCTATAAAATGATGAACAAAAAAGTGAATTTGTTTCACTGGAAAAGCCCATTGTTTCAAATGTTGGGTAGAAAATTTCTTACCACTAAAATAGTTATTTCTATTATTATTCGGACCATTCTCATATTGGTTAAATAAAGGGTTCGGTTCGTTACTTCCCCACACCTACCAGATGATACCAGATGAAGGCCGTAGAGTACAACGGCCAAAACGTTGTATGAAAAATAACCAAGATGAGGATGGTCCGAATAATAATAGAAATAATAATAATACCTCATCTCAAAAATTCAGAGATATACTAACTAAAATCGTTTCCTTGAAGTTGATGAGTCCATTTTTACGGACATGGGAACCAAAAAATTTCCCCACTCATTACGTAAGTAAATAGATATATTTTACCTATCCAGATAGCTTAAACGACGGATATATTTCAATTTATGTATATAAGTAGAGGTATATCCCTCTTTTTAAAAGTTTGCCTGACGCCACTTTATCAATTTTACAAAAAAAAAAAGGCGAAAATTGAAAATCGTCTTCAGTGTTTGTGTTGTAGTGAGCCGTTATAGAGGCAGCACTCTCTCTCTTCCTTTTTCTCCTACACCTTAGTGACCAGTATCTCCCAACATCCCAACTTCCAATGACTCAGCCTAGAAAGTCTGGAAAGGTTTACAATTTTTTTCTTATTTGAATTACGCAATACCAACTTACAGAATGCTTTCATAGGAACTCTCCACTTTCAGATAGCGAAGGAAACCTATACATCAGCGGTACCAATACATAGAAATGCCTCGAACGGGTCAGGCTTACGCAATACTTTTCCTAATCCAAGTAATTAATCACTGCTACCCATATCAGACCGATGTAATCACAGTTGCTCGGTTCACGTTATTCGTGCGTACTAACATTCATATATTTCTACGTGTCTATCTATCCGAACTTTGCCCAACCCTAACTTTCATAAACTTTACGCACATGCATATTCCTTATAAGATAGGGAAATATATGTTTTCTGTTTCTCGAAAATACCTCAACCCACTGAATGTTTTTTTACTGGGTGCTCAATTGACAATGAAAGTTTATGCCAAATTGGCCCCTTTCGTGTCCAGCAGTATTCATGCTTGCTCATTTAAGAATTGTACTTTTTTGTGATCATAGCCCCAAAATGTCAAGAGGTTCATCTTATTCATTTATCATCCCTTTTTTCCTTTTTTTTTTTTAATTGATCGCCCTATCGAGTGACGGAACAGGCCTGTTTTTGTTTGTTTTTTAAATCAGAAATTTATGATTCGAACTATACTGGTAGTATTTTCATCAAGTAAACTTGATTTTACCAACACCACTGCTTGATTTATGGGTTGGAAAGCAGTATACATGAGTGGTGGTGATTCATAATTTCCCTTGGAATGTTAGTTTCTTATCTCTTTCTTTTTCTCTATCTTATTTGCTCCGACTTCCGCCCATCTCTTGCTCTCCGCGCTTATTCCACCAAACCTGCACAGAGGGACATACGCCAAATGATGTCTCCTATTTAGTTAATCATCAAATCGGCCCAGTCACGTATCGATTGGACCCTACCTTCAAAATGCCCAGCGTTCACCCCCATAAGTGGACCAATGAAATCGTGGAGGCTAATTTTCACCCGATCTTATCAAGCAGTTAATCACACGGGGGGACGTCAAATCAATCTCTCTCTGAAGTCACAACTTCCTTCATAAGAATGGAATCTAACTTCAAGATGAACAGAGAATAAAATCGACGGATATTTAGGGAGGAGTGGTTCCTTCTATCCCTGCCACACCCTGCCATTCTCTGTCAATCCCTGTCGCCTCTTATTGCTTCTAGTTCTCGAACATCAACAAATTTTCTGTTATCTCCTGCCATTTGTTAATACTAATACTTCACAGATGAACGAAGTCCCTGCCACACGGTGCATTAACGTTTGATAATTAATAATATTGAGAAGTGTCAGGGATAGATTAAGCGTCGAAATATTTCTTTAATCCATAATTTTTAAATCGAAAAGTTTAGAGTAGTAGGGTGAGTCAAGGAATTCTTTCGTACACTATAGCCCACCCTTCCACTCGAAGAAAGAACCAATATAGCAAAAAATTTCATTGCAAAAATCGAAACAAGGACACAGGTCTAAGGAATGAGATTGGTTCTTAAAAGGGTTCGCAGAAAGACGTGAAAGGTAAACCAGGAAGAAATGAGAAGAGAAATAGAAAAAAAATGGTTGCAGAAGAAAAGAAAGGTTTGAGACAGAGCAGAAATCAGGGTCAAGGAGAGATGTAACGCCCCAAAAGAAGTCAAATAATTCCTCCGTCCACCCTTCAACAAATATCATTGAAATTCATTGAGGACTTTTGAAGATACTGTGCAGAAAAACGGACGAATATGAGTGAATACGTATACCACTTCCAAAATTGAAGGAGAGAAATCAATCAGAGCTTCAAAACTTAATCGCAGAAGATGAGTAACAAGTTCAAATGGAGAGTGAGAGAGAGAAAGGGGGAGACAGAGAGAGAGAGAGAGAGAGAGCGAGAGAGAGAGGGAGACAGAGAGAGAGAATAGAAAACACGAGAGATAGAGAATAGAAAACATGACTGGTTAGCCATAGAAACTATCATTCCACAAATGTCTCTTGGCAGCAAGCCGTGTTCGAGGTGATCAATAAAAAATGAAAAAAGGATAATCAATGAATAAGTTACTTCTCTATCTCTGATCACTAAAGCAAGTTCGAATTTTCAAACGGTGGGCATGAAAACTGCAGAGCACAAACCAAAGTGCCAATTTAGCAAAATTTTTCGTTGCAGTTTGTTTCCTCACTAAAAAACTAATTAGAGTGTGTTTAAAAACCCAAAGGTAATGAGGAGATGAGTAAATATTCGAGTTTTCAGCCATCTAACTCCATTTGTATGGCCTGTGCGCGCAATGCATTCATACATAGCCAGCTGGACCAATTTGAAAACCGAGAGAAACCTACATTTGGTGAGAGTTGCTATTGACGGTTTCCACCAGATATAATGTCATGAGGCCGGAAGAGAAATTTATCGTTTGCAAAAGTCCAAACGAGGACTCAGGTCTACAGGATGAGACTATGATGAGTAGAGGGAAAAGGCTCCAACAAAATTTGTTTCACTGATTCACTTTAGAACCCCAGTGATAACCCTGTCGATCCCAAGTTAATGACGCTAATTTGCTGTCAGCACCACAAAATCAAGTCATCGAAGGTAATCGTGGCAGGCGATTTTTCAAAATCCATCTCTCGCATCCTTTCAAATTTCAGAAGGTCTCATTTTGCTACCTGAACAGCTGACAGCTTCAAAGCGCACATTCTAACCCTGCTAAAGAAATCGTACACCTGAGTAAGATGATTCGTCTGTTATAAATCAGTGTTCAATGAAAAACAAGAAAGTTGATCTTCTCTTGAATTTCAGAAAAACAAATGTCATGTACAACAAACATGTTGAGAATAAAGACACAACGTAGAAATGGAGAAAATGGACCACATCTACTTAGGACAAGGAATCCCTATGTATTCCTTGAAACATGAAAAATCAAGTGAAGAACCACTCTTAGACTGGCAAGCTTTCGAAAGAGCCATCGCACTCTTTGAAAACAAGAAAATCTTATTAGAGAAAACTATACAACCAATGGAGCCGAAACATGGAACCCAGGTAAAAGATTGGCCCTCAAACCAAGAACCATACAATGCACACAAGAGAGAATCATGCTCAACATTGCAAGAGATCACAAAACATAACAGCCGAATATATAAGAGAAAAAAACCGGGGTATATAATATCATATAAAGATCAGAGAACTAAAATTGCAATGGGCTGGTTATTTTGCAAGAATGACAGAAAACTGCTGGACATCACAAATCACAACGTGGATCCCCAGAAATCATATGCAAAATTGTAGCTGATAAAATAACAGACGTTTTTTGAAATCATGAATTTTCCTGAAGAGTGTTTGATCGTTATTCGTGTGTTGTTGGTAACTTCACTGTCTAGGTAGCAATATCATAATTAGTGATAAAATCCGGACAGGATATAACGCTTCCTCGATTACAAAATGAGTGCTTTTAATGTTCTATCATTTATTTAAAGCCTATTTAGACTACAAAGCATCTATGGAGTGCGTACCCCTGCCAACCTCATCGTCACTAAAAACTGAATGGAAGTCAGCCCACACGTCCGAAGCAAAAGTAGCTTTTAACAAACTCCATAGAATCCCTTCAATCCAAAATTCAATCATCTTTTCCTCAGCCATGGCCTGTCCTTTGATAAAAATTTCATGAAATATCATCGAGAACATTTGGAGATATTGTATGGCTTGAACAGCAACGAGAGGGAAACGTTCCTGATCATCCAGATATTCAATCACTTCTTTCGTAGCACATAACCCACTTTTCCTCAATATCTTTTAAAAAATTCTTAGAGAATTTTCAGAGATATTGTGTGGATAAACAGAGACGGATAGACGAGTTGATACATTTTAAAACAAAACAGATAATAGCAAGAATAAAGAGCATAGAAGAATGACTTGCTGTGACCGGCAGCCTTACCACGGAAATAGCATAGAGTTTTTAAAATCTACACGGTCACAGTTTATAGTCTATGCATTCTAAAGGCCAGAGAATTTGGAATCCTCTGAGGACTTTTACTGATATTGCTTGGTGATGTTTATATAGCTATGGTGTAAAGGAGAAAAACATTCCCTGGCCGGTCCTAAGATTTATTCACTCCGACTGCAGCCCATTGCCCAACGTTCTACAAAATTATGATGAGATTCATCAAAACCTTTTGGAGATTTTGTGTTGTGGACATTCAACTACGATGCAGGGGAGGTCAAAATTATATTTCTTTCCTTTCGGATGCCATTTCCCATTCTTCCAGGAAATTCCATTGAAATTAATTGATAACTTTTGGATACATCGTGTGGATGAATGGGAAAGCATATTAGAATACATATACCTCTCCTAGTTCCGTCGGCAGAGGTATTGAATAAAAGTAAAGAAAAGGATTAAACATTGTCAAACTGTGAGCAGGATTCGAACCTTGGTTACCTCAGCCAACGTGTAGGGTATCATTTAGACGATCACGGGTAGGTGTTATTGTGAAAAGTGATCACTTTATTTCTTTTCCAAAGACCAGGGAATTTGAAACCTATTTTGAACTCTTGCAGAATTCATGTGGTTTGGCTTTATAATCACGATTAGGGAGAGGAAAGATTTTCTAGATCCGTTGGCAGTTGTAAAAAGTCTTGATCTCTTCTCGCAAGACTAAAAATGTGGCAATCCTAGCTTATACTGATATAAAACAATATTGTTTGTATGTGATGTGTAGCTACCATATTTTACACCTGTATAAGCAAGGATTAAGAAAAATGACTTTCCAAAGAAAAAAATCACCATAATTCCCTACTACTGAAACTTGTCACATACATAATAAATCTCAAATAATGGGCTATCGATTGGTGGAAAGCCCAATGTTTCTATCTCTATTAGTTTCCAAATTATTAAGCTCCATTTTAATGTTTAGCGGAAACTTATGCAGACAATCTTTATCTGTTCTCGAGAATGGAAAATGATATTTTCTGCATGTTGTGCTTAGTTATTGTATATTACGTCCGTATGAGCAAAGAAGTCTCGCTTCAGAAAAGCCACCATAATTCCCCAATTACTAAAACTTGTTGCATATGTATTAAAATTTAAAAAAAATAATAAGTCATCGATTTGTAGAAGCTGCATGTTCCTATCTTCATCAGTTATTAAGCTACAAATGGCGTGATGAACAGGCTGGGCCTGGTCGGTTTGTGTCGGCTCTGATTGTTTCCTTCAATTAGAATAATTCTTCAAAACACATGTCGAATGGTGAAAAGTGCATGTACCTATCTTCAATCATGTTCGAGAAATGGGGCAATTTAGTGACCTATACATTTGATAAGAGTAATTAATTCTGCTATTTTATCTCATCATGTTACATAGAGCGTAAATCAATATCATTATCAAATATAAGATTATATAAAAAGTAATAAGAGGAGAGAAAAAGTGTTTTACAGAATCATTTGGACTTGCATCGTCAACTTTAAAAACCGCAATGAATCAATCTCACAATGTAGAGGTTTCTATGCAAAATTAAAGTGAGCGTATGAATTCTTAATCAACATGCACGTCTACCTGTCTATCCGCCTATCAATCTATCTATCTATCCGAGTCTCACTATATCAAAATGTTCAAATCTACTTGAGTCTGCTCACAGGAGAAAGAGAGTTGACCAAAATATCACCAAACTATACTATTCAGTATTTATTTTTAACTTATGCTTTATTTGAAGCGTTCAAAATACAGCACAAGGTCTTTTGTACTACAGCATCATACAACAAGCAATATATCGCTGAAATACCCAAGTATGTGTACAGGAGACGCGAAAAAAACATCTTGCCAATTCTTTTGACAAAATCTATGACGTCATTATCTGCAGTAATTTCTCATATCTATCACATAGCCAATGCATTTATGACAGAAAAACGTACCCAAACCACACAAAAAATAGCCAAATAAACGTTTCTCAACGTTTTTTGTGGGTCTAGGAGTGCTCAAAAACATACAACAAGTCTACCACGTAGTGACCACAGGAAAAGTATAATTTTCAAGATGACATCCAAGATGGCCACATGAACTTTATTATTCACAGTACTCGTTTATTATTCTTTATATACAAGTTTGTTTTTTTCTTTCGTTCCTGACAGTTCTCTGTAGTATCAAGTGTGCTAGATAACATATCGAAAGTCATTCATAGTTTGATCATTTGGAAGTTATAAATTCTAAGATTCCTTCCAAATTGACTGCTAAATTAATTGCCTGCACTCATGAAGAAAACAACCCCATCACTCAAAAAGACACAACAAAATGTTTCTCAAAGTTTTTTTGTAGTATAAGGGGTTTTCAATCATATAATAAAAGTTCATAGTCTAACTACTGAAAAGGTACCATTTCCAAGATGATGTCCAAGACAGCTGCCGAATTTTTGAAATACCATTACTCGTTCATTATTTATCCCAAACAATCTTTCCAATGGTTTTTTGTAGTATCAAATGCCCTCAATAACACATCAAAAGTCTATTAGAGTCTCATCGCAGGAGATGTGTAACTTCGAAAATGGTGTCGAAGATTACAGCCGAATCATCCAGATACCCATTACTCGGTCATTGTACATTCTAGACAGGTTTTCCAGCAGTTTACTTTTTGTAGTAGCGTGACCAGTAGAATATCAAAAGTCCAACCCGGTCTTGTCAGTTGAGAGGCATCACATCTTTTATAAACATATTTAAGCGAGATATTGCTTCTAACATGATTTTGATGCCTGAGCAAAATGTTGGGTTCAAGACCCAGCGGTAATATTCAGAGGGGAAAATCCTTACAAATTTCTTAGCTAAAACGGAGGGACATTTTTTTGATCGAAGTGAATTATCGCACAATTCCAAGAGAGAAGTTTATTATTACTTGTTAGAACATTCATTTCTTTTGTCAAGATCTTACAAAACAGTCACCGAACAACTGTCAACATCAGCATAGTCAGTATCAATATGGGTTTCATTTCTGGAAACGTCATCTCATAGAAATTCAGATATTTTCACCGAGATTAACTAGCCTACTCTGATAATGAACAGCGTAATTTTCTTGGTTTTGGTGGCTGTAACACGACACTCCCACTGGAGTGGAAATTTTGCAGAAAAATACTTACTGCCCACTGCTTCAAACTATACACTATTCCCGGTAAACTTTATCTCATTCCAATCCAAATATATCCATGATTTGTTTCCTCCTGTTTTGCCGAGTATATCATACGGGAAAACAAAACAGATTGGGACGGACGTCATAGAGCAACGGTCAGCAAGTAATCTCACCAGCCGTTGTTAGTGGGTTCGATCCTCATCGAATCATATAATGAATCATGTGATTATCTTGGTTTGCTATCCGTAACACTTGACTCTTGCACTCAATGGTAGAACTTTTGTTCATAGAAGTACCTCCTTCCCACTGTTTAAAACTATCAATTCTTCAACTGAAATAAATGTTGTACTATCTTTTTGCAAAAATTGTTTCATTGTAATCGATGGGCATGAAGTATGCTATAAACACTAGCAGTGCATGGTGCTTTGGAACTTACGTGTTTTGTGTCTAACGGATGCAAAGTTTTAAAGTTTCACATTCGCTCATTTGATGTTAGAAATGGCGAACAATTTTTTAAAATTATAGAATTGTCGGAAAAAAAATGAATCGGACACTATCTTCTCTACGCTGTGCCAATGTGTCCGCTGCTCTTTATAGACACTAAAATATTTTGTACGTTTTGTACATCTGTAGCACTTAGCACACCCAAGATACAAAGCAGCATACACCATTGATAATCAACAGTAAATATTCTGAGTTATTGAATGTTGCAGTCCATAGTTAATAATCCCTATGAAGATTATTCTTAATCTGGTCGCCATCGTCTTAAATCCTTAATATAATTAGAGTCATTATAATTTGAAATCTTGTTTAGCAAACAGTCTTTATTTTCTCGGCATATTTCCTACAGAATATTTTATCATAATTGAATTCTCGATAAAAACACTTGAGTTGCCTTCTTTACGAAAATTTCTGGGGGAAAATCGTTGTTGATAATTTCTCTATATTTTATTAGGTTTTGCCTTTCTTTTTTTTTTATTGTATTTTACGCGAGCGTTTGTAAAATGTTGCTTAAAAAGGGGAACTTATTGAGATGCACTGGGTTTGTTTATCTCTTCTTTTCTTTTTCGTGGACATAAACGTAAAAGTAAATATTTGCCAAAAGTGGTTGGGAAGAAAGGGGGGGAATTATGATTGCGTGAGGGAAAATTAAGACATCGGTGAGGGAAGGGCTGATTGAATTTTAGAGGGTGGGGAGAAAGAGCAAGGTTAAGGGGTTAGAAAGAAAGAAAGAAAGAAAGAAAGAAAGAAAGAAAGAAAGAAAGAAAGAAAGAGAGGAAAGAAGGAAGGAAGGAAGAAAGAAAGAGACAAAGGAGGAAAAGAAGGAAGAAAGAGGGAAAGAAAGAGAGAAGGAAGGAAAGAAAGAAAGAAAGAGACAAAGAAAGGAAAGAATGAAGAAAGAGAAAAAGAAAAGAAAAAAGGATAAAAGAAAGCTAAAAATGCTTTGAGGGTTACGAAAGTAGAAAGAAGAAGAAGAAGAAGAAGAAGAAGAAGAAGAAGAAGAAGAAGAAGAAGAAGAAGAAGAAGAAGAAGAAGAAGAAACGCGGAGGAGTAGAAAGAGAGGGGAAGATGTGTAAAAGAGGTGAGACGATTAAGAAGTTGAAAAATAGAGGGAAGAATAGGAAGGGGAGAGAGAGAGTTAGACGGAGAGAAACGAGGACAAAGGAGAATTTGAAAACCAGTAGAGGGTCACAGTGCAAACCAATATGAACAAACCAGAATTCGTTGTTCTAAAAACATTTGGGCCGATCAATTCTACGACCCTTTTCAAGTGTATTATCAGTATAAAATGAAGTAGAGGACATATTCTTTATAGCAATGCTTATATTATAGGTTGTAGATGTTTTTCAAGTCCTTTCTTCATCAAATGAAGAATCCTACACCTAGAGTCACGCCAAGTTGAAATACACTCTTTGAATGTCAATGACTGTTCTGAAAATTATTGACAAAACCATCATTTATTCTCAAAAACAAAAAAATTCTATGGGACTTTAAGATTCAGACGGATCATTCGGTCCAGGTTTGAGAACCAGATCAAGTTGTCGCGACCAAAAAGACAGAACTTATTCTTTATTCCGGTCTGCGTTGTTAATTCATTTACTCACTAATGAAGGGAACCAAGCCTGAGTTTAGTTGCGATAAAAGGCAACAACAGATAAGATGAAAGTAAATAGTAGCAAAATTTGATAAGAAGAAACAACGTGTTAGATAGTGGATTTTGCTGTTCTAGCAGACCACAGGGTGAAGCAGAAGGAAATTACATATGTATCTTGATCTTACCAGAGAACTGTGTATCAGTGCAGTCTATGTGTATGTGAGTGCATGTATACTGTCGGTACGTATTGTGTGTAGATATCTTCAATGAGTGTAAATATACTACACTCTGATCCTAGGCAGGAGTGTCAGGGGTAATACTTATCTAAACCGAAGTAAACAGATATTTTTTATCCTATGCAGATTCATAACTTGATAGAACGATAATTTTTTACGGGTACTATGCAAAGAAGAGAAAGAAGGGCGATAAGAAAAAGAAGCAAGTGAAAAGAAAGAGAAGAAAAGGAATATAAAAGAATATTAAGATCTATATTAAAAAGAAGAAAAAGAGACAGGATGAGAATGAAAAGAAGAAGAAGAAGAAGAAGAAGAAGAAGAACAACAACAACAACAACAATAGCCACAACAACAGCAACAACAACAACAATACGAAGTAGAAATGGAGAGTAAAAACTAAGCCAAATAAAGAAGAAATTGGAAGACGAATTCCAAATGGGCGAGACGAGAAAAAAATGATTGCTGAAGACGAGAGCGGCAGTCACAAACGAAAGAGTTGGGCGGGCCTAAAAAATAAGGAAGTGCATAAGGAGCAAAAAAATTAACAGATAATTGTTGCCTACTCGACTGTTAACTCGAGGGTCTTTTATACCAATTTCCATAATGAAATCATTTATGTCCGGACATTTGTCTTTAAACATATTTTTCCCCACCTTCGTTAATTCTTCTCCCTACACATCCCCTCCCTACGCTTATGCTCCCCCATCATTTTCTACTCCCCGCCCTACACTTATGCTTTTCTTCCCCTGTCATGTTGGTAGCTGTTTGTACGGCAATGCTTGCTAGCGTATTGATAACTTGTTACCTTTTGGCATCCATAAGTAATTTAGCAAATAATTATTACCTCAAGTAACGATGAAGCTTTCGGTAACTGGTTTTACGGTTTTGGTGATAATCTTCTTTTCGTTTCCCGGGTTTCCACGTAATTTATTCAAAAACGATTTGCAAGCAAAAATAAAACTGGGTGGTTTCGGGGAGGCACGGCCATTGTGAAGGTTTTTGATCCCTCTAGAAAGAATTGGTAATAGAAATATTTGGTAAAGACGGAGAAACAGATACGAATTATGAACCAGAAAAAAAAAAGTTGAAAAGGTTTCTTGTGCGAAGTATGAGATGGTCAGGGTATGGGAAGTTAGGGGGTCAGGGTAGGAGATTAATTGTTACTGCGAGGAAAGTCAGTAAATTATAATCCTAATTATATTTGGGGAGAAAAATACGGAAGATTTAAGGGATTAGGAAAAATAAGAAAGAAAAAATAATGGAATAGAAAATAGGGCGTTTGACTATGGAAGAAAGACGTAAAAAAGAAAAGAAATAGAAGAATTAGCAGAGGGAAGGAAGATAAAAAGAAAGGAAGATAGATATGAACAGATTGAACTACTTATCTAGCAAGCCAGCTAGCTAGATAGGAATAGACTGAGATATATAGATGGATAGATATGAACAGACTGAGATAGCTAGATAGATAGCTAGCTAGATAGATAGATAGCTAGATAGATAGATAGATAGATAGATATGAACATGCCAAGATAGATAGATAAGAAGTCTTAATTGATTGATTGATAGATAGATAGATAGATAGATAGATAGATAGATAGATAGATAGGAAGGAATGAACAACCATACATAGATAGATACCTTAGATATCTTTCGAGATATGTTCGAGTCTTCTTTTTAATACACTCGCCTATGCTTATATATATATATATATATATATATATATATATATATATATATATATATATATATATATATATATATATATAAGAGAGAGAGAGAAAGAAAAAAAAGGATAAAGAGAGCTTTCTTTCTTCACATCACTCTCTCCATGTTTCTTTCTTTCTCTCTTTCTTTTCTTACATTTTACCTCTGTTTCTTCTTTTCATCGTTTCTGGAGGAGAAGAAACGAGATCAGAATATGAATGATTGAGAGAGAGAGAGAGAGAGAGAGAGAGAGAGAGAGAGAGAGAGAGAGAGAGAGAGAGAGAGAGAGAGAGAAAGGAAAAAAGGAAGAAAGGAAGAAAGATAAGCATATTATGAGGGTGTATTACAAAAAAAATCTTATAATTTATACCTAAAAAGATATGCAATAAGACATCTACATAACTATCTATGTTCAAATCTATTCATCTATCTATCTATCCGTCTATGTCAGTGTGCTTCAATCTATCTCTGCTCATATCTACTCCAGTCTGTTCAATCGATATTGATGAAATAACACATCACAAATACTATTACTACATTGCTAACACTACAAGCCATTGAAATCCTTCATGAAAATGACCTATGACGGTCTAAAGCGCTCAAAAAATAAGGTTACGAACTTTGAAAAACTCTTTTAATATTGTGACTCAGAGAAAGACAGCTCACTTGAAAGCAAAAAAAATTGTTTATATAGTTTAATCGACTAATATTGTTCGTTGTGTTTAAAGAAGCTTCTTTGAAAGAAAAATTGCTGCCCCAAAATACAATTATATATATATATATACATATATATATATATATATATATATATATATATATATATAGAGAGAGAGAGAGAGAGAGAGAGAGAGAGAGAGAGAGAGAGAAGGAGAGAGCAACACTTTTCCAACTCTTCAATTGAGCACTTTAGTAGATGGCGAATAATTAAGCGTAGAATAGATATCGCTAAATTCAGTCCTATCGACCGCGTTGAGCAGGGGTAGGACACTAGACACCGGGGTTCGGAGCAAAGATTTCAATCCTGCGTGGTGATACTGAGTGGATATCGAATCTATAGCCACAATGAGGAGTCTGTGGATGATATATATATATATATATATATATATATATATATATATATATATATATATATATTTATAGTGATGATTAACAAATAGTTCCACAGAACACTGTTCGTCTAGTGAGTTATATTCACATTGGGTAGTTCTTTATTGTGGTCCCATATCAGTGTAATAAATATCTTCATTTGACACCTGCCGTAGAGCGATGCTTATACTACTATAGCAAGTTCGATCTTCTCTTGATGTTATTCCTATGCTAGACTGATCTGGTGCAGTTTTGATCAGTGTGGGTTTCGATGTTGTACGATTAATGTATTGCTGTACAAATTAATGCAACTCGGTATAAGCTGTAAGAAACACATCAAATTATGATAAGTCCTTGAACAGGGCAGTTTTAAGCAGTTAGGAACGTTTTAGAACGGATTTACCGCACACATCAAGGTATACCTGTATTTAACATCTGCTGAAGAAATTTGATCTACAGTCTAGATTCCCATACGATTCCTTTTTAGAGCCGATTAAAAAGTAAGGCAAATAAACAAATCCAAAAACAAATTTAAGAAATACAAGAAAATTTAAAAGACGAGCAATCGAAATCGATCAACACGAGTAATCATAACGATATTTAATTTATTTTTAATTTCAATTTATTCTCATTATTAGATGAAGTTTGTAATATTAATGATTTTTGCTAGTTTTCATTCTCATATAGATTTTAATGGTTTAATCTCAACGATTTTTCCTTTCTATTTTATATTCCACTTTTTGTCTCTTTCTTTCTAATACTTTAAACTTGTTTTTCCCTCCTTTCTAATCCTTAAAATGATTTTCCTTTTTTTTATCTTTCTTTCTTTCTCATCCTAAGAACCTGCTTTTTCTTTCAATATGTCTAAAGAATTATACGCAGTCTGAAGTATCTCCTTAAGAAAACCCAAATGCAACTATATCTTTGTACTTTCCACTAGAAAAAAATAAACTTGAATACACCAAATAACACGGGAAAAGTGAGTTTTCCTCCAGACTGTGCATTAGCGGAGGAAAACCATTAAGTTCTTCCATGGACAACGTACTCCTTCTTATCAGTTATTATAAGCTGAATTCTTTTTCAAAAACAAATTTACATAAACTCTCTACTTTTAGATTGCGCACAAGCAAGTTCGGCACCCCTTCATCAGCATATTAAAAGCAATATTAACAAAGATACCAAGAAATGCGCCATATTTGTTGGAAACATTATCCAGTTTTACTTTAGTGGTTTTCAAACTTAGTTTGACGTTTTCATCATAACTTGCTATAATTTAGGTACCCGATACCCTCCTGATACCATTTTGCTTTAAAGATGATGATGCAATTCAAAGAAGAGAAAATTCGATGCAATAAACTTGGTTGATCAGTACAGTTTCCCCCGCTATCCGAAAGTAGAGTTTTCCTATGGAAACTTTTTGTGAGTCGAAATGACGCAAAGCAAAGAAGCTTACTTATTATGTAAGCTTTTTAGTCCCATGAGGAGCATAAATCATCGACGACGCTCCATCAGTGCACTCTGCTCTTGGCAGTCCTCTCCAGATCCCGTCAAGAGTGTCCGCCTATCTTTATTTCCGCCTCGTTGTCTCTGCGCCATGTGTTCCAGGGCGTTTCCTTCTTCCTCTTTCCCTGTGGGTCCCCTGTCAGTGTCTGCCGAATGATGGTGCTGGCAGGCTTTTTAAGGGTGCGGCAGATCCTAGCTTACGTTATTCTCAGTAACTGTGTGGCGATTGGTTTCGAAGCAAAGAAATAATTACAATTAATTCATATGGGAGAATTTTTCAGCGTCCCCAGGCCTCCAAAAATGGTGATAAAGATATGGTGTGTGATCCCTTTATACCCTTTGCTACTAAACAAAACAAACGCTGAATGCTTGTTTTGCTTTTTGTCATTTTCAGTGAGAAACCAAAAAAGTTGCAGAGCGAACTTCCAAGGAGCAGCATATACCTTAATATCTCCGTGATGGTACATCCACTAAATTTACAAACGATTTCAATATCCGGGTGCTGCTTATGTATAAAACTAGCATATACCCGTCAGAGATGACAGGATTATTCAATTCATGAATCGGCATCGAGAAACATAAAGCTAATTTAATAGGCAATTTATTTTAACGGTTCAAATATCCAATTTTAAGTTTTTTAAAGTCTTTACTCGACATGAAAAACTTCCTTCAGTCACTTACACACTTATTCTAGATTCAAATGTCAAGCAATTCTGTGAGGTATTCTTCATTGTTATGTTACAACAGCCTCATTTTATAACAAACCTAAAATTCTTTTATTAGCTATGTTAATCGATTTCACCTGGACCAACCCATTATGTCTTTTAGGTTACAATAGGAATATTATAGAAGTACAACAAAATAAATACACAATTAATCATACAAATTTATATGGATGGATTGTGAAAAAAAATTGCAGGTTTAATTGAAGTTTAGGGAATATTTATCAAAGAAACAAAAATAAAGATCTGATTAGTCACCAGTATCTTTTGCCTGCTTGGTGTGTTAGGCTGATCAATCAAAAAATTGGAAAAAGGACTAATCATAAAGTTGGTCGTCTCGCCTTTCGTTGGGCTGCGATCACCAAAAAGCCAGAATTTTCCAAAAAATGAATAATGCTTGACACAAACTAAGGAAACGATTTAGCATAAAACTACTTTGCAAATTAAACCTCCCAATTAGAACCTATTTAGGGGTATTTCAATTAAACCTTTCTTTTCTAAACATAAAGCAATAAAATAGACACCTAGGGACGAAGTCCTGTTTTTCTGTTGCAGAGGTCAGCTTAGTGATCCATGGAAATTTCAAAACTGGTCGAGACCAGGAGTCTGCAAGTGTTCGTGACACCCCCCATTGGCAGGATGCAAGCTCCACCCCGATCACACATCCAAGAGTGCTCAATTGCCGACTGGGTGCACAGGGAAACTTGTCTTGATGAAGAGTTTTCCCCACTTTTACTCATTCTAGGAATCGAGCCCAAGACCTTCAGCGACTGAGACAGACTTGCTAAGCATTATACTATCTGATTACTTGTTTCTAAACACACTAAGGAATAAAGGTTTCAATTTTCAGCTCTCAAGCTGCATTGGTGCGGCACGTACACCTGACACATACATACATTCAATCATACACACACAGTCAGCCAGCCAACTAGACTGCCAGTCAGACAGTCAGACCATTGATGACAGTTTAGCTGATAGTCTCTCTTCAGAATTCAAATTGGTCCTTAAGTCCAAACTTGTTTTTTTTTTTTTGAAAATTTGGACTCTTTAGCGATCAGTGTCCAACAAAAATCGATTATTAATTGATCACCTCATTTACCAATTTTCAATAGATCACCTCCAAAATGGCAAACTGTCAAAAGACCTTGGCAAATATAATGCCTTTATGTCTTCTTGGTCGTCACATAATCTTATTTTTTGTTGGCTTCAATTTCGCATATGATATGTAGGGATCAACACTGTAAATCATGATATCCAGTTGTTTTCTATCATTCTTGCAACATGACCAGCCCATTGTCATTGGAATTTTTTCATGGTTTTCTATATCTCTGACCCTGTTTGTTTTTTTAGATAATGTGCTGTCTTGAGATCACTCAACGTGATGTTAAGCTCGATTCTGTCCTGTTCACATTGCATAGTTCTAGGTTTGAAGGCCCATCTTTCGGCTAGCTCTGTAGACGACTATCAGGAGACCTCTTTGGATGGAAACCGTTTTTTTTTTTTTAAATAATAGGATTTTTTTGTTGAACTAGAGTGATTCTTTGCTTGATTTCTCCTTTTGGGGGGATTCCATCGAAATATGTAATCTTCGGGTAGATGAGGTGGTCTATTAATCTAGTTATACGTTTTTGATGTGTCTTAATCAACATGTTTGCTGTACATGACATTTGTTTAATTGAACTTCATGTGAAGACCAACTATCTTGCTCTTTTTATTTGGTTCGTCTGATATCAGAGGGAGAACATGAAGGTTCTCCGCAGGAAGGTCGATATTGTCAGTATATCTGAATGTATGTATTACTTATGTATTTGCCGTCTATTCTGATTTTTTTTATGAGCCGAGTCTATGATTTGGAAGAGAGGTTATGAAGAGTTTAGATGAGTCAGTATCACCTTGTGTTACCCCCGTAGAAGAACTGCCGTATCGGTAGATATAAATCCGCTGACCCTGCACGAATGGCTAATATATTTTCATCGTGCAAACCATTGGGTGGGTTGAGCCATGCTATTATATGTTGTTACGTAATTAGACGTAATAAAAGCGAAATAATTTTATAAAGGCAAAAAATTCGTCCGGCTCTTTGACAAATGCAACAAAAGAGCACATATGAATGCATGGAGTCTTACAATGTCCTGTTTTGCTGGCCCATCACGTGTTGTAGGTGGGATATTTATCTATATTTGGTCTAGTTCTTGGTTCGTTCTTATATACTTATATAATGGTCAGTTTGGTCCTCATGGTTTTTTGTCTCTAATCATGGACTCTTCGACTTAGAGTTAACAATTTTTCTGTAACGAGTTCTGTTACTTTCATTTCTAAAGATATCAAAAGAATAGGAATATAGATAGTCCCTGCTTTCCGAAAGTTCGGTTTACGTCACTTTTTCCCTTTTACCAAAAAAAAACGAAAAGCGAAAATAGCGTCCAGCTTTTGTTTTGCAGCGAGTCATCATCGAGGTAGCGCGCACCCTCTATCTATTCCTTCAACACCCTATGTACCCTCCACCACAATAACCTCTGATGACCCAGCTTGACATACCATCCTGACAGTTCTTAGAACACTCAAAATAATTCCCTTATTAATTGATGATTGCTCATTCGTTTCAACTTATAGAAATAAAAAAATAGCAGCTGAAAATATGCATTCTATGAAAGACACACAGACACACACGGACACACACACACACACACACACACACACATATATATATATATATATATATATATGCATGTATCCATAATCATGCATAATCATGTTTGCACTGACAGTTTATACATATATCAAGAGGTAATCAACTTAAAGAAGCTGCTCTATGAAATTAGTATTCTTAGATATGATATTATATGTTGGGTCGCATACATTTGAGTTTAAACCGTCACAACGGATTTGATATTCACATTGGTGAACACTCAATATAAAAGACACGAACGACGAATCATGTCTGATGTTTTACTAAATGATCACTCATCGTTAAATACGTTTTTTGTGTAACCTACGTAAGTAATCCCTTAAAAAAATAAAAGATAGATAAATGATGTGTAGTATAAAATAAAATTCAGGGAAAAGATGTTTGATCAACACTGCAGAGGTGCCATGTTAATATATCGGTTTTTTGAATTCAAGCCAGTTCCTAGGGAGATTCAGCTTTGCCATGACCATCATCAAGACTTATGGACAGTATCTAAAGATTGATTGCCTCAACCTGATTTCTCCATGCTTTCCCCACGGTTAGCTTTATGTTGGTTGTTCTAGGGTTAAAACTCCGAATAACTTTTTCCTGCGGGCACTTAACTGATATTTCCCCACAGTGATCTGACATGATGGCGTAGCGATCAATAAGCGTCTTTCTGACCGACTGAACCAAACTAGCTAGTCTTACAAACATATGAAAATCTGTTAGAAATATACCAGGTCTTATATTATTTCAATAAATAAATTCATGTATCCTGAAAATTGCTTTTTGCATATTAATTCTTTATTATATATATAATACAGAAGTTGCAGGAATCATTTTCTGTCGGAATTGAAGTAACAGTGAATTATAATCCAGCGGCAGTTAGTTTTCAAAATCGCGAAACGGTTATTTGGTAAACAACTGATGATTCCAATGAGAGAAAATCTACAGATAGCACTATTATATCAATGAGTGAGTAAAACATTAAAAAAAACAATGAAGAAATATTTATGAGCAGATTGAAAAGAATAGGTGGCTGTTGTGACACAAATAATTTTTGAAGAAAATGTGTAATGTATTTAGTATTTAAGGCTGTGAAGCTTTCAGTGATATATGTACTTATATATAGTCACCATAGCACTAAAA
Organism: Thysanoteuthis rhombus; assembly: GCA_963457665.1. Lineage (NCBI taxonomy): Eukaryota > Metazoa > Mollusca > Cephalopoda > Oegopsida > Thysanoteuthidae > Thysanoteuthis > Thysanoteuthis major. Next base: position 21,803,212 of record OY735236.1, on the reverse strand, counting down.
TGACACATTTGTACTATAGGTACACGTTTGTGCACATATGCATAGAAAATATACTAGTTGCGAAATAGAAAAGAAAATCGAGACACTTGAAAAGAACATATATTGACCTTTTTATTGATTCAAAGAGCCAGCATTCGGAGTTGATTCTGTGGTCCAGAGAGAATGAGTGAAATAGAGAGAGAGAGAGAGAGAGAGAGAGAGAGAGAGAGAGAGAGAGAGAGAGGGCAAGGGAAAGATAACATTAGAAAGGGGTAAAAGAAGTTGACCCCTAATCGACTTGACTCTTCTTCCCATCAAAAACATCGAGAAAAATAAATTGAGATAAAATAAGTGCATGAATAAGAAAACAATAAAGAATGGTAGACACACAGATGAACAACTGTAGGTAAGTAGGTACGTACTTCTAGAGCCACGATACTTGAGGCTGCACTTATCAGATACGGAAAATCGGCGCTCGAAGCCGCGTTAGCTTAATTAATCCTTGTTTTTGTCATTTTTATAATTTTTTGTCTTTTTTGTCATTTTTTGACTTCTTTGTCTTTTTTGTCCTAATCAAAACCGCCGAGATCTTGGCACATTAAGCTGAATCTTTCACTCATGTTTTTTTGTTTTATTGTTTTTTTCCTGTAACGAACCTCCAAGATCGAAACACGTCTCTTTGCTATTGTCAGAAAAAGTAGTTTTGAAACAAGAAATATATATGTAAAAACGACAAAACAGCCAAAAATATTCATTCTTCGAGCAAAGAAAATCCCAAGAATATATATGTATATAAAAAATCGGCGAAAGCATAAAAAGATAGATCTTAAAAAATACTTTTAGAGAACGCCCGAGAAAGATAGTTTTGTTTAATTGTTTTTTTGTTTTCTTCTTTTACCTGCAATGTAAATTGATTTTTGTTCTGTTCCTATCTAGCCTTCATCAATTGACACAATCTTTCCCCACTCTCTCCATCTGTGTCTACGATTCAATTTCTGTCCGCTATCGAAATTCGTAATGGGAAAAGGTGTAGAAATAAAAGAAGCGAAGAGATTAGATAAGAGGCAGGAGTTATCTCCTCTTGTTGCAAAGAAACTCCAACTTCTCAATTACGACCGCGTCGATTGCTTTTTGTATTGCGAGAGTAAAAAAACTACGTTTTGCTGATTCTGCAGTCAGAAATACAAGTAATTACTGAAACCGATATCTTTGACATCTGAAACTCTACTAATAAATAAATAAACAAATAAATAAACTAGAAAGTACTCAGAGATCGCATACCTCTGCCAACACCATTGTCACTTATATCTGGATGAAAATCTGTTCATATACAGCTACAACGCAGGGAAAGTAACTATTTCCATGATTTAATCAATTTTTCGTGGGCTAATGACACACCTTTCTCCAAAATATCATTGAAATCCGTTCAGAACCTTTATTGGTACACAAACAGACAACCAGAAGTAAATGCTGATGCTTACCCCAAATTCGTTGGCAAAGATGATAATAGTAATGCAATGACCAGGGCTATATCATCAATTATGCACAAAAAGCACAGAGCCTTGGGTCTACGTAAAATGTTGGGCATGCAAAAAATTTGGGGCTTACAAAAAATGTTGGGCCTGCTATAAGTATATTTTCAGTCATTTGAACTAATTAGATACTATAATGATAATTATAATTATAATAATAATAATAATAATAATAATAATAATAATAATAATAATAATAATAATAAGAAGAAGAAGAAGAAGAAGAAGAAGAAGAAGAAGAAGAAGAAGAAGAAGAAGAAGAAAAAGAAGAGGAAGAAGAAGAAGAAGAATGAATACATTATCTCATTTTGAAACGACTTCTTGTTCTTACATGGAGAATGTGTCACTTGGCGTAGACAGCGTAAATACAATAAACAAATAAAGGGAATGGGGCTGCTACAGGAATCGAACATGAGACTGAATTGGTAAACGCTTTAATGTATCGTTGCTCTAACCATTGAGCTGAACAGCCAGTTATGTTAAAGTGGATACCTAATCGGTTGCAGTTTCAATTTCTATCGCAGCCCCATTTTCTTTATTTGTTTATTGTATTTACGCTGTCTACGCTAAGTGAAACATTCTCCGTGTAATAACGGGAGGTCGCTTCAAATAGAATGTCAAATAATATAATGCATTCATTATGATTCTATTTCTTGAAACCTACAATGAAGGATTGCTGTCTCGTTATACTCTCTCCCCCCCCTCTCTCTCTCTCTCTCTCTCTCTCTCTCTCTCTTCATTCATATATATATATATATATATATATATGAGTAGTGTAACCATGGCTCGGTATGCCATAGGCTTGTACAGTATACAGTATTGAAAGATATTCGCCTAACGTCAAAATCGCTTTACGTCCTACTGGAACGCTACTTGGACATTAAGCAACGCATACCAGTATTCATTTAGAGAGAGATCGGTGATTGTATCCCAGACACTCTAATCTGATCCAGGCAATGATATAAGTTCTTCTTTTTCTATCATCCATACGCTGGCTTTTTACCTGAAGTCCAACATCGATCTCTGTATTTACAGCAACAGAATGAACAACCATGTTTGCGTGGCCTAACGGTTAATGGCACGAAGTATGGAATCGGTGATCCAAATTCAAACTCTGACTTGGGCAAAAAACATTCACTTCGCAGTAATGCTTCTGGGGAGGGCATAAATCAACCGTCTCTCATCATGGGTAAGTAGCAGGGTAGTTGAAAGCCTATAGTCAGATATCACTGTCAATCTTGGGCGTAGGGATCCCACCTGAACCCCGTCATTCATAATTACTACAGAAATAATGATTGAGTCCCCGTGGATCTTCAAGCAAATGGAGCCAAAATTTGGGAATCATGTCACACAACAACGGGAGCGACTCTGCTTTTCTTTTTCTTCTTGAAAAAACAAGGGTTGCCCTTTTTGCTTGTCTGCTGATCAACCGACAGAAACATAATCAAGACAACGTGAATCATAAAATTGCTTTCCTGATACTGATATCACCAGTTCAGAAATAAAAACCAACATTGTGTAGATATATCAGGATAGAGAGTTGGTTTAAAGGATGAATTTTGACCTTTGTGAACCAACAAAAGCTCTCTTAGCTAAGATGGTAATGCAGCAGTTGCACTTAACCTGGCTTCCCGTTACCAATAGGGAATTGAGTTCGGGCCACCCTGAGAGTTAATTCTTCACTTCCAGTGTGTATTGTTTACTTCCTGTCGCAGATTGCCGGTCTGATTTTTTGATTAAAAAAACAGCTAAAAATCAAATTGAAAGAGAATGATGGTCAGAACATAATCATGGTTTTAATTCATTGACTAATCATCCCAGTGAGATATCATTAGGACAAAGTCATTATCTTTTTGGCGTCAGCATTTTTTTCCGACTCTCACATTAGAAACTGTCAATCAAGACTGTTACCGAACTAGCAACATTGGTTTCAGTTCTGAAGTTGGTCAAGTCAGCTTTCTAGCTATTTATACAGGCCGTACCAATAGGGATAAAGGCCTGAAAATATAAACGTTTACTCCTTCAATTTAGTATTTTTTCTTCCAAATCTACCTCGAAATGAGGTTTTAGGAGAGAGTTCAATTTACAATGTGAGTTTTTTGCTAAATTGGTATTTTATTTTGATTCAGTAATATGACGCTTAGATATTTTTAAAATTTCACATCGGACGTTTTTTTGGCAACCACTGGCCGACTGAGAAATGAGAGGATTAACTTATCCATCGATCATACATTTCTGGAACCTTATCAGCTGATCACCCCCAACACGGTATGCTGCCAAGAGACGTCGGTCACGTGATGGTTTCCACTGATCGACTAACCAGAGTTGTTTGAACTTCATGTTGGTTTTGACCTAAGAGAAATTCTTATTAAACTGTCAAATCTAGCGGGAAAGAACTCATCCGGACACCAATCATTATGTCAAGAATTGATCGTGCCGCTGATTTTATCATAGAACGTTGAAACATCTTTGATCTCGTCCGAACAAAAATCGACTGGATTAGTTGCTTGGCATAGAAACAGGATATGAAAAACAATGGCTGTCTTTTTTACTTGGAACACTAGAGTGGATTTCGCAATTACCTCTACCAACGAAGTTTTGAAGGAGTATATGTAAAACAATATAAAGAACTGATGGTGCGGGTGGCCTAACGAATAAACGTCCTTAAGAGTGTTATTGGCAAACCAGGTTCACACTCTTGCTGGGACTTACCATTCACGTCAAACTTTTTGATCTTGGACGTTCCATATAAGTTGTTGTTGAAACTCTAGCCATTAAAGATGGTGGTGGGTCTATCCCCCCTTTTTTTATATATATGCGCATGAGTTTTTCTTGACACAGCAATCCAAGTGGTATAGAACTTTACGATTCATAATCTGCCCGCAGTCAAGCAGCTTCTCCAACATCAGTAAATGATCAGATTTCAAGCCCTCTAGCTCCACATACATAGCCAACCAGACGGACAGACAGACAGGCATACTTAAAAACTGAATAAACTTCTGTCGATAGATTTGATGGTAGTCCTGGTTGACGGCATCATATTGAGACTTTCTTTTGTTTCTGGGACTTTGAAATAAGCTGTTGTGGGGGGGGGCGATTGTACACGGTATGGAAGAGATTATATATATATATATATATATATATATGTATGTATATGCGTGATTATGCTCAATCTCACATGGAGAGATCACAAGACAGCACAATATATCAGGAAGATAAAAGGGGTCCGAGACATCGCAGAATCTATAAGAAAACTCAAATAGCAATGGGCTGATCATGTTGTGAGAATGATAAACAACTGATGGACATCATGACTCACAACATGGATCCTAAGAGATCACATGCAAAACCGAGGCCGACAAAATACATGATGGAGAGATGAACTAACAAATTTAGAAAATACTGACTACACGACGCCCATGATGGAGAAATGTGGCGGATCCTGAGGAAGGTCTATGTCCAACGACGGACATTAAAAGACATATATATATATATATATATATATATATATATATATATATATATATATATATATATATATATATATATATATATATAAACGGTCAGTAAAGTCGAACAAAAGCGATATTTATTTATTTAGCATATATTCCCCATCCACCAGAGTGCTCTATTCTTATGGAAGAGCATTGCATAAGCTTACAATGAACGAGTTACTTCACTTAAAGAGTGCTCAACCCTGAATAGGGAAACGTTATTTATCAATATTGATTTTTGCTATGACAATAGTATACACTAGTTTCGTCTTATTCAGCTTCTCGGGTAGACTAAGTAACTGGGGCTTACAGTTGTACATATACTCAGAGGGTAACTTGATTTGAAATGTAACGGTTGGAATTATTTACGTTACAAGCATTGTATGATATTGTTTTATCAATGTTTAATCAACTCAGGTTACATTTCTTTTAGCTGCTTTTGCTTTCGATTGTTCTCTGATGTTTTTTGGGCTGCTGTGTGAATACACAGTTTCATTTGTTTGTTAAATTGGAAGGTATTATTTATCTAAGTAATTTTCATCTTTATTTCACCATTATTTACTTTTTTTCAAGCATGCTTTTAATTTTTTGTCATTTCGCTTTTTTTTTTTCATAAAAAGAAAATTCGTATTGGTTGATCTGTTTTTCTAGAGGTTTGTTATTTCATTGCTTTATTTTATTTTATTTTAATCAGAAGTTTTTTCTTTATTGCTTTTCGGCAAAATTTATCATCTTGTTCTTAATTCCTATCATAAGTTTTTTTCAAATTACTAAATTCATCTTATATATATATATATATACATATATATATATATATATATATATATATATATATATATATATATATATATACTTGGACATCTTTTTAGTTTGTCCGTGCCTTTTCACACTAAAGTTACTAGGCCTATTAAATTTGGTATGAAGTATGAAAAAATCTACACCTCACAGAAGCTAACTTTGAAGGTCATTCGAGGTCACTAGTGGTCATTCTGTTGCCAATCTTCGGTTCTGGGAAACAAAAAACATTTTTTTTCAATTATTTCTTCTTGCAAATGGCAAAAAAGACTTTCACAATAGAATTAATTCTGATCAAGTTTCAGGAATTCGTAGGCATTTAGGCATACTTGTTTCCACATAAGAAATAGTATTTTTTTCACGGACTAGTAGAAACAAAACACACGCATACACACACACATACACACATGCATACAAGCTTAAAAATGTTGGTCTTTTAGCTACCAATTGTTACTTTCAACGGACTTTTATTGAAAATTGGGATATAGATTATGCCTAAGAGAAATCTAGATCCTCCTAAATTGTGCAGGGGAACTCGTCTGGCAGTCAAGCAGCTTTCCCTACTTGACATCGAAGCTACTATCATAAATGGGGGAGGTAAAAAGGATGATATTCCCAGGATCCCCATTATACCAAAAGACTTGCCGTTTGAATCCAAACGAGTTCCATTCATGGTGAGATTCAGCTTTGCTGCGACCATTATTAAGGCACATAGATCAGATCTAGAGATTGATTGCCTTAACCTGACTTCTCCATGCTTTTCCCAAGGTTAGATTTTTGTTGGTTGTTCTAGGGTTAAATCCCCAATTAACTTTTTCATACTAGTACCTAATTGATATTTCCCCACAGTGATCTGAAATCATGATCAAGCGATCAGCCGATGAGCCAGCCTTATAAATTTATGAAAATTCATGTTACAAATATACCACAGCTTAATTCATTTTGATGAATAAATACATTTATACTAAAAAATGTTGTTTTTTTTCTCAATATTTGAAAATATTCTCATGTATATCATGTAAAAGTTGCAGTGATCATCTTCTGTCAAAAGAGAAGTAACAGTGGATTTTAATCCTACAGAAGCCAGACTTCTTAATGGAATTCTTCTGATTATTCCACTCTTTCAATCTTGTGTCAGCGCTACAGGACATACTCATCGGTGTAGAACCGTTCAAATTCTAAACAATGCTCAACTAGACATCTTTTAAAACGGATTTTTCGAAATTCTTTTTTTTAACGGTATATTTTCTAACGGTTCTAATCTTGTGTCAGCGCTATCCGACACGCCGTTTGGTCTACAAACTTGCATATCATCATGAGTACACCACTAGACATCCCTTGAAACTTTATTCTATTTTCGGAGATATTATCTCTTTTTTGGAAGCGATTTTTCTCTTAAATTTGTACCAGCATATCCAGACACATTTTTTTTTATCTTGAATCGGGCAAAACTGCACGAGAACGCCCTGTGGACACTTTTAAGAACATGTTTTTGGAGAAAATGCTTTTTGATTAGAGAAAAATGGGATCTTTTTATACTCTTATATAATTGTGTCAGCCCTACTGGACATATAACGATGATTCACCTAATGGTTGGTTCTGCATGCATGTTTTTAAAAGATATTTTAATCTTACTCTAAGTATGTTATTTGTGCGTAATAACAACTTGAACCCTCAACTCTTTATGTGAATTAGCGTGCAGGTGCCTTTGTATACGTGTGTCTACTTTGATTTTGTTTGTGATTTACCGGATTTCTACAAAAATGCTGGAATGAAACTGTGTTTACACACTCAAACATATACACAAATGTGGGCACACTGAGTAAAAACTATCATAAAATTTGAAAAAGAACATAGTCAAGTGACATACTTGTAAAACAAGCATTGCAGATCAGATACAAAAACAAATCAGTTTGTTGTTAGAAATGAACATATAACTACGGAAAATTAAGACTTTCTGGAAAGAATATTTTTGTATAAGAAATAATCAACTAAGATGTGGATTTACTTTAGAAGATGCTCCATCCTCGATTCCCTTTTCTGTTTCCCTTAGCGTGACAGAAATCAACAAACAAAAAAGTGGCATTGGCTTTTTATATAATCAGAAAGAAAAATTCAACTAAGATATACCTTCATTTCAAAAGACACATATATTTATATCGGTCACTTTTTGAAGGTATTGGGTAAAAATTAACATAAAAATAGAAAAAAAAACGAGACATGGCTTTTCACTTTATTGCCATTAACGAAGTCTGGCTGCTTAAAGACGGAAACTTTTCCGACAATACAAGTCGATTAAAGAGAGGGTGAGCATCTTGGCAATTGTTCAACTAAGTCGAACGAATCAATTATATTGTCTGCGCATACGTCAAAAGCTTGTTTCTGGGTTGATCATGAGACTTTTTTGTATAGACTGTGGGAAAATTTACTGAATTTGTTAGTCTGTAAGATATATATATATATATATATATATATATATATATATATATATATATATATATATATATATATATATATATATATATATATATATATATATATGCTTTTCTGTTGGTTCCTGTAAAACATAAGGAGTAACAAAAAAGAAATAAAATGTAATTTGAGAAAAGGTCTCATGCAGAAGCTTGTGATGATTAAGTAATTTAGGGTTAGGGTTAAAGATAGAGGCAGGCGTTGGGTTATTCATTGATTAGAGAAAGTTTTTCTGGTAATAAATCATCTTTTTATTCCAAGTTTGGAAAGTGGTTCCCAAGTCGATCAAATTCCTCTCAGGTTTCTAATCTGATTTCATTTTAGCCCATACTCCAATCAATATCCAACATGGTCCTCTGGTGTGGGGCACTCAGTTAGGATTAAATTCACTACACTAGCAATAACCTGAGAGAATAACTTATTAACCATTGCTCAATAGTAGGCTCCCAGTATAGATATTTGAAAAGCTTTACACAAGATCATAATCGTGGTGCACTCAGTGAGGATTAAACTCATTACTCTAATCGTTGTATGACTGGCATCCACAACCCTAATCAATGTCCGGCTAACCCGAACGTTGACTGAGGGATGAATAGGATAGGCGAATGTAGCCTTTGGCGCTCTGGTACCTACGGCCAGCTCACGATCTATGAAAATGACCAACTAATCTGAACGACGGCAAAACTTTTGTTAATCTAGATTCACTGAAGACCCTTTGCTTAAAGGTCTGAGATGGATTGTGGGGACGAAATCTTGATAATAGAAACGTGTGCGTGAAGATAGTCTACTTCAAGGTAATTCGACGTTTTAAGAACTGTTCCAGTTCAGTGACAAAGACCACCAAACCAAACTGCCCCCTTCTTTAGAAATGCAAAAAAAGCTCGTAAAAACATTCTGAACACATCAAGATGGCTAGAAACAAACTCTAGGGGTGGTGGCACTTCCTTTATCCCCAGCATCTGTCGATCGTTCGGTTTCAAAAACAATGGATGCCCCATTGGTCAACGATAGAAAGACTGAAGCTGCAGTAATTCAAGTGGTTAGAAACAATTGGAATCAGAAACCCGAGTTCAATACCCAGCTGAGACAATCTGCATCTAATTTGCAATAATGCCCTTCGGAAAGGCATCGATCTCTTCTCTCCCCAGATTTACGAAAATAGCAGGACAGAATTGGGTCTCTAGCCTTGATTCGTGCCAGAGGGACAACCCCGGGAAATTCAAACACAAGTCGAACTATGTTAGAGGTTGGCAACGGACTGAGTAGTGAATTTATTCCCAAAAGATACGCTTAACGGCACTCTGTTGATGCTTTAATGGACGTATTTTTTTCAGCCCTCCATCTCACCCATAGGACATTGAATATTAAAAAGATATAAGATAAAAGTCGAATTCCCAAAATATTGATAAGCTCAACTTACCCTCAATAACATTTATGTTACACAACACCTCGACGGAACACCGGACAAACAATGAGACATAGCGTATTGGGAATTGTCTAATAATAATTGGAGACTTGAGATGACTTGCTGTCACTTGATCCAAAACAATAACCGCCAAAGACTTAAACAGTGTAACTCAAAAATGCACAATAGAATGTCGAAATGTACGATAACCTGTCAGAAGTTATCTTTTGAACTTGCCGTAATTAGCGGATAAAAAAAGGAGGAAAAAGTTTTAAATATTTTTTTTTGTTTTTTAAAATCCTAAAAAGTCCCTTTCGACTGACTCTCATCCTTTGTGGAAGACCCGTTAGAAAGATATTTGAATGTACCGTGTAGAAATAATCTGAAACATTTCAAAAATGCTATTTGAACGACGAACGAACACGTGCAGAGAATTACAGAAGCATTGATCGGAAATCAAAACGTGCTTAAAATGCAGTGAAATTTTGTTTAAATTTTAACGTAAAAATGAATCATTTTTATTTGTTTTAGTCTTGATGTAAATTGACTCCAAAATCTTAGTAACCGACGTTGAGTTTGCAATTATCTTCAGGATGAATGAAGATTTGGCAAATACAGGTATACCTCGGTTAGTGCACTCGATTCATACCCAACTTTTCCGTACTGTCCAAACTGCAAAATTCAAAATCTCATGATTTAATGTGTTTATCTCATACACAACATTAATTTGTACAGCAATAACTCAACCGTACTACGTCAAAACCTGTACCAATCAAAATTGCACTATTCAAGGCATCCCTGTATTTCCTTTCTTGCTGCTCCAAGAGACATGTCTTTTGAAGATAGATAAACATGATTGATTGGTGGGGGGTGCAGATTCCTTAGAGGGATGGATGTGCTTCTGTAATGAATGGTCAGGGGTGTAGATTGCTCGGGGGGGTGGAGGGGGCTGTGTTTGTCAAGAATGAGGTAAAACCACATGAAGACATTTGATAGACCAACACGTTTGTCTGTGAGGGCAAAGAGGTCGACGTAGCACATGCTGGAGTTAGGCTGGCATTTCCCGTTTGTCAAAATAGAGGTCTCTATGTTGCCATGGCAGGCAATTCCCCACTCTCTCTTAGTATATATATATATATATATATATAGAGAGAGAGAGAGAGGGAGAGAGAGAGAGAGAGTGTGTGTGTGTGTGTGTTTGTGCGTGTGTGTGTGAATACCTATGTCCTTGGATATACAGAGGAAGTAGCTTATTGTGATCAATCAGGGGATAACATACAAATAACAGGATATAAAAATCGGAACAAGAGATTTTTTCCATACATATATGTATTCACTCATGTTTGTAAATATCTGTGAAAGTTTTGGATGAATTTCAATGAATTTTCATGGAAGAGTGGGCCACGGGCTAAGGCTGTTTTTATCAACCTGGGTGCTTTCTAGTTTTGTTTGTAATCTCCCCTAAACGTCATTTGTCACATTATAGGCAGAAGATTCAACAGACGAAGACGTTTTGTCAGGATTAAAAACTACGGATGATTGGAACCCTTTCTGTTGTTTGTGCTATTAACACAACGTTTCAGCCGATCCATTCCACAGCTTTCTTCAGGCATACTATCTAAATGTGATGTTGGTATATAGAATGCATTAAATGCAAGGAATGTGGGCTGAGAATCATTGGCAAAAAATAATGCACTATATCTAAAAAGCTTGGATCAGTCTGGTACAAGGCTGGAAACATGAGCGTCCCTACATGAATTATCAGTTTTTTTATTTCCTGTTTTATTCGGCTTTCTGTATTTTTGCCTTGTCTTTGGCTTGTTTGTTTGTTTGTTTTTCCGCCTTTATAATACAAATATTTTCTCGTCACCCTCGCTGCATCATTTCCTTTTTTTTTTCTTTTCGCTGAATGAATCAATCACGCCACTTCTCAGGATTCTTTCGATTAGTTTCACGTAAGAACTTTTCTCCTTTGAGAATCACGCACGACTTTTTTGTGCTTTTTCTAGACGCAAAGCATCAATACCAATTTGCACCCGGCATTGCAAGCTAATACCCTCCCCTATTCTGTGTTCCCTTTCCTCTCAGACTATCTTTATCCCTTTCGTGGTAAGTCCGTCTCCAAAACTCTTCGTTTACCCACAGAATTGCACAAAATCACACACCTACTCTCACGAGAACGCACAGTGAAACAGATTCATGCAAAATACATACCCTCAATCGTATTTTGAAATTAAGGTACAGATTAAAAAACACCCCCAACGCTGAAATTAAGATTAAATCTGAATGAAAATCAGTCAATATATTGCTACACTGATGGTGAGGGAGTTGTGTTTTGATTTTCCGTGTTTTGGGGCTATAATTTACTTCGTCTTGATATATGAACATATATCTCTCAGTCGAAAACTAACTTCTGGATCCACCCTCAAATTTGTTCAATTCGTCCTCAACCCATGTTCCCTCCTTCATTTGGAACATTTGGAGATATTATGCGTCCCACTCTGACCGACGGGTGGACAGACAGAGAGAATGACCAACATAGATGAATACATTTACCTCTTCCAAATTTGTTGGCAGAGGTAATAAACATTGTGTAAATAACTATCTTTTCGCAGGTGTACAACGGTGGACTGGTGGACGCAGTTTTCACCCTCTTTCGTCAAGCTCTTCGCACATTGATCTCTACGCCAAGGGCTCAACTGTTAATGCAATTCTGCACGCACTTTCGAACCCCCGCTGTCGCGCCGCACCCAAGTTGCACAACAAGCTTAACGCACAGAGACAGGCTCCCTTTGGTAACTCCCTCGACCGACTTGTAAATTCGCCGCTTCCCTTCCCGACGGAGATTGAACACCTAAATGTCGAGTAATTTCAATTCGAAAAACAGTTTCACGCCGCCTACATGCACTTTTTGTGAAACGTGGTTGTTTGCACGAAAGAATATCGAGCAGAATATATTCGCACAACCCCAAGCTTTGGCCACTAAAAAAAGGGGTCAGATATAGGAAAGGTATCTTTTGTAACAACGTCCAGACAATTTTGGTCAGTGGGCCTCATCAAATTCGTGTCATAGTATGCCTTACCCTAGAGAAGTGGTTAGCACGTTCGATTGCACAGAGCAAAACATAAAGAAAACTGGACTACTGGCAACTTTTTGAGATCTTTAAGATAGGGAATTATCAATATTATGCGTCGATTTATTCGAACCAGTATTCTCATTTTAGAAAAAAACGTTTCGGCTCTGCACTATTTGGCCTCCTCTGGTTGCATATTTTGTTCCATTCTAAGGGATATCTGTCTTAGTTGATTTACTTTGTTATTCCGTCCCAGTGATGTCAGTTTTGGATGTCCCTGTTGAACGATGACATGTATTGATTATATTACCTGATCAAAGGATGTAACTTACGACCACCAGGTAATTGCAACATTTAACCAACGCTTATATTCACTAGGCCTCCTTCCTTAATATCATGGATATTACTAGGCCAACAATATCTATAACAATATCTCTAAGAATGATAAGCCTGGCTGCTGCAGAATCAAACTGCACTTCTACTTGTAATCCCAAGTGGAGATGATTACCGTAACAAATAAATTCGAAGTTATACAACTTGTAAGTTTGGCCCCATTGGTAAAAGAACCGCTAAACAATTACTTTGTCGTGATTTCAAATTTTACACTGGACTTAGCCGATAATCAAGATTAGTTCGAATAAATCAATGTATAATGACTAACTCAAAGGCGGTCTTCGCCAGTCATCATGCTGTGTCTCATGTAATTTCCGTTGTATTAAATTGGTATTAAAATTACTAACAGATAGATAATAAGGAAAACCACTCTATGATCAGTATTCTTTTCCTAAAAAGGGGGGATTATCCTTCATTTTTGTTCCACTCACTTGCTATCATGAATTAAATCCCCCCACAAAAAAAAACATATCGTAACTGTTGAAAATCACCCAAATTTTGTTTTATTCTTCAAGTTAAAGTAATTGGAGGGTGAAGTGCATACAAAGCTCTGCCAATCATACCAACAGAATAGAACATATTTTTCATTATACTATATTTCATCTATAATTCCTCATCTGAAAAACCAAAAAGAAACTATCATAGCAGTAAGTACCTGGGACGATAACGAATGCCCAACATTCTAACATCGGATCTAAAAGTAAAAAGGTAAAGAATCCGAGAGACAACTCCTATTGGGGTGGGAACGGTCAATGGTAATTCTTTTCTTTGTCTGCGTCGGATTAAAGATCTTTGCAAGTTTCAATGTGGTCGAGACTACAACTTCTTTATGACCATGCCATCGGCAGGATGAAAGTCCACCAACCACACAACTTGGAGTGTACTCAAGTAGCTGCTGAGTCCACAAGGAATTTTGTGCCAATTGAGAGTTTTTCATACTCTTCACTCGGGTCAATGACCTTCTGCATGTGAGGAGGGTGTGTGAACAATTACATTACTCGAATAAACTTCGAGAATCAGGTTCTGGACCTTCTGCATCTGAGGTAGACGTGCTAGCAATTACATTACTCGCGTGGACTGATATTGTATTTGAAAAGCTTTTATCACAACTGGATGACACAAAGAGATAATTCGTAAATTCAGATCTTGTGGGATTATTTTTTTAATTCCTGGAAAGTAAACTTAAAGGAATAAATAATCTGACCGCTGATAAAATTCATCAAAGGAATAAACACCTTTTATAGAAGAATCTTCATAATGTTTTCAATATTCGGAAGTTCTTTGATTGAATAAACAGAAAGAAACACCTTTTACTCTGACAGAAAAGGAATAAATGTGTGTGCGCATTGCAGCAAATCATCAGAACTGCCTAATTGGCGAAATCTGAAGTTTGAAAAAATATATTAATAAGCACTTTCGTTTTGATCGAAAATTTATCTAATAAAAAAATATACATAAAACATCTATCTTTGACCATCAAAGTGTATGTCATCGAAATGAAATCGGACCTTTTTTTTTTAAATAAATAGATAAATTTCACCAATTAGGCAATTTCATCGATTCGGCATATCATAAAATTTTGAAAATAACACAAATAACGACAAGATATGGAGTAGATATTCATTATTTAGCCCCTCGCTCCATTGGCATGGCCTGTACACGTGACACACATATACACAGCCACGCAGATAGATCAGCTTAAAAACTGAAGGAACCTATCTTGTCAGTTTTGATTACAGTATTAGTTGATGGTTTCCAATAGCGTGAAAGTCATTAAAAAAGTAAAAAAAATTGCCAAAAATAAGCAGAAATCAAAACTATCAATTTCTAACTTGCTATGCAAATTTGTCTGATAACCCTTTTCCTGATATTGGCTATGCAAATACAACGAGCTTAGAAACTAGTGAACTTCAAATAATGGTAACATTTGACCCCTTGTTAAGTGCTTCATTCGCGAAATTCAAATATTGATAAGTGATCCATGATATGAACGAACATTCGCTAATCTGGAGGGAGTATTCTAAGAGAACGTAAAAGAATGTAGACAAAATGATAAAGAAGCTTCCGTTGTAAAAGTGATTTGCGGGTATCGAGAGTACCACCCGGAAAGCTATAATCACTAAATCGTTCTATATGGAAAAGAGGAACTTTGTTTATCCTTGTCTTCCTTTTGTTGTATTTATTTCGAAAATTAATTCATTTGTTTTGATTCTCGATTGGAATTCATGCAAATTTCCAAGAACGGAATCGTCACGTTGTCTCCTGTGATTTCCTGGTTTTTCATCGCTGCACACGAAGTTAAAAGAAGTGCATTTTATTCACTTGTGTCTGTTTGTCTGTCCGTCCGTCAGTTGGTCCACAATATTTCCAAAAGTTCACAATGAATTTCGAGGATAAATTGTAGGGTGGATCCTTTACATTGTTGCAATAATATCAATGCAATATCTCATGGAATTCTCAATAAATTCCAATATAATCTTGCAGATGAGTGGACCACTAATTACAGAAGCATTGGATAGAGTTGGGTGTGGTTCCAGCCTCTTCTTTTTTTTCTTTTTTTTTTTTTGCAGTAACCTCTCCTGCATCGTAGCAATGCATATGGATTGATTTTCATTCTGTTTTCAATGACAATAGCGTTGGCAGAGGTATGCGATCTCTGGGTGCTTCCAAATTACCTTCTTTGTTTTCATTCCTCAAAATTAATTCATTTGTCTTGATCTATTCTCTATTAGGATTCATGTAAATTTCCAAGAACTGAGTCGTCACTTTGTCTGGTGTAATTTCCTCCAAGTTTTTTTTCTTCCAATTTCACTTTCTGTTTATTCAAACAAAGAACTTCTGAACATTGAAAACATTATGAAGATTCTTCTATAAAGTTTTGATAGTGTTTGTTTTGTTTTTTTGAAAACGAAACAAACATTCTATTAAAACTAGAAAATACTCAGAAAGCACAAGCGTAAGCCAACACCATACTCTAATTAAGAACTGAATGAAAATCACAAAAAATATAGATACAATGCATGAGAGTTAACCATGTCAGTTCTGATATCACAGACTATTGTCCTAATACAGGGAGACCCCAGGTTTCGTTCTTTGGTCTGTTGGTAAATCGAATTTGTACGTAAGTAGGAACAGTTACGTACGCTGCAAATCTAGCGTCAGTCAGCCAAATGTTTGTTTCTATATAAAGTGTATATTTTACCTTTATATGAATGAAAAACAGTAAACAAGCTGTAGAAAACTCATGACGATGCACAAGGCTTTACAATCAAGAGAGCCAAATAGACTGTACGTAGAGAGAAAAGAAACAAGCAGAAGACCCATCAATATAGGAGACTGAATCCAAAAAGTTTAAACTGGATCAGAAGAGCATGAGCAAGCAAGCTAAAGAGATATCACTCAAACCACTTGAACCAGTGCAACAAAGAAGTGGAAGGTGAAAAAAGCGAGAGCCACAAAGACAAGGGGAATTGGAAAAGAAAACACATAGAAATTCAAAAAACGGGAAATGTCGCTGACGAGCAATCATAGACATGACTATGCAAAGGAAACCTGAAGAAAGAAACAGAATCTTTCATCATGGCAGCCCAAAACAAATGTATCATGACAATAAGTCAATGCGATGACCGACAGAACCAAAACAAGCAGCAAATGCCGTATTTTGAAAAAAAGGTTGTAACATAACCAGTGAATGTCATTAACTAGACCAGAATTAATACAAGATCAGGCACGGCAGAGAAGCAACTGTTGTTGTTGTTGCTGTTGTTATTATTAGGAACTATGTAAACGACTGGGATTCGACCATGTAGACAAATGGTATCTGTACAATTCGGAGACAGCCATGGAAAATGAAGCCACAAATTATTCTGGGACTTTGGTATCCAAACTGACCATCCCATCAAAGTGAGAAGACTGGACCTAATGGTCCTAGACAAGGAAAATAGTACCTGGCAAATTATAGACGTGGCCAAGCCTGCAAATCACAGGGAGAAGTTAAAAGAGAGTGAAACACTTGGAAAATACCGGGACTTGGCAAGGGAGTTGAAAAAAGTATGGAACATGAAGGTCAGGGTAATATCAATAATGGTAAGTGCATTCGGAACTCTGCCAAAGACGAAGAACACAAGATTGGGGGAACTGGAGATAAGAGGAAGGATTGAGATAAAGCACACCACGGCACTGCTGGAGTCTGAATGAATGGTGAAGAGAGTGCTGGAAATATGGAACGACCTACAGTTGTCAACTATGGCCAGACAGCTTGGGTTGAAAAAGTATAAGGAAACTCCCTTGCTTCATTAGATTCTAAAAGGTAAACAAAACAGAATCCATTCTCCCATACAATATTAATCCAGAACCCCTTGTCGCATTTCAACTCCTTTTTCAGTAATTCCTGTAAATGGGATTCACAAACTTTTAGCAAACAAGTCCAACCCAGTTGAGAGAGTTTTCACGTACATGACGTCAAAGGTTTTTGGTGAGGTCATTGTCATTGCTGTGACATACGAAAATGAAGTCAGTATTTGAGTAGGAGTTTGACAATGATATTCTTTTGATATCTGTTGCTCAATATGAATAAAATCGTTATAACTCTTCGTTCGAAGTACGAGTTGTTCGTAGATAGGGCGTTCGTAACACTAGGACTCCCTGAACGTTCTATGTATATATTGATCCGGAATAAATTCCTGAATCCTCCCAAAATCAATTCTCCCTTCGTATATGTCCCTTTCCCTAAAAAAAATTTCGCTGAAATACATTCAGAACTTACAGAAATGTGTGGTGGACAAACGTGTGAATATATATATATATATATATATAATGTAAAAATATCCGTCAATTGAAAAGCAACGCCTGAGCCGCCCAAAAATTTAATCATAAAAATTAGTTTTTTCAGCTCATTGTCCACACTGCCACAAAATCTCATTTAAATAGACGAAAACTAATTTGAGATATTGTATAGTGCGCACAATATCTGCAAAGTTTTCCCATTGAGTGCACTCTCTGAGTGCTATCAAGTGTAATTTTTTGAGAAAGATTGTTTTCCCATTTTTATTCGCCGAATGGATTTTTGTTTTGAATTATATTTGATATTTTCCTCTTTTTGTTTCTTTTTGTCAAATCTGTTTGGTTTCCCACTTTCTAACTTCGCCATTATCCCTTCCTCCCTTCTCCCCTGACATTCGTTTATTCGTCCTTAGTTTTTATCCGGTTTTCTACCCCACAAAGACTGTGCTCTTGAGCAGGTCGGATTAAATGTAATGGCGTCTGTCTGCTATCGACGCACTTATGGGGGAGTGATTTTTTCCAATGTACAAACTCAGCTTCTCTCGTCTCTGTCAATGATAATGGCAAGCCAGTGACAAGATGTTTTTAGCAAGATATACTGTGGTGAGACACTACAGGCATGTAGATTTACGCACGTATACACATGTACACGTGCGCACACGCATTGAATACATACATAAGACGAGCATACTCTACATGTTATTCCTTTCTGTACCTCAGTTTCTCAATAACTCATCTTCTTCCTCTTTTTCCTATGACTATTTTTTCTTGTCTTGTGTTTTGTTCATTTTTTAGCTTTGATTGTGTTATTTGATTGTTTGGAAATTTGAACAAAAACGTTTTCAATCCTTTTTTTTTCTTATCTCTGTCTCTTTTTATTTCCTTTTTGTCGAATCTCTGATTTCTTTCCCTTTTCCGTCTTCACCATTTTCTCCTTTCTTTCATTTCTCTCTCCATCTGCACAGCGCTTTTCCCGCTCAACTGGCGCGCAGGCGCAGAGACTGTGCTTGTCGAGAAGGTCGGGATTAAATGTAATGGCGTCTGTCAGCTATCGACGCATCAAGTCGAGGCAATCGCAGAAAAGCAACCAATCACAGGACGCTTATTCGGCTGCGCATGTCACAAACGGACCATCGTCGAGCGGTCATTTGGATTGGATGGTAAGTCAGGACTTTGTTCACTGAATTCAAATATTGATTTTTCCACTAGAGGCCGCTTTGCCCGAGCAGTATTGAAGAGTTCTTCTTTAGGGAAAGACGACTTCTAATAGTTCACTGAGTGTCACTGTCCAGACTTGCGTGCGTTCCTAACCAGACCAATCCTCTTATTTAATGAGCAGGGTGTTTTTTTTCTTCTGTTTTTCTTTCCGTAACAATAGACTCCAATTCAAAAGTAATAATTTTTCTGAAAACAACACCGTGAAAAAATAGTCTCTCTTACTTGGATGAGTTTAGTAGTTTTTTTCAAAAAATTCCATCTCAGTACATAAACAAATCAGTTACTATTTTTCATTGGGGTTAGTGATTATATTGATGTATTAACATCTGTAAATTCAAGGCAGCGATATGAGGTCTCTCTGAAAAGATATCTAACCATTTTGAATGCATCGGGAACTGGTTTCGTAACCTAGATGTAGTTCAGAATCCAAGCGGAGGTGCTTCACAGCGAATATGGGAACTGACAATCGCCAGTGGAGTTACTCGGTTGGCAGAATGAGTTTGTGTATTGTGTGACCGTCACATTTACAATAGCCGAGCGTATCATTCTTTATGTCTAGTATAAAGTTTGGGAGAAAATGTTGTATCACCCAGGTCTGTCTATGCCTACCACCACAGTCCTGATTTGGCTCCAGGCTACTGGTTTCCAGTTTCAGACTGTGGTTGAAATATATAAGGCAGTTGACGGCGATCCCAAAAGAAGTCTCCAGATACTGTTTAGAAAAAAAGGACACCAGGTTAAATGTGTAGTCCCAATGGTGAATAGTTTAAAGGATGTTAAGGTGCATATAAAGCGGGTGGATTCTTTCCGGTCGGCCAGACCTTGTACAGGGAATGTGGATGTAATGCATATAAGCTTGAATTCGTGATTATTTCGAGGGTGGATCAATAAATCCGTTGCCTGACCCGTAATCATTAACTGAATTTCAATCAAGAATTTTCATTGAATAATGTTCGACCAACAGGATTGATGTTAACCACTGAATTATGTGCATTGACAAGGGAGAGGGGTTGTGTTGAAAGAAATGTTTGTTTTGTAAAATAGATGCTTTTTTCATCATGCTCATTTTTGTGTGTATTGACAGTATTTCCTTCAATATAATACGCGCAGGGAATGTGTGAAATAATGTAACAGTTACCAGTGAGCAAAATAAATTCTCCAAACTAGGTTCGAATTTAGGCAAAACTAGTTTGCAAACCATTGCTTTATACGTAGATATTTGTCAAGTGTATATGAGTCAGGCACAAGGCTACCACTGTTTGGCGCCTAGTGGAGGGACAACGCGATGTTATAAGCAGTAAGATTGAACTGAGAGTTCGAATTTCTTGGAAAGTAAAAAAATTGGAAAACGTAACCAAATCCTGGACAAAAAAGCTCTGTTCAATGAAAAACACAAACATACCATTAATCTTCCTTGGAGTGATATACACCTAGAGATGGTCGGAAAGTAGGCTTTTTAAACCACAAAGGTCAAAACAACAAAGGAGAAGATGCTACTTCCAATGGAATAATGACAATAATTCATCCCAGAAGTTTGGACTGAGAAAGACCGAGCGATACACTGTCCAAATTGTCTAGCCCTCTAGCTCCATTGTTGCAGCATGTACGTGTGACACACACACACACACACACACACACACACACATATATATATATATATATATATATCCAACCAGACAGGTAGTCAGCCAGCCAAACTCGTTTTGAAACTGATGAAACCAGTGTTGACAGTCTTATTTGACGGTTTCTGATACTGAAGGCGATCAGACAATAAATTTGTCCGAAACACATGAGATGGAAGTACTATTCTGTAAAGTCCAATGAATAAAGACAGGTCTGGTTAGTCGCTCCAAACAAATCATCATACTACAATGTCTTTTGGCAGCACGCTGTCTTAGGGGTGATCATTTAGAAATGTTGAAAAAGGGATAACCAATGGATGAGTTCCTTCTTCTGTCTCTTGTTAGGATGTGATCACTAAAGAAGTGAACGTTGCTTGACACAAACTAAGAGACCAATTTAGCATAAACTTGTATTTAACCTGCAACTTGAAGAAAAAAATTTTATCGGGGGAAATTGTTAAAAAAAAAACCAACTTTTTTCTAGACATAATTAGAAGTAAATATTTAAATTTTCTCTGATTTCATCGGTGCAGCCTATACACGTGATACGCACGTAGCCAACTAGGCATCTAGAATCATTCAAAAACTGAAGAAAGCTATGGTGACAATGTTGAAATTTTTGGTTTGTAGTTCCTAGTGCTCATGAAAACCGGACAATATAATCGTCCGGAACAAAATGGCAAAATAACAACGATTAAGATACTAATGTGTGTAGTTTACTGTACAAAGACAATCAATAAGTGCATGTATATGTGTATATGAGTGTATGTACGTGTACATTGTCGATACAATTATGTTATAGGTATATTGTTCTTTCAGACAAGGGCAACAACAATCCTAACCTAATTCAGGGGAGTAAACTTTTTACTGTTTGTCTGTCCCGTCACATTAAACCAACTGGTCTGTAGGTGGTTCTCTTACCAACTGAAGCAAACATCAAATTATACTATAATACATAATTTCATAATCATTATTTATACGATACAATAGTAATCATCGAGGTGGGAGTGGAGTTTGACCCTGTAGCAGATAGGCTTATTCATTTAATGCTTGCAATTCGAAGTAAAAGTCTTGAAGATGAGTAAGCGAACGAAAATAAAGAGCTGGCCTGACGGTGGAAAGCATAGAAAATTGGATTAGCGGATCGAGTTCAAATCACGGCAGTTTAGACATGTATTACTCCTTCTGACGGATCATGTCAGGGATCATACCCTGCTGTTGGTACCTTATAACACATTGCAACCTGTCTCATGACAATTGGAGAGGACTGGGCACTACTTAGCAACCCTCGTCATCCTCAGGAATGACATAAGGGATCCAACATGATACCCTAGCGATCTACTAGTTCATGGGATAATTTAATAGCAAATAAAGTGAATACAAACCAAAGCAAGAGGTTTGATCCAGGATTTTGAACTTTAATCGATCTGATATCTCTACCTCAGATTTGAGTCGTGGCTTTAAAGTATTAGAATTGACAAAGGAGTTGAGTAACAAAATGAAAATATCCAATAAATGGAAGATCGGCGCTCGGTACCTTTATTAGACGCATATTTGATCTGTTCTAAAAGGTTACTTTTTTCCATTAGACAAGGTGCCGTCTGCTATACCATATATTTTTTACTAATCGATTCTGTCAATAGATGTAAACAATTTGATCCATTCAAAACAATGAATATAAAATTATGTATCAATTTATGTTTCTCTTTCATTGATTTTCCGCAAACACGTTCACTCGATGTTAAAAACGCTGCACAAAAGTTGTTGGTAGAACTTCACAATCTACAATTGGAACCACGTTCCCTACCTTGAACCTTTCTTTTTAGACAAAATAAATAAACACACGAGTTTTGATTTAATTGAAACAATTTATGTCATCCTGTGTAACAGAACAAGTGACCTCTTGGAGACGAATCCGATTTGGGTCCAATGAAAGTAACTAGCACCGGAAAAAGTCCAAGGAATAGAACGGATCAACGCCCGGAAATGCATGAATACGCGCATGCGCACTACCATGCTTGTCCACATTATGATTATTTTTCCCCAAAGAAGCATAGATGAGTGACATCCAACTTTTGATATTTTGACCGACAAGAGAGATTCCGTATCGGTCATCCCACACTGACATAGTTCATATTGAAGAACTGAGAACCCAATGATGGTAGGAGACCGGACCGGTAGAAAGGTTCGGGGCGAGACTGGGGAAATTGCGTTGCAAGAAGTAATTACCCTGACGTTGATTCTTCTGGCCTCAGTAGATCAGACAGGTTCTATGATTGTTTTCAGATGAAGTTACGCTCACTGATTAAAACTGACATCACTATCGACCCGACCACCCCCCGTCTATTAGAAACCATCAACCAAGACTATCACCAAAAGTGTCACTAAAAATGTCATCATAGGAATCTTCAGTTTTCACGTTGGTCTGGCTGGCTATGTATGTTTGGATGTACGTATGTATGTATGTACGTACTTACGTATGTATCGCTCATAAAAGCCATTAATGGAGCTAGAGATATGAAAATTTTAACATTTCCAAATGAGTTCTCGCTAAATTGAAACCTTAGTTTGTGTTTGTTAGCATTCATTCTTGTTTGTTAGCATTCATCTTTCAATACAGAGATTTTTAGGGATCACTGTCGAACGAAAGGCAAGAGAAGTAACTTTTCTTGTTGATCACTTCCAAAAAGGCATGCTGCCAAAGGGCGTTGGTCACGTATCAGTTTCTATTGAATGACTCACCAGACCTGTTCCCCTCCGTCGATCTCAATATGTCTCTTTTGAACGATTGATCTTCATCCGCTTATATATATATATATATATATATATATATATATATATATATATATATATATATATATATATATATATATATCACCATCTGTACAAATTTGCTTCATTCATGAAAAATTCATCTATATCTTTCTGTTAGCAAGTATCAGTCTTTTCCTTCCATTCACCCTCTCTCTTACACACACACACACACACACACACACACACACACACACACACACACACACACTTTCTCTCTCATACTCGCACGCATACTCACTCTTCATTTTCTCCCTGAGTCTGTCCCAGTCTCTCTCAGCATGTTCATGTCAACCAATCAATTAATTTACCAACAGCCTGTACTCTTTTCAAGTCCGTTCTCATCAATCAATCTATCTATCTATTTATCTATCTGTATATTAGAAACAGTCAACCAAAGCTGTCAACATTGGTGTCTTCAGTTTTCAAGTTGATCTGGCTGTCTATCTGTCTGTTTGGCTATGTATGTATGTATCGCATGAGCAGGCCATGCCAATGGAGATAATTTACCCCTTATTATGTCTGGTAAAACATTTTTACCCCCCCCGGTCCCCTGAATACGCTTTAGGGGGGAGTTGCAATATTAGTTGGGGTCGTCCTTTACTTTGTGTCAACAATCAGATTTTTTTCTAAATTCAATCTTTCTTAATGATCACTGCCCAACAAATAGCGGAAGAAGTAACTTATTCATTGACAGCTACGTTTTCTTTTTTTCTCAGTTGATCATCCCCAACATGCTGCCAAAATACGTTGGTCCCATGACAGTTTCTACTGAGTGTCTAATCAGACATGTATATCTATATCAGTCTCTTCATATGTTTTATCACTTTTATCTGTTGCTTCATAATTAGTATCCTTTGAATCTTTAATCAAATCCAAGAGGAGATAAATCTTTTGTTGTAATTATTGTTTTAATTATGATGAGTATATAGGTCAATCTATTCTAAAAATAGTCGGAGCAGCTACTTATACGTTTTGAATAGTGTTGTAGTCACCGAACTCAGAATTTAATTTCCAACACGTTTGTTTCCTTGTAATGATTTGTATGGTCGATTCCATGCCTTTAGAAGTTGAGGTTCTTGCTCGTGCTATCTTATTCAGCATCTACTCCATCTCGATGTAGTCATTGCCTCGCTGGGCAGGGCATATGGTTTGCATGCTAGACCACCGTCTCTCAAAGAAACTATTGTATGGCGAACTCCAACAAAGCAAGCGCTCCCAAATAAGCCAGAAGAAGCGCTTCAAGGACACACTGAAAGCCTCGTTAAGAGCCTTTGGCATTTGCCTTGTCACATGGGAACAGACAGCCTTGGGCGGAGGTCGATAATAGTCGGCTGTTCGCAAGGGTTATGAAGCCTGCGGAGCCAACGGAATTGTTACAGCTGAACAACACAGACAGACAAGGAAAACTAGCACCAGCGGACCCCCAACTGTCGCCACCATTCCCTGTCAACACTGCCGGGTGCGGATCGACCTGGCCTGCCCAGGCATCTGCGCACCCACACAACCTCACCCTAAGATGACTGAATGGTCTTCGTCGTACAACAGTCTGCGAACACCACTTTTGAAGTTTGGATGAACACGCTATTTAATTTCTTACACTTCGGTGTCCTCGTAACGATTTGAACGACTGATTCCATATTCATTGCTCTACGATAGACACCAGAAAAAGTACACATATAAGTCGCATGGGTACTACTGTAAATTGTGGTGTTCAGTATCGGTGCTGCTTCTCTCAGTGGAACTGCACCTTCTACTTCTCAGAAGCTCAGAACAGCTACAAGAGCAAATGATAATACTATTTGAGTACTTTCGTTAACAGTTAAAGGGTTTTGAGTTCCTATCGTCAATCAACACAGACAGAAGTGATCTTTTTAGTTACACCATAGTAATCAACAAACACTTGAGACTGTCGACCTTGTAGAAGTTGACTTTGCATTGAACTTGTGAACACCTTACCAATGTTAAATCCAGTGTATTGCAATGGCAATGCCTTACAGGTTATCCATACACTTACACAGCGCATTCTCTAACCAACATACACATTCGTTTTAATAAGTAATTGCTTCTTGCCATGTATTGTCTAATGTCATCTATGCTACATTTTCCCCCGTTGACAAGAGAACTCAATCAACCACTGAACTCAAATCAAAAATCATTTTGTTGTTCTTCTTGAAATAAATTCATTATTATGATAATAGTTTTTATTTTCTGCCAATTTCTACACAAATATTTCTCAAGTGAAACAATCCTTCATATACAAATGAATTCATCAATAATCAAATTGATGACTCCAATGTACATAATAATTTTTGGACTGCTGCTCTCATCTGGGTTCTTCTTTTGAACACAACGTTTCGGACTTTGCACCATTCGGCCTCCCTCAGGTGAGTTTACCCTCCACATTAACGACACTACCCGAAGAAAGCCGTAGTGTCTGAAGCATTAAAAAAGTATCATTGAGTGTTGATTATAAAGATCGAAATCGAGGACACAGAACTCGAGAAAGTAGACCACTACATCTACCTAGGGCAACGAATCTCCACGAGACCCTCAAAAGAAGAAGAAATCAAGCGAAGAATCACACTAGGATGGCAAGCCTTTGGCAGAGCTAGCTCAACCTTCAAAAATAATAAGATCCCATTAATCCTAAAGAGAAGGGTGTATAACCAATGCATCCTCCCAATAGTCACTTATGGAGCTGAAACATGGAACTTAACCAAGAAACAGACCCGTAAGCTGAGAACCATGCAACGTGCACATGAAAGAATAATGCTGGGCCTCACATGGAGAGACCACAAAACAGCACAACACATCCGGGAAAAGACAAGAGTTAGAGACATCATAGAATCCATAAAAAATCTCAAATGGCGGTGGGCTGGCCATGTTGCAAGAATGGCTGACAATCGATGGACATCACGACTCACAACATGGATTCCCCGAGACCATATGCGCAACCGAGGCCGGCAAAATATTAGATGGAGAGATGAACTAGACAGGTTCAGGAAGTACTGGCTCCGTGACGCCCATGATAGAGAAGTGTGGCAAATCCTGGGGAAGGTCTATGTCCAACGACGGACGCTGAAAGACTGATGATGATGATGATACCACATCTCAAAAATTCAGACAGAAATTACCTAATTTGCGACCAAGTAGAACGATATATTTGCTAACTGTAGATGAGAATTTTATAGGGATATGAATGATAAAACATGTATTGTTACATGACACTGGGGCAATGTCCGTTTTAAAAGTGCGTTTTCGGAACAGGGCGTAAGTGGAAGATTTTGCCATAATCATGATGTAAAATTATTTTCTGTTCGTCGTACGAAACTATTCTATATCTAAATTTAGATAATTCTAACGGGATGAAGTCAACAGAAATGATTTATTAAAGTATGAAGATCTGAAATCTTTAAATTTTCAATCCATTTTCATTTGATTTCTCAGGGACTGCTGATCCCAAAAACTTCGAGATTCTTTTCACCACCTTTAACTGACTAATATATCAGGCAAATGTCTGCTTCGTCCAATGCCCTTTTTCCGAATAATCGTGGTGCATACAGATGGCCTGAGATTTCTTCAATTGTAATCCGATGTACAGGCAGTATTGGGGCAAGGATCACTGGATAGGCCGCATGCACTTTTCCCGTTCCTTTTGAGTAAAAACCTTCGACTTATGCATTCATACATAAGTAAATGCTCTTAGGCACAAGTCCCTCGAAACTTTTGGTAGCACCTCATACAGGGTGGGCCAAAATGGGCCAATCATTTTGATTTTTTCAAATAACTGTCAAATACATTTGTTTTTTTAAAGGTAGTGCAGAGGGAGCTCTTTCTGCAATAGATGTTTCAATAGTCGTAGAAACTGCTTATACTGCCCGACCGTTCATTACTTGTTAATTGTTGATCGAGGCTATAGCAATAATTCTGGCTAGAGTTACCTCACCCGTTCCAAAATGGCTGCGACTCAAGCTGCAGGATTAGTTTTAGTGTTAGTATTTCGAGGTTTAGGGTTCTGGTTATTATCATTTGCTTCGTTGACTTTAAATTTACCATCAACGCCTACCACTCTACAGATGGTACGGGAAAGGTCACAATTGCTCACAAAAACATCATAACGCTCAGCTCATTCATGCCATCCTGTATATAGCTACATAGATAGAAGGTTGTCTATAGATCAACGCATATTGCAAAATGCCACTGGGTCGAATAGTAATAGCCCTGGTCGAATTAGCTGCACATGTCAGTATTTGCAAGATCGTCTACAGATATAGAATTTGATACCTCGATACGAACCCCAGTTCATTCAGCTCGATAAATTATAGAATTCTACGATTCAATGATGAAGTATTATATCACTTATGTCAAAATTATTGCAACAGAAAACGAGAAATCGCTGTTGTGTAAAGTGGATGTGGATAAATAAATTAGACTTTCGGGCCGATAGTTTTCCAACGTGGTTTGTAAAACAATATTTCATTGCGTTTTGTTTTTTTGGAAGAGGATTTTTTTTATAAAGAAAAACGGATTTTCAAATAGAATTCCTCTGTGTGGTAAGGTTCCTCCTAATATATTTATGCTATGTAATGCTTCAGGAGTGATATACATAACCGTCCAAGAAATTTGACTGTATCATAAAACTTGATTACGTTCTACAGCAGCCTTGCTCAAACTATCTGATATCGTAGATCAACATATCTTTTTTCAATGCATCCAAACGCATCTCAATAAGACACTTTTTGGTCGGTTGGTCGGTTCCAATTTTGTTAAACAATAGAAAGACGAAGGAAGGGATATTGCGTTTGATTAACCACTTGTTATTATATCATTATATAGTCATATTATTATAAAAGAAGGTGTGGTGTAATATAAAGGTGCGATTTCATTGAAAGAAAATATATTCTGATCAATTTTTGACCAGCTCCTATGATGTCAGAATAAAATGGCTGAGGTTCACATTTTTGTATTTGAAAAGCAAATATATGGTCGAAAAACGCCAAGAATGGCCATTTACGTTTTTTATTGAAAAAAATACCCACAGAACAATTGCATGGAAGCTGATACATAAGACTTTAGAATGTTGAATCTTTTGTTGGATTGATACAAAACTTAGTCCAGACCTTCGGATGAACAATCCTCATCCCCTTCTTCCTTCATCTTTTCCTCCTCTGCCTACTATTACTACCGCTACGTCATCCTAAATATCAATTTTCTGAGCTGCGTCAACAGGGTTGTTATTAAACTTGGTCCAGACCTTTGTTCCAACCACATCTCCTTCTTCATTCCCTTCCCACCTTCCTCCTTCTACACAAATTGTGGATGCATTCTTAATTTATTGTCCTTGTCTTTCCGATGTGTCAGGGACCGGTAACATATATGTGCCGAATTGATATCCATACATGGTCGTGTCTAGCTGTCTACACAATATCTCTGAAAGTTCCTAATGAATTTCAATTAAATTTTGTAGCAGGTTAGGTCACAGGTCAAGGAAGAATTGATTTGATTTTAGTGTGGACCAAGAAATCTTTAGGATTATCTCCCCTACATCGTACCTATATGCCTATACAATCAATCAATTTCTCAATCAATTTGAATGAAATTTTGTGGACGAGTATGTGATGGACGAAGAAAGAATAGATTGAGTTTTTGGTTGGATCGAGGAGTTTTTTTGACATTTTCCATTTTTTTCCATTAATCTACGTATTAACTCATCTTTGTCTATATGATAAATCATGAAGTTCTCAATGGATTTCAATAATATTTATTTGGTGGCATGAAATGAGGGGAAATCCTTCAAATATTGTGGTGGATGCAGTTAATTATAAGTTACCTCCCATGCATCATATATAGATATCAATGAACTGATTTTCATCCAGTATTTTGTGGCAATGGCAGAGGTTTTCACTTGCATAGCACTTTTCAGTTTATAATCTATTTATTCAATGTATGTATTGTTTTACGAATGATATACACGAATGACAAAGAGCTTGCATAGAGATCATAAAACTTCATTACGCTCTACAGAGACTGTGAATCAGTCCGAATGGTTAACATTTACTTCTGTTTCACTGTTGGGGTTAAACAACACAGGGCTCGATCTATAAGCATTGGGCATTTAATAACAAGAAGAAGAAGAAAAATTGCCATTAAAAACTAATTCAGGGGAAAGGATTAAAAAAAAAAAAGCGTTTTTGTACTCATAATAAAGAGTAAATTTTGAAAATTTCAGCCGTCTACCTCCATGAATGCAGTCTATACGCATAAATACATGAATACATCGCCAGCCAGACAGACAGGCAGACCAACTTGGAAACTGAAGAAACTTATTTTGACAGTGTCGGTAACAGTTTTGGTTCACAGATTCTTATAATACATGTATTTATAGAGTGCACCTTTTCACGGGAACCTCGAGACTCAAGTCCCTAGTGGACAAAAGTGTTTAAACTTATGTGTAATCATTGCAGAGAAAAAGTACAGGCTCTGTTGAAAAAGACTGTGATATTTTGTGTACAATTTTTGACAACATTTGTTTCAATGATAAAACTATTTCTTTTAGAAGTTAGTCATTGCATCAAAAATAAAACAAAAATTATTATCTGAAATGCAGCATAATTCATTGCAAAATGGAAAAGTTTATATATATATATATATATATATATATATATATATATATATATATATATGTTGTGTAAACACAGTATGGTTCGTTCTTTTATCTTGAAAATCGACTTTTTACGAAGAAGTAATATGGTATAAAAAATCATTAAACTATCCCTCTTTCTTTGCCCACTCTATATATCATATCTTTCTATCTTTACCAATGCTTTCTCTTCCTCATCATCCACCCTCTTACTAAGATAACATCTTTCTTTTTTTGTTAGGAAAGTTGGGGTTTTTTCTCTTTAATATCCCCCCCTCCCTCTCTCTCTCTTTGTGGGTCTCTTAATCTCTTATAAACGCCGTTAAACTATTTAAATCTGGTCCCAAGAAATGTTCCCCGTTCTACGTCGCAGTTGAAAATATGAGGCCTGTTAATGAAGAGTAAGAGAGAGTGCAGCCTGTCAATAAAGTCACTCACATAACGCAGGTCATGAGTCACAATAACGAAGTATATTCATTTACTCATTATCCATATGCTTATGTAAGTCTGGAAACAGTTGTTGTTGTTTTTTTCAATCAAAAATTAGATAATGTTTTTCTGTTCCGAGCATCACAGGGCAACTGATTCTACATTCCCGGGTGCTACATAGATAAAACTCCTGCACCCATGAATTGTATTCATGAACACGAGTTCTAAGGTCAAATCATCTACATCTCGAATGCTAGTTAGAGAACAGAGTTCAGAGGTCGCATATGCAAACATTTGAATATTGAAATTTGAACACTACTTTTTCTTCTATGCTAAACCATTCATTGTATCAAAAGTATTTTCGATTTTTGCAGATCATTCCCCAAAAGCTTATTTCATGTGCACATTTAAAGACTATCTAGAACTCTACTATACTGTTATTATTTTGCATTTTTACATCAGTTGCCTGGTGGTCATCGCTGGAGATTGAGTGACAGCAAGTCTCCTCAGATCTCCATCCCTCCTTTTCCCACTCTCACAGTCAACATCAGTGCTGCAGTTTACAGTTTCAAACCTATTACCTGGTGGTCTTTGCTGAAGGCAGTGACAGTAAGACTCCTTAGGTATCCAGCCCTTATCGCATAAATCCCTCACCTATCAGAGCAGTGCTGTGGTTTGTATCCCCTCCATCACCTTCTTAGGCCATCGCTAACAGCTGGGGGTCGTACATTTAAATGGTTGGATATCTTTTTGCACAAACCTTACTTGAGTCAGTATTTCATAATCAAAAACTTGGTGTGAATTTACTTGAAACGTGAAGCGAAAACTGTTTGATTTACTAACATTTTTCAATAATAAAAAAAAGCAAAATGCACCCGGAGAACGTATACCCTTGCCAACGCCATTGTCATTAAAAATTGAATGAAAATAACTTCCTACATAGTTACAACGCAAGAAAGATGACAGTAACAATAATGGATCCGCCCCCTACTTCATTGAATCCTTCTTTGGCCCATGGCCCATTCCTCCGTAAAATGTCGTTAGAAAATAGTTGAGAACTTTTGGAGATATTTTTGGGGAACAGACCCACAGACAAACAGACAGATACGAGTAATTGCATAAACATATACGCCCTCAAACTTTGTAAACAACAATATGAAGTTTTTTCTGGTGTGTTTCCATTCATTAGGAGATACATCTCACTGACAATAGGTCTGATTAGTCAGTCAGTGTAAACCGTCACGTAACAAATGTTCTTCAGTCGTTGTGAAAGTGATCAATTAAAGAATTGGCAAAAAAGGGGTGATTAATAAATAAATCATTTCCTTCACCTTCTGTTGGGCAGCAATCACTGAAAATCAGATTTTTCAGAAAAGGAGCGTGTGCCGAGCACTAGAAAAGAGATCACTTTAGCCTAAACTTACATTGAAAATTAGACCCCCCTCCCATATTTTTTTGGGGTGGATTAAAAAAACAAAAAGAAAACTTTTTTCTAGACATAGTAAGAATTCTAGCTTCCAGCCCTCTTGCTTCATTGTTGCGGCCTATACGAGTGATACATAGCCAGTTAGCCAGCTAGACTATCTTGAAAACTGAAAAAAAACCCTCTGCTGATGTCGATAACTTGATGTTGACAGTATCAGCTGACGGTTCAGAATAAAAGGTAAGTACCTCATTAAATATATGCCTGGACATGAACAGTTGAAGTATAAAACCAGTACCACGTTTCACTGTGTCGTCTGCTTTCAACCAATCAACGAAAAAAAATAAAAATGGCAGTATCACATCAAAATGGGCGCTGAACAGTCGTATCAAACTCTTGTTAGAATCTGACTACGATATCCGGGCTATCAAACGTTTGACAGGAAGTATGTTTCGAAATTTCATTAACTAATTTCAACTTTGATTTTATTGGTACCAAAATTCTTTGATTGCCAAAGGGGAACAGAACACACGGATAAAGATCAAAAGTAAGGACCTGTTTTCGAAAATGAAAACCTACTTAAGTAATAAAAAATCAGGGCACATTGCTAGCGATAATATAATTTTATTTTCGTACATTGCAGCATTAAAGTTTGAGGGAGATTTGTAGATTTACATGATTGTTGCTACTGCTGATGATGATTGTTTATATGTTTTTGATGATTATGATAATGATGGGACTGTTGTTGATTATGATGATTGGATTGTTTATGTGTTTCTTGTTTGTGATGATTATGATGATTGGATTGTTCGTATATTTTTGTTGATGGTTATGATGATATAGTTTATGTCTTTTTATTGTTGTTGTCAATGATGATGATGGGATTGCTTATTTGTTATTGTTGTTGTTGTTGTTGTTGTTTCATTTTGACCAGATAAGAGAGAGAGAGAGCCAAATGCCGCAAGTTTTAAGCGGGGGAGGAAAGAACTGCCGCGAACGGATGGCATTTTTCCCATGGAAACGATTTTAAAAGACAGAATCAAATCAAAAACGGAGCAAAAGTTAATTACGCTTGATCCCAAAATTCTGTGAGTCATTTGCTGCCCTGAGACGCGGTCAACACAACGTGGTAAGGGGGGGGGGGTAGATAGTGAGGAATTGATTCGCCAAAGGGCACTGGGTGTATTTTTAGTGTTGTTATTTTGGAAACGTTAGGTTGCAGAAAGTGAAAAAAAAAATCTCTTGCCCCTGGGGCAGAGAAATGCAGGAATGAAGGGAGAAAAAAATTCTCATTTACTGATGGGCTGAAGATACTTTGAGAAGGTGAGTGTTTGAATTCCCCCCCCGACAGAACATGTTCTCATAATTAGTTGTGTATATCTGTGGTTCATGACTAAAATATATATGCAGGTTTCTTGAAAGTTATAACCAGTGCTGGATTAACTACATAGCATAAGTAGCTTTTATCAAGGCCCAGCATTTTCGAAGGCCCCGCGCTAAATCTTTGTAGGCTATCTATTGCGATTCAGTGATTGTGCACTTGTTCTATAATTACAGAACTTTACTTTCTTCAACTTTTATGAACGGCTGGATGTTTGAAGTTTGTGATTCCAGCCAACCATTATCTTTGATTTTGGTTATTATCAGAACAAAGCGAAGCTTTACTCATAGTACCCATTTGGCAAGGGGGCCTGCACTATGAGCAATTTCTCCCAACGAAGTTGCTCCAAGGATTGAGATGAAATTTGGTGCTGGAGACTCACGAAGCAAACCTCAACGTTTGTATACATCGAAGTACAAAAAAAAAAGCCCATACGCTGGCTACAGCTTCAGAAAACTGACCCCCAGCGTTTTAAATGCAGATACTCTAAATGGCTCTAAGTACGTAGAAATTCTTGAATGCTACAGATAATTAAAAATATTCCCACTGCAATTAATTATCGATGCTGGAAATTAAAACTGTGCAAATCAGTTGACTCCGCCTCTTTGATATAAATTGAACTGGTTCTGCTGACCGATTTTCATTTCATTTTAGTCCATGGCTTGTTATGCAAGCTGCGACACTACCTTACCAAGGTGGATTTAGCCATGTAGGCACATAGCTATCCTAGCACAGTGATTAATGGGCGTGTAGTATCTTCATGATAGAAGAGAGAAACAGATCAAAGAGCTGGGCATATCGTTACTGAAAGTGCAGACATATTTATCATACGAGATTAAATATCCAACCTAACTGGCAGTGTAAACTGCTGTCCAAAAAAGGAATTTAGAAAAGTGGATAAAAGAAAATCCGATTACACTTTTTTTCCACTGTTAGCAAAAAGAGAAATTATTGTTGAAAGGGAGGTGCAGGGCTAATGTAAAAGAGGAATTAATATGAAAAAGGGTTCTGATGACTACAGTTGAAAAAAGGGGCGTAATGTTTGAAAAAAATGGGCTAACCTCTAAAACAGTGAGGATCTACCGTGAAAAGAGATAGAGATAATGTTTTCAGAAAAGTAAAAGTATTGAAAGGACTGGTCAAATGTTGAAAAGGGGGACATGATGTTAGTAAAAAGAAGACAAATGTTAAAAAAAGAGGCTCATCCTCTAAATGGGGCAAATAGTGAAAAAAAGAGTTGGTGAGTTGATACGACGAAAAAAATGAAATTCTATACCTAAAAGGAAAAAAAATTCATCTTAACTTTTACCTCAGAGAGTGAAAAAATATGTCTCTTCAATTCTGGACTCTAAAACTAAAATGAGCATCCTTTCCACTTTAATTTTGAACCCCCAAAAAGATTCCTCCAAGATTTTGACAGCAAAAATTGTGAAAAGATCTCCCATCGAATATGACCCCTAAAAGTGTGAAAATATTTCCTCTAAATTTAATCCCCTAAAAGAAAAAATAAATGGTGAAAGAAAATCACCTTTGATTTTGACCCCTGAAAGTGGAAAAAATCCCGTAGATTTTGAACCCTAAAAGTAAAAAAATGATTCCGACCACCAAAGGTAAAAATATTTCCTCTCGATTTTGACCCCGAAACATGAAAATAAAAGTTTCCTTTCGATTTCAATCACCAAAAATGAAAAATAAAAGTCCCCTCCATATAATCTATGTCATCCCCAGATCCCAAAATTTTGTGTTTTGGAAAAATCATCAATCAATGAAGAGAATTCAGCAGTATAGTTACATCGTTAATTGCATTGCAATACATTAGTATCATTGTTCAAGCTGAGTAGTTTTTTACAGTGGCCTGTCATGAAGGGACAGACAGACATTTGGTAAATTATAAGATGAAAAAAGATTTTTTTTACAATGCAAGTAAAAATATTCATGTTTTAGAATTTATGTGTATTTTTAAAAAGTATACCATACTTGCCATCACAGTCAATAATTGAAGAACCGTAGCGTCAAAATTTGAAGTCATGGGAAAAGATGTCACCGAAAAATAAATATGGTCAGAATAAATCCTATTTATGACATCACTGGTGTTTTCCATTGGAAAACATCTTAAATGGAGAATCTAGATGTTATTTACAAACCCGTCAAATAAGGCCCAAAAAGTTTTTAAAAAACAAAACAAAACAAAAAAATAGAAAGAATTTACTGGAGTACTGATACCATTGTTCAAGTCAGTCGACCAAATGGTATGGTAAGGCATACTGAAACACGTAAAGAAACACACGCATATACAAATGGGATAGAACTCTTCGGCACGTTTGGTGGCTACGTTGGTTTAATTTTACAGGTCCTGTATAAGCTTAATCTGGCCCTAGTTATCACTAATCAGAACCTCTCGTATCTATGAATACATTCTTTAGAGGATTAGAGAATTAACGTCCTGATCTAGTCTTCGAGCCAGAATAATTTGGCCTTCATCTAAGTAACTCAAATCTTTCTTCTAAGACATTCAATAAATCAAAATGAGTTACTCGAAGTTGACTCACCTGCTGATATAACTCTGATCTTAGCATGTGGGATTGTTACAACATTTTAGCTGTCAGTCTTGATACATGTCACCGGTCAAAATGTTTTGGTTCATTAGTGTGGAAGAGAAAGGTGGCAAATAAAGGGTTAAGCGCAATTACTTACCAGCTTAACGGTCACGACTTAAATCCCTAGTTCATAAGCGCTGCTTCAGTGGGAGAGACAGACAAACAACACCACAGGGACGAATTGACTAGGAAGAATAACCGAAAATATACCCTAACCTGGCATCAGAATGAGGACAATCTACCCCCGTAGATTGAATAAAAAGTTCAATACAAAATTCACAGAAGATTGCGAAGAACGACAGACGCCTAAAGAAGGTCGTTGAGGCGATAACAACCAAGATAAGGATACTAGTCCGGATAAAACAGTTGGCGTTGTTTTGGGTTTTTGTTTTTTTTTTTTTGCTTTTCTCCAATTTCCACCACTGAATATAAGTGAGTCCCTTCACTTTGACCCCTAAAATAGAAATACCTAAATATATACTACATTTAAAATCAAAATGTGCAATTTATAAAACCTCTGAAAAGTTGAATTTAGCACACATATACTGCCTATTTTAGGCATACTTGAACCGTTTAGGGCACTGAGGAATGTCAAAAAAGATCTGAAGTCGTTCTAGCATATATATATATATATATATATAATTCCTCATCCTAGGATTCAAAACGGAAATGAATGGTAAAAAATAGATAGATAGAGGGAGAAAAGATGAACTAAAAAGTGGGTTAGCTCGAGGAGGGCGTGGCCGGAAATAGGAGTTGAATTGCTGAAAAAGAAAACGATAGAGGTGTATGAAGTAAGGACATGAACAAAATGGCTGCAGACACATATGATTCGACTGAATCAGACGATAAATGGAAATTGATTGGAACAGAGGATGAAAGACAGACAGACAGGGAAAAAAGAGAACAACGAGAGAAGGAAAGGAAAGAAGGAAATATAAATGAAATAAAAAGAAAAGAGAATAAGGGAAGAATGAAGAGAAGAAGAGAAACTATCGTGACAAAGAAAGGCAGAAAGCGGAACAACTTGTTTGGGAAAAAACAAAATTTCTGTATCTACCCCAAAATTCAGCAAATTCTACCTTGGCACACGGCCTAACTTTCCAGACATTTTCTTTGAAATTCATTGAAAACTTTGGGAGATATTGCATGGACAGGTATATCGCTCTGATGCAGGGAAGTTAACCGTGAAAATTTGTAGATCTGCTCCTAGATTTATTGATTCCTTTATTAAAATCAAGATTAAAAAAGATAAGCTGTATATGTGTGCAAAATCCCTGGTCAACTCTTCCACAAAATGCCGTTAATATTCATTGAAAGCGTTTTGAGACGAGGGAACTAATAGGGAGAGAGAGAGACAGATGGATAGATATAGAGAAAACGGAAAGAAAGTGGGAAAGGAAAGAGCGAGCGACGTACAGAGAGAAGGGAAGGAAAGCAGAAAAGAATAAAGAAAGAAAAGACGTAAAGAATGAGCAGGGATAAAGAGAATTGGAAGAAAGATAGAAGGAAGGAAAAATAAAAAAAAGAAGAAGAATCAAAAACAAAAAAGAGGAAAATAAAGCAGGACTGGTGAAGTCCTCAATAGAAACCATTGTTGGGGGTGATCAATTTAAAAAATAAGAAAAAATGGGGGGTAATAACTGAGTCACTTCTGTCGCCTTTTATTGGGGAGTGATCACTAAGAAAGTCTGAATTTTCAAAAAATAAACATGAATACAGCTCCGCGTGGACTAAGGGGTCAATTTGACATTGAATGACATTTCAAATTGAAACCAGAACTCAAAACAAACAAAAGGTTTATTCCTGACACAATAAAGAGTAAATGCTAAAAATCTCAGCCCTGTAGTTCATTTAGTGCAGTCTCTATGTATGATACATACGTAGATAGCCAGCTGGACCATTTTCAATACCGACGAAATTTATTTTGACAGTTTTAGTGACAGTCTTGGTGGATGGTTTCTAATTAAAAACATACAAAATTCATCAAAAACTCTTCGACAAATAATTAATCGAACAATAAAATAGTCACAAATTTTCATCAGATATTGGTATTCGAGATGGAAAAGAACTCAAAATGATAAAAATAGAATGAAAAACTGAAATCAGAGAAAAAAAAGACTGTGAGTGTTTGAGGCGGACTAAATGTTGTCCACCATTATGACAGTTTTCTTCAGGGTTAGGGTTAGGGTTAGGGTTTAGGGTTAGGGTTAGGGTTATCAGCACCAATCTTTGATGGGCAACAATGTAGATTAGGTAAAATCACAGGCTCAGCTCATAATTTAATCAATCATTCCTCACCCCAAAATGTCATTGAAATTCGTTGAGAACTTTCGGAGATATTGTGTTGACGAACAGACAAACATGAGTGAATACTTATGAATACATGAAAAAAATTGAAAAATATCTCAATCGTGAGGTATTTTGGGATACAAACCCATATTTGTCTGATTATTTGATATACCACAGCCGAAATTTCCACAAAATATAATTGGAACTCATCAAGTACTTTTCGAGATTTTCGCGACACAAGCATATAGCTATGATACGGGGGGGGTGACTATGAAATCTAATCGATTCTTGCTTGGCCTATGGACTACCATTTTACAAAATATCAGTGGAATTCAGTGAGAATTTTGAAGATCTTGTGTGGACAAACAGACAGACACGATTGGATACATGTACCTCTTCCAACTCCATCCGCAGGGATAAAATAAGATTAGTTGTATGAAATATCAAGAAGGACGAAAAGAAAAAAAAGAAAAGGAAAATGATGAAAAAGGAAGAACAGAGGGAAGAAAGAAAGAAACAGGGAAATAAAGGAAGAAGGAAAGGAGAAATGAATGAAGGATTAAAAAGAAGAAGAAAAGAAAATAATGATGAAAAGCATATAAAAATTATTGAGAACTGTTCGTCAAAAAATTGATCAAACGGGAAAATATTCAAAAAATCTCATCAGAAATGGGTATTTAACATAAAAACAAACCAACAAAAAATCGAAAAACCGAAATTAGAAAAAAAACCCAAGTATTTAAGACGGACCAAGTGTTGTCCAGCATTCGGGCCGTTTTCCTAATGGCGTACACGAAATCAGAATGCTTTTATCAGCTCTAGTTTCTGATGGGCTACGCCGTGCTCATTAAGGAACGAGGTACAGGGGGGGGGACTGGTGGGTCTTGTTTGTTAGTTTGTTGGGTGATTAAGGACCGGCAAACTGATTTGTCCGTTCGTTGAGAGAAGAGCAGAAATGAAGAGGCAGTTGCCCGGGAAACAGGATGGAGAGAAAAGATGAGGATCAAGAACATTGGTGGTGGGAAGTGTTAGCCTACACTTGGTGCTGATTGAGTTGAGAGAGGTCGGAAATATTTCTGCCTTCGTTTACAGACCAACGGAAAATAGCCTCCCATATTTCGAGACTGATGTTTACAGACGGAAACAAATACATATTAGATTGTTAAATATGCATCATGAAGGAGGATCCATGGGTAGATTATGATGCGCCATGGTTCAACTTAATATTTTGCCTTCGTTTAGAGACTAATTGAACTTGACATTCCACACCTGCGGCGGTTGTTTACAGTTAGAACTAAAAACTAAATACCAACCATGTAGGAAGGACAACAGGTAGATTATGTTGCACCAGTATCCGAAGTAAAGATAGTCAGATTTCAAATCATGGCTTCTACCTGGACTCAAACACCGTAATGTAATAGTTGACTGCACGCATTATTGGAATAGCAAACTGAATTCAATAACTTACTAGTTTGGCAACTCTTCCATATGGTAATGTGAGTTCACTTTTTCAATCTCCTTGATTAATTCTGAACACTGTCTTAGATGAATAAGAAGAAAAAAAACGCTTGTTTTTAAATAACAAATTCTATTGAAAAATCATTTTAAAGAAATTAAGCATCCAGAACCACAAACTGACAGCATGCCTTACGATGATTGCAAAATTTTGGTTCTTCAACATGGTCAACATCCTCATAGATTCCTCCAGTTTTTAAGTGGGTCTATCTGGCTGGTTGGCTATCCACTCGTGTACCACGTAAGATGGTCGAATCAATGGATCTAAAGGGCTTATTAAGTCAAGAATTTTTTTTCTCAAATTCCACGGATGTTTTATCGAAAGTTTAATTCACAATGTACGTTTATGCTAGATATGTCCCTTACTTTTTTTCGGTTGCTTTCTTGTTTTTTGTTTTTTATTTTCAATTTTTTTAGTAATCACCGCCCAACTTGAGGCAAAGGAAGTAATTATTGATCAGCCCCAACACAGTACACTGACATTGACCACGTGACGGTTTTTAACCAGACTTGTTGTGTTCTTAGTCCTCCCAAACTCATAATATCTGTTGAGCCACTTTTTATTTAACTATCTTGAGAGACCTATTTGCTTAACTTGGCCTTGTATGGCACAAGGTCGTATTTGAGGAGTATCGAATAAGGATCGAAAATTAAATTCATCGAACTAGCGAAGGTCCTTCAAACGCATTTACTAAACACGCTATATTGGTAATGTATATATTTTCCTATCTGTTTCTATCTGAGTCTCTTTCTCTCTACACACATGCACACACACACACACACACATATATATATATGAAGCTAATATGCATATATGTATTATATATACACGCACATCCATACATATATGTGTATGTGTTTGCATCTTGGAGATTTTTTTAAAATTTTGGACTGTTTTCAAAGATGAATTGAGATGCAAGCACTCATTCATAATTTGGGGAAAATGTTTTGATACGTTGCTAAGAAGGAAGGCAAAACAGAAATGATGAAGGAAAGTCTTAAAAGAAACGGAAGCTTGAAGGAAAGCAAGGAAAAAAAAGGAAAAAAGAACAGAATAAGCAGAAATCCAGAAGTTAGAAATAAGGTAAAAGAAGGAAAAACAAAAAGAAAATAATGCAAGAATGAAAGAAAGGAAGAATGAAGCAATAGAAACCTAAAATAAAAATGAAAAAAAAAGAAGTGAAGAAAAATTAAGAATACACGTAAGAAAGAAAAATAAGAGAGAAAGTCAAAATGTAAGGAAAAAATAAAGACGAAAAGAAAGACAAAAAGAAAGAGTGAGACCGAGAAGCAGACAGACAAGAGAAAAGAAAGAAAAGTGAAGAAAGGAAAAAATGAGAGAGAAAGACAAAAAGGAAGAGAAAGGGAAGACGAAAAAGAATGAGACGGAGAAGCAGACAGACAAAAAGAAAGAAAGGAAAATGAAGTCAAGAAAGAAAAAAAGAATGCAAGTGTGAGAGAAAAATAAGAGAGAAAGGCAAAAAGGAAGAATGAGACAGAGAAGCCGACAGAGAGACAAGAAGAAAGAACCTGAATACTTGGGCGGTAAACACAAGTGATTTTTTCTTTGGTACATGTCCACCAATGTCACATCAACGTCGAAAATGGCGGAGGACAGTGCGATCATCACTCTTTCCTCGGCGAATTGTTCTGTTATTCCGTTCACGTCTGAAGAGTTTACCTTTGGGTCAATGTTTTGTCATCGAACGATCCTCTGTCAGTTACGAACGAGACGACATACTTGGCTTTTCTTTCTTTTTCTTTTTTTTTTTTTTTTTCTTTGCTTCTTCTGGTTGGGCAACATTTGGTGAGAATTTCCAGTCGAAGGGGGAGAAAAGAAGGAAAGAAAAAAATCTAGATTGAGAAGGAAAGAAAGAATGAAATGGGAGACTGAAAATACGTAAGTAAAGAGAGGAAGAAATACAGAAAGAGAAAGAGCTACCGACGGTGGAAAGACGAAAGAAGGAAGAAATGGAAGAAAATAAAAAAGAAAAACAAGACCGAAAGAGAAGGGAGAATAAAGAGAAAGAAGAAAAGAAAATAAAGTGAAGGAAGAAATGTAAAACAAAGGAAGTAAAAGAGTCAGGAAGAAAAAGAAAGAATAATTGTGAGGAAAAAAAGGAAGGAAAAAGGAAAGAAAGAACCCTGAGCGACATAATTTGCCACCCCACCTTTTCTTTTGGTGGACAACATTTGGCGCAGACTTTTAACAGAACGAGAAAAGAAGGAAACCTCCAAGGTGGAAAGAAGAACGAAAAAAAATGAAATAATACCAGACTGAAAAAGAAAGAAAGTAAACTAAAGAAAGAAATATAGTCTGGCATACAGAAAAGGGAAAAAGAAACGAAAGAAAAGAAACAAAAGAAATCAACAACAAAGGAAGAAATAAAGACAGAAGGAGAGGAAGAAAGCTTGGAAGAAAATGAAATGAGAAAGAAGAGGGAACGAACGAAAATGAAGAAAACTAGTCGGATACAGAATGCAGACAGGAAAGAAAAGGAAAGGGGAAAGGAAAGAAAGAATCCGGTCTCGAACGCATTTCACTATATACCCCTCCTCTTCTTTTGGTAAGGCAACATTTGGTGCGGACATCCTGCTTTCTACACTTCCAGCTGCAAATAAAGACATATGCAGCCATGGACAAAAACAAGAAGTTCTCTATCTGTCCGTCTCTCTAAAAAATGGAAGAATGCATTGAGGCGCATAATTGTCAATTTACAATATGTCTATAAATACGCGCAGGTTTGTTTCTTGTTTGTTTTTCGATTAAGATTTCAGCCGTTTGATAAATATTTCTGTACACAATTTCCGATTGTTTGCGTCGTTTTTGTAAGAACAAAGACGATTCCTTTTGTTAAGTAATTAAACCAGCGACCCAAAACACAGTGGCTTTGTCGCGGGTTGCCTTTTATTTTGCAATATTTATTTTACGCACCGGCAAATTAATTAGGACTCCAAAGTCGTACCTGAATTTTATTCCCTCGTTTATTTCTCCTTGTTTCCTTTTCTCTCAGCCTATTAAGGTGATGTATGTATATTTAAGTGATATATATATATATATATATATATATATATATATATATATATATATATATATATATATATATATATATATAGAGAGAGAGAGAGAGAGAGAGAGAGAGGGGGGCGGAGACAGAACTTGCGTGTGTAAGTTAGTGACAAAAATGTATTTACGTTTTGTAACTAGCAGCTGTGGTTAT
This sequence comes from Thysanoteuthis rhombus, assembly GCA_963457665.1. NCBI lineage: Eukaryota > Metazoa > Mollusca > Cephalopoda > Oegopsida > Thysanoteuthidae > Thysanoteuthis > Thysanoteuthis major. The sequence continues at coordinate 21,760,134 of OY735236.1, read as the reverse complement.
TTGAAAATTGAATACTTTTGTAATAGAGATCCACACTGCAATGAACACCAACTAATTATTTGTTTACTTAATCTCTTTATCTTCAAAGGGTAGTTATCCAAAAATGTATCCATATATTATTTTAACCCTTCCCTGATAATAAAAACCATTGACCAAAACTATCAACGTACATTTCTTCAGTATTAAAGTAATTGTAGTTGGCAGGCTATTCCACGTGGCTAAATGAACGAAAGCAGCCAGGGGTATACTGGACCCTTTTTAGCAAGAGAGTGTGAGTTTGATTCTCACTGTAGGCTTGCATTTTATTATCCGATTGCAATGTTTAATTGTAGAGTTACGGTCCGATTCCAAGTTGTGATAAAAAGCTGAAAGGTAGAAAGCCAGTCAAAATTAATAATACGAAGGTTACATATTTATCATGCTGAAAAATCAACCAATTGAACTAGGGGGCTGAAAATCAGCAACATTCACTTTCATCCAAATAGGTTTTTGGTAAGGGGTTTGATTTGCAATCTGAATCACTGCTAAAGTGTTCCCCCAGTTTGTGTCCGGTAGCATTCACGTATGTTTTGTGAAAATTCAGACATTATAAGTAATCATTGCCCAGCGGAAAGCAAAAGAAGCAACTTATTCATTAATTACTTTTTTTTTCAAATTTGTTTATATGATCACCCCCAGCATAGTATGCTGCCAAATATGTTGGTCTTACGAGTGACTAATTAAACCTGTTCTATTTAGAGATAAAGACAAAAATATTCTCTCTATATATGATACATGTATATCAATTGACTACAGAGAATAACGGATAGTATTATCTTTCGATAAGCCTCTTAACCAGGTAAAAGCTGTTGTCATGATGTTTCAGGGGGATAACTTTGGTAACACTTACACACACGCACGTGCGCGCACGCACGCACACACACACACACACATACACACACGATGTGCCATCAGTAATTTCTTTGCGATTAATAAAAAAATATCTTGTCTAAGGAAGAGTCAACATTTTGCTTTTTAAGGGTTAAATTCTGAATAAAATGCTCTCCAAGAGGCTGTAAAACACATAGCACTAAAAAATCGAAGATTTCCCTAGCCCGTTTTCTATTCACCCCACATGACAGTACATACTTTCTTCGTCTGGACGTTCTGTGGGGCTAAGTTTCATTTTCTTTCCCTCCCCGCGTCCCATCAGTCTCGGCGAAATGAGTGACTCGTAATCTTTTGACCCCATCGAATCACAGACAAACAGTCGGTTTTATGAATGCATCACCGGCTGCGTGATCTGAATTCAAGATTGCTATCATTCATAAAACTCCTGAACAACTTCAGTCTGTTGTCTTACAACCCTGGTCTCTGGTCTCAGCGCAAGTTTTTCGGTGACAGATGCACGGTGGACAACCCCACGTGCAGATCAGTTTACTAGCCCTGTTACCCAATCGCTATTAAAGCTAGAGAAAGCGCTCCAAGCATTAAAAAGAAAAGAAGTAAAGATTCATTTTGGGTCGTAACGTCATTCTCCGAGAAGGGATTGTCTTTCTTTGGATTCTAGGCGTTTTCAATTTATCCAATCTTTGAACCATCAGGAAATCTGAGAAAAACTCTTTAGAATTCAGTGAGAACTTTTGGAAATATAGTACGGACGAACATGAGTTGATGCATAAATGTATCGGACAAATTTGAAAAAATCTCTTGTACGAAAAGAATTCAAGGATCCATCCATAAAATGAACCGATTCTGCCTTACTAAATGTCCTATAGTTCCAGAGAATTTCATAGAAATACTATTTCTATTATTATTCGGACCATCCTCATCTTGGTTGTTTTTCATACAACGTTTCGGCCGTTGTACTCTACGGCCTTCATCAGGTATCATCTGGTAGGTGTGGGGAAGTAACGAACCGAACTCTTTATTTAACCAACGGGGGTATATTGACCCTACTCCCCTCTTAGCATTAGTAGTATTGTTATTGTCTGACACTGGGATTGAACCTAGAACCATCAGATTACTTGCAGTAATTTTGTCTGATTCTGTAACCACTACGCTACCAGATGATACCTGATGCAGGCCGTAGAGTACAACGGCCGAAACGTTGTATGAAAAATAACCAAGATGAGGATAGTCCGAATAATAATAGAAATAATAATAATACCTCTTCTCAAAAATTCTGAGATATTCATTGAAATACACTAGGAATTTTTTGGGATATCATGTGGACTGACTATAGCTGCAATATCGTGTCGAGAAAGTAGCAACGGGATATTTGAAACTCAAACAGGGATTTAGTTTGATATAAAACGAGTATTATCGGTTAATCTTGGAGTTTGGATGGAGATATATAACCAAAAAAGTTACCACCGGCAAATAAAGGGTTGTTCTCACTTTAAATTTCTCTCATGATGTCCATAAGACTTGGTTAGAATAATCATCCCAGGTTTTCAAGATCTTCCAAAGTCTTTGAAAAAGGCATCGAAAACAAGATGACAAAATACAAGATCGGACACAAGAGATGAAATTAGAATTGTATACCTCTACCGATCGAATGCGGGTCTTGATTTGAGATTCGATTCCATGAAGAAGGACGTAGAGTTCAAACGCTGTGAACGTATAAACAATCAAGATGTGGAAAACAGTCCAAATAAATCTATGTATAATAATTCCTCATCTCAAAAATTCAGACAGATATAATCAACCTATTCGCAGAATTCTTTATTTTTAAAACCAATTTACATACAGCGCGTTGGGAATGCTTGTCCAATGATGCTAATTTTGTAGGATTTATATAGAACTTTCCCAAACATCTAAGACTTTCTGTTTTACAAATCGAGAAATCCCAAAATAAAATGCAAAAATGTAATACGGTTGCTTTCTGGTGTGAAACATCCGATCTTTATATACATTGTGGCGAAAAAATATTCTGCACTCGGATAGAATCCGTCGAAAATGCCGGGTAAGATTTTTACTGTATTACAATAAGAAACCAACTAATATTTAAAATTTACATCTTGAGTAAATTCAATCCAAACGTTACTGGGCAAAAGCAGGAACCATATTTGTATTTCAAGTGCTTTTAGATTTGCAGTGATGAAATATAAATGAAATATATTACTGATTTCCAGCCACAAAAAGTGGATGGAGAGTCACATTGGAGTCAAGGTCGCATTATGTTGGAATAAATGCAGAATCTAAAAATAGATATCAAATTGACATGAAATATTTTGTAATCGTAGCCCATTTTATGCTTTTTCAATCCAACGATTTTGGGTAACGTATTTTCTCTCTTTTTTCTTCAAATTATACCATCTGTCCAACGACTTTTACTGCTTTGACATTGCTCCCCTCTACCCAATTAGAATGACTGAGCATACTCCAGGTTTGAAACTCTAATGCATCTTATCTCTATAACAGTGCCTCATAAACGTGTCATCAGTTTACGAAGGTCTACCTCTGGCAATGCAAGTAATAACATGAAATCCCTAATTTCACAGTTTGTGTAATAATGATTTACAAGTCTGCAAACCTGACCAATAATACTGTAAGGAGTTCTATCCTTACTGGGTGACCTACTACTGTGGCTTTAGTCAAACTAATCTAAGTTTGGTAAATGTCAAGTATACCCTGCTTCGGTAATTACAGAGTTTATACAGCTTAGTTTAACACAAGGCCACAATAGTAGAGCGCCTAGTAAGGATCGAACTCATATTCCTGCCGGAAAACAGATATTCTTAACCCTTTCCAGATGAACCAGTCAAATCTGATCGGTCAAACATCTGAGTTGTTTACAACTGAATCTAGTAGAGTGCCTTGAAATCATTGATATAATCGAATTTCGGGAGTAAAAATGTCTATGTCATATAGCCTGAACATAATTCTATCAGAATATATAGAGTATTGAGCGGATAACTAGCGTAGATAGCTCACTAATTGAATTTAGATTTCTAGTTAGCTTAAAAATGAAAAAAAAAATAGCAATAAATTCAGTCTGGATAAAGTCAAATGAACAAAACTTCCGTTAATAATTTATCCAGTTACAATTTACCTTCATCTTAATTGTTGTTGCTTTTTATCGCAACCAAACGTAGGCTGGGTCCCTTTTAGCAGAGAGTTATCAAATTAACAGCGCAGATGAAGAATAAGTTACCAGATAAGAATCCAATTCACGACCCTCTCACGGAGGGTGGCTGCCTCAATGCACAACCGTTCAAGGTAAATAGTTGCAAGAAAAAAATTAATAATAATGCTTTGTTTCAACTCATGACACCGATACAAAATAAAAACTTCGGTTGTTTATCACTGAAACCCATGATCCATGCTGAACTTTTAATATCTATCTGCCAATAAAATCAAGTTAGGTGATATTAATTGACAATCCTTCTAACCCTAACCTTCAACCCCCATGATAGGTTAATATAAGCAATAAAACTCGCAATTTTCTTGTGATATCATAAAAATGCTATGCAAACACTATAAAAAGATGTCAATGAACCAGTATAGATTTATCAAACGACGAAATACGATCGTCAAGTTCAACAAGTGCCCTATTCAGGGTTTATAAAGATACCAGCAAAAGTACCCAGTCACGTCCGGGTTTATACATATCTAGAAATGAATATACTATACTTTGTATCGCTTGCTTTAAAATGGCAATCGCCAGTTTGTCTGGGAATGTTAATTCTATCAGAATTGTTAATTCCAAGCTATTAGGTAGAGGGTTCCATTCTATCTTCAAGGAAATTTGCAAAAACAAATACAAGTGAATAAATATGGGGCCTAAAAAGAATTTCCCTTCTTAATTTTTCAAAATCAATTTTCTGGGAGAAAGAAACTTTTCTCCTTCAAAATACTGTATCAATTCACATAATTACTGTGGGCGAATTTTTAGAGGCGTCCTCGTCTCTGTAACAGGCTTTGTTCGTCCTGAGGTCAGTCGATCGGTCTGACCTCATATTGTTATCAGATTTACTTGAAACTAGGTTGAAAGTTGTCCCATGATATGGTGTTTTTTTACCTAGAAAAATCTTCTGCTCAGCATCACGTGATCCGCCAATGATGGCACTTAAACTTTATGTTTTAAGGTCAGATTTACTTGGAACTTCTCACATAGAATTATTTTCCACTCAGGGTCACGTGATAATGGCGTTCTAACTTTATAGTGGACATCTCATCGAACCTTCGGTTCTTGATTTTTAATCAAGAAATTTTTCGATGTCAACTTCAGCATTTATTCCCCTCCTGGCTTTGTAGATTAAATTCGACCGTACTTTTTTTGAAGGCAATAATTTCATCCCTACCATTGCTTGCTTTTCTTTGTCATCCCCTGCCACATGTTAATGAAATATTTTGAAGCAAAAACTATCCCCGTCACTTCTTAATGCTACTAGTTCTCAAATATTAATTAAACATATAACAGGGAATATCAGGAAGCTTGTTCACATCTGAGAACTAGTAACATTAAGAATTAGCTTAAAACGGCAGGTAGTTTATTAATGTAGAGAATTATTAGTATTAAGAAGTGACAGGAAATGGTAGGGTGTTGCAGGGATGGAAGGCATTGCCCGTAAAAAAGTTTTTTAAAGTGCAACAGTATTTTATTTAGTATTCACTTTGTCTGGCACAAGGTTAAACGAAGTCAGTTCCGAGTTGCTTTCCTTTGATGATCAGAACACTATACCTACTATTATTGAGATTGAAATAAACAAGATAAGAATTGTAATCCATTTAATTCATAAGGACACTACCCGTTCCAAAGGTGCATGTTTTGAATAGGAAAGACTATATGGGTCGAGGAACAGCCTGCAATTATAGTCATAGTAAAAACAAATGAATATGAGTATTTTTTCAGTGTTGCAAATTTAGATAACTTAGATGATTTTAAAATTTGGAAGTCAACGAGGATTATTTAGATAAAATGAGAAAGATTTATAATCTTCAATATTTTAGTGATTTTTATTAGATTTCTCAAGGCTCTCTAATCCAAACTAAACATTGCAATGCCTAATGCACTGGCTAATGCAACTGGTGAATATCAACTTTATATAATGACCAGTTGTAGAGTAATTGTAGTACATAGACACAGACAAAGATTCCTTCAATTGTAGTTAAATGATGACATTATTTAGTTGCTGAAAATATCACATGAAATAGAAGACTCGAGAGCAAATCTTCAATTAATGAATTTCAGCCGATGTGCACATAAGATCGGGGTACAAATCTGTGGAAATATCTTGATCAAAATAACGAAAACAACGATATTAATCATAAGACATAGAATAATTACGTTTCGGTAGACATTGTCGATCCAAGTTTTGTCTAATCTCATTATAGCAGTACTTACTAGCAGTACTTACTATTAGCGGCTATGAGGCTGAATTTGACATTGATGGAGCACAATGAATAACATTTTGGGGAAGCCATCTTTTTTGATAGTTAGCTGTTATTTTTTAACAAATGTAAACAAATATGGAGTATCTGTATAATTATGTTTAATCCAATGTGAAGTTCTTTTTATTGATCAATAAAATATATCTGCATAACAGAAAATGTCCTCAAGTCTAGTTGAGACATTTTGCTTTTTTAGCCTCTAAAAAATATTCAAATATTTTGAAAGACATTTTTTGTGAGGTGCTAATAGCGTACAATCCTGTGCAGCTGGACTTTTTGCATCGCCTGAATACGTCTCTAAACGGATCGGTGAAGGTATCCCTGTGTGGCTGCAGAGAGTTGAGAGATTACTCGAATAAGCATATGGATTTGCATTTGTCTGTCTCTGCATTGGGTCAGTAGTGGAAGCGGAACAGACATAATACTCGCACTAGACATGTACAAGGTAATGATGCCCATTGAAAAATTATTTTGCACTGAATCAAGTAAGAAAAGGCGCCAAAAGACGCCAAAATGCGTTAAAAGAAACACTGTTAAGCTTTTTATATTAGTAGCAAAAATGGTCGGATTTATCTAAAATGGATAGAAAATAGCCCCAAAGAGGCTGAAGTAGGCAAAAATAACGCTTGATATTGAATTTTTGCGTTGCCAAATTAAAAACTGGCTCAATTTAACATGAAAGGTACCATATTGGCAACACTGGTTCTAAACTCGGAATACCTGTTTGCTTTTTTGGAAAATTTCACGCAGTACACTTGGGATATAATTGCCAAACACTATCATACTACAATATGCAGTTTGAGGATCACTGCTTTAGAGAGACAGAGTCAGTTCTTTTGACCACATTACAGCAGCTCTCGCCAGAAGCGGGTCAGTGAAAGTATCCTTGTCCCATGGAGAGTTTAGAGATTACTAGAATGTGTACAACGCTTTGGAATCGTCTGCCTCTGTATTGGGTCAGTCGCTCGGCAGGCTATTAAACGTGTCTGGTGAATTCCAAAATCTATTCCCGCCAAAACCTGGGTGTTGGCGCCAAGAAGCCGTCCTATTGGTCATTATCTGTCCAATCAATGACGAGTGTCTGCGGCGATACTTTATCCGGTCACGTTTAACACGTTATCACGTGATAATAAAACGGTCGATGGTCGCTTTTGGGTTCCTTGGCGGATATAATGTCCGGAAGGTCAGTTAAATGGGCACTGGGCACTGGTCAGTAGCCAAAACCAGACCAAAATCTGGGGAAGTGCTGGGGTTGTTCTAGCCATAACAGATGGCAAGTCTTTTAAGATGAGTCAGTCTTTCTGTACGTTTGTGTGTTGTGTGTGTTCGTGTATCTTGATGCGAACGAAAAAGTCCTGAAAGGTTTGATTCACTGGTAGAAGAACACTTGTAAGAAGCCGTAGAGGTCATTGGATGTTACGTAAAAGTATCTACCGCCCAAGTGAATTTAGATAAATCAATACTCACAACAGATTATATACGTACAACAGCATTTTTTTTATATCTATTGAATTCATCCGCTAGTATACCGTTTTTGTCAAAAGATATTTAAGTTATTTCGCAATCGCATTGTACTTACAAAATGATTAAAAAAAACTCGCCACAGTCAATAACTGAACAACTGTAGCGTTACATTTTAAAATCATGCAAACAAATTCAATGGAAAAATGAATATGGTCAGAATAAATCCTATCTATAACATCATCAGCTTTTACTCCGGAAAACATCTAGAATAGACTTAATAAACCAGTCAAAATAAGAAGGGGTTTAGAGGTGTACTGATGCAAAATTTCAAGTCTGTAGAAAAAATGGTATGACCAGGAGCGGTGGAACACATGAACAATTACATGAACACATAAACACAGGCATATAAAATAAGGGGATAAAACAGTTCGCCATATCTGATGGCTAAGGTTGTGCAACTTTATCTTACACATCACATTCTTGTTTATTTTCAATAGTTCCTGAATATTGAACTGAACTAAAAGTGAAATTTAAGTGTCCAATACACAGATCAACATATCATAAAATTCTACTTTTACTATTTCATCACCTATCATGATGTAGTGGACTTTTCTGGTGACGTAGAAAATGTTTTACACGCATAAAATAAATGGATACATATCGCATTTTATATACATGGATATAAGAAAAATGAAAGTGAAAAAATCGTTTACGGGACAAAATGAAGTATTTTTGATATTACTGATAGTTGATAAACTCTTTGGCCTTCCTAAAGTTAGCGGGTGTTCTGAGATTGAATTTGTCATTATTCCATGAATTTTTCAGACTAGCATCGACTTTGTTGCTGTTTTGATTACTACATCTCAGCTGGTACGCTCTCAGGCCTTCCTCGGTATTTTTTTTAGCTCTGTCATTATTTAGACCAGGTGCGACTCGTAAATCACACGCAGCTCTTTGAAAAGCAATGCATGGCTCGTGGAAATACGTGGGATGAACTTCTCTTCTGATCACAGATATCATAAAAGGCAAATGAGAAACAAATTGCAAGCTTCAAAATTACGTACTGTATCTAAACGTATTTAATGTTTCTGGTTAGTGAAACATATTCGAGGATTTAAATCTCAATTCTAATAATAGATTTTAGTGAGGTATTTTTCTTCGGTGCTGAGGGTGAAATTCAGGGCGCTAAAACATCTTAAACTTACCGAGTGTGAGTCCTATTCTTTTCAAGTTTGGCCAACCCTAATTCAAACTAATATTCTCATCTTTATTTTCTGAATATCCAAGATGAAAACAAGCCTGGTTGCAGCGGGGCCAAACTCTATTCTCAATTCTATTCCAGCTTGAGATGATTACTGTAACTTATGTATCGTATATATAATAAATAAATCCCAAGATTTTTAAGGTTTGTCAGTTCAGCCTAGTTGGTAAGAGAGCTACTTACCAATCACCTGATTGTGGTATCGAATCACGATAGAAAAATATCAATTTTATAAGCGTTTGATTTAATGTGACAGGACGGATTAACAGTGAAGAGTTCACTCTCTTATATTTGGTGAGGATTGTTCCCTGTTCTTGTTCTTGTTGTTTCGGGGAAAAACCAAGGACAACTCCAATTTTTACAAAATAAATCATGCAGACGAGTATCCCGATTGAACAACCGTAGCCATCAAAGACGGTTGAGTGTTCTTTCCTTTATACATATATATATATATATATATATATATATATATATGTGTGTGTGTGTGTGTGTGTGTGTGTGAATGTGTGTTTATTTATATGTTCATATGTGTGTGCGTCATTTATGTGTTTGAGTGTTCCTGCTCTCCTAGCCGTTTTGTCTATCGAAAATTGGTCTCTGAGCTCCTATAGACTTTTTCTAAAAATACTATTTTTGATTTTTGGAAAAACAGCTTTCTTGCATTGTTAGGAATTCATTCTTATAGGTTTATTGATGATATCCAGAATCCCCGAATGTAGATATCTTTTGATTTGTTCAGTTTATTCGCAATATTTTCCAGTGGCAAAAGCCAGTGTTGTCATCAATAGAACTTTTTCTGGCCATATTCATTCTTCGATATAATGTTTTGCATAGCTTCAAATTTTGACGCTACGAATGTTCAATTGTTAATTATTGTTTCGAAAGCAGTAAGCTTTCTTTCAGTGAAAATACGATATTTAATGGGACAAAAGATTAATAAAACAGAAAATGGGAAACCGTAAAATCTAGAAGGCTCTAAGATAATGCATACATCCATAAGCCCAGTTGCCCTTAAAAATGGAATAAAAATCAGTTCACAAATTGTTTCGATGAAAATTCACCGAACCTTTCTTTTGCCCACGGCACATCCATCTGTCAACAAATTGACATCGGAATCTATGGTAACTTTTGGAGATATTGTGTGGACAATCATGAGGGGTTACATAAATGTATGAAAATATCTCTCAAAGATATCCATGGACCCTTCCAAAGATATAACTAATTTTTCTTTACCCTCTGACCTACCCTTCGAGAAGATTCAACTAATGTTTTTTAGAGCTGTTGGAGATATTGTGCAGACATATAAGCCACGATGCTGAATATATAAACATATACAAACAGTGATGAGCGTATATATCAACGTATAAAAAACAAAACAAAAAAAACAACAGAAAAATATCTCTCAATCAAGGAAAAATTCCTGGATCCGCCCCCAAAATCTGCAAACTCTTCCTTACCCCACATCTCAACAAAATACACTGAAATTCATTGATAACCCTCGAAATATCGTGTAAACAGTGTTGAGCGTATATATGAATGCATTAAAAAATATCTCAAAAAAATCCTAGATCCACCCCTAAATTCTGCCAACTTTTCAACTCTTTTTTACCCCACAAAATACATTGAAATTCATTGATAACCTTCAGAAATATCGTGTAAACAGTGATGAGCGTATATATGAACAAATAAAAAAAAAAAACAGAAATATCTCAAAAAACTTCCTGGATCCGCCCCCAAAGTCGACCAACTCTTCAACTCTTCCTTACTCCACATCTCAACAAAATACATTGAAATTCATTGAGTACTTCTCGACAGACAGACAGATTGAGAGACGGACGGAAAGACGGATACGGCTGTGTATGTATACCTCAGCAATTTCATTGGCAGAGATAAAAATGCGGTTAGCGTCCACAAATGTCTAGAAGGAGACAAAAAGGAAAAGAATTAAAGACGAAAACTGTCCTTTGTCACCCGGGCACTGCCCTCCCCCGGCCATTGTCCCCCACCCCCTGGCCTCAACGACATTCCAGTTGCCTTCTTTTATCTTGATGTCCGATCAAGAAGTGGACTGCCCTCTCGAAGTTTGTCCGTCATTTAAAGACTGGTCTATTACGCCTGAAGGAAAGAAGGTACACAAAGAGACGGGTTTTGGCGATGCACGTGTTAAAAGACCAAGAAACCCACAAACCATCATCTCTCTCAAATATACAAGATTTATCATCTTGACATATTTATGTTTGAAATGAACTTGTTTCTGGTACAATGTAAACCGGCGTTTAGAAAGGGTGCGTGGGGAGAATGAATGAAAGATAGGAGAATGAATAAGAATCAAAAAATCAAAAAGCATAATGGTCGTAAATACAAACAAGCAGAATAGTAGTATGATACTTTATCATAGAACTTCACACTCACTTCTATCATTTTCCCTCCCCCCTCTCTCTCTATCTCTCTCTCACTCTCTCTCCCCCCCTCTCTCTCTCTCCTCTATTCAGGGTTGAGCACTCTCTAAGTGAGGTAACTCATCCATTGTAAGCTTATGCAATGCTCTTCCATAGGAATAGAGCACCCTGGTGGATGAGGAGTTTCTACGTAAAATGAATATATTGCTTAAATTCAGCCTTACTGACCACCCAGTAGTCCATAGGTAAGATATCGGCCTCCGGGTCTGATGTGAGGGTTTCAATTCTGCCTCCCGATACTGGATGGGATAATGGAAAGTCTATTGCCGCACTGAAGAGATGTAATACATCGAAACACACATATATATATATATGTGTGTGTGTAGATTTGGTATGAAAGATGCACAGACGAATAGAATGTTCGAGTATCAATATGTATGTGTATATATATATATATATATATATATATATATATCAATACTCGAACATTTTTTTTGTCTGTCCACCTTTCATAACGAAACTACACGGTTCGAGTATCAATATGCATACACACACACACACACACACACACACATATATATATATATATATATATGTATATATATATGTATATATATTGATACTCAAACATTCTGTTTGTGCATCTTTCATATCAAAACTACTCGGCTTACCGACCTAATAAAACAGCCGAAACCAACTCCTTACGTTGCTAATATTGGAGAGCAATCGAGGTCACCATAGTTGGTCCTTTAACCAATTTTCTTTTCTAAAACATCAGAAAGGAATATTTTATATACCACGATTTTTGACGATCTTACGAATGGCACATATATTTCTTAAGATAAAATCAAATCTTTCACAAGTTTTGGTAACTTTTGGTCTTATATCGTTTTTTGGCTATGAAACAATTGATAGCAACAGTAAAAGTAACACAATCTTGGACTGTGGATGTTTTTTGATTCCTCCTCTACCCTTTCTTTTCTCTCAATGACAAACTCTACCAACAATCGGATCATTGTGGAGGGGGCAAGGTGGTGGGGTAAAGTGTAAAGACACATGATTCTGTGTAGCACTGCTAAATTACCTCATTTTTATGATAAAAATAAAGTTGCTATTCTATTTTTTTATTCTCTGGGTGAAATTATTGTAAGCCATCATTATTCATTTTGGCCATTAATTTTTGCAGATTAAAAAAAAAATCACAACTTCATTAAGGCCATCAATCAACGATAGCTAGTAAAGATGGAAGTAACAATTTACAATTCTGTATAAATTATATTTTTTAATCTTTTTGTTGATTGAAAAAAATCAAAACTCAAGTAAGGCCATCAATCTACGACAATGAATAAACAGTGAAGATCGGAAGCAACGATTTATGAGTAAATGATATCTTTCCGTTTGTTGTGTTGGGTAATAAGGAATAAAGTGCAAATTTTTAAATCTTCTGTTTAATTTGAAGTTAATTTTTCCCCGGGCATCGACAAATGTCCCTCTTAATTCAAGTATAAGCACTCTCTTCCATTTTTCCCTTGTTCGTTACATTGCATGGGTGGTTCTCTCTCTCTCTCTCTCTCTCTTGATAAAATGGGAACACATACATATGAAAATATTCATGCCCACAGCAGCAGAGAAGAGAGATGCGTGGTTTGAATGTTATATATATATATATATATATATATATATATATATAGATAGATAGATAGATAGATAGATAGATATATTCGCCTGAAGAGGCACAGAGAGGGCCGAAACATGAGCGAGTTTGAGTAGCGAATCCACAACCTACTTCATATTTCTAGCTCTACTCTAAAACAACTCAACTTCATGAGTAAAATGTTGTATCGAGCACTCTATGAAATAAATCCAATACATTTCAGAAGTGGCTTTATATTATTGATATATAATTATATTATGTTATACAGCTAGCCTGATTTGTACCTCATATGCTATATAAATATATATATATATATATATATATATATATATATATATATATATATATGTATATATATATATATATATATGTATATTTATATGTATATATATATATATATATATATATATATATATATATATATATATATATATATATATATATATATATATATATATATAATGACTTTTACAGGGATATGTACCCAGTGTTAGGTTGATCTGTTCAATATCTAATTCAAGCAATAGCATCCTTGTCCATTTTAACCGTTGTTTATAACATCGGACGTGTACGTGGGGTGAAGAGATATATAGTAAAGGTTGTGAATTCCTGCTGCTTCCATTCAAGCATAAGCACCATCTTGCTCTTGTCCATTACATTGCAAGGATTAGTGAGAAGAGAAAAGAGAATGAATAGTACATAAGAAGAGAATAAAGAAGTAGTGAGCATGACGTTCGCACACGCAAACAATATAATAAGAATGACGATGCCTAAGACTGAGAGTTGGACACAATGAGACAGGTTTTGTCATGCTCGTTTTAGAAGATCAAGAAACCTACAACCATCGTATACATGATTTATCATTTTGACATATTAATCTTCTAAATGAACTTGTTTCTGGTACAATATCGACGGTTACGAAGTGCTTTTTTCAATTTGTCTAAAAAAGATTTATCTTTGAATTGTGATGGTAAGTTATTTTTGCTCTTTTTTGTTACTATCTTTATTTCAGACTTCTCTTTCTGTCTACCAATCAGTTTATTTATATCCATCTATATCGGGGGGTTCGTTTCTATCTATCTATGTATCTATCTCTTTGTCTGTCTATCTACCTTTCTGTCAATCTATCCGTATCTATGAACGTCGGTCTGTTCATATCTATCTATCTATCTATCTATCTATCGATCTATCTATCTGTCAATCTGTCCATATCTATCGACGTCGGTCTGTTCATATGTATGTATGTATGTATGTATGTATGTATGTATGTATGTATGTATGTATGTATGTATGTATGTATCTATCTATCTATCTATCTATCTATCTGTCTATCTATCTATCTATCTGTCGATGTCGGTATGTTCATATCTATCTGTCACTTTATATTTATCTATTGACTTACTTACCTATCTCTGCCTAGTCGTTATCCACCAATTTCTGTTCGTTCGTATCAATGAATGAATTAAAAGTATTTTTGACACTTGCTTTGCCCTCTTTTCCGATTGACGTACGTCCACAAACCTATTCAACCATCGCTGTAACAATGTCTATGATTGGGTATTTTAATTTTATTTAGTCGAAATTTTGTGATAATTACAAAACAGCCAACATATTAGATAGAATAATTCCTAATATACAGTATTTTTGGGCGTTGCTATTTTTCCTGAAATAAGTCCCCAAAATGTACCCTTCATCCTATGAGCTGGAAATCATTTTTTATAACCCTGTCCTCATTCCAGAGGAAGGTGATCCCTACTAGACATCAATCTGAACCCCGTTATATGATCTTTGAATGAAGTGTATCGATTATAATTGGCATGAAGTATTAAAAAAACGAAAGCATAATGAATAATGAAAAAGAATTACATAATCATAAAAATCCATTCACGTATTAGTATACTATGTTAGTCGCCAAACCAAGCTATGTATAAACTTTGGGTGTTAATAAACTCTAACTATGTATTGTAAGAGAAGAAGAAGAAGAAGGATGCCGCCTACAAGTGGTCAAAATGATATACATGTCGCTACCGAAAGACAAAACATGTTGGTAAGGCAGGTGAGAAGGCAAAGACCTCAATTTCATTCTTCTTTTTTTCTCAGTATTTTGCAAGTCAAAATTGAGGTGCGTCTTGGAGGTCGGAAATCATCAACACCGGGAAAGATGGTAATAACAATGCCAAGGCAGTTTTGATTTTAAATACACGAAATTGTAGAGGCACAAGAAGTTCAAGTATTTATTTCTAACAGCAATGAAAGTCGATAGTTCTATGAATGTTAAAATCTTTTTCGTTCAGAACAAATTTGAATAGGTTCATTGCGTTTGTAAAAAAGGAAAAATGAGAGAGTGAGTGGAGAAAGAGGGATATTTTTTTCTTTTTTCATAAAACTACTTAATAATAATTCTCTGAATGAAAAATATGACGTAAGAAAAAGAGTCCTCAATTTAAGAGGGTAAAACATTTTTCCAACATCTCATATTATAAGTGTACAGTTATAACATATAACCTATTGGGAAGACGAATAGATACACACATCTTGGATACAAACGAAAGTGTAGCAAGGCTCGAGAAAAAAAAAACAAGTTCATTTTCGGAGTCCTTTTGAATCTCTTAATAGCTTTAGATTATTCTTTTTTAAACAAGTGGAAGCAAAGAGTTTCATTACATTAACAAGTGTTGCCATATATTATCAAAATTGTGTAAACAACGTCGTATATTTTGAACAGAGTCTGTTCTTTTCCTTGTTATATGCACGAAATTGCATAGGCACTAGAAGTTCAAATACTTATCTTTTATTTTCATTTTACTTATTTTTATTTGGCGGTAGGAGGGGGAGTAAAGTTTTCAAACTGTCTCGCCTTTTTAACCCGAAATTTCCTTGTCCTAAACATTGTATTACAATTGTATCCACAATGCCCTGAATATTAATGCTAACTTTCCCCATAAAACACCTAAAGTTTATAAATATTTATATGTTTCCCAACAAAAATCTATGTATTTATTTAACCAAGCGCATAGAATATTAAACTAAATTGCGACTTGCCCAATGCAAACAAACAAATTCGTTTTAACCTTTCAATGTTGAGTAAAAAATATAACGACTTTTGAGTCGTTCACGATTTCCAGCAGCAACAGTATGAAAATCATACAGGTAATAAAAGCTGTGACAGTCACACTTATAGTATCAGTAGCAGCCATCAACCGACTCTGTTGTTGCCTTGCATCCCCAGCCATTATTATCGTTTAGCAAGAGCCTAGACGAACGATGAAATTAGAACCGTGTATGTCACACTTTTGTCGACTTGAAAAAGCATTCATTTTGATTTGAGAATTTATTGTAAGATCCGGGTTTCTCATACTTATACTGACTCAAAAAGTCTTTATTTTAAAATACATAACTAAGATTAGAGGAAAACATTGACGTTATGATGGGGAAGTGGGGGAGAGAAAACAAACAAAAAACTCTGAATTTTTTAGATAAGATACTATAATTTTTTCTATAATCATTCTGACCATCCTCATCTTGGTTGTTTTTCATACAACGTTTTGGCCGTTGTACTCTACGGCCTTAATCAGGTAGGTGTGGGGAAGTAACAAACCGAACCCTTTATTTAACCGACGGAGGTATATTGACCGCACTCCCCTCTTAGCATTAGTAATATTATCATTCTAGGTTCAATCCCAGTGTGAGATAATAATAATACTACTAATGCTAAGAGGGGAGTGCGGTCAATATACCCCCGTCGGTTAAATAAAGGGTTCGATTAGTTACTTCCCCACACCTATCAGATGATACCTGATGAAGGCTGTAGAGTTCAACGGCCGAAACGTCGTATGAAGAACAACCAAGATGAGGATGGTCCGAATAATAATAAAAATAAAACAAAAAACTGCCGTCTACAAAGAAATAGTTGGCTAGTATAGATAATACGTGTGTATTGATTGGAGACAATAATCTTTCGAACTGACATGTCATAAAAAGGTTTCTGAGGTTTGATTGAGTGCACATTCTTGTATAGTGTACATGCAGGACCGAATTTAACCATGAAAGGTGGAGGCAGTGCATAAAATTTCCCTAGGGGGTCTTCTATTTTTGTATAAAGCTAATATTTTCAAAACGAATCGAAACAAAAATGAAATATTCATAAAATCATATTCAATTTCCAAGTCCTTAATGGATTGACAATCTACGGTGACGTATCATTATAGACCATCAAACAAA
The DNA here is from genome assembly GCA_963457665.1 of Thysanoteuthis rhombus. Classification (NCBI taxonomy): domain Eukaryota; kingdom Metazoa; phylum Mollusca; class Cephalopoda; order Oegopsida; family Thysanoteuthidae; genus Thysanoteuthis; species Thysanoteuthis major. Next base: position 21,742,757 of record OY735236.1, on the reverse strand, counting down.
GATTCAACGAGTTTTTCGGACGGCTGAACTCTTTGCCGTTTGTATTGTAGACAAGACGTTTCAGCCAATCCATTCTACGGCCTTAGGTGTTCATTACGAATGTGATATTGGTAAATGAAGTGATAGTAACACTATAACGCTGGATTTGAGTGATACTGATTTATTTCCCTGAATTTCTATACATTGTCTCTGTTGAATAGCAGGAGTCAGGTTGGGTTGAACTCCGCAATCGTCTTATACATTGAGTCGACATGTTGATGTGTGCTTCCGCTCTGATTTCACTCTGTTTCCACCAGCGTTTCCCATCTAATATAGGAATATTTCCAAGAGAGAATAATGCTCGTCTTTCTCTCTTCAGATATGGTCAGCCATCCCGGAGCAGTGTGGCCAATTTAGATTTGATTATTTAATTTTCGATTCTCGGAATCACTCTCAGATTAAAAAGAAAAAAAAAACGTCACAAACGGCAACACGGGTTATTGAAAAATTCGAAAAGAAAAACAAAAATAATATATCCAAATAAGCAACCCTGCCCAAGGCCTTGCTTTTGGGGGGTGGGTGGGGGGCTCATCGAGTCGAGAGCTATGAGAGGTCCGTCCGTTTCTACAGTTCAGATCTTTTCATATTTGAGTTGAAACAAATATTTATTTGTCATATTTTTGGGCAGCCCTTGAATATTTGGCCCCTGTGCAACAACACTGTTTGCGCAGCCTCAAATACAGTCCTATGTAGATGTGTCGGTTTGATTTGCTGATTTGGTTATCATGTCAGCAAAACCTGTTTGCTTAGAAGAGTTGATTTGTTTGTTATGGACATTATCTGTTTAATTGTAAAGACCGTGTTTCTTGATCTATTGAATTAGATTGTGTGGCTTTCGTGTCCACATATGTACACATCAACGAGAATTGGGATATTGATATTCAGGCAATTGTTTGGTCAAAGTATGAAGCATGTTTATTGACGTTTATTTTTGTGTATTTGGTATTTATGGACATTATATATATATATATATATATATATATATATATATATATATATATATATATATGTACAATAAAAATAGTTTTATATACATACATATATATATATACCAATAACACTTATTTTTTTAAAAATAATTTATTCCAAGAATAAAAGTCTACTGATATATATATATATATATATATATATATATATATATATATATATATATATATATATATATATATATATAGTTTATTTATGCAGGAATGTGTAAATGGTCTCGCTATATGAATGAAAAGGTATTAAGAAGACGACATTCATGAGCATCAAAATGTCTGCACTTGAAAGAAATATCTCTACATATGCAGATTGTCCCATGAATACATAGGTGCATCAATAAGTCCATCGCCTGATGATCAAAAACATTATTTCACAAAAGATTTATTTTTCAGCATAATCTCCTTCACGCTTCTTACGCTCCTCAAATAATCACATTGATCAAACATAATTCGTACATGCATACATATATGTATATGATAAGTTATGTAGACATTTGTAGTTACAACTTATTTTGTTTGCACCGTTGTTATTCAGTTGGAAATCGAGCTAACCAAAATCGTGTAAAAAAAAATGAATAGATATTTATCTGCATTCATCTGAGACAGCGATCAAGTAACATCAGTGCCGAGTAAAATATGTTCCTACTAAAAATGTTTTCATAATTATCACATTCTCTAAGATATATATATATATATATATATATATATATATGTGTGTGTGTGTGTGTGTGTGTATGTGTGTGTATGTGTGTGTTTCTGCGTGTCTGTGTGTTCTATGTATTGAATGCGTATATATATATATGTATATATATATATATATATATATATATATATATACATACATATATATATATATATATATATATATATATATATATATATATATACACACATTTTGAGAATCATTAAAACATTGTTACGACCAAATTATGTTGGTTACACCGGTTTTTGTACGATCACTGAAGTTAAGCCTGATCAATTGCTAAATAGGTTTTGGGAATACCACGTACCATAAACAGCTTGTCATCATTCATGTAAGGATCCTCCAATGGTGTTTCCGTTAATCCTCTCATGAGGAGATCCATGTCTGCACTATGTTATATTATGCAAGTAATTGAAACCCTATCCCTGAAACTTCTGACTATCCAAGCTACAAGGGACAAGAATTAATTAATTGAAATAATATAATTACAAACATTTGTAAGTAATTTATATTTCCATATAACATAGGTCGTTACGAAGCTTACGTTAGTCAGGAATATTGCCACAGTGATGCAGTACCCACAGAAGACCGAAAGAGTTTGCAAGACAAAATTACCTACCCAAGCGATATTACATATATTTGGTGCGCGTTATGCTCGGGCCTAAAAACGTGAAAATTTACAAATATGTGCATACATAAATATATATTAGGAAAATTTGACATTCTTAATACACACAAACATACGCACACACATGCACATACACACACACATATAAATATATGTGTTCATAAATTAAAAGATTCAATCCTATTCTTTCTCTCTCTCATATGTATGTATATATCTCTGTGTGTGTATCTGAATTATTTCATTTGAATTATGTGGACAAATTTTGGATCAATATATTCTCTACATTTTTACAAATGAAATATATATATATCCATATATATATCCAAATATATATATATATATATATATATATATATATATATATATATAAAACGGATGTTATATAAACGGATATACGTATTTACAAAGATTCACATAAATAATACTTTGGACCGAGCAGAATATACATTTCACAAAATCAATATGTGTGTGTGTGTGTGTGTGTGTGTGTGTTGTAGATAGGAAACAGATCACTAAAAGATGTACACGCTAAAGCTTACACGCTATACATAAATATATATTTGTGAATATATATTTTTTGTCCAAGTATGTATACATATTTGTGTATATACACTTAATGTAATTATATATTATGTATAGAAGGGTGAACACCAAGTGCTCTCACGTAATAAGTAGCGTAGAAAAAAGCAGAATATTTGACATAAAAGAGAAAAAACGTATGTATTATTTAAACACATTTCCAGTGAAAAGAAAAAAGAATCCGTGAGTTGAATGTATATCGATAATTTGATCAGAAAGTCTCTCGTCGCACTGAAAAAATATTTTACCTACTTATGACCATTTATAAACATATATATATATATATATATATATATATATATATATATATATATATATATATATATATATATATATATAGGTATGAGTATGTATCAATGTTCGTAACTGTTTTACAAAAAGGTTCTAAGTGTTTAGTATAGTATCTGTGATTTACGTGTGTATCCAATCAAAGTAAAAGTATGCGTTGCATACGCATCTCTGAGTGTCTGCATAACCAACTGTCTGTAGTTATTGAGAAGTTTGAATTTTTCGCTCACTATCTTTATATATATATATATATATATATATATATATATATATATATATATATATATAAAGATACGGATGTGTTAGATCATTTGATACACCATTTGAAGTGATGTATCGTTGCTACTTAGAGAACTTAGAGAATGAGTCAGTCATTAGGCCTGCACAGCGTAAATAGAATAAACAATTAAAGAAAAATGGTGCTGCTACAGGAATTGAACGTTCCACTGATAAGGTGGCCACTTCAACGTAACATTGCTCTCCACCATTGAGCTAAACAGGTTTATATATGATGTCTAGGTTGAGGCTCATTTTCCACGTAGCAAGTCATTTCAAATGGAGTTTCAAATAATACAACGCATTCATAGTTATTGTGATGGATTATAAATCCATTTCTAAATAATATATGCTTATATATAGTCATATAAACTTTTCATCTTTTGTATATATATGGTAAATATTTTGATAATGATATCTGACAGGATGATATCAATAGTTGACAATGTGCAAAGAAACACAAATTGTTTGTAAAATCAACAGTTCATTGACATGTTCTGCTTGTTACAGCTTTATAGGAATAAGACGAGAATACAAGAAAACAAAAACAAACAACAACAATAAAATATGTCGTTACAAATGATTTGACAAATAATCTGTTCCTTCCCACAATGTCAACTATTATTATTAATATCTCTGTACTGTATATTTATTTCAACTTGGATTTATCTTACTGACTATTTTTGTCTGTATATTGCATTTTCTCTGTATCTAAGATGTAGAATCCAAATGAGAAACGCCCAATCAGTTACAACGAGGAAGAATTAACAAGAATGACATCACTGAGGAATTTCCATGTATTGTGTGTAGAAGAATAAGTCTTTCAAAGATTGAGCTTCCAGAAGAAGACATTATGGACATTTTCTTGGCAACTAGAATCGCCGAGGGTTATGTTACTAGTGTCGAAGCCTTTATCAAGATATCTGCACTTCGATAGACCGCAGGAAGAGATGCATTTATCCCTCTCCAAATGTCATTTGTGTAAAATATCTATAAACAGACTTAGCCGGAACTGGAACTTGATTTGTAATACTGAACATCTTGTGCGATTTTTCTTGTTGTAATTCTAAATATCTTATATTTTTGAATATGAGTCGAGCGTTTTTTCAGCAAAAAACTAGCCTTAAATTGATACCTCAACTTATAGTCAAGTATGTCATAAAGGAATGACAAAAATTCGTATTAAACAAATGCCAGAGTAATATAGCATAATAATAGACTAGTTTGGCTTTAAGAAATGTGGAATCAGAAATGACATGGATTCAGCAGAAGATAATGCTTTGTTAATCAAGCGTCAGAAACAGAGAACTCACAATAGGAAGGTGACCCTAATAACAACGTCATAACGGAAGAACGGGCTTGACAGTTGTTAGTCAAATTTTATTGAGAAAACTTCTATGGATTCAAGTGAACTGTTAATTAGTTTGTTATTTTTCTTTGGTGCTTATTGAATGAATAAAGATTACACTAACAGGTTATCATTTATTTCTATTTAGTCGATGTTCAATAAGATATATTAGGCCAACTTGTGAGATATGGTTTTATACTGTTTTTCCTCGATAAAACGGCATCATCAAATACTTTGTTTATGGTTTGGGGCTCGACATATATCTGAGTGGTCCGATTTATTTGGCCTTTCAATACTAATTTGATCTTGTCTTATACTCACGATCTATTTTTATTAAAAAATATGCGGTTATGCGATGTTTGGTCATTTTAAGAAACATAATTTATCATAAACAGTTGATGAAATATTTTGCGTTGTAAGAGTTGCTATAATAATGGAGAGGAAGAAAATTAGGTCATAAGAGATGACAATTCAATAAGTAGAAAAAAGATCGAACATAATTCAGGGTTTAGGGTTTGCAAAAGATAACGTCATTATCTCAATAGGATGACAAAAACCAATTGTAGAAATGAGATTACAAGCAAATCATATATATATATATATATATATATATATATATATATATATATATATATATATATATATATATAATCTCTTGTAATCTCATTTCTAATATATTTTCAAATATATTATACTTCTCTCTATATATATGCAATATATATATATATATATATATATATATATATATATATATATACACACATATGTATTTACTATATACATATGCATATGTATTCATGTGCGTGTATACGCAATATAAAATCAATTATACAAATTTGTCCCCTCATGAGATGTGTATATATATATATATATATATATATATATATATATATATATATATATATATATATGCGTGTGTGTGTGTGTGTGTGTGTGTGTGTATTTACTACATCTATGAATATATATACTCCATGTATATATATGTGTATATGTGTGTGAGAGTGTGTGAGTGTACACAATATGAAAACAATAAGATTAGAAGAACAGATAGCGCCAGAAATGGATAGACTCTTGAGGTCTGGAGTAAAAAGCAGTACTTTTTTTTTCGTACATCTGGAAAAATATAAATCTATGCTGCGTGGTTAGGGGGTAGAGAATGTGATATATATATATATATATATATATATATATATATATATATATATATATATATATATATATATATATATATATATATATACATATATATATATATATATATTAGTTTATATGCATAAGATTGTACGTAAGGATGTTTAATTAGAGTATCTGGATAATATCTGCACTTATAATAAACATTCAAATAGTATAAATATATATGTAGGTAAGAATTTATTTTTAAAACGGCTCAGCCATATGTATGTATATATATATATATATATATATATATATATATATATATATATATATATATATATACTTAATTATATATATAATTATATATATATATATGTGTATATATATTTATATATTTATATATATATATATATACATATATATATATGTGTGTGTGTGTGTGTGTGTGTGTCTGTGTGTGTGCATGTATGTGCATGCATGTGAGTGTGTGAATTTAAACAGCACAAGGGAATCGAATGTTGAACGTACTTTTGACATAATCTTTTGTTGGAAATGCATACACATGCGCTTTGTTTACACCCTACTCACAAAAAAATACTTGAATATATGCTACATTTCATAACTATAAACATGAACTGATTACTAAATTTCCTAATAATTCTAACGTTTAATTTATTGCAGTGTATTTCAGTATTTCTTTTAATTCATACATAGGTTTTAAAAAAAGGTCGAAAATATTCAACTTTTAATGCAATGACATCGAAATTCGAAATAAACTTAAAATGGAAAATTTAAATACGGCTAAAAACATAATCAATAACTTCTTGAAAATGAAACTTAAAACCAAAACTGGTCTGGTTAGTTACTAAATAGAAACTGTTACGTGACAAACACCTTTTGGCAGCATGTTGCGTTGAGAGAGATCAACTAATTATTGGAACAGGAATGAATAAGTAGCTATACACGCTTTTTGTTGGACATCGATCACTAGAAATCTAACTTTTCAAAAAAAACTGACGGACAAAAAATAAGGGATCAATTCAGCATAAACATTCAATGTAAATTGAACCCCCACTCAAATTTATTTAAGGGATTGTTAAAAAAAAATCAGACATGATGAGGAACAAATGCTGGAATTTTCAGCATTGTAGCTCCATTGGTGCATCTAGTATGCATGATACATACATACATAGCTAAGCCAGAAAGCAAGCCAGATAAACTTGAAGACTGAAGAAACCTATGTTGACAGTATTTGTGACAGTCTCTGTTGCCGATTCCTAATATTCAAAAATTAGTTTTAGAATTTTAGAGGGAAAACAAAATGCGATCAAAAAAATTATGCAGATAACATCCTCGATGAAAATTCAGTTTAGAATCTCGAGAACGTATACAAAGAGCAATTTTTAGCTGAGTGTACACTATAAAAGAGGTGAAGATTATTCTAGAGGAGATTAAAGAAAGATTGTGATAGAAAGGGTGTGCTGAATAAGTCTTATATGCACGGAAGTATTATCTGCCTTGATAAGCAGAATACAAATCTTCATTTTTACCTGGGTTTCCATAGTGGGAAAATATGCAATTGTATAATCTACTACTGCTCGAGATAGCAATTTAATTTGATTCATTATATATATATATATATATATATATATATATATATATATATATATATATATATATATATATATATATATATATATAATGGAAGATTTCCTTCGCAAACTTCTTTTAGTCTCTTCTAGAATAATCTTCATCCCTTTTATAGTCTACACTCAGCTGAAGAATGCTCCTTTTCATATATATTTAAAGCTGGGGAGCTTCGTAGTATATATATATATATATATATATATATATATATATATGAATGCATATATATATATATGTATATAATGAAGTAAGTACAAAAAAACGTTTATGTTTCTGCCATGTGGGCTTCTTCAGGTGAAGACTCTAAATCAATTTGATGTTTAATGTTGAATGTATCGAACACTTAGAAAAAAAAACACATTACACTTCGAATATTGGGTTATATTATACTATATGATATTATATTGTATTTCTGATTTGTAGTCCATATATATATACATAGAGAGAGAGAGAGGGAGAGAGAGAAAGAGAGAGAGAGAGAGTGAGTGTGTTTCTGTATGTGTGTGTGTATGCGTGTGTAGACCCAGATATCATTTTTCATATTTTGAAAATTGCAAAATGAAGTTCTGATTTCTGTGTACACTGTTCATATTTACGAATACTTTATCCCTGATATCGAGCACTCTTCTTTCGTTAATAAAGCAACTCTTATGAACAATATATATATATATATATATATATATATTCTCCGTGCAATCCAAAAGCAGAGCGTCCCTATGAAAACCTTTCGTAAGCTGAAATGGTGTAAAGCATAAACACAATCACCATTCATTTAGAGGTGGGGGGCATTTTTGCGAATTAGTGATCATGGTAGTTTAGGTGTAGTTTACCTCGGTCACTGCGGTCGGAAGTACAGAAAACTTAGCAATAGAAACGCTATTTTCGATATTCGAAATTTTTCGTTAAAACGCAAAATTGGCATAAAGCAAACTTTCAAAAAGCTGGGAAATGCACACACACACGCATACACACATACACACAAAAACACGCACGCGCGCGCGCACACACACACACACACACACACAAACCCAGGTCTAAATAAGTCCATTTCTTAAATACATACACACACACACACTCGTCCATTTCTCTAAAACATAACAGTTGCGTTGTGAGAGACAAATAGACCAAGAAGAATTTGGGTCGAAAGCTGTTATTTGGTCTTTGCATATCGGCAGCTATTTAGCTCAATGGTAAGAGCATCGCTACATTTAAGCAGCTACCCCATCGGTGACAGCTTCGATTCCTGCAGTAGCACCATTTTCTTTAATTGTTTATTCTATTCACGTTATCTAAATTGAGTGATATATTAATCGTGTAACGATGGAGGATCATTACGAATAAATTCCTATATAATAAAACGCTATTCAGAATTCATACATAAGTTTGTTTTATATATATTTTGGGTTATTCGCAAATTCTCCTGCTCAAATTACCCACCAAGCAGACCACCACCCGTGTGTGACATACCTGTCAAGTTTCAACGTTAAGATTAAGTGAGAATCACGTGATCCAACCCTCTATCCAAAATATCCCTGTCTGCAGGAAGTTGGACAAATTTTGAATATTTTGTATCCATGATTGGTTCAAACTGCATTTTATCGCATATCAGCTGCTGAAATAAGGTTTTGTCTAGAAGTCTATTTAAAACATGTTTCAATGTGATCTTTTGAAATAATGTGATAATTAGTAATCTAATAAGTCTAACACTTTTTTAAAAAAAATACGTGAGAATTTTCCCTTCATACGTACGAGCGTGAGAATGTATTAAAACGGATTTGTCTCACTCATTCTACGTTAGACTTGGAAGGTCTGGTCTGATGATGCAGCCTTTAGAGCATAGTTGTACTGTGAAAGGACCCAGAATGACGTACGTCTTCAAGCTGATCTGCTTTTTAGCACTTGGGGTCAACATTTCCCCTGACCTTGTCTTTCTTCTCATTTTCATGGGTCGATTTGGCAAATTATTCTGACAGGAACTGAAAATGGTGTTCAATATATTGATTATTAGAAGATTTATTTTTTCATTGTTGCTTTCTTCCGTTTTCTCCTCTTTCTCTCGTTTCTTCTTTTTGTGTTAGGGTCAGGGCCGGTCCTAGGCTTCTCGATGCCCCGGGCAAGCTGAACTTCAATGCCCTTTAAAGTATAGTATATCATTTATTTATTTATTTCCTTGCGACCTTGTCTCACCCCACTTACCTTCCCTCACAGGTCCCAGCTATTGCAAACACTTTATATAATCAAACTAGCTTACCCTGACTGAGCTTGTGGTTGGCCACGAGAATTTCTCTTGCCCATTGTTTCTGTTAATTTCACTACAAGCGAAATAATTTATCGGTCAGATATTCTTGAAAAATCTGACTTTACGTCCGGGAATGTTCTAGTCTTTACTGTTTTTATTTAGTTCTGCCATTTTTCCATTTGTACAAAGGTCTCAGAAACATAGAAGGCGTCCACTAGCATTTGGTGCTATAGGCGACTGTTTATATTGCCTCTAACTTGAACTGATATTAGTTAAAATTAGAGTTAAGGGAAAATTCTTTCAGCTTTTTTATCTCTCCTTCATTCTCCGAAACATCTTGAAGTATTCAAGCTTATAACGAACCGTTAACCAAAACAGTTACCAAAACGGTCAAAATTGGTTTCTTCAGTTTTCGAGTTGGTCAGACTGGCTGGCTGGTTGGCTGGCTATGTATGTATGTATAACGCATACAAGCTGCACCGATGGTGCTAGAGGGCTGAAAAACAGTTTTTTGAACCACTCTTCTAGTGGTCACAGCACAAAGAAAGGCGTATCCTTCATCATGACTTTTATTGTCTGTCAATGAACATAGACCTTCTCCAGGAGTCACTAGACCTCTTTATCATGGGCATCGTGGAGCCAGTTCTTTCTGATCTTGTCTTGCTCCTCTCGCCATCTTGTATTCTGCCGGCATCGGTTTCGAATGTAATCTCTGGGGATCTATATTATGTGTCGTGATATCCAGCGTTTGCCTGCCATTCTTGCAACATGACCAACCCATTACAATTTGAATTTTCTGATGGATTTTAAGAGATCCCTGATTTTTTTTTTCTTCAGTATACTACGCTGTCTTGTGATCTCTCCATGTGATATTGAGTATGATTCTCTCATGTGCACGTTGCATGGTTCTCAGCTTGGGGGTAAATCTTTTGGTTTGAGTTCTATATTTCAGCTCCATAGGCGACTATGGGGAAGATGCATTGGTTGTAAACCCTTCTTTTAAAAACCAATGAGATTTTCTTTTTCTTAAAGGTCGATCTTTCTCTTCCGAATGCTAACTATCATAGAGCGATTCTTCGCTGGATGTCTTCTTTTTGGTGTTCCAAAGAGATTCGTTCGTCCTTACCAAAAGCTTATGTCCATAATTATCTAAAGTGCGGTTACAGAAGTCTAAAAAGAGATTGGAATCAACTTAAATTACCATTCTGACCGAAAGAATTGGTGTGTCATTTTTGGCAGTTCCCAGTGCGCAAACAAAAACCTTAACCCAAAATCTAAATCATGAACATAACGAAAACATTTCCTCTAATCTTAGGTTGGGCCAGCAAAATAAACTAAGCCCCAAAATTAAATGCGTTATATTGCTGATGTTTTCTCATCTAAAACTTTTGACAACATCAGACTCTTCTTCGCGCAAAGCGGGAAAAATCTGACAACTTCGAACCCAGCTAAAAAGATTTACGAGACTGACCGTTCTGTAGAAAAGCTGAAATGCTTGAATTCTCAAAGATTAAATTGCTGTGAAAATTTAACCCAAACACTCACCACAATTTGTGTTTTCAGTCAATGATCAAGAAAATGCAAATTATTTACTTTTTTTACTTCCGTAGTTGAAAATTGTATGTTAAAGTATGTACAATATGACGGCAGGGCTAGTCTGTCCATTAGGAGAGCGCAAGGGTGCACTCCATGTTAAAAATAATAGTTGTAAGAATTAAACCAGCGGTGCAAATTCTCATGAAGCTGAAGACGATAATACATCATTCACTGTACCTTTAACATTTTTAAGAGATGACAAATAAACCTAGCCTTTTTCATTAGTCCTCGCCAAAATTTAACGTTCTAAATTCAAAAGTACGGAAGCCTAAAGAGGAAAAAAAGGTACATTTCCTTTCTCCTGCCCGAAATGCTGTCTCTTTTTTTGCTAATCCCTAGCACAAAAACAAAAACCGTGAGATGAACCTGAGGGATGAGTATGGAAATAAACTTAACGTATCAAATCGCACTGGGTATGGAAATTTTAATCTGGAAGAGACTGACAAAAAAAAGGGATTCTAAATGAAATACTAGCCGCATTACCAGCAGGGGGAGTAGTATTAGTAGTAAGAAAGGGAGGAATATATGTATGTATGTATGTATGTATGTATGTATGTATTTATGTACGCATGTGTGTATTAGCTACAAAGTCAGCTAGAAATTGAAAGGTTTAGCCAAACCAACCATTTTTAAAGACAGTTTTAGTTAATGATAACAAACGATACTTGGCAACACAGTATTCTATTGGTCAGATGTGTTGTGCTTTTAATGACGTCACCCATCCTTCTCCTTCCTCTTTCCGTTGTTTACATAAGCGGGACCAACTGATGGAATGAAACATGTCTAATAAAGAAAAAAAAACAAGTATTTCTTTTGAGTAGGAGCTACACTGGGTACATCACACTTTCTGCCTTGAGTGAGACTAAACTGAATTTAATAGATACCGTAGGTATTTTTCAAAGTGTGATAGTTTACTAGATAGTGTGACCTTGTGCCAGACTAAGGTGAAGTAATCAGTAAATATATGCAAGCCAGGGCAGTGGCACCTTAGTCCTCCTCAAAGTACGTGACTATCTCGATTGCGAGGCAGGCCACAGACAGGTTTTAATTACACTTTCTTTCTGACCCTAGTAGAATCTTTATTATCTAAAACGGGAGTGTCAAACTCATTTACAATGGCGATCCAAATATATCATGGGTACGCTGTATGTGGGCTAGATAACTTAGAACTAAACATAAGTTCGTGATCACATATTGATGAGTAATATATGTTTTTTTTTAAATGTGGATTTATGTTACTCCCGTGCTCGAGTGAGGCTCTTAAAAACCAACCTCTTGGCCTACGAGCCACATGTTTGAAACCTCTGATCTAAAAAATCGCGTTGCGTCGGCTGTTTTAATTGATTCCTTACGTAAACACAATTAATAGTAAATATTAATCTTCGTGTAAACATAGTTCATTGTGCAAACCGAGTTAATACTTAATATTAATCACTGTGTGAACATAGTTGATAGTTTGACCATTGTTTACGACATCTGTTTCAAAGACATCCGACGATTTAATATGTACAAAAATAGCCTGCATAAGGCAAAGAGAATCACACACTTATCCCAAGAGCTCTTCAACTTTTCAAAACAGTCTAAAAAGTCCTCTTTCTGGATTGCCTCGTCACGTTCTCCTCAATTTGGTACATTGTCTAAAATTGCATTTTGAAAATCAGAAGTTAGAAGTCAAAGACAGCCAGATCTGGACTGTACATTGGCTTAGAGAACCAGGCGATGCGATATTATGCCAATAAAATACTGCTGATACACGAAGAAGCTCATCGAATGACGTTTTACTACCGACTGAGTTGACCATGGGAAAGTATGCCCCTCTGTGATTGGTACCCAAGTTACATCGAGGCCGCACAATCGGTTCTCGAGATACTTAGAATCGCTGGATACTTTCACCTCGTAAATTCATGCCAAAATGACAATTAGATAGTTTTAAACGAAAACTGATCAAAAAAGGGAGAGCTCATGAGGAAGAGGATTTATTTTTCCTTTGTAATTCCTTTTCTCCTCTCTACTTCGATCATGACTCCCTCTTTGTGATCGAAGTGGTAAAAACAAACAAGCCAACAAACAAACAAACAAACAAACAAAAATAATGCAAAGCACCGACCGTAATTGATCGGAACAATTTTTGATCAAAGGTTTCACTTTACCCAACTGATCGGTCGTTATTTTTTTTTTTTCGTCGAAGCTATTGCACAGTCTATCGTGCTGAAAAATCTTCAAACATTGTTGCTATCTCTAGTATCTTGCATGAAAAAAACAAAATCTATCTCGCAGGTTATTAACAAAATGTTTTTAATCGTGCACGGAGGTTTAGAAAGATAAGAGATATAACAGAAGGTCAAATTGAAGTCGAACGTTTGGATCTGGGGCGGGGGTGGCACTCGGGCGGAATGGAAACAGAGAGAAAGAGTTTTTTGTAAAAAAAGAAAATGCGTACGTAGTTTAATGGATGTGTGCATAGGATTGTATCGTATCAAAATTCAGTTTATAACTGTGTCAGGCTACGGACTTCTTGATGGACCCTCGTACACCATCATTAGAGTTTTTAATGCTCCATTTGATGATTTTTGTGTAGCGTTTAGTATCAGTGACTCTAAAAAGGTCAATAAAATAATTAGCCTGTTTTCTGTTAGTTCAACCACGTTACACTGTGATGTAAATCATTACGTGCTTTTTATATACCTCTATTTATGTACGGGGTCTGTAGATTTATGTTTATGTGACTTCAGGTACATTTTTCTATCAGTATATATATATATATATATATATATATATATATATATATATATATATATATATATATATATATATTAGAAACTGTCAACCAGGTTTCGTTTTCAAGCTGGTCTGACTGGTTCGCTATATATGTATGTAATGGGCGTACAGGCTGCGCCAAAGAAGCTAGAGGGCTGAAACATTTACTCCTTATAATATTTTAAGTTTGAATTCCCCATCAGTAGGTTTTTAGAGTGGGTTTCAATTTACATCAAATTGGCCCGGACTTTTGTTTTTATGATCAACGTCCCACAAAGGGCGAAAAAAAAAAGAACTTATTCATTCATTATTACTTATTCATTATTTCAACGACTCTAAATGGATCGCCCCCAACACGGCATGCTGCCAAAAGACGTTGGTCACGTGACGGCTTCTATTGAGTGACTATGTATATTTCATTATTAGCGCGTTTTACAGCTTCGTTTGATAATATTCCTTTAACTCTTAGCATCAAAGACTATAAAAGAGCCTGTTATATTTTCATTGGTTCGGCCACGTTACACTGTGTCATTGCAATCAGCGTATCATCATTATCATCATCAGCAACAGCAACAGCATCCAATCCAAGTCCATTACTGGACAAAGCCATCCCCGAGACACATACACTCCACCCTGACGATTGTTTGGTCATGTTGGGTTCTTGAATAAGCTGTGGCTAATTGAACCCAACTATTGCTACTATTTTCTGGTGAGTTGGTTTTTAATTCCGAGTTGTCATCTTCCTAGACTGGTTGTCTCCCAAGGCAAAAAAGCCGAGTCTATTCTTCTCTTTGAAGTCGACCATTCCGACTAGAGAACAGAGCAGGGTGGAATTACGAAAAAATGATGAAAAGGTTAAAGCAGAAAAAGATACGTGCGCGTTTTCATGAATAAGTGTATACTATTGTATATAGCTGTCTTATTAGAGTGCTCTGCATTTCACTGATTCATTTTATAATTATAGAAACCGTCAACCAAAACTGTCACAAAAACTTTCAACGTAAATTTTTTTTCAGTTTTTGAGCTTGTCTAGCTGGTTGACTATGTACGTATGTTTACATTCACTCCCTATTACATCGTGGAATAACTTTGTTTTTTGCGTCTTTTTTTTTTTTTTCTAAATCCCCCTAATCGGTTTTAATGTAATTTTATGCTAGATTAGCCTTCAGTTTTTGTCTGGCATGGTATTTTTTTAGACTCTTTTAGTGATTACTACCCAACAAAAGTCAAGACAAATAAAGTTTCCATTGATCACCCCCCATTTTCAATTTTCCAATTGACAATCCCCAACACGGCATCCTACCAGAAAACGTTGGTCATCTGACGGTTTTCTATCGAGTAACAGCCAGACATACACTTGATTTTTGCATAAAGTTTCAATCAGAGCTGAAATGAAACTTTACGACGTCTGTCCGAAAAAGAAGCAACTATTTTGACTGTTTCATGGTCCATTTGTGCGGCCACAGGGTAGACTTTACTATGAATGCATACAATAAATCTCATCGCGGACGAGAATAAAGAGAATAAATACGATGAGGCAACAGGTAGAGATTCCGACTGAAGATTTGAAGACTGTGATAGGAACGTTCTGATAAGTCTATGCAGTATATAGTTTCCACTACGCTGAGTGCATGCGTGCGCATACACACGTTTTGTAACTTGCGCACGAAGGAAATTAATGTGCACATAACAGATTTCAAATTCTGTCGATGGCTTACAGAGTTTTTTTTTATAGAAAAGAATATTGATTCCCTGGGTCAAATTCTAAGGTGTGCTCATATGTTTGTCAGAGAAAAAAAGCACTATGTAAGATTTTTGCACCTACTGACTACAAAGGATTAGCGGTCACATTGGTGTGGTCTTAAGGGAAGTACTTTGAAGAGAATTATTGTGGATGTCAAAATAAGACACATGTCAATTGTTGATTAGTAGGTGCTAAAAAATACGTGGTCCCCTAGGTTTTTACCATAGACATCAGGGTGTTCATTTGGCACACCCAGCCTAATAGATGTTTTTAACCTCGATGGAAGTCGACAGTTGTCTGAGAGCTAGAATGCTTTTCGTTCAGACTTTTTTTTTCTAAATCGTTCTATAGCGTCCATAAGAAAGGAAGGTTAGAGAGAGTGGATGAAGAGAGAAATTTTTGTCTCGTTGCATCAAGTCATATAATTCTGTTTTTTATGAATCCTCGACATGAAAAATAGGAAGTAGAAGAGAGAAATAAAAAGAGAAAGGAAGAAAGAAAGGAATAAATCAGACGATACAGTGATTATAACTTCTACAAGCACTTCATGTATATATTTATATTTCTATATTTCTTAATTAATTATATTGTATTTCGGACGATTTACTTTTTATGCCCCGATTATTCATTTTTGTCTCAGACGTTTTGACAGGGATCAACATGAAATATCAAATAGAAACAAATAATTTTATAACAGAAACAAATGCTGTCAAAACGTGTATAAACAACGTCTCAGTTTTTGAAAAGAGTCTGTTCTTTGCGACGGCAAACAATAAGTTGTGGCTGAGGATACCAATTTTTCCTCCTGTCCCCCAATTCCCTAATAGACAGCAATCATTGCAATTATTGATTAGATTGATTATATTGATTGAATGTCTCATCTAAACTGCTGAGTGATTTTAAATCAGAGATTTTATATGGATTTTCATTGATAGTTTTCTGTGGGGACATCGACTCTGTTGCCCCTGGGGTAAACGTAATTTCTTTTGAGATTCCTTTATCGTCACTTGTTCACTTGATTCTTACCATTTGAAGAATATTTTCGGTCCATTAGTTTTAAAAGAAGGGTATACAACCAGTGTGTGATAGTCACCTATGGAGCTGAAACTTTGAACTTAACCTAAAGATTAGCTCTCAAACTGAGAACTATGCAACGGGCACAGAAGAAAATCATGCTCAACATCACAAGGCTGTACATTATATTGGAAAGCAAGCAGGAGTCAAAGATATCATAAAAACTTTTAAAATCACAAATGGCTGTTGGCTGATTTTGTTGCAAGAATGTCAGACAGCCGCTAGACATACAAAATGGATCTCCAGAGATCATGTGAGCGACAAAATTTAAGATTGCCAGACGATTTAGACAAGTTCAAACGATATTGGCTCCTCAACGCCCACGGATCTCAGGGAACGTCTCTGTCCACGATGAAAGTTGGAAGACTGATGATGATGATGATGATGATGATGATTGGACAAAATTTGTGGTCTTTTCTGGCAACAGGTTTTCTTTCCATTCATCGTTTTATTTCACTTTCCATCCACGCTGATCACAAACAATTAAATCTCAGTGGATATACCGGCTCCACTGAAGTTAAGCAACGTCAAGCCTGGTCATCACAGAGATGGGTGACCGTCCGGGAATACCAGTTGCTCTATTCACCAACAAGATTGTTCTGCGGCCGTTTCGGTCCAATATGCTCTGCCGCCGATTAACAGAGCATCTTGAAACTATGCGACCGGTCTTTTTCTTATGGACTCGCCGCTCCATAGAGGATAGATGAGAGTGTACCCCTCCTCGGAGACTCCATACCCGTATCGGGTGGCAGTGATCACGCTGTACATTTAGTGTTTTACTTCTCTCCCCCCTCCTCCACTTTTATTTCTTGATTATTTCTTGTTTTCTTTCTTTAGTTCCCTTCTTTCTTCCATGTCCTCCAGCCTTTTTTCATTCCTTCTTTTTAATATTCATGTCTCCTTCTCTTTCTTTATCTATTGTTTCTCCTTCATTTTCCTTCCTTAGTCTGTTTCGTTCTTCCCTTCTATAATCATGTTTTTCTCTATCTTCTCGCCATTCTATCATTCTTTTCTTTTTTTCTTTTGTTCTTTCTTTCTTCATGCCAGTTCAACCTCCTTTTTCACTTCCTTCTTTCATTCTTTTTCCCCTTTCTTTGTACTTCCTTCCTTTATGTCAGTCCCCCTTCTTTCTTTCCTTCAACCCCCCTCCTTTCTTTCCTTCAAACCCCAATCTCTTTCTTTGTTATTTCTTCCTTCATGACAATCCCTCCTTCTTTCTTCTCTTCCTTCTTTCCTTCCTCCCTTTCTTTCTTTTTTTACCTCATGCCAGTTCCCTTTTTTTTTCTCTCTCCCATCTTTCCTTCCTTCCTTTCTTTTTTCGTCCTTCCTTCCCTGTCTCTTTCTACTGTCTTCTTCTTACGCTCTTTCTTCTATTTTTTTCCTCTTTTCTCCACATATTTTCCTCATCCCCCTTCTCTATTGTTAAGAGACAATTCCTAATAGAATATGGCGACCGGTGATGAAGACCCATTTCTGTTGTATATGCCAGCTTAGTGATCCTTGCAAATCTCAAGACAGGTTGAGACCACGACTTTATACCTATGAGTTTTATGACCAACCCGTTGGCAGAATGCAGGTCCACTGAAGGGATGCCTCAATCCAAAATTACGCTGCTTAGAGTTCTATCACTTAGCTGCTGAGTGCAATCTGTCCCAATGAAGAGTTTTCCATACTCTCTGCTCATACTCTCAAGTTACTCACAAGTTTTTGTCTAACACCAATCCAAGTCAGAGTTGACTTTGCCTTCCACCAAGAAGAACAAGGGCAACCATTACATAATTTAGGATTGTAAATTATTCACTGTTTGTACATCATCATCATCATCATCATCATCATCATCAGTCTTTTGACATAGACCTTCCCCAGGATTCACCACACTTCTTTATCGTAGGCGTCGCAGAGCCAGCACTTTCTGAATTTGTCCATCTGATATTTTGCCAGCCACAGTTTCGCATGTGATCTCGGGGGATCCATGTCGTGAGTCGCGATGTCCATCGTTTTTCTGCCATTCGTGCAACATGGCCAGCCCACCGCCATTTGAAATTTTTCATGGATTCTATGATGTCCCTGATTCTTGTCTTTTCCCGGATTTACTGTGCTGTCTTGTGGTCTCTCTGTGTGAGACCCAGCATAATTGTTTCACGTGCACGTTGCATGGTTCTCAGTTTGCAGATACGTCACATTAAACCAATCAGATATATTACATTAACATTTCCTTACCGTAATTTAAAATCACGAACAAGATCGTGGTGGGGACTCTCTCACCAACTGAACTAACCTGGCAAGTATCACATATCTATGAATTTTTTTTATGAAGAATACATACAATACAAAAGTTGCAGTAATCATCTTCAGTCGTAATAGATGTAAGATTTGAGTTTGACCCAGCAGCAGCAGCCAGGCTTTTATTTCTTGTGTTTTTTTGTTTTTGTTAGTTTGTTTGTTTGTTTTTTCTTTCTTTACGGACATAAAACGGAAGATTGCCCGATCTCTTATCTGGAATAGTAAAAGTCTTCGAGACTGGAAGTCTCAACATTGTTCTACATTGTGATCATTTGACCATTATTTAGTCATTTGCAGTCTGTACAATAGCCGGTAAGAAGTGACTTAAGTATCATCACAGAAAGGAAAGGGAGAACCAATAAATTTAACATTACGGTAGATAAATTTAAATTTCCTATTTATCCGATATTAAGTAGAGGCAGAATTTAATTTGCTTGTTGGGTAGGATGAAAAGGTCGCTGAGCCCCGTCTACCAGCGAGATTTTGTTTCAAACGTCTGTAACAACTGAAGAACTGACAAGAGAAGACACAATAATAAAAATATAGATTCATCATCACCATCATCAACAGCAATAGCCTTTTAGCGACCGCTGTTTGACATAGACCTTCCCAAGATCTGCCAAAGCTCTCTATCGTAGGCCTCGCGGAGCCAGTACCTTCTGAAATTATCTAATTGTCACGCCATCGTATATTTTGTCGGCCTCGGTTTTGCATGTGATCCACGTCGATTAGCAAACTAAAATATCAAAGGGAGGTAACAAATAACGCTGACTTATGTGACAGCAGCTAGTAACGTTTAAAACGGTTTAAGTAACACATGAAAGTAGAAATTTGATTTAAAACCGTGTTAAATAAAGTTTAATTATAAGGGATATAGTTTAATTTCAAATCAGTGTGAGGGATTATGGTTAGTTTTAGAGTTGTTAAATGTATTTTAATTATTAAGCCATATATTTTATAGGGAGATTTAAAAAAATACAGGTCTAAATGGTAATAGTTTCTGCTTTCATTTATTCCTTAATTCGTTATTTGTAGCAGGAGCCCAACTCAGTATCATTTGTTACCTCTCTTTGACATTTTAGTTTGTGAGCCAGTAACAAACAGTACATACCCAAAAGTACGTAAGCAGCAGCAACAGCAGCAGCAACAGCAGCAACAATAATAATAATGATGATAATAATAATAATGATAATAATAATAATGATGATAATAATAATAATAATGATGATAATAATAATAATAATAATAATAATAATAATAATAATAATAATAATAATAATAATAATAAAAAGAAGAAGAAGAAGAAGAAGAAGAAGAAGAAGAAGAAGAAGAAGAAGAACCACAGCACTACTGGGGATTTCACGAATACTGAGGATAGTACTGGATATATGAGATCTGCGATCCCCAGCTGGTAACAATGGCCTAACAGCCAAGAAAAAATATATGATGCTGACAGTACAAACCACAGCACCACTGTGATAGGTTTTAACGATGATGAGAGGAGTGCTGGATATCTGAAGAGACACTGTTACACAACTTCCGGAGAAAACTACCAGGCAACTGTGAAAACAGTGAAACTCTGAAGTGTCGCACTGCTATGGGCTCTGGGAGTGTGAAAAGGAGGGTTTGAGACTTGGAGCGACTTGCTGTCACCCAGTCTCCTGCGCTGACCACGAGGCCACTGATGTGGAAATGCAAATATCAATAATATTTGCAGCAGTGATGATAAAGTGTTGTGATCAAAATCGAAATTATCAGGTCGGGTTAGTCACTCATCTTTTGGCTGCATGCCGATTTGGGGTGTCAATTAAAATGTTGAGGAAAAGAGGTGATCAATGAATAAGTTACTCCTCTCACCTTTTGTTGGGCAGTGTTCACTAAAAATGACTGAATTTTCAAAAAACAAGTGTCAATGCTATTAGATACAAGCCAAGGGTCAATTTAGCATAAACTTACATTCTAACTTGAAGACCCAACTAAATTCAATGGGGGCGTTAAAAACGTTTTTACTAGATGTAATAAGGAGTGAATGTTGAAAAATTAATCTTTTCTTTTCCATTAGTTCGACCAGTACACGTGATAGGCCAGCTAGACCAACTTGAAAACTTGAGAAACCTATGTTGACAGTTTTCGTGACTGCTTGACGGTTTCAAACAAAATGAAGTAAAACCAGCTATAATCATAACGAAGAGTGTATCAACGAAGAACGTTGTTATATATATGTCATAAAAAAATCTCAAGAATTTATGTCTGATCACAAAAACATCAAAATCACCAATATCAGATGCCAACAGGATGTATTTATCAGAAGCACCACTAATTAGCTGCTTATGAAAATAGATCCATTCCTCAAAGAAGGCATCAGATTCACTCCAGCGAGGAAGATGCTGCTCTTTTCAAGAAAAGGTTTGATGTCCCTGAAACCGTAACAGTAAAGGAAAAAAGGCAGCCACCATCTATGCCAAGCGAATGAAGCAGAAGTCAAAACTACACTGCCAACATTGACGGCAGAAAATCTGGGAGAACATGACGATGTACAGGAAGTGAAATGGGTGAAAGGCAGACGACAACCTAAATAGGACACATCAGTGGCTGAAAAGAAATGGACTTGAAGCGAAAACATAGAGCCAAGTCATTGCTGCACGAATCCTCGAAAGCAGATCTGATCACCATCGCACAACTACGGGTGGAACAGATCCACAATGGAGGATTTGTTGAAAATACGAGGAAACTGTCGACTACATAGTCTCAGGCTATCCGGAACTAGTGAAGACCGAGCGCACCCACAAGTACAACAAGGCTGTGGTATACCTGCACATGTAGATCCGCAGGAAATACAGAATCAAAACATTTGAAAAAAAAGGCATGAACACCAACTGTCACTGAAAACATTGATGTCACCATCCTATAGGGCATGCCCGTCCATACGGACTAGGAAGTAAAACCAAATGAACCTGACGTCGTTATCAAGGACATACTCATTGATATCACAGCGTTCAACTGAGAGAAACAACTCCTTGAAAGATGTCCAAATACAAAGACCTGTAGATCAAGATCGATCAGTTGTGAGGTATGAAGACCAACATGCCACTAGAGGTCATCAGAGCACTTGGAACAGAAATGTTCACGTAACATTGGCATCCACACTACCCAAAAGATCGCTTAACTTAGAACAGCCCACATTCGATAGAAAATACATTTGATAAAATCACAACTCCGTTGACCCGGCTCTACAGTATGCAAAATGACAGATTAAAGAAAATAACTTTATAAGATGATAGTAATAATAATGATAATTATGATAGTAATAGCATGGCCACGGAGTTCAAGGTAAAAACCCGAAACAGAGGTTTCTCTCTTGCTGCCAACGATTAGAGTCTTCACACCAGGAACTCTTGAGCATGTGTTATCAAAAACAGTACTAACCGTATCAGCAGGTTTTGTGATTGCGCAGATGAAACTATTGACGTTATATCCATTATGTCACTAGTTTGTAAGCTCTACGGTGCACCGTACATGGTGCATTGGTATGAAAATCACCCAGAACCGGTAGCTGAAATATATGATGAGGCAATATTATGCATATCCAAGTAAACACCAAAGCCAACTAAACAGATATAATGATTTAGAACAAGAAGGAATATGGTTGGCTATTGATAGAAATGGCAATTCCACCAAACAATGATTATCTGTAAAGGGGTTTGAGTAACTGTTTAAGTACAAAGACCTGGAAATTGAAATCACAAAAATGTGGCAACTCAAGAAACAACAGCTGGTGTTATTAGGGGTGTTGGAGTCCTTAGAAAGAGGATCGAAAATATGTGATTGGAATATTACGAAACCAAAACATCTATAAAGTACAGAAAATTGTTCACACAGGCACCAGCCACTTTGAAACAACTATATACTGCTTATCAGTGTCTTCTAAGTCATTTCATTGTTGTCGGCACTATGTTTCTGGCAGAAACTCTGTTGGCAATGAATACAAACAAACTTAAAAAGAAAATGTTTTTTTTTTACTACCACCACAACTACTACTACTACTACTACTACTACTACTACTACTACTAATAATAATAATAATAATAATAATAATGATAATAATAATAATGATAATAATAATAATCAACAGTATGTCTTAACACATATATATATATATATATATATATATATATATATATATATATATATATATATATATATAGATGGATTGTGCACTGAAGAAGGCAGGTTTTGTCGAGACTATAGTCTGCTAATGAACCAAACAGAATAGAATGAAAGAATAAAAAATTGAATTTTCAGATATAATCCTGTTTTGTTTTGAATTTCCATGTATCCTTCCCTCTCGCTATATATATATATATATATATATATATATATATATATATATGGAGAGAGAGACAGAGCGAGTTAGAGGTAGGAGAGAGAGACAGAGAGAGAGACAGAGACAGTGTGTTATCCATAATAAACATCAGCAATACTAAATAATCCTCAAAATACGTAAACAAAAAAAGGCAAAATCAGATCTCCTCTTTTTTCTTATTTTCTTGTTTCTTTCCCCGATGTTTTTTTGTTCGTCCCATGATCAGCGATTTATTTTTCAAAGCAGCAGATATCGACGCTATTTCGCAATGGAAGACGACCCGTTCGGTTTTCTTTTCAGTCTTACCAATCTGTGCTTCGCTATCAACGCCGTCGTTGTCCAAGACACCTCAGTCCCCACTGCCCCAACACAACAACCCCGTCACTCACTCGACCCCCCGCCCCCGCCCCCTGATGTACACTTGGTCGTCGTCGTCGTCGGTTTCTTTCTTTTTATTGATCGTCAGGAAAACGTCATTTCGTTATGCGCCCATCAAACATCAACGAAGCATCCACTTGACTTGACTCTTCGGCTTTTTTTTTCTTTTCTTTCTTTCCTTCCGACACACACTCACAGATACATATAACAAATAGAGAGACACACACACGCACACACACACACAGACGTTCACAGACACAAACACGGATACACATAACAAACGGAGACACACACACACACAGAAAAACAAAGAGAGACGTTCACAGACACAGACACAAACACAGATACACTTGACAGACAGACAGACACACACACACACACACACACACACATACAGAAAAAAAGAGAGACGTTCACAGACACACTCACAGATACACGTAACAATGAGACACACACACACACAGAGAAAAACAAAGAGAGACATACAGAGACATAGAAAAACATACAGAAACACAAACTCAGACACACATGAACGCACACATAGGCTAACACAAACACTCACAGAAACAGATGGAGAGACACACAGACAGACACACACACTCACAGACACACTAAACACAGACGCGCACACGTATAAATACACGAATATATATTTCATTTTGCCTTTCCTTCCTTCGAGACGAACTGATACAGGCACACACGGACACAGAAAAACAAATAGATTCAACGGAAACCGTCGAGTGACCAACATTTTTTGGCAGCATGCTGGCTTGGGGGTGATCAATTAGAAATGGGAAAAAGGTGATGATACAACTTGAGAACTGAAGAAACCCATGTTGACAGTTATGAAGACAGTTTTGGTGGATGGTTCCCGACATAAACACTCACAGATTCAATACACAGGTATTCTTGTTGGCAATTAAATATACATGAACACAAACATACGGACTCATGTATATATATATATATATATATATATATATATATATATATATGGTTTATTATAAAGATACGTGGATACCTTTATCCGTCCGACTTCACTGCCATGCAAAGACACACAAACACAGACATACGTGAACATACGCACACAGATATACACATATAAAGATACACATACACGCACAAACACGCACACACATGTATGTATACTCACAAAAAGACACATAGTGTCACTCATACGGATATCCTTCATATTGCTTTGCCTTCTTTCTCTAGACAAACATACACACATACAAACACAGCGTGATATAGAAATGAATTGACGCACCCTGTTGCAGATATGCACATAACTACTAACAAAAATACAACCATACCTGCACCGAGACACACAATCACACACGCAGTCATACGCACAAGCAATCAACATCGAATACAAACACATACGAACATTCACACTGACACATGCAAACACACGCTCACGCACACATAAGCACAATGAATGGAGAGAGACACACAGAGATACAATCATGTACATAAGCATTCAGAGTCACAGTGTGAATCAGACATAAAACGCACATAGAAAAACACACACAAACACACAAATATTTGATATGCATATAGGACAACTGGTTTACAAACAAATCTGTATTTTTACGCACGTTT
This sequence comes from Thysanoteuthis rhombus, assembly GCA_963457665.1. Classification (NCBI taxonomy): domain Eukaryota; kingdom Metazoa; phylum Mollusca; class Cephalopoda; order Oegopsida; family Thysanoteuthidae; genus Thysanoteuthis; species Thysanoteuthis major. The sequence goes on along the minus strand of OY735236.1, from coordinate 21,717,114 downwards.
GCATATATATATATATATATATATGTCAATCTCTCTCACTCTCTCTCACTCCCTCTCTCTCTTTCTCTCTCTCTCTCTCTCTGTATATATATATATATATATATATATATATATATATATATGTGCGTGTATATATATATATGTATAAAGATACATCAATATTTACCAAGCTTAGATAAACACGAACACACACGCGTCTGTGCATATATATATATATATATATATATATATATATATATATATATATACATATATGTATATATATATGTATATGTATGTACATATATATATATATAATTTTTTTTTATTCCAGAACGTTCAATGCTTTGACACAGAGCTAATGAATAACTGCCCATTTAGAAAAATCCCACCAGTGGAAACAAATCGAATTCGCTGTAAATGGGACAATAAACTCATTGTTTATATATATATATATATATATATATATATATATATATATATATATATATATATCGTAATCATTGCCTATTATGAGTCGACTCCTCCCATGACGACCGTGATTGCACTAACCTCTGCCATGTCTTAGAATCAAACATTTTTATCTCACTTCTCCATCTTGTTTCTAGTCTTTTCTTAATGCAGTCACTGCCCTATGGCACAAATAGGATGGCCGTTTGCACCATCTGCTGTCATCTCTTATTGCTTAGTGTCAGCCCATCTCCATTTTTATTGTTTATTTATTCATTTGTATGATATCGTTCAGTCTAATCCTCCATCTGATCCATGTTGATCTGTTTCTATCTTTTATTCTCATTTGGTTTCCAGTTAATTTTGTTATTTTCCATGTCCAAAAGTCAAGAATTCAGAGCTGGTATCATGCATTAATCGTATACTTTACTCTCTGAGCTCATAGGCAAGTTGCTATTCAATATATCTCTATTCATAATAAATAATGACAGCCAATCGTTATGTGTTGCTTTATTTCGCTTTCATAGTCTTTCTGTAAATGTATGATCTGTCCTAGGTAGATGTATTCGTCAACCACTTCTAGAGACTCACCCTCTATTCGTATGGTCTTTTAGGGGACTTCATAGTTGAGCATAATATTTGTCTTTGTTCTGTGCATCTTTGAGCCTTCTTTTCACTTCCCCTATTTAGATCAATCAATATATTCTGTCATTGGTCTAATATTTCCGACCCTGTGGAAACATGGTCGGCGAATCTCTAGAAGTGTGAATATTTATAAATAGATGTTTATTCCCTTCCTCCCCAGTCAGTTTTCCGAAAGATGCTTCCAAGTTTCACTGTAATAGTTCAAGTGATATTATTTCCCCTTGTCTCACTTCCTTAACACTATTGAAATTTGATCTAAAATGTTTATTGTAAATTGCCCGATCTATGTGATTATTTGTTAAGAATTAGATCAAGTACGTTGACTCTGTAGGTAATCTTGACATATCTCTTCATATATGTTTGAGACACAAATGACAGCACGAATGAAAATATAAAAAATATGTATGCATCTATGATTATTTCAGTTTGTATGTGTATTTCCATGTTTCTTTGAAATACGTATGCATCTGAATGTTCTCTTATATATACAAATATGGAGATTAGTGATGTGAACAATTATACATACGTAAATATGTATTAATACAACCATATAAATGTAAGATCATATATGAACACACACACATACACACACACACACACGCACACACACATATATATGCAGCAGTAATAGCCATTGCTGAACAAAGGATTTTCTCGACTCTTTCCATGACGACTGTGACTGTGCATATCTCTATATAAATACTTATATAAGAACGTGAAATTTGTTTATGGCTATAAAAACCTACAAAGGAAAATAAGACAATACTCTAACCACACATATATATGTGTGTATGTGTCAGAATAGATATAAGATTATATAATATGTTCATTTACATATAAATATATATATATATTGGTAAGTATTTGTTAAACATAAATCCCTTGCATTAATTGCATTTATAGATATTTGGAAATAATTGCCTGAATTGACTTAAGAATGTTTTTAAAAAAATATAACATTTCAAGTATATATATATATATATATATATATATATATATATATATATATATATATATATGAGTGATGTGACTTATTCTGATTTTTTTCGAGTTCTGTATTGTTGATAGTGAGAAACCGACGTTGAGTTCATTGCAACATTCAGGTCAGATATTAAAAAATGTATTTTGGCAACTTTACAATACAGAAAAGTATTCCTAAATGATAGTGATAGATGAATATGAACAGAGTGAGATAGATAGATAGATAGATAGATGGATAGATAGAAGGGTAGATACATATGAACAGATTGACACAGATACACGCGACACATACATAGATAGCCAGTCAGAGAGCCACCATCTAGACCCTCTGGAGGACTATATATATATATATATATATATATATATATATATGTATATATATATACATATATGTATATATGTATACACATGTTTGTGAGTACTGAAAGGAATCAGAATACACATGTATTTGTATTTCTATCATGATCTAATAAAAATATATGCTGATTTAAGCTTCATAAAAAAATATACATATATCAAATTTGAGTGTCATGCTAGTACGATCTTCAGACTTGTATCTCTCTATCTCAGTGTCTGTCTGTCTGTTTGTCTGTTCTCTCTCACTCTGTCTCTGTCTCTGTCTCTCTCTTTATATATATATATATATATATATATGTATATATATATATATATATATATATATATATATATATATATATATATATATATATATATATATATATATATACTTTTTTATAGAAAGGTAATTTTCCTAAATCGATAGTGAAAAATCTGGTGTCACCTGGGAAAATGTCTACAAAGCAAATCTGAAACTGTTGAAACATGAAAACTATCCTCTTCAAGGATTTGAAGACCCTTCTTTTCTCTTCTTTGGAGAAAGTAATTATTTTCCATAACCGACAGATCAGATTGGTCAAATACTAAAGAAAAGAATTGAAAATAAAAATGTGTTGAAGGGAAGACACTAGGCAACGAAAAAATAAAAAAATATTTGGGATTGGATTCATACACGATTATCTCCCTACTTCCTTGCTAACTTTCTGAAAATATTTCCAAAGATTCCCTGTCTGTCTGCACGATATCTCAAAAAGTTCTCAATGAATTTCAATTCCATCACGTGGAAGGATAACAGATTATACAAAGGTGATTAACTTTTGGGTTAGATAAATGCACGATCAACTGCCCCACATCCATGCGATACAATAGCTTCACACGATATCTCCAAAAGTTCTCAATAGATTTTAATGAATTTTTTTTGGATGGGTGAGTAATAGGTTATAGACAAGGTGATCAAATTTGGGAGTGCATTCACCAAAAATGATCTCCTTATATTATAGCTATCAATCCAAACCGGTGTGTCATTCGCTGTATGATATTTGATTGCAAATAGCTTGAAATGACCATCTCTGAACCATGTACTTCCTGTGTTAACTATACCAATTATGAAATTCCCATTCCAACGATATGTAAGATGTCTATATTTTATCATTAATTGTTTTCTGACTAATACACTAAAATCTTCTTCAAACTGATCTGGATTGCCTACCCAAGATATTCTTACTGACTAAAGATCCCTCTAACATCTACAATTGGTGTTATAAGTCAAGTCAAAAATTCCTATGGAGCTCTATGCATCTCTTACCAAATCTGATACATTATTGCAAATAGAAAATCTCTTAGGGTAGACAAACGAGGGGTTTCCAGATCCCAAAGGTCAACTAATGGTACCAAATCTATTAAGTAGAAATTTTCTTCTGGGTTAAAAACTCTTTTGACTTGACTAATTGCAGAATCTTATTATTTCTAATGGAACATTGCATTATGAAAACAAATACTATCATGTATTGTTTGAGGAATTCTGTAGCAAAAAATATGGATATGTTGCCGTCTGAAAATGTGTACACCCCAACGAAAAATATTCTTGGTTGATAATTGAGTTTTGGAAATTCAGACCATTTTTTTAGTGATCACTGCTAAACAAGTAAACGAGTAACTTATAAACTGATCACCTTTTTTTCAAATTTTTGATTGATCATCCCCAATACGATACATGACAGATTCTACTGAGTGACTAGCCAGACCTTTTTACTTGTTGCATTTGTTTTTTATTAAAAAAAACTTTTCTTTATCTCTTGTCGATTTAAAGAAATTTGATGCAAATTTTATTCATTTTGTGCTGAAGTTGAATTTTCCTCCAAATTGAGACGGCAAAGATAAAGGGGAAAAGTCAATAAATAAGTAAAGATAGGTAAAATAAGATAGATACAACAAGAAAATGAATACGCCCTAATAACAAAGTAAGGTCTTTATAGCACTGGCCTGAATTCAAGCCTACGTATACATCGAAATATACCCTTATAAACAAGGGTAGCTTAAACCCAACACTATCATTATTATATATTTTGTTCTTATCCATATTTTCTTAACGTGTTCGGAATAGTGTGACAGTTATGGGCCCAGGATACGGAATCAGTGAACTGAGTTCGATTTTCGATTGAGAATAAGTTAACTAAAATTAATCACGTATAGATCTGGGACAGCTATTTGAAAACACGTTCAATCTTTCATTATCGAATTCTCCAAAATTCCAAATAGCACCTTGTATACACACTAACATTTCTATACATATATATAACACGTAAGAGGAGTAAATACACACATCAAGGCGCACTCACATAAACTCATATGCACACAGAATGATAGTCCTACGTCATCAGCAGCGGCAGCAGCAGCAGACGCTTTCCAGAGTCCGTTAAGATCCGTCAGGCCTCTTCATCCTTGGCGTAGCGGAACCAGTACTTTCCGAAATTGTCCAATTCGTAACGTTATCTAATTTTCTGCCGCTCTCGGTTTTGCTTATGATCTCGGGGGATCCACGTGAGTCGTGATGTCCAGCGGTTTTTTGACAACGTGGTCAGTCCATTGCTCATTTTCTGATGGATTATATGATATCTGTTTTTGTTTCCTCTAACACACTGTGTCTTGTGATCTCTCCATGTATTGTTGAGCATTGTCCTCCCCTGTGCACATTGCATGTTTCTCAGTTTGAATGTCAATTTTTTCAGTGAGGTTCCACGTTTCAGCTTCATAAGTGACCATCGGGAAGATGCATTGGTTGTAAGCCCATCCTTTTTGGATTAATGGGATTTTCTTGCTCTTGAAGATTGAATTGGCTTTACCGAACGGTTGCCAGGCTGGTGTGGCTCCTCGTTTGATTTCTTCTTCTTTTAAGGATTTGTATGGACTCAAATATCTGCATGCGTTAGATCAGCTACATAAACTTTGGACAAACTTGTCACCCAGGTCTCACGATGGGTTAGTGGATTTGATTTTTACTGGGTGCCCTAATCTTGTACTCCTGCACTAGGCTACGTTTAGTGCGTCCGTCTGCACAGAGACAACACTCA
>OY735236.1:21704152-21706652 GCA_963457665.1 Thysanoteuthis rhombus | reverse complement strand
GCCATGTTGCAAGAATGGTGGACAACTGATGGACATCGCGACTCACGACATGAATCCCCCGGGATCACATGTGCAACCGAGGCCAGCAAAATATTAGATTGATAGACGAGCTAGACAAGTTCAAGAAGTACTGGCTCTGCAACGCTCATGATAGAGAAATGTGGCAAATTCTGGCGAAGGTCTATGCTCAACGACGGACGTTGAAAGACTGATGATGATGATGATGATGACGATTTCTAACAACTTATCCCGAACCCCTTGTTGAGCAAACAAATCAAAGCTTCGATTATCAGAATCTTATTTATAATACCAACGTCTTGGGCGCAACCAAATATTAGAAACCATCAATCAAAACTGTCAGAATAGGTTTTCTCTGTGTTTAAGTTTTTCTGGCTGTCTGGCTCGCAATCTCTGTATCATGCGTAAGGATCGCAGAAACGGGGGTACACAGCTGAAAATGTGAACATTTGCTCCTTGTGATATCTAAAATTATTTTTTTTTTGTTTTACGAAGATTTCTCCTCTAAATAGGTTATTAGTTGAGGGTTCAATTTACGATGTAAGTTCAGGCTAAATTGATTCTTTAGATTGTATCTGGCCGCATTCAAACAAGAGATGTAACTTATTCCTTAATCACCACTTTTATAATTGTTTTAATTATATCTATCTCAACACAGCATGTCAAAAGATGTTGGTCGAGAGACAATATGTATTGAGTATCTAACCAGTCATGTTCAAATACATTATATATATATATATATATATATATATATATATATATATATATATATATATATATATATATATATATATATATAAAATGAAGTAAGAATTCGTTACACAAACAAGTTTATGTTTCTACCCTCTTTGGGCTTCTCCAGGCGATATTATATTATACCATATTCCTAATTTGTATTGAGGGTGTTTATATATACATATATATGTTTGTATATGTATGCACACACACACACACACACACACACACACACATTTATATGAAGAGTTCATTACCCTAAATTTGGTAAGTATTGTTTTTATTTTTGTTAAAAAAAAAGGCATTATCAACTTTTACTATTCAATTCTTACTTCATAAATTTTAGTAAATCTCGGTTTATAAGGATTGATTGATTTGTGAGTTAGCAAGATTCGACATGGCAATCATTATTCGAAATCCCAGATTTTGAGGGGGGTGTAATGGGGGCAACAACGCCTTCAGGCCCCAATATGAATAGTAGATACCTCCGCTATTGATAGAGTTGACTGATAAGTTCGTGGCCTAAACAAGAGTTCTTCGAAGTACGGGTTCCGATCGATTACTGGTTAGCAAGGCCCTGTTGACTGGATCATAGCTTTCCAGCAAATGAATTCGATTCCATGAAATCTATACAAAAAATGATTTGCTTTGTAGTGTTCTTTGATTTAGATTTTTCCTGGGCAACGTCAGGTACCGCAGCTGGTATCAAACAATTGTATCGATACATTTGTTCATTTGTTAAACTCATTAATCATATCAGTTAATAGAAGTCGTGCATGGTTTAGAAAAAGAATACGTTCCACACATCTCCGTCTTCGTAACAAACTCGAATTTAGTTGTGTGCCCAGTTTATGCCCGGACCCCGAGGTAAAATGGATTGTTTTGTTGATGGAATGAGAAGATGTCACTGAGTCGTGAGGTTATTGCAAGAAATTAAACTAAATCGCTATCGAGAAAGTTTCAAGAACCTTGGCCCAATATAGAAGGACATGGGCTACACAGTTCCAACTAAATTCACAAACAGTACTACTCTCTGAATGATTACACCGAAAATTGATTTATCTTTTCTGTCTCAGCAACTGCTACGGAATGAACAAAATTTATCGTGCAATCATACGCTACCTCGGTATGGAGAGCTTATCAACTTAGGCTTTGATTTCGAAGCTGGGGTCTTTGGACCCCTGGGGGTCCGACGAATAGTGCTCAGGGGTCTGCTGCAGTGTTCCCTCTAAACCTGACCTTGCAAATCTATTGGCTTACAGAACAATATCATCCACAGCAATATGCTTACTGCACATAGATCTGTACGATACATAAAAATTCAAATTAATGTAATTCATTTAGAATAAGTATGATTTTTTTAAGGTCAAAATTGTTTATTATTATAGTTAATTGATTACAGTCGAAAAACTAAATGCTAAAAATAGTGGTCTGCCAGAATATTTCCTTTTTAGGGGAATCTTTGAGTTTTCAAAGTAACAAAACCACTGCCTTATGAGATGCTAACAATACTAAAGAAGTGTGTTCCCACTCCTCCGGTGTGGTCAAAAAGTGGACAGCTGAATTTCTCGACGGTTATAACTCGAGAGTAAGCAGTTTTGGAGAAGAGGATAATATCTTGTATCAATCATCCAGTTCTGACCAGACAGTGTAGTGCACTGAAGATGCTGCTGGGCTCAGTACGGAAGCCACGATCCTCTTTAACCCCAAAAGACGAACATAGTGAAAGGCTCCAACCATCAACGAG
>OY735236.1:21694152-21699152 GCA_963457665.1 Thysanoteuthis rhombus | reverse complement strand
CTATCGACTTTTCAGGGTGGATTTCAGCTTTAGGAACCAAAAGAACTCGACAGATGCCAAATCTGGAGAGTAGAGTGGGTGGGTGACAAGAACTGTCTCGTGCTTTGCCAAAAACTTTGTTCATCCATCAACAGATGCGGCACAAATTTTACAGCAACACGAAGCATCATAAGTTTCCCTTTTAAAATCACATGGCAAGAACTTTAACGGATTTTTATCTCTTCGGACACTTCCTCGACGGTCAGTCAACGATTTTGGTGGGTGTTTTCCCCGATTCGAAACGTTAGAACAACGCATGATATTGCGTATAACTGCATCTACCCACACCCCAGCCCTGTTGAAACATTGAACAAGTCCCTTAAGTTTTTCCTGATTTGAGATGGAATAGTTCAACTTGGAAGAAAAAAACACCAAGTTCACCACACACTCATTCACTCTGGTACGTGTAGCTCAAGGTTTGACGAACGTGGCTTGATGCAGTTTTTTTTCTCCGTACAAAATGTCAAGGTTACTGCTACATAACATTCCAGTCAAAGTCCCCTAAAACGTCACATTAATGCGGTGTTTTAAAAGTTCGGCTTCTTTATGGACAGACCGTACATACGCTTGAAGACCAGCTGAAGCTGTGAATGTCGAATTAAAAGAAGGGTAGGTATGAGCGGCCCAGAGGTTAACGACTGGGTGAATCGCGTTATCTGTGCATACGGCACTCCAGTGCTCCCCAACCCGAATGTCTGCCTAAAAATTACAGCACAGCCACTGATATCATCGGAACTGCCAAAGACAACGATGCCTGTGCGTAGTATAATTTTCTGACGACGATGAGAATTAAAGTCGAAACATCAACTGTTTGTTTGCTTTTACAAATTTGTTGAAAATACACAGAGTTCCATATTTTAGTAAATATGTCAATAAAATGGAGCTTATAATTTTTAAATACACATATAGATACGAATTTCGTATATATATATACGTGTGTGTGTGCGTGTGTGTGTGTGTGTGTGTGTGTGTGTGTGAGTGTGTGTATGTGTGTGTGAAGTGAAACTTGAGAAAAAAAATATCTTTCCAATTTTCTTTCTTCTACACAGAGTAGAGCTGGGCAATATATTCATTAATCATCCATAATTGAGAGATCGACCGCTTTCGGCTGGTCGTCCAGCCAATTTCAAGATCCAGAATTCATGACGGAGGATAGATTAATGACGTTTAAATTTCAATTCAAATGGGAAAGAGACAACGCATTACAGACAATTTCAAAAAATTATGAGAGAAACGATCCGTTTGATGAAAAATGTAAAATATCACCAAAGTCCAATTACTCCAGGTTGAACCTCACTAATCCGAGGTACACTAGTCCGATGGTTTGGGGGGGGGTGATTTGAATGTGGCGTTCGGCAGGAAATCAATCAATTCCAAACTTGTATAAAAGATGATTTCATCGTCAAAATTGTTGTGTTGTTATTAATAAAGGAAGACTGGAGAAAATTCTTGCATAAGAAATTATACATACAGTGAGATTTCTAAAATTGATAATCGTATGATACGTTGTTTACCCGCGAACAAAAAATTAAAAAAACTTCGATTCTGAAAATGTACAAAATCAATTAATTCTTGGATTCTAATTCTTTTCTAGTAATTTGTATGATAATTTTCAAGCAGAAAAAAAAACTGATACATCTAGCAGTTTTCTCCTACTTTTTTTTATTATTCCATGTATTTCTGTTTCACAGTCAGTAAACTTGGGCAACATTTTTCATAGAGAAGTCCAGTGAGTCTGAGCTAGGTTTATACCTATCTGAATTATGTCAGTATCATTAATACAGAAGAGTATATTGATCATCTGGCAATTTTTTCACCCTAAGCTTTACTATTTGGGAAAATGTGCTACTCTTGCACCTGTCTGGTCCCAAATTTGCCGGATTAGTGAGGTTTAACCTGTGTAAGAATTCTGTTAGAGAGAAGGTAATTCAAATTATGTGACGATAATAACAAATGATGTCGACGAATAATATATAACAAAGTTGTAATAGGTGTATGATCATTATTTAATACATTATCTTCATAGTATTTGACTAGTTTTTACCTTAATCTTAATTTTTAGTAATATCTTTATAACTTTCTCGTCCGAATTGAAAGTTATGAAAAAATAACTACTATTAAGAATTTTATGAAAATTATGTCGCAAGATGTGTTCAGAAGACCAAGTTGACTATAGCAAGTAAAGAAATAGAGTTCACTTCACGCCACTCATTTGCGTTAACAAAAAAAGACAGAAAGCGAGTATAGCGTCCAGCGTTTGTTCTGCAGTTATAGAGGCAGTGCACCCTCATCTCTATCACCTAAACCCCAGTCTCCTGTACCTCCCATCACCTAAACCACCGATTATTCAGCCTAACATCAATACTGTGTTTTGCGTCTTGGGACGCTAAAATGATTTTTCCATATAAATTGATTGTAATTGCTTTTTCATTTTAGATCTTTTCGGCTTATGATTTTTTTTATAAGAACGCTACCATAAACTGTTCAACTTAAAGGTGACAAATTTGCTGATAAAAATATCCTCTACCCACCTCTTCAACAATTGACTCATTCGCTGAAGCAAGTTTTTTTATTTTATTTTCTTTAAAAAAATCACCAAATACAAATAGTCCCTGCATTTCAAATGTTCGCTTTACGCTACTGTTTTGCTTTTTCGAAAAAAGACGAAATGCGAACATTCTTTATATGTAGAAACCCTAATAAATTTCCCCGTATAAATTATTGATGATTGCTCCTTCGCTTTACGCCTTTTTGGCTTACGAAAGGCTTTTGTAGGATCGCTCTACTTTCGAATAGATATATATCTGTGAATCATTTTTTCACAGGGATTAACTGATAATAACGTTGAAAGCGACACCTCGCCCTTCAAGGTATCTCCACACCGTCGAGTTATTAAAGGCAGGCAGAAAACGGCAGGTGGTTGACAGGCTTTCGATAGGACGCACGTTGTTAACATTTGAACGTTTGTAAGGAAAATGTATTCGGTTCTTTTACTATGAAAGCAAAAAGACGAAAAACAGTTTTCATTTCTAAAAAAGACTCATGTAAGATCATTTGCTATCTATCTCAACTCTATCTGTTCACATCTATCTATCTATCTATCTATCTATCTATCTATCTAGATATGTATAAATGTATGCATGTATGTATTTATCTATCTCTTTATCTTTCTATTGAAATTTCAGTCTGTTTAAATGTCATGAATATATCTATCTGTCGAGTTCTCAGTGAGCTTATATCTAATGTATGTATGTATGTATGTATGTATGTTTGTATGTATGTATGTATGTATGTATGTATGTATGTATGTATCTATCTATCTATCTATCTATCTATCAAAATCTTAGTCTGTTCGTATGTTTGAATGAATCTGTTAAAATCTATCTGCCTGTACGTATCTCTCTATCTATCAATCTATCCAACGAGATCTTTCTGTTTGTTTGTATGTATGCCTCTATCTATCTATCCATCTATCTATCCATCTATCTATCTCAATCTGCTCACATATATTTACGTAGTGAGGGAATGCAGGTTCACCAACTCTTGATGGATGGAGGGATTTTATTTCTTTTCTTTCGGGGGAAAACTTCGAAAATTATCAATTTCAGGGACGTTTTGAGGTCATATTTAGACATATGACTATCATTTCCTATCAGTGTTGTTCAAATGGAGAATTGTAGTAGTATACAGATAAGGAAGGGAGGCCGTTCCCCCTCCACCACAGAAAGTAAGGAAACGCCGTTTTCACGTGCCCCGGCTCAGTTCCACAGCACTTCACCACTGTGTATATCCCGATGTCAACATGAAAGGCTTACTAGCAGGGGCACCGGAAGCAATTTTGGGCCAGGGGCAGAGAGGGTATTTTACGCCATATTTTTTTCATTGTGAGGCACGGATATGGTAAAATAGCCGGTAATAGTTCCCAACCTGGCTACCGCAGACCTCTGAGGATCTTCGAAGGTATTACTACCATGATAACGTTTAAAATTGAAAACTAGAAATTATTGCTGTTTCACTGACATGAGTAGAACAGATACTACACTTTGATCTTGAACTAGAGGCCGCAAAAAGCGGAACTCGGATGGTGTCTCAAAGAAGAATATATAATTATTTTATGAGGGCTAAAATAGTGTGCATTAGATGCTACGATACACTTTCCTCCCTCCACACAGGGCACGCTGCTGCCCCCTCCCCGTACTAGGGGGCAGGGGGCAACTGCACAACTGTACCAGTTGTTCTGGTGTCCCTGCATCCTCTCAATGAGACACATATCAGACAAGGAGGAGCATAATTCGAAATTTTTGATGAAGTATTTACCAAAAGCTTAATTTGATCGAACTTTAAGATGAGATTTTGTTTTCTAAGATTTAATGTAAATAAATCACGATTTAATGATTGGCTATACAAAAAAGTAGGAGCCTATCGAGCCTGTTACTTCAATATGTAAATAATATGTAAGTAAATAATGCAAATGATTTCTTTCAATCTTCATTCCTGCACATGTTTGAGGTGAATTTATATTGACTATCTGCAACTTTCATATCTTTGTATTACAAAAGAACAGTACTGTTCACAATATAACAGTTCAAAATATCTTAAGCACTGGGCCTGGGCAAGTGTTTTCTCCACCCTAGGTGGAAATTTGAATTTGCACCAAAGTTTTATGCACTCAAAGTGAGACTTGTGAGAAGGTTTCATACTCTTTATACAAGACTTGAAATTTGCTCTTCCATTTGCCAGTTTTCCTGGTAATACTGCACCCCCCCCCGATGAGCACCCTAAGCGGCTGCTTAGTTAGGTCAAATGGTAATGCTAAACCTATTTGAGTATTAGAAATTGTCAAAATGAAGTAACTTATTCGTACAAAAATAAAAATACGTCGGATTTCGGAAATTATTCAACAAAAAAATTCAGTTATTGTAAAAGTTTTTGTCTGTTATCTTGTGTGGGTGAGAGCATTC
>OY735236.1:21496652-21691652 GCA_963457665.1 Thysanoteuthis rhombus | reverse complement strand
GATAGAGAGAGAGAAAGAGAGAGAGAGAGAGACAATGCAGGGGAGGTAATTGCAAAAAATTCCTGGATCCGCCCCAAAGTTTAACGAATTCTCCTTCAGCTCATGACCCACCCTTTCACAGAATGTCATTGAAATTCCGCCCCCAACTTGGACCAATTTTTTTCATGGCCTACCCTTTCAGAAAATTTCATTGAAACTCTAGTAGAACTTGCGAGATATCACATGTAGAAACTGACAGATAAACACAAGTGAATACCTATATCTCTCCCTACGTTGACATGTTGACAAAATTCAATATATTAAATATTAAATATCTATATTGATTTTGACTACCATTTATCCACATTTCGATCATCAAATAGAAGTAAAAGACAGCTGAAAATATTCAGATGAATGTAAATATTGGTCTAAATATATGTAATGGGTTACAATACTTCGTCTAATAATAAACATAAATGATTAAATGATATTAAATCTTGTTTGAAACACTATTTTGTAATAACAACAAGTTTCAAAACTACAATAAACTTTTTTGGTTGAGTAGGTCGCAGCTCCCTTTAAAGTTTCTCTCAGATTCCACAAGCCCCACCCCTCGTCAAACAGGGATAGAACACGAACTAATACACAGAACTTGATTTATTATTATTCAAATCTATGACCCATTTCAAATATGTCAGGGCCCCCAAAGGAGCCATATGACCCTTATCGAGAATGGCTAATGGCAGATTTTTCATGTGCCGAACATGAAGGAAGATGTGTAATGCAATTTTTCCGAAGAGGGCGGTTGAGTAATGCCAGTCGGGAAATTTGCCAGGGCCTTGATTGGGGCCATATGTCCCCCACTTGAGAATTGAAGGGTATAACATCAGAAATGATGAGAGGAGATTACATCATTTGATCTAAGAAAGAGAAAAGATTTAAATATTCTGATTTTCACTCTTGTTTGTCTGCCCAGATTAGAAAAATACGTTTTAGTAGAATTGTGTAGAGCGATGTCCCAATCTGTAAAATCCAAATAATTAAAAACTCTCCTTCCCGAACTCAGTGTCTGCAAATAATGCCAACAGAGGCGGATTGACCATTAGGCTGAGTAGGCTCGAGTCAAGAGGCGCTGGAAAGGGAGGGATCCTGAGAGTGTACATGTCTGCAAAGCAGGGCCTGTCCGTCCTTTTAGGGAAATATAGGCGGTCGCCTAGGGTGCAAATGTCTTAGAGACGCATTCCAAACTGGAAAAAAATAGTCGTTAGCATACAACGGGCGGAAATTTTCTAGTCTTGCCCAGGGCGCGTAAAATCCTCCAAACGACCATGTTTACATACTGTTATCAATACTTTTGAAAACAAAAACAAGGAAGTTTTTTTAAAGTACAGAAGAAAAGAGAAAATGAATAAAAGCAATGTTATTAATTCATATAATTCTCATATTATATCTGTACATAACATAAATGAATCACCGTAGTCTGTATGTTTACCAGAACTAATTATATAAATGATTATCAAATTTATCTAAATAAATAGGTGTTTAATCTAAAATCATCTAAAACATAGATGTTTTATCTAAAATGATCTTAATAATACCCGGAAAAGATTTGAGCATTACTGGTCCAAAATGATCATAGAGACCAAAAAACAAAAAAAAATGTACTAGATGGTGCTTAGTGATGCAAATTTGTGGTGTAAGGTTATAGCCCTGAAAATACGACCAGAAGCGTCCAGAGACACACATACACTGACGTGCAAAGAGAGAAGAATGTGTAGCTCACTTAGCTGTTTGGTCGGAAGGGTCATTTGTGGGGCTACAGTGGTTCGATATATGTTGTACGTTATACATAGTACAAAAATTTACGTTATTCAACATGACAACGTCACTTCATTCTATTTATCGAAGGATGGGTTAGGAGGAGGGGAAGCCTTATTAAGCTCAGCCGAGGAGCCTGGGTGGTAGGAGATCCGTCACTGTTCCGCCGCCGCGACCCCCTCTCTCTCTCGCTCACTCTCTCACTCTCTCTAATATTTACATATTCCTTTATCGAATTCTATGCTTATAAAATACGCCATATCCATATAACCTCGTAAAGAAACTTCACTTCAGGACACAACGCAATCTCTCCATTCTTTAAGTTTGTAAAATCCATGTCTGCAAATACTATTAGAGTGATATAAGATCCAGAAGTACGTTATTTCCCTTTCGCATTCATCAAGGGCGGATCCAGGATTTTGTGCTGAAGAGGGGGCCCAAAACGATTTTTTTTTGGAAGTGGATCCAAAATATTTTTACAAATAAATATGTGCAAAAGAAAACAAATCGAATTATCCTCTCGGTTTGAGCCTGGTCATATCCTACTTTTTTTTTGTTTTTTGTTGGTTTTTTTTTTTTTTTGGTTTTGTGTTATTTATGATTCGGAAATCGTTTCAACAAAATCATAATAATCGTTCATTTCAACAAAGAATGAAAAAAAATACATTTATACAGAGAAACAAACTTTAAAACACCTGCAAAAAAGTCTTTAAAGGAAGAAACAAAACAAAAACAACACCAGTAATACGTTTAGCTTCAGGTAAACAAAAAAAAATCCGTTAACTTGTCAAATTTTCAGTCTACACCACGTGTGTATCTCTAAGATTAACAACAAACACGAAACTTCGAACCGAATTAGGCCTTCTTTTTTTCAACTATCTTGCATCAGTTTTCAAATATTTTGAAAAGTTTTTCAAGGAGTTTCCCACATGAATTCGTTGTAACATTCGATATATATGGTAACAGGAAAGTTAAAATAACTCGGGTCCGTTTAAAAACTTGGCATAAAAACAAATAAGAAAATGGAAAAGAAAAAATATCTTGTAAGTGCGTACAAGAAGAGAAATTAAATAGCAAAAAGTTTTCATGTAGTTAACACGATGAGAAGTTCGAATCTCGGAATAAGAAAAACTTATTACCAGAAATTTTGTTTGATACGTAATAAACACGCTTTACATACTGCTAGATATGTATCTATAATATACATATTCGTTTATATATACTCTAATTTATATATATGTATATGTTTATTTATAGATATAATTTGTAATGAGTGTCAATTGTAATGAGTTCATATCACTAGAGAGTTTTTCTTCCGTTATTCACGCTTTGCATTCCATTAAATATCTAGCTATAATCCGCAGACATACACCTATATCTCACATTTAATATATATGTATATATATATGCATGTGTGTGTGTGTATGTGTGTGTGTGTATGAGTACAGTGTAAGATTTACGCCGTTATAAACTACTAGAGAACCTTAATATGTGCCACTAGATCTATATCTATAATAAACACACACCTGACTATATATTCCTATTTGAAATATATATTTTTATATAGATATAGATATAAATATACATATATACATGTGTGTGTGTACAGAGCAAGAAAAACTTATCACTGAAGAATGTTTTGTTGTTGTTGTTGACTGTCTATAACATCTCTGTCTGTACACTATTATCTAATATATATATATATATATATATATATATATATATATATATATATATATATATATATATATATATATATATATATATATATATTTATATATATATAGATAGATAGATAGATAGATAGATAGATAGATAAATATTTATATATAGCCATAGATATTGGTATAAGTTCGAATCAGAGAGCAAACTTATTGAAGATTTTTGTTAGACACGCAGTAAAAACAAAAAAAATACTTCTAGATATCCAAGACCCACACCCGAATATAAACTCTAATTAAATATAGATATTCATATAAAGATATAGGTATATATATACAGAGAGATACATAATATTTAAGATTCGCGCCAGTGTTATGACTACTAGAAGAGAGCCTTAGATGAGTGCAGAAAGGGCAGAGGCAGCAAGCTATACCCACCACTGAGAGTGACACAGGCTGTTCGACCGGCGACCGGGTAGTCCATCCTGTTAGGGCCAATGTTTGGTCTTTCGGTCTCTCTTAGACTCTTGCTCTACGGCTGTCTACCGCTCATTTAATCAAAATGCCTCTGTAAGATCGGGTTTCGAGATTACGACAGTTAAAAATTCAGCAGCAGCGCGATAACTAGCCGGAGAGTTACATCTTCATCTTAATTTCTGAGCGAACAATATGACTAGAAGGCCTCTCATGAATAATATAAATAAATAAATGATCAGGACGACGCATTTGCTCTCCTCTCTCTTACTCTCCACGCGATCGTGGAGAGTAAGGCTCGGAATGGCGTTTTTCCTTCCTCTATGTCAAGCATACTGATTTAGTCAGTGCTTGGTCCGAGGAAGCCACCTCTCTTTTTGTATAACATTAAAAAGAAAAAAAAGGAGGAAAAAGTAGAGAGAGAGAGGGGGAGAAGGAGAAAAGGAAGAAGGAAAGGGGTGAGGAAATTAGTTTTTCCTTCCCATTCATTAAAAGAAGAAGAATGAAGGAGAAGAGAAGAGAGATAAAAAAAAAGTTTTTTTGTGATTTCCATTCTCTCGCTTTTTTGTCATTTTTTTCCCTCTCTGTTTTTCTCCCTAAATTTCGATTTCTGTCACCATTAAAAGAAGAAGTAGAAGAGATAGAAGAAAACGAGAGAGAGAAAGAAAAGAGAGGGTGGATATGGAGAGGTGTTGAGATAAAGCTTTCTTTTCTTTAACTTTGTGCTAGCATTAAAAGAGGGAAAAAGAAAAGAAAGTGAAAAAAATCGCTTCTCTATGACCTTCTTTCTTTTCCCCCTCCCTTTTTCCCTCTAAATTTCTTTCTCTCTTTCTTTCCTTGACGGAGTTTTTTTTTTAAATTTCATTTCAATTTTATGAAAAGAATAAAACCGAAAAAAAAAATGAGAAGGGAAAAAGCCCCCCTACCCCCTGAAGAAGGAAGGAAAAGAAAAGAGAAAAAGTCCTTTCTTGTAATTTTCCTTCCTTTTTTTTTCTTATGAGTTTTTTTTTAATTTCAGTTTGTGCCAACATTTTTTGAATAAAAAGAAGACCAAGACGAAGAAAAAGAAGAAATGAAAGAAAATGATTTTTCTCTTTCCTTTTCAGTTTATTTTATTATAACTTCATTTTAATTTTATGCATTGGTTTTACATTATCTTTTGTGCATTTCTCAAAACTTTCCTGTAAGTTCAATTTTTTTCTCATTCTTTCTTCCTTCTTTTTTCAAACGTTATCTTTCCTTCAATATTTATTTTTATTTCTTATCTACTTCTGAAAATATCAGAAGTACAGGTCTCACCCCGCTACCCGAAAACTGAGGCTAGATATAAAACATGTCGTAAACCGAAATGGCGTGAAGCGAAAAAGCAATTATATATTAATTTAAATGGGAATTTTTTAAAGTGTTCCCAGACCCTAAAATGTTATTATGGTTATATTAGGCTGATGGGTAATATGGGAGACCAGGCTGCAAAAGGAGGCGGGTATGCACTGCCTCTGTAACAGCTTCCTGAAAAACCTTTCCCTTTTCTGTCATTTCTTCTTAATTTTAATCAAACTTAGCCTTGTACAGCTACAGGCCAAATGGAGATTTGCTTGCGCCAATCTTCCAAGTAGGAAGGGCCTACCTGCTAAGACAATCAGCATTTAATATCATGGCCTCAAACTGAGCTCTAACACCAACTCCTGGCTCCGATAACGGCAATTGATTCAGTCGAAATAATACCATATTTGATTTTTTCCTTATTTCCTTCCTTCCTCCCTTCCTTCCCTTCTTTTCTGCTTTTCCTTCCTTCTTTACTTCCTTCCTACCTTCCTTCTTTACTTCCTTCCTACCTTCCTTCTTTACTTCTTTCCTACCTTCCCTCCTCCCCCCCATCCTTCCTTCCACCTTTCCTTCATTGATTTCCCTCTTACTGTCCTACGGTCCTTCCTTCCTTTCATCTATCCATCTTTCCTCATTTCCTATCTTCATTCCCCTCTCCTTTCCCTTTCCTTCCTCCTTTCCTTCGTTCCACCCATCCATTCATCCCCCTTTACTACCTTCATTCCAATCTCCTCCTCCTTGCTTCATTCTTTCATTCCTTCCCTTTCATTCTCTCTTTCTTTTTTCTTCCATCAATAATTCATATAAAATCATCTTTTCTTTCCTTAAATCTTTACTATCTTTCCTTAAATCTCATTCCTTTTAACAGATTTCTGTTCCCTCAACCGTTTTCATTCTCTGCCCATTCTCTCTTTCTTTTTCTGTCCACCTTCTTCTCTTTCCTTTTCTCTTCCCCACTCTCATCATACATTTCTTTTTCTCTTTTTCCCTCTCATCATACATGTCTTTCTCTCTAATTCCATATTAACTTCCATCAGTCTTTCCTTTTTTCTTCTTTTCCCTCTCTTTCAACCTTCTCCTTCAGCCTCTCTCTCCCCCCCTCTCTCTCTCTCTCTAATTCCCTATTCAACTTCTCCCAACGACGTTTCGTGAATAATTCAAAAACCTCGATCGACTCCCTTCCCCTCCCGGCCACACCCGCCATGTGAGGCCAAGAATTGTAATCATAAAACCTTCTCCATTGAATAACTGATTCATTCGGCCTCTCATTCTTTGACTAATTTTTTCATTCATTTATTCAGCTCTTCCTCGTGACGATGCTTTTTCCTTGGCTATTAAGAATGGCGATTTGCAATTGGCCACTCTTCCGCTCTGGAGGTGCAGGTTAGCCTAATGGTTCACAGCAAGGATACCGGACTCAGCGAAACAGTATGTGTTCATTTCGCTCTTGCACTTTTGGAAAATACATGAATCCATCTCTTCTAACCTGAACTATAAATGAAATAGTAGGACAGACTGGGATCTTTAGCTATGGTTGGCGATCGTTTTGGACGAGAAACTCTGATTCCAAACCAGCCTGAAAAGGGATGGGTTCCTCCTCGAATCAATGCAATGAAAACGCAGGAACAGCGAGAAACACAAGAAGGAGAAAATTAGGAGAATAAACATCTCCAGCTTTCTATCCTTTTACGTGATTTTTCATTCATTTATTCAGCTTTTCCCTGTTACGGTGCTTTTTTCCTTGGCCATTAAGAAAGGTGATTTGTAATTGGCCATTCTTTCGCCCTTTAAACACCGGCTGCGACAGTTTGTGTGCACTTCGTACTACTGGCATGGAAATTCAACAACAACAACTACTACTACTAATACTACTACTACTACTAATGATGATAATAATAATAATGATAATAATAATGATAATAATAATAATAATAATAATAATGATAATAATAATAATAATAATAATAGCGACATAGAATGACTCATTAAGAACTAAGTGTATGAATTCAAGATAGACAAGATACCGAAAAAGTGCAAGTGTAGATCGTATGGATATATAAATGATACAATCAACCACATAGTAAGAGAGTGTATCAAATAGGCCCAAAGGGGGTAGGGGAACAGTCACTACTGGTGATCAACTGGGAACTGTGCAAGCGACTACGTTTCGACCGCACAAACCAATAGTACATGCTCAGACCCGAATCTGCCCTAGCAAATGATCAGTCTTCAATTCTGAACCATCTGGTTCCGATTTCTTTTTTGACATTAAATATAAGGAACAGAAACACGTATCACTTTCTAAAATCTTGTTTCTTACGTTACTGATTGAGTTCACTGATAGCTTTTTAATGATCTAACACACTGTTTTTTTCCGTTGATGATGACATCTAATTAATCTTAGCCTCTATATATCGGGGGTTAACAAGTGTAGATTATGCAGAAATCAAGATGAGACGACCAATATTCAATAGGTGAGTGTAGCAAACTAACCAAAAGGAAGTACAAGAACAAGCATGACTGGATGAGTTTAGTGATCCACTGGGTCCTGTGTAAGGTCTTCATATTGACCAAACAAACCAATGGTACATGCACAGACCAGAGTCTGACCAAGAAAATGAAACTACTTACATCGGCCAGAAGGCTAAGAAGAGTCTGGGAGTAATAAGATGACTTGCAGTTACTTGATTTCAGGCGGAGGAATTCAGCCACTGATGGTACGATAAATCAATAATAATAATAATAATAATAATAATAATAATAATAATAATAATAATAATAATAATAATAATAATCGAGCTTTTGGAGCAGCAACTACAAATCTAAAAATCTCCTGAACCTGAATAGCAAGGACATTAGAATCAATCAAATGCAAAAGACAATATTTCTTAAGACAACAATTATAATCAGGAGACATTTTGGATTTCAAGATCTAGATGGTCTCAAATTAAGGATGAAAGGCAGGAGAGCTCTGCATTAAAGCAATGAGACCTTTGAATAATAGTAATAATAGTAATAACAATAATAATAATAATAATAGTAATAATAATAATAATTATAATCGTTAACACTGGAAAGAAGACTTGATGCATGATGAATGTGGTTGTGTTAGCGAGCTACAGGGTGAAAAAACGGCATTTCCTTTGTAGCCACCCAATGCATTAAATATTAGATGATACAGTATAAACCAAACGCACGAAGCGAAGGACAGGGGTTGAGGCCACAGGAGAATCATTAAAACTGCACAAAACTGAGCTGTAAGAGATAAAAGAATGAAAAACACAGGAACAATGGAGAATGAAACCAGGAAAGAAAAATAGGAAATTAAACATTTTCGACTAATTTTTAATTCATTCATTCAGCTCTTCCTTGTGACGGTGCCTTTTCCTTGGCTTTGAGAAATAGAGATTTACATTTGGTCACACTTTCACTCGGTGGAAGTCCCCGCTCGTATGCACCACATTAAAAAGCACTCAGAGAGCGCATCATGCTATCAATGCCATTTTCACCGAAAAAATAACGAATCAAAATCGGTTGATATATATATATATATATATATATATATATATATATATATATATATATATATATTTATATATATATATATATGTGTGTGTGTGTGTGTGTGTGTGTATAAAGTAGGGGAGGTAGCTGAAAGATATTCCTTGATCCACCAAAAAATGAATCAATACTTCCCTAACCCAAGGCCCATCATTATCATCAGTCTTTTATCGTTCGTCGTTGGACATAGAACTTCCTAGAATTCAACACACCTTCCTATCGGGGGCATCGCTGAGCCGATATTTTCTAAACCTGTCCAGTTCGTCTCACCTTGTCATATTCAGCTAGCCTCGGTTCTCTGGGGATCCATATTTTGAGTTGTGATGTTCTCCGGGTGTCTACTATTCTTGCAACATGACCAACTCATTGCCGTTTGAGTTTCTAAATGGTTTCTATTATTCTTGGATTCCTATTTTTTCCTTAATATATTGTGCTGTCTTGTGGTCTCTCCGTGTGATGTTGGACACAATTCTGTCATGTGCACGTTGCATGGTTCTCAGTTTGCAGGTCTGTTCCTCGGTTAGGTTCAATGTTTCAGCTCCATAGGTGACTATCGGGAGGATGCATTGGTTATATACTCTTCTTTTTTGGGACTAATGGTATTTCATTAACCTACCAAAATTTTGTCATCCTAGAGTGATTCTTCGGTTGATTTCTTCTCTTGAGAATTCCATGGGGATTGTTGCCTTAGGTAGATGTAGTGATCGACTTTCTTCATCTCTACGTTTTCGATTTTGATCTTTATGCGTTTATATCCGACACTTTTGTTGCACATGACCTTTTTCTGCAGAAGTTCATATGAAAGCAAACTTTCTTGTTTCTTTGTTCAGTTCGTCCAGCATTACTTGGGAGCCTAAAGGTTCTCTACAAAAAGGATAATGTTTCTACCTCCACAAAGTATCACTGAAATTCTTTCGCAACTTATGGATAGAGTGTGAGGACAGAAAGACACGAGTTTATATACCTTTTCCGACTTCGTTTGTAAAGTTTGAAAAAGTAAAATGAAATAAAAAATCCAGAAGATTGTGTAACAAACTAGACAAATTCAGGAAAAATTGGCTCCGCAATGCCCATGATAGAGGGTTCCAGCAAATCTTGGGTAACGTTTATGCGCAACGACGGACTCTAAAAGGATGATGATGATGATGATGATGATGATGATGATGATGATTGGCTCTGTGGTCTGTTTTCTTTTATTCAATTTCATAAGAAATCGTCTACAAAAACTTTCCCCAAATATGCCAATATAGCTTTCTTCAGTTTCCAAGATATTTCAAATATTTACTTGTTATTTTGTGTAGGATAACATTTTTCCTGTTTTTCAACCCGTTTCCCCCGGATAAGTGGTTCAATTTGCAAGGTAAGTTGGTGCTAAATTGATCCCTTAGAATATGCTTATTTTTAATCCAATTATTCTTCAATATCCTGTCATTTATTCATACAAAACAATTGGTAGGCTATAGGCTTGCGGATGGTCAAATGATCAGCTGCATAAAAGATGGGATCGGCAACCCCTGTTCGAGTTGTGGCTGGGAAAGCTGCTTCTGAGAAAGGTATGAATCCATTTATTCATTCCCCAAGCTATGGCTAAAAATACTACGACAGGTACTGCTCAGTAAGTATGGTTAGCAACCAGTCTAGGAGAAAACAAAACAGTGCATAAAGAGCTATGGGCTCCGTCTGACTATCTCACCCTTGACAATGCCCAAAATGAAATCATCCGTGGAGCACCAATGAACCCCGCACTGCAGGAGACGTTGTGTTCTTGTTAATGTGCCATGTCCGTTCAGGACGTGGGTGATCATGGATCTCCACAGCTTCCATTCCCTTCTTGCTCCAAGTAACACTTTCTCATCTGTGTTAAGTTAAAACAGCAACAACAACATCATTATTAACAGCAACAACAACAACAACAACAACAACAACAACAACAACAACAACAACAACACCAAAGCAAGCCTAGCTACTCCCCGGCTAAACTTCACTCCTACTTCTATTCCGACTGAAGATGATTATTGCGTCTTTTCTATTGTATCTATGATAAACGAATATAAGACTTGTCAGTTTAGCACAGTCGGCAAGAGCACCACCTAAAAAATATCATAAACATGAGTTCAAATCACAGTATTGAAATGTTAATTGTATTTGTCAGTTTAGTAAAAGGCGTAGAGTTTACACCCTTGAATAAGATTAGGATTACCTTTTTGTTGATGGAGTGGGGGTGGGGACAAAGCCAATTCTATCTTTGATTGGAGTATGAAAACAACAAAAACCATAAATATTGTAGCTTTCTCGTCCCTTATCATCTTTTATTCAACTGTTAATCTTAATCCAATCACCCTCGTATATTCAATCATTTATTTACGCAAAGGTGAAGAATGCAGGCAAAGAACCATGCTGGGATGGCGAGTTTTCAGTGATGATAGCCCAACCTTCAAGAACAAGAAAATCCCACCAGACCTGAAAAGAAGGGTATGCAACCATAGTATCATTCCGATAGTCAACTTCAAAGCTCAATCGTAAAACGTAATAAAAAAACTGACCTTCAAACTGAGCAGCATGCAACGTGTACAGGAGAGTATACTCAACATCACGGAGAGATCAAAAGATTGCACAGTATATTAGAGAAAAGAGACTCAGAGAAATAATAGAATTCTCCGGAAAATAGCAATGGGCTGGGCATGTTGCAAGAATGTCAGGCAACCGCTTGATATTCCAACTCACGATATTGATCCCTAGAGATCCCATACGAAACTGTAGTGGGCAAAAAAAAAGATAACGCAATGAACTGGACATGTTTAGAAAGTATTTGCTCCGCGATGTGCATGATAAAGAGATCATGCAATCACCACGTACTATTCTCCTCAATTACGTCCACCTGAAATCTCTATGCTAAAAAACAAACATCGCAGCTTGACAGTAACTTATAACAAGGCCACACAACCGGTTGTCGAGATATTTAAAATACTTTCCGCACAGAGATTGTATTAGCAATGATCTGGAAGGTGGTGCTTGTTTACCATCACTGTAGAGTAATGTTATGTTCGTTTTCGTTGGTAAATATTTGTGTAAACACAGCCATGTCCAAGTCTGTTAGACAAACAAGTTTTATGTTTATTTTTCAAATTCGACTGGATTTAACTTAAAGAGTAGGAACCCATTGGCCGATATTCAAGTCCTGGTTTTTCTAGTTCCTGATTAGGAAGTCAATTTGCTCTACGAAGGTTTCACCAGATATCTGGTGGCCATTGTCATCACATATCACAGCAGTGTAGTGGTTCTTACTGTGCCAACACTCTTCAGCTTTACTTACATATGCTTTTTTTTTACTCTAGCTCTTAAGCCATCACTGCCGACGGGAGGTCGTAAAGCTCATATTTGTAGCGCTCTCCCCAGTATTCGTGTAGACCCCAGCAATGCTGTGATGTGCTTGGTCTCAAGCCTTCCTCATCTCCAGCTCCGCCAATCTTCGCTGTCTCCAATGCGCGTACTTTTATAGATACGAACTTGAACTTCCTATTCCTGGCTTTTTTCAGTTTCCTTGCCAATTCCTAGTATTTTCCTAGATTTCCCTTCGCTTTTATATTCACTCTTCGATCCATAGGCACAACCATGCATATTATTCAGCAGGTCTCTTGTCCACGATTTTCAGGTTCGGTCATCTTGCTCAGAAGGGGTGGTTTGTTGGGATGTCGAGGTCCCAAAGTAATTTGTGACTTCTCCTTTCCAGGACTGTCTACATTTTGTGCTGATACCATTTGTCTACACGGTCGAATGCCTTTCGTTTGCATAGTTCCAAGTGTGAAACAGTTTACTACATTCACTGATTATTAAATCAGCGGATAAACTCTCAAATTATGACCAACTGTGCATTTTTCGAAATGTCCAACATAATACACGCCATAACATTATTTTCTGGTGTGGAGTGAAGTTGGACGACCCCTGAGGACTGTGAGAGGTCAAAATCAAGATGGCCTCCAGTCAACCGGATGTAATGTTCCAAGGCATATAATTTGGAAATCAAACAAGGTAGAAAAGAGTCAAGATGGCATTTCCAAGTAAGTTGGTAATGCCAATTCATTTAGAAATACTTTTGAGATCACCAGAATCCAAGGAAGGGTATTTAGATCAATGTCAAACTGAAAATGTTTAAAAGTCATTATTTTGCAAAATACATTTAGTGCTGGGCAGCATGTTGATAACGTTACAAATATTATTGTGTGGGTACAGCAGATATGAAAATAAAAAAAAAAAACAAAAGAAAAAAAAACAAACGTTGTGATTTTTCCTCTTATACTCACCGTAGGACTCAGACCTTCTCCAAGATTCGCCAGAAGTCTCTTGCATGATCATCGTGGAGCAAATACTTTTTGAACTTGTCTCGTTTGACTAGTTTTTTTTTACCGGTCAGTTTTGCATAGCTCTCTGAGGATCCAACAGTTGTCTGACATTTTTTACAACATGGTCAGCCCATTGCTATTTGGGTTTTCTAATCGATGATATCTCTGACCCCTATTTGTTCTCTATTATATGTGCTTTGTCATATCACTACATGAAGCTAAACATGATTCTCTCCTGTGTACGTTGTACAATTCTCTACTAAGGACCAATGTTTTGGTTAGGTTCTATGTCTCAGCTCCATACGTGACTATCAGGAGGATACATTGGTTGTACAACCTTCTTTTTTTAGCTGATAGGGCTTTCTTGATTTTGACAATTTAGCTTTCTCTATTGAAAGATTGCCAACCTTGAGAGATTCTTGGCCCGATTTCTCCTTCTTTCGAGGATTTCATGGAGATTCGTCGTCCTAAATAAACGTATTGGTTTACTTTCTTCAGTTCTGCGTTTTCGATTTTGATCATTGTGTCAAAATATCATACATGGGATTTCTTTTTTTACATCTTTATCATAAAAATGACCTGATATAGCAGTAACACCCAGTATCATCTGTCCTTACACTTTGCCCTTCTCTGTGACTCAATTTAGGGTATTTTGTCTTTGAGAGAAATGAAGGGATAGAGGGCAAATAAAGAAAAAACAAAAACTTCTACGTACTCATCCCGCGTTACTTGTACTGCTGCTATCAGCAGCCCCACTGTCCAAAAGCGATATATGACCAAACAACACCCAAACCTGTTTGAAAATTTATTTTATCGTAAGAAATATGTGTGTCATTCGTGAGGAGAATGATTGAGGAATATCCGGGAAAAAACTATTCATTTCTCGTGTTTAAAACCGAGGATTGGCTTGAGAATGACCTCTGGTGACCTTGAATGGCCTCTAAGGTTAGCCTATGTGAGAAGGCGACTTTTCTCTAAGCCAAATATTAGGTCAATAGGCCTTGTAGTTTTAGTGAGAGAGATCCACAAATATTTTTGCTTACTTCAACCATTTTCTCTGCTATTTCTGGCACAAGGTCACAATATGTGAGCACCCAGTTAATTTTTTCAGCATTTTTCTTGATTTATCTTCATTCTCAGGACCAGTGCGTAGTATCTGTGTGCTCATTCACAAATACCAGGTATGTATAATATATATAATGTTTTTATATATGTGGTTTATTAATAGATAAAGTGTTATAATCAGCGTATTTTGCTTCATGACGATTACTTTTTCCCGTCTTATTGTTGCTGTTGTTGTTGTTGTGTTTATCACAACGTTTCAGACGTTGCACCCTCGAGACTTCTTCGGCTATTCCTTGTATTGTGAACTGTATCTACAAGATTCCATGCAGTTGTGGCAGTATGTACCAGTACTACTGATTATAGTGAGCTCCGCATAAGTATTCCATTTAGGGGAGATTATCTGACCTAGTTTTTTGGGCCATAACAATTTGGCCTTTCTATAAGTCATTCAAAACTTCTTGCCCATTACTGCTGCATTTAACGCATGAAATCCAAGTGCTTGAGGCCGGCTTACCTACTTATATACCTCTGATCCTGACATGCTCACATGTCACAAGAAAGTAGCTGTCAGTCTTGATACATGTTGCTGGTCATAATGTTTTGGCTCATCAGTGTATATCTTTCAGCGGAGGCCAAGGTTTTTTTCCGGTGTATATGCAAAAGATAGGAATATCCCGGAAGCTTTTCACCGAAGAAACATTCCCGCCAGTCCCAGTCCCTGTTATCTGATATTTATATGAACCAAGCAGAAGGAATATTTTTTCGACAGAGAAAAAGCAGAGGAAAGATAAAATGTCGGCAACGTTTACTTCTTTGCCTGAAAAACAAAATAGGAGATCCATATTTGTGATTTGAATATTGCGAAAGGGAGGAAAATGCCCGAGTGTTTACTATTGCATTATTTTATACTTTCAAGTCTGGACTTTTTTTTTCCCCATTTGATATAAGAAAATGTCAACTCAAACTGCCATCATCAACATATTCAAAATCAACGTAAGTTTCTTCAGTTTTTAAGAGAGTCTGGCTTGTTGTGTATGTATTACGTGTTACGACTGTATTATCAGAGTTAGAGAACTGGAAATTTGAACGTTTACTAATCATGTCTATAAAAAAGATTCTTTTTTTGTTTCTGATTTTTTTTTAAACCCACCCATTAGCTTTTTAGTGGAGGGTTCAATTTATCAATATAAGTTTATATTAAGTTTACTTATATATATATATATATATATATATATATATATATATATATGTGTGTGTGTGTGTATATATTTTCAAATTCGGACTTTTTTAGTGATCACTGCCCAACAAATGGTAAGATTGATCACCCCTTATTCTGCAATTTTTGATTGATCATCCCCAACACAGCAAGCTGCCAAAAGACGTTGGTCAGGTGACTATTGAGTGACTAGCCAGACCTATTAGATATTTTTTTCTTTGTTCTTTGAAACAGATGTGTTTGTATTCGATCTGCTTTTGCCATTTTTTCATGGTTGTATTAATTCCTGCAACTCAGTTCACTTTTCCAGCTTCTTTCTCTAATTACAAGTATACCCCACTTCCCGAATATTCGATATACGCCACGTTTTCGCTCTTACGAAAAAAAAGGCTTATAGCAAAAATAGCGTTAAGCGTCTGTTTTGCCGTGATCCATCGTAGTGGCAGTGCATAACTCTTCCTCTTTCTCCTGCACTTGACCTCCAAAAACTCAACCTAATTTACCGTTTTGGGGTCTGGAAACACTCAAAAAAATATTTACGTGTGATAATTACTTCTTTGCCATTCTGAGAGTTTTTTTTTATAGGAATGCTCTTCTTTCGAATGGTGGAGGAAGTCTGAATTTAATAAAGGAACAAAATCTGTTTTCAAATATTTGTTTATTGTTTCTACTTATTACAACTTGTATACTTATAAAGCTTAGCTTCGTCTGGCACAGGGCCAATAGATCGGAGTACTAAGTGATGATCAAATTCACAACACTGGTTATGACCGGCGAGAAAAACTTCCCAGTTACTACCCTACAGAACAGACCCTGTAGATATTTTCTTAGCTTAGACTGACACAAGGTCACGATATAAGGTAACCAAGTAATAAGCTAACTGCACTGACAATCTGTGAGACAAGTTTCCTAAACACTACCATTCAACGGGTAATTTTTATAGATATTTACTAAACTATTTCTGGCACAAGGTCACAATATGTGAGCACCCAGTTAATTTTTTCAGCATTTTTCTAATAGCAAATTCCTTCCAATTAAAATCGTTTCTTCCCGATCTCCCATTTTCCTTGCTTCTTAATTGTGACGAACGTCGACAGGTCTATGAATGCCCAAATTATTTATTTCAGACCAAATTTGTTAATAACGTTCGTAAGAAAGGAAGGATAGAGAGAGTGAGGAAACAAAAAAGACTACTTTCGTTTATTTTCTACCCCACACTACATCGTACAATTCTTTTCAAATCAAATTTCGAAATAAAAAAATGAGACGTAAGAAAAATCTCCGTAATTCAAAGAGCTGAAACATTTTTTCAGCATCTCACAATGTAGACGTAGAGTTATGTCTTATAACACTTTTTGAATTCAAGCAAAGATGTTGCAAGGCCTGCGAGAACCAATCAGCGTCGGTTTTCAGAGAGTCTTCTTTATCAATCTGTTTTTCCATTGGAAACAAATAGTTTTATTACAGAAACAAATGTGGCCAATTTTGTGTTAAGAACGTCACAGGTTTTGAACAGTGTCCGCTCTATTTTTTGTTTTCCCTTTGGGCTTTCTCTTCCCATTCGTCGCATATAGCTTTCTTTTGCTTCCGATGAAACCGTTGATAACAGAAAAGAAAACGTGATTTGCTCCTCGGAATCTGAAATATACAATCTACTTTTTTTTTTATCATTCGAATGCAATATTTGATCTGAGAAATGATGACGACGCAATTAAGTCCTCTCTTTCGGTTAAACGATGTCATTCGTCTTCTTTGCTTATAGAAAAAAAATTCTGTAGCAAGATATCCGCTTATGCAAATTCAGCATTTATACAGAATGACATGATGCAAATCACAGACATATTCCTACCTGCAAGCATAAACTAATATATACACACACACACACACTCATACATATATATATATATATATATATATATATATATATATAGAGAGAGAGAGAGAGAGAGAGAGCGAGCGAGAGAGAGAGAGAGAGAGAAATGTACAGACAAAGACAGAGTTGAGTAAAATACAACACTGAATCAGTTCAATGTTACTTCATCAATATGCATCGTGATCCAGAAGGTGTGATCACGGTGTTTCCAGGGGTTAACACAGGTAATATTCGCAAAACTACTCCCGCTACATATAGTATATTCAATGCTTTATAAGATTTATACTATCTCGTGGGGAGACAAGCCAGTGACGTTTTCAAATGCATCAAGATCACTGGAATCGAGGCGTTCCTCATGAGAGTTGGTCAGGTCACTTGGTCTGCTAGGATGATAACCGCTTACCCAAGGCACTGTTCCACGGGGAACTCAACCACGGCCCAAGATTCAAAACTAAGAGATAAAAGGGTTTTCTAAAAGCGACCCTCAAGGCCTGCAACATCGTTAACATGAGAGGACAGTGCAATGATCTGAGCTAGATGGCGGAATATCTGTCATGGTAGCCCACGGCACTTCGAGAGACACCCAATTTAGAAGAACGAAGTACCACCGTCATGATGCAGCAAAAGATTATCCGGAAACGAGTCAATCTACCCAGACTGCTCAGACAGTTTAATGATTAACACATCTGCCTCACACGTAGAAGATTCTGGGTTGGATTCCAGGTGAGTGTGAAAATTAGGAAAAAAATATGGAAAACTCTTCTTTAGGACAAATTCCCTAGTGTACTCAGGACTTAATTGAGTACACACCAAGTTGAATATACCCCTTTTGTGGACTTACATCCTACTTAGTTGGTGGTCATAAAAGAAACAACTTGTTGGAATAAAGCATCTCTAAGCTGGTTCAGGCAACAGTCACCAGCCTCCATTGAGAGTTGTCTCTTGAGATACGGGACACTTACCCTTCTTTCATACAGACAACCAGTGTCACCACGTACATAACCATTAACAACACTCATCAGCATCAACATCAACAGCAGCAGCAGTCTTTTAGTTTCTGTCATTGCATATTGACTTCCCCGAAGATTCACCAGACCTCTCTATCATGGGTGTCGCGGAGCAAATACTTTCTAAACATAATATTGTTTTTATCAGGGTTTTGCATATGATTTTTGGTGATCCACATGATAAATCATGATGTCCAACAGTTGTCTGATGTTCTTGCCACATGGTCAGCCCATTGCCATTTAGGTTAGTGCAGGAAAGGGTAAGACAGCTCGGCCTATCATCATATTCTATGCTATTACGATCATTAAGTAATTTTGAATACAATGAGTCAAGAATACAATCAGCTACCATTACTAAATGTTTATTCATTTTCATCTAATTTCACTAAATGATTATTTAATATTTATTACCGTATATACTTGAGTTCTGTATCGACTTCTGTATTTTGAATTAGTAATGCATTGTATCGTCTTATCTCTGCAAATTTATTGCACAAAAAATTCAAACAATAAAACTGGCATGTTTCCTTCTTTTGCACGGTGATTTTTAAAAATTTACCTAAATACCTCAATTCTGTATATTTATTGGAACCCTAAAAAAAGGAACTGAAAATCAAATCAAGGAAGGAACACAGAGAAACTTATAGATTTAGGTATAAGATAATGTTCTGAATATCATAGTATACCGTCCGTCTTAGATTCAATATTTGAAGAGACAAAGGAAGCGTAACGTACATATACAGGAATGAAGAAATAAGGAGTGTATTACAGATTTCCCAATCATTCGATATCGTCCATGTCGAAAATATTTCTAATAACAACGCAATAAACTAATTCTTGCTGTCATTACGATGAATCTTTTGATAACAAGGAAATGGTAAGCGAGTGCTTTGAGACTTTAAATGGAGGGGTACTGGGTCTTTCATCATCATCATCATTATCATCATCATCATAATCAACAAAAACAACAACAACAACAACAACCTTTTACCGCCAGTCGTTTTCTCGATTTCTCGAACGATCCATGGCGACCTAATTATTGTTTGCGATTGTAGGTTTTTACGGGGTTGAGTTACTAGCCCGATACTCAAAATTGAGTGCCTGACAGAGCTAAAGAACTCCAAATGCTTTGCTCCCCCATGATTCGCCAGAACTCTCGATCGCAAGCGTTGGGGAGCCAGTACTATGTCAACTTGATTAGTTCGTCATGCCGTCTTATTTTCTGACACTATTTCGCATATAATTTCTGGGATCCACGTTGTGAAGTTTCCATAAATACTCAAATACAAATAGATGTTGTATATAGATAGACTCAGTTGCTGCTGTATCGTGCAACACACAAGGGGGATAATTGTTACCTTTCCGTATTAAAATGTTTGTAGCAACTGCGCGTTCCTTTGGAATTGAGGCACCACTCTCCAGAATGAACTTCCTTCAATGCCCTGCTATTTACACATGGAGGGGAAACTGAATTCATGCCTTTCCCAAAAGCACCAGTGCACAGTTTGAACTCAATTCGATGATTCAAATCTCCGTTGGGCCACACGCACCTTATAGAAATGTCAGTCGACCGTTAATTTTTCTGCGATGTTATAGAAAATTTGTCCCGTGCATATTTCAGCTTTCGATATTTGGCCCCTAAAATAATCATTTCGTGATACAACTTGCGTGTAGTTTGTTGAAACAAACATCAAAATTTTGGAAGCCTGCTCAGACTAGACGCACACAGATTCACTGTCATATTCAATGGTGTTTTACCTCATGGGGCGTGGTACTGCTGTGGGTAGTCATGTCAAAGGGGCTCAGAATGAGTCGGGAGACCGTTAGTCATGAGCTCTTATGCCCTGGGAACAATATGCAAGGTCTAAAGAGATTTTTTAGGGTTGTTCTTGCATTTAACCGACCGTGTGTAGTAACTCATGTATAAGCTGATCTAGCGTTTCACCATACAGCAAAAATAAACGCTGACCAAGCCTGAAGTCTTATGGCATATAACGCACATTTCAGGAAACTAGCTAAAGATTTCCCTTACATTCTATAAAAAAAGGACTTTGCAGACTGTTTTGTTACGCGGAATTGGTACTGGAATAAGTATAACAGGTCCCAAGGGGAGAATTTGGAGAGGTCTAAGGCGCCATCGCCCTAGGTAGCTTATTTTGTCGTTTCAATGGCTTGATACTTCCCGGACAGACCACGTTTATACCTTTGTGGGTTTTGCTCCTTATATCCAATTTTCTAGCTATTTATAGCTTTAACAGTTTCAAAGTTAAAATTTTGACTTAGACCAATTCAGGGCAATGGCCCAAGAGAATGAATCTTCGCCTCGATTAGATTTACTGAATGTAGGCAATTGAATGGTACCCAAGGGAAAGAAACCAAAATGAAAGCCTATCCAAAAAATGAACAAAAAAAATTGCAAGCAAGTCGCAGCTATAAAAGTTGTTGATTATCAAAATAATATTTGTTCATCATCTTCCGTGTCTGGTAATGGACAGGTAAAATGCTTGGGCGCCCTAGGCGACTGACCGAAAAGAAAAACGGAACAACACTGTAGGGACGTCGGTCGTTTTTGAAAATATGAAATGCTGATTGTCGAACGGGCTTGATGGTTTACGGAGAGAGACATAACCTTGTTATCGTTGACTGTAAATCGGTCTAATCTACGGGGATTTTGGAAAATATTGGACGAAGAAAACAACCGAACTGACATCGGAATTGAAATTGAGCGACGATGAAGACATTTCCATAGACATTCTGATTTAACCTTAAGAACCTGATTGTCCCTGAAGGCTTCTTTGCTGGCCGTTATGTTATCAGAGAGCCAGCCAGGTTTTGGGGGTTGGAACGAGAGGAAAGAAAGAGAGAACCAGCTAGCTTTTTGGGGTTGGAGAGAGCGAGAGGAAGGAAGGAAGACTAAAAAGGTTGCAAAGAGAGAAGTGGAAGAGTCTCAGGTTGTTGAAGGCGACGAAAACTTATTTTTCTATTCGTTACCGTTATTTTTATTCTTCTTGTTGGCTTTTACTAGTCGTTTTCCACGATAAACAGTAATTTCAGCGCTGCTCTAATCTTGTTTATTGCTTCATCTCCAAATTCACCTTGGCATTGCAAACTGAGCAACGTTTAGTGAAGGGGTATAAAATCAGAGATGGGCTGTCCCCTGCCCAACAAAATATTCTATACACACCATATCTTGTATATAAATAGTACGGCGAGTTGTTATAACGACTCAGAAAACTAATCACTCTAACTGCAATCGAAGAAATCTGTTAGTGTATGTGTGTACACCGTGATTAATAAACAGCAGGCTATTGTACGAAGTTTACATAAACCAAATATAATTGTCAAACACACAAAGCAATGCATTGTCAAGTCTGAAGATTTTTTTGATCAGTGGATTTAGAGAAATCTAATGAAGAATATAGATTATAGATATTTCTTTTCATCTCCCTTGATTTCCACTTTTCAGAATTATCTAAATTTAGATATAATGTATCAAGGTTGGTAACACTGGAAAGAAGTAACAGAGATACTTCGAAGCAATAATTACTTTACATGACTTCTCCTCACAGCATACACTGAGCTACTTCCAAATACGCACCCTTGGAACAGGCACTGCCCTGTACTTATACACATGATGATAATCATTTATCAACTTTAGCATTATCTGAAATATGATCAGCGTGAGGGTCTCCCAAAGGAATTTGATCAGAGTTTCTTTTGGGTCCCTTTTTCTCCTTCGTTGGTCACCTTTTTTGGCTCCTCTGACTTTGGAATACTTTCTGGACGCCTGAGTACGATGTACCCATTGCATCCCCTCTTATAGGCCCTAGTCATGCTTATAAAACCTCAATTACTAATAATCTCATTCTCATTGAATTACTGAATAAGTCAACAAGACGAGGTTGTCAACGATCACATCGAATAAAGCATATTTATGCACGCCCACACACACATATGTACACCCACCCACCCCCCACACACACATATATATATATATATATATATATATATATATATATATATATATATATATATATATATATATATCATTCTGAATAAGTGTTTAACACGAGACAATAGAATTTGTTTCTGGATATATTCGATATTGTCTCTGTTCCGGAATCGAGACCTCTACAAATGAATAAATAACTTCAAATAAACATAAGTGTATTTGTATTTCATTATTTATTCTCTCTCTCTCTCTCTCACTCTCTCTCTCTCTCTCTCTCTCTCTCTCTGTATATATATATATATATATATATATATATATATATATATGTACAAGGTCACAGTATTGAAAAGTTAAAAAGTTGTTCTTTGATTATTGCGATACGACGGTGATGATAATGTCTTTCGTAATAAATCAAACTTCCTTTCTTTTGCTGTGAGTTTGAAACTAGCACGAATGATTATGATATAGATCAAGAAATGAATGTGAGTATAAGACAAGTTCAAAATTGAACTTGAAATTTCAGAAAATCGAATATCAGCTGAGTCTGTTATTTTGCCATAACGTCACCGTGAAAGATATCCCCTTCTTATGGATAAATCATGCATGGTGCATGCGCAACATCAATATCTTTCATTTTCAACATATATATTATTGTTTTCAGGTCGTAAATGTGGAATTCTCATCAGTGATGACGAATCTATCTGAAAGGATGATTTATGATTACGCAATATACGCTGTATGATACCTCACCTACAGTTTGTTAGCAAATATGATTGTCTACTCGGGATCACCAGTTTGTAAAGAAATGAGTTAAGTCGATTCCAATTTAGAGGACTGTTTCACTCAGAAATATAAGTGTAGAAATTCGAACCAATGAATTAAATTGAAACAACGGGCATCATCGCTTGCTGTCTGTATTGCGTCTATCAATGCAGTATTAATATAAGTTAAAGTATAGGCGAGTTTGGGGTGGAAAACATCGTCCATAATTCCAGAATATACGATAGGTTTTCAAAAATTTTATACTTATCTACTTTCTGTATCATCTCGTTTGTATCCTTGTGAAATCGTCGATATTCATATCATATATTTATAGTTTTTGACGCAACTACCATGTGGTAATTTCATTAAGTACCTTATTGGGGCTACTTATCTGCGATGCCAACTGCGAAAATATTCAAGTTGAATTTTCTTATTCAAATTTTAGTAAGCGTACTATGAATGCATGGTCTTGAGTTTATAACGCTATTTTACGACATACAACCTGATTATGAATCGACCCAAGAACTTTGCTAACATCCTATGAACATTACTTGATATTGTGTTGCTTCTCAAAATAAATGAATTGTTTTTTTTTAAATTTAAATCTTTATCTCTTTCAATTCCTAAATCTGTATTTCTCTGTCAAACATACCTTCATACTCATCCGAACTCATTTCCTAACAAACTGGTGACCCCGTGTAGAACATTTTATTTACTAACAAACTGGTAACCCTGAGTAACAAACTGCAGACGAGAAGTTAAGACAGATATGAACGATGAAACATACGTATCGCTATGAGGTCTCCGTGATATGTACACACCCTGTTAGAGCAAGGATTGATAGATAAATCACATGCTGCCTTTCATACCCTTTTTGCGTAAAAAAACTGTGATTTATCTCCGAGTATATATACAGAGTTGAAGACGTAGCTTATTTTGCCGTTGATGTTTGGTGTAAACCTGATAAACGAGGAGACGACCGGAAGCTATTTTTGAAAACCCTTGCAGACATATCTATATTTTAATCAAATATTGAACCGTACGATCTTACAATATATATATATATATATATATATATATGATTATATGTTAGACCAACACTACTTGAATTTAGAGTAAAAATAAAGCTGGCAACTAACCAACCAAACAGCAGACGCAGTTGAAATAGCTGCTGCTGCTGACACGCTTGTCTGCCTTGTCTCTCACGGCTTTTGTTCAAATCAGAAGAACAGTATTGCACAAAGCCACTTTGAGGGAGATGAGACTTAAATGATTGTATTGCATGAATCCATAACCCAACCTAAAGACATAATACCGTCATCTTTTACGAGTAGTACGCTAGCTTATATCAAATTATCCAAACTATATGTTCCATTTGTCAAAGTTCGACTTCCAAAAACGCCTATCCCACAAGGAAGCATCTACTCTAGCTATGTTCAACCGGGCTTCTGTAGAACTCTTGGGTTCGGAGCGAGGTTGCTGAGGCTTCCACGAAAGTTTTATGCATACACGACCCGTACTTTTTTTCACATTGCTGATAAATTTCATTTTCGTTAATCGAGATATTAACTTTAGAAAACTATATTTTTCTGCATCAAACCAGTTATCTATTTGATAATTTCGTCGTATGCTTACCTTCTGTGTTTTTGCATATTTTTTAAATGATTATATAAAGTTCATGAAATACATTGATTTCATGAATGATAGGCTAAGCTTATCAATATTTTGTTAAGGGAACTAAGTTCCATTTTATCTTTTTTTTTATGTATATATATTTAGGTTTAGAGGGAACTGAATGAGTATCTTCGAATGTTAACTAAAATGAACAAATACGTAGAGAACTATCATCCTGTACACTGTAGAATACTGATGATTACTTCCAGAT
Organism: Thysanoteuthis rhombus; assembly: GCA_963457665.1. NCBI lineage: Eukaryota > Metazoa > Mollusca > Cephalopoda > Oegopsida > Thysanoteuthidae > Thysanoteuthis > Thysanoteuthis major. The sequence continues at coordinate 21,666,733 of OY735236.1, read as the reverse complement.
TATAATACATTCTTCTAAATACACTGAAGTTTTGTTAGATATGATATTTCATTGCAGAGTTTCTTTGAGATGTGACGGATATTTCGACGGTCCCTCTAGCATAAAAAAAGTTCCGAAAGGTTGATCTACATGATGTTCCTGTCGTAGAGCAGTTCGGGCGCTAATCTCGCAAGAAATTGCTAGAATAGTGAGTTTCACTTGCGCAAGGTGCCAAAATCTCGTGGCTCAGTAGCTAAGTAAGGTAAACTAAACGAATATCCACACAAAGGTCTACATTACTAAAAGCGTTTCATTCTAAAAAATCGAACAATGCATCACACATTTTGATGCTTCTAAAACCCATTCAATCAAAAGTTATCAATATCTACTGTAAAGCCCATACCGTTATTCATGTCATTTTCGGCTTAGAACTGAGCATCCACAAATCAAGCCACTGCTTACTGCCGAATAGCCGATTGAATGATCAGTTGGAAAACGTTCCCCAAAGCCTAGTTGGATGGCGGCGTGGATCACAGCCTGGTCGCTCCTGTTTCCTAGTTAATCATCAGTCAATGCCCCACAATCTTAGCCTTGTACCGGACTAATCTGAGCTTATTAATCATCAGTATACTTACGTACACCTGCTGATAGAACTGTGTAGAGCAAAATAATCTTGTAATTGTACCCCAAAGAACGCCACTCAGGCAGTATCGCATACGTTTTCATACTCGGAAAATTCATAAAACCCAAAACTATCAATATCTACTATAAAGCTCATAACGCTATTCATATGATTTTCTTCTTTTACAAACTGAGCCACTGCTTACTGTCGAAGTAGCCAATAAAATGATCAGTTGCAAAACGTTCCCCAGAGCCTGGCGGGGGAGTCTCATGATGACGGGGAGTTGCTCACGGCCTTGCCGCTCCGGTTCCCAAGACATTCCAGTGAATTAAATCGAGCATTTCGCTTTCTTGTCTTACCTTTAAGACGCTCTTCTTTTCAACGTCTGACCCCTTGGGGACGATCTGGCTGGCGGCCCATCAGAACGGACGGCGAAAGTGGGACCAGGCTCAAAATGACGCCGCTTAAAATGGTCGGCGGCCTTATATCATTATTAAACTACGATCAATCGCATTAGAGCAGATACGAAAATTTTCCAAGTAAATGAGACTCATTGGTTTTGAGTAATTAATATCATTTATTGTCTTCGTTTTGCCCTGAGGGCAGCGAATCGACTTTACGATGACGGATAACACTCTGGTGTGTAAAACGCTTATGAATATAGTGCTGTGATTAGAGCAGACTGTCAGATGATAACCTGGTCTCAGGCTAATCAAATTGTTGAGTGCAGTTCCAAATATATATATATGTATATATATATATATATATATATATGTGTGTGTGTGTGTGTGGATGTGTGTGTATATATATACAAGCTGTCAGTAATAATGCTTCATTGGATCAATGGAAAACGAATCCAGAGACCGGGAGAATAAGATCACCCCAGTGTAACGAACCTCCCTGTTTGAAAAACGTTTGCACATAAATTGGTGGGCAATTCACGGTCACAGACATCGCCGAAATGATGATCAACCGATTAATCATATATATATGTATTATTAGAAACAAACATTTTTTGAAAGTAATTATCCGTTAGCGTACGTAAATCAACGTACATCAGGTGTTAATGTATGTGAAAGTTTTCCAAAAGTTTTTAATCGAGCGCTTTTGGTTATTTTTATTTTATTTTTTCAGCCCGTTATTAACACCCAAGACCGTGATAACTGGGTACAAAAACAGTGGTTTTATATTTATATGTATATATATATATATATATATATATATATATATATATATATATATATATATATATATATATTACAGATCAGATTAGCATTATAGCGTTATATAATAATATATTAATAATGTAAAGCAACATCTGATATGTGATGGATTTATTTCGTAGAGTACTCATATAAATATTGAGTTCAAGTGCGTGTGTGACTATGTTATGTTCTTAACACTTGCAACAATTCCTAAATATTTACAATAATTTTGTTCCTAGTTTCCATTTCACAGCATGCACATTAGGTGCCGAAAATTGTTCAAACAAATTTTTGTTTAAAACAGCAAAAATTTTGTGTCAATTTTTCTCTTTGCCTACTTCTGAAAATATTCAATTTGTTAGTTCAGAAAATGGCTAAATTGACAGTTTTAGTGACAGTCCTTTTCAACGGTTTCTAATAAATCTTTAGACTATGGTATAACCCCCCCCCAAATCATACAATAATGAAGTCTGCTGATTAAATACACATAGTTATGCATTGTACATGTCCTTGTCCCTATAATCACGTAAATATTTTCCATCTCCTGTACTAGATCATTGGGCATCCATTTTCACAGATGGGCCTTGGCCAAGATCACCTGACGAAGAATACTCTCATTGCAGTCTTCTTCAATCCAACATCCATCTCTTTAACTGATTAGCAAAGAAGCATTAAGTGTCATATTTCAAAGTCTCAGTCATGGATCGAACCCCGTCCTGCCAAACAGGATCCGAGAACATTACCACTGGGCCACTATGATCAGTTTAATTATGCATATGCACATTCAAAAGATTCGTGATAATAGAAAAAAATTTGGAGCTGAATTTGCCAAGAAATTCAAATTCCTTCTCATCAATGACCTATGCTAATCGATATAAAAATCGAAAAATCAATTGAATCGGTTTGCCTGAACACATTCGATCTGGTTTTAAGCAATTATGCCGTAAGCTCTTTTTGAATGCGAGAAAGTAGACAGTCCTATGAATGCCAAAATGTTTTTCGTTAAGACCAAATTTGGATAGGTTAATAGCCTCGATAAGAAAGATGGATAGAGAGACTGGATGGAGAAATGAGTTGTTTTTTTTCCATTTCACTACATCAAATAATAATTTTTAAATAAATTCATGAAATAAAAAAAGACGTAGAAAAAGCTTCGTAATTCAGAAAACTAAAACACTTTATCAACATCTCATATTGTAAGAGTCGAGTTATAACCTACGATTTGTGGGGAACATGAGCAGATAAACACTTCTCCAACGAAAATGTAGCAAAGCTCGAGAAAAACCTGTGTCCATTATCAGAGAGCCTTTTTGAAAAATCTCTTAACAGCTTTACATCACTCTTTAATCAACTGGAGGCAAATGATTGTATTACGGAAACAAACATTACCAAATACAGGCAAGAATTATGTGAATGACGTTGCAGGTTTTGAATAGAGTCTGTTCTTTCGCTTGTTCTTTTTCATTTTATTTTCTAACCTTCTTTGATTTGAGCGTAGAATCGTTTCCCCTTACCCGTCGGCTAATACATCCCGATGCTCTTCCAAGCTCTATACAAACAATTTATGAAAGTCTTTTTCTGTCTACGTCAGTAGTTCTCAAACGGCAAACAGCAACTTTACTCAAAAGTATGCAGCATTATTTCTTTCAACTACGCAAACCAGTATTTAGAGCCTCAAATGCGTCCAGCACGGATATTATGTTTGTCCCGTTTCCGCCACATAGTTACTGACCCGGTGATTCTATACGTAGATGTTTTGAGACCTCAACTTTTTTTAGCGCTAGATTTTCAGCAACAGGCGGTGGAGTACGTTTATCGGTATCTAGATAAAAAGTTCCGTTCATTGACAACTGGAATGTTTTGTATAATTCATTCTATTTTAACAATTGGTGGGTTGCCAAAGTCAAATGTTTGAGAACATATAAATAGATAAACGACATTGAAGTGACTCCCCCTGGGCGCATGCCTGAGTAAAGCATATGAAGATATTAGGATGCCCAATTGACAATTTCCCCTCACAGCCACGGTTATGTAGTCCAAAGAAAAGTGAAGCGATACATTCGGCCTCAGTTTGACTGCAGGCACTGCCGAAAGGAAGTTGAAGTTGGCATCAAGCCGCCTCAAGGTGGTTTTACACCCTAAAGTAGAACAGGAGTTGTTTTTCTCCTACACTGGTTGTGACCATTGACTAGGAAACCATGTTTGCCATGTTATCTACTCGTAGCTGGGAGGAAAAGGAATGGATAAATTCTTTCCACAATGGCATTACTGCAAAGTGATCCAAACAGCTTACCAATTCTATTCTCTGGCTAAAGACTTTCATTATAATAACACAAGTTCGTTCCAATGATCATCGTTTCATCAATAAAAAGTCGCACATTTTACAAAATTTATGACAAGCAATCCACACGTGTAATGATTATGTGCAGATGTCTTTTGTTACGACAAGGAACGCAACTGACATTGTAAAATACGATTCGTTCATGCAAATGATGTAGTAAACTAGAATTTCATTGATGTTCCAGTGATGAGGGGATTAAATTGCTGAATTCAAAGAATAATAAAAAAATTTTTTAAAATTTTAAAAAAAATTTTAAGTAATGAAAGCTTGTCTGGGATAGGATCGAACCCCTGCTCGTCATCAAAATCTTAGAGGAAATCAAAACAAAATTCATTTCTCCATACAATATTATTCAAAAACTACATGTCCCATTTCGAATCTTTTATTAGTATTCCCAGTAATAAAATAAGTCGTCCTGAGTTGAGTCTTTGTATCATCAGTTTTTGCGCACACAACTTTTATTCATTATGTCATAACGTCACTGGTTTTTGGTGAGGTCATTATCATTGTTATGACAAATGAAAATAGAGTAAAAACATAATAGTAGGAAATTAACAAAAACGGACAAGAGAAAGTAAAAAGTGGGGAAAGAAAGAAAGAAAGAAACAAACAAACAAAGAAAAAAGAGAATTTCATCAAAAATTTGACTAAAAAGAAAGAAAATCGAAAAAGAAATAAAAGTATGTGGAAAGAGTAGTGAAATGTGAAGAATTTTAAAGAAAAGGAAGGAGAAAATATTTGAAAAGAGTGGTGAAGGAAAGAGAGAGGGATTGAATAGAGAAAAAAAGGGTAACTTTTCGAAAATCAACAGCTGATATGAAAGAGTTACATAAGTGAAAGAGAGAATAGGGCACTTACTTGACCAAAGTAAATGTAATAGAATTACTCATCCAGCTAAACGAAATGTAAATAAATCGCCCCGGCCCCTAACAATAACAGCAACAACAATAAACCAAAAACCACACAAAAAACAAAATGATATACTGAGAGAGAGAGAGAGAGAGAGAGAGAGAGAGAGAGAGAGAGAGAGAGAGAGAGAGAGAGAGAGATAGTGTTGTTCTGTAAAATGTTGATTCAGAGCCGGAATGTGTTGTGTAATTGAAGCTGCACCTTCACTTACTAAACTATAACTTTCACAATGATGCTGAATCATTATCAGAAGGATACAGAAGATTGCATGAGGCCACAAAAAAGTCTGAAACAAATTGTGGGAATTTGACAATAATGAAAATCTGTTTATTGTCAATGGAACGTTATTTTCAAAGCTCACTGCAATACAGATCTTTCATAACCCACGTATAAAAAATGCATTATATTCTATATAAGCCGCCATTTTGAAATAAACAAATAATTATCAGCGTACCGTGTAAATAATGCTATTATGGATAAACGTTGTGGATATTAACACTGACTTATAAAGGTTTACTTCTTGGTTGATAATGAAACTTCATTGATATCACTTTAACAGGGTACGAATCCTATCAATTTTTCCCATGAATGTATTGATCCATGCCTTTTCCATGGGTATTGATGCAAAGTTAACACAAATGGTCGCAGCTGGAGTTTGAACTCGGTTCTCAAATAGTATTCTCTGCGCTGCTAACCACTAGGCCACGTTTATACGTCTATAACATTGACTAAAGATTTTCTTTCTAATAACGTAAGTTCGTTCCGACAATCAACGTACCATCAATAAGAAGCATCCACTTTACAAAACCTATGACAAGCAATAATCAAGAGAAATTATGTAAATAGCGCCATTGGCGATAAACATCGTCGATATTGTCAAAAACACAAGTCCACCCAAGGCGAAATATGGTCCAAAAGACTCTCATAATGGAATCGCAGGGCATACCAAGCGGCGAACATATCCCAGGTGACATTGTGGTGTGAATACCAGACGCGAACGTTCTTAATGGTCTAATTGATTGGCCCTAATAAGATTACCTGCGTATTTTGTAGATTCCTTGCCGGTCAGACACGGCCGGTCCAAACCCTCTCGGAGTGTTTTGTATCGATTTTACTTTTGTGGATCTAAGTGGATCCATGGAATAAAACGGTTAGTTTCTTTGTATGTCGTTGATGGGTAAAAGCTGATCATGACGTGGCCATTCTGTAGTGGATAGAATCATTGGCTGGACTGTCTGGAGCAATCGACCAGGGTCCAGAAAAAGGGAGCGGAGTAAGTTGATGGAAGAGAGGAATAAAAAGATTAAGCAAAAGCGGAAGGGAAAAAGAGAATGCAAGAAGAAATGATAAAAATAGAAGAATCAAGGAAGAAGAATAAAAAATGTCTCGGTTGGTTAACGTCTACGATATCAGTCAAAAGAAGAGACCAATTAGTTCGAATGTAGTTTTTATTCATCGTAATTGCTACAGGATATTAAAACTTATAATTGGTATTTTATGTACGGGGAAGCTTTTATCGAAAATGACGATGAAAAATGATATATAAGAAAAACCTTTAAAAGAATACCGTCGACAAAATAAGAGAAATGTTTAGTTTTTGCCCAAGTTCAAGAAATTTCTCACAGGCATGTGGAAATATTGGCCTCACAAAACAATAAGTATCAATTTCATGACTGACCCTTTCAACACCGCAGCAGGAAATTCAAGGCAGATCAAAGCTCATCTCAACGGGGAGATGAGCCGTCATACAGTTGCTCAACAGTTGAACGAATTTTGATTGAAAGGTTGTTCTCCAACAACTAAACTTATCACCGGTAGAAAAGAATGAGAAGGCTTGAATATACAAAAGATGTATGGTAAAAATACTACCTGATCTATACAATAAACTTTTCATGTCTTATGCATGTCAGTGTAATGAATTTATTGTTAATAAAGGTCTATATACTCCATGCTAATTGTTTTTAGTTAAAAATTCACTTTTATTATGTGAATTTCATTATAAGAATGATATTTTATACCATTTTCATTACTTTGACCACTATTTTATTTTTGTTCGTTTTTTGAATAACGGTTTTTCCAGAATATCTTTATCCGTAACAAGTTTCGATAAGAGCTTTTTCGTACATAGAGTGCACACTAAGAGTTACACATTTTATTAATTTCAAAATCAGACGATAAATTACTATTAATTAAAACTATATTTGAATAGATCATTCTCTTGACCAGTACTGTATCCATCTATTCGGGGTGGATCCAAGATTTGTTTAGTTGTTGGGAGATTTTTTTCGTTTTCTTTTGATACATTTATGTACACGCTCATGACTGTCCACACGATATCACTAAAGGTTCTAAATTATTTTCAATTATATTTGGGGGGGGGGGAGAATAAGCTAAGAAGTGATTGAATTTTTGAGTGGATCCATGCACAATTACTTCCCATGAAGGAAGAGAGATTAAGAGAGAAAACAGATTGAATATTAAAAAAAATAAGCAAAAAAAGACTGAAAGGAAATGAAGAAAAAAGGCAAAAAGAAAAAGAAGAAAGGGAAAAAGAAAATTGACGAACAAAAGGAAATAAAGAATAACAAGCCTGGCTGCTGCACGGGCAAACTCAACTCCTACAACTATTCTAACCGAAGAAGATTACCACAACTTTTGCATTGTATATTAAAAAAAAAAAAAGATTATGAAATAAATCAAATAGGTGAGTGATTTGTCAGCTTGGCTCAGTCAGTAAGACAGCAGCCAAACGATCATTTGGTCAGGATCTTAATTCACTGTTGGGAAATGTTAATTTTACGTATTGGTTTGGTTTAACGAGACGAGTAGGCAAAAAGTGAAGAGTTTACTTTCATTAATCTGGTGAGGATTGTTCTTGTTCTTGTGGAAAAGAACAAAGAAAACTTCTGACTTGGACTGGATTTTCACAGGAAATAAAATCAAGAAATGAAAGAGTGAATGTGGGAACAGGAGTTGACGGAAAAAATCTAAATTGGAAACAAATCAAACTCACTATGCATGAGTAAAACGCAGGTGGTACCAGGTTCGATCCCCGGTATGAGTAAAGAATATGGAAAACTATTTATCGGACAAATTTCCCTGTACACCCAGCAGCTAATTGAGAGTCCTCTAAACTGTGTAATCAAAGTGAGGATAACCATTCAGTGGATTTGTTTCCTACCAAGATGTCATAAAATTTTGTAAGAATAAAGTCCTGCTTTTGACCAGGCTTGAAACCTGGAAGGGACACCAATCTAACACATGTTGAGGAAACCTCTCAAAAGTATTTACGGCTTACTTTACTAGCTTGCTAACCATTGCTCCACGGTGATGCCACCAGAGTGAGCTTAGCTTAATTTGATCAGGCATAAGGCCATGAGTATAAGACTGTAATTAAGGATTGAAGCCACTGAACAATAATAATTATATGCTAGATTTCGCCGACTGCCGCCTCTCAGTAAGGTACCTATTCAATAATCTTTATATAGGCTTGAAGTTACAAGAAGGAGGATTGAACTCACATCATCTTAGTCATAAACTACTACACTAGCGTACTAACCATTACTTCAATTCGAGGTGCCAATGAAAACCAATAAATGACTAAGACAGTGTCTGTTCCAAAGGGGCATGTTTGGAAGATGCCAGACATCATGATGTGTGGAGTAGTTTGCCATAATAGTAATGTAAAATAATTTTCCGTCCGTCGTACGAAGGTAAGGCCTCAAAGTATTTTGCTTACTTCAGTGTTGCTATTTTAGATACTCAAAACTAAATCCAGATCTATTCTTAATATAGACATATTTTACCTAGATTTGAATTTATGATTTTTGATGAAAGATTTATAATGATAGGTAGAATAGAATTTCATGTTCTGATGACGTAATAAAAATCCTAAATTGAAGAAACGCTGAAAGAAAGTAATAAAACTAAAACAAAAAATAATTAAAAAAAAAGGTTTGTGGTCAGCAAAACGCTATTCTCCAAACTAATTGCATTGCAATTCTCTATTTTACACATATATATATCGCAATGTATATGCCTAGATATTACATATATGCTACGATTTTTGACCACAGAGATAAACTAGTTGAATCTGAAACAACTCAAGAGTCATTTTATCACCTTTTTTCATTAGATTAAGTATTTTCAAACATTTTAGATTTTTTAGTAGTATTTTTACTCTTAATTCAGTCCATCGTCAGCTTTAGTCAAATTTCTGCATATCAAAATTCTCCCTCTTATGATTGGTCATTTTTGATCAAACTGAGCGTATCGGACGTAATTGTGACTAGCTAATTATAGTTTAGATTGTTAGGAAAAAATAAGAAGGGAAAAAGCAAAAAGGAGAAGCAAGATTGAATGAATGACGGAAGAACGGAAGGAAAGCAAAAAGAGGGAAAAGATTGCATGATTTTTAAACAAAAGAAAGAAAAACGATAAAAGTTTGCGACAACTTACTGTTTTTAAAGTGGATGGGAGAAGAATTCCAAATGTGTGTTTTCATGCATGAATATTGCTGCGTCGTATTTGCAACAGTAAAACAGGCAATATCATGCAGTAGATTCACCAGCAGATTACATATTCCAAAGAATCAATGCGTCATTTAAACGAGGCTGTTTCTCACTTTAACACTGCAAAGTAATAGTTTGTTCAGATTCCAACAATTCGTGATGAATGATTTCTTTTGAATTCTATGTATAAAACAAAATTCTTTACCACGAGATTCCATTTAGGCTGAAATGATGTCAACTGTCCCGGACCTAACCTTCAGGCTTGATTTTCATGTTAAATCCATTTTCTATTCACCGTGATTATAGGGTCGATATTATATTTTTTCTCTCCTGGAACAAGAAGTAAGAGACCAAAAATTTCCATGGAACCTTCAAAACAAGAATCTCCCTAGGTTGGCTAGTTTTCATCAGAGCAAGCTCAACCTACAAGAACAGGAATTAGTATTAAAATGAATGCTCTACAATCCAGCGTAACCTATGTAATCTAATCAAGATACTGACTATATAAGAGGAAAGTAGGAGTCATAGATATCATTAAATCATTCAAAAAATTCAAATGGCAATGAGTAGGCCATGTATCAAGAATGTCAGACAATCACTGGGCATCATAACTGACTGCATTGATACCCAGAGATCATATACGAAATTATGACGGGCAAAAAATAAGATGGTGTGATGATTTGGACAACTTCAAAAAACATTGGCTCTACGACGCCCGCAACCGAGATGTCTGGCAATTCTTGGGGAAGGTATTTTAACGATGTTTGTTAACATGCTGATGATGATGATGAAACAATAAGAGGAAGGCAAGTGTTTAAAGGCTAATGGCTGTTCCTCCACGCGAGTTTATTTTCTTACTCATGATTTTGAGCAAAACATGAGCTAAATTGACTGACACTTCAAAGATATCTCTGACATTGTGTAAGAGATCAAATGACAAGAAAACTTGCCATCACAGTCAATAATTGAACAACTTTAGAGTCAAAATTTTGAGTCATTTGTAAAAACATTCAATCGAACAATAAATATTGGTAGAATAAATAATATTTATGACCTTACCGGCGTTTTCCACATGGTTTCATGTTGAAGAGAGTAAAAAAAAAAACAACATCTAGATAATGGATAATCTAGATGTTATTCCTAAACCCTTCAAGATAAGGCCCCCCCCCCCACTAAGGTCAAAAAAGCTATTTTCGAAAAATCAGAAATAACATTTTTAGAAGGGAGTTCTGATGCCAATTTTCAAGTCTGTAGACAAAACGGTATGACCAGGAACACATGAACACACGCAAATACAAAAAAAAGAGAGAAAACCTTTCGCCTGATTCAGTGACAACAGTTTTTCAACGAACAGAAAACAGCTGTGCTCGTAAAAAACATACTAAGATTGACTGACTGAACGACTAACAAATAAGTGAGTAAAATTCAAAGGCACTTCCAAGATATCCCTAACATTGTGCAAAAGATCAAATGATAAGTAAACAAACGAGAGAAGAATAATAAAAGCTTGCGAGGAGACTGTTCGAATTTAGACGCAAGACAGGAGGAAAGAAATGCTGCAAAATGGCTGACTGTTTTTAAAGTAGGTGGGAAACGAAGTCCTAATGTCTGTTTCCTGCCATGAATCTGCCAATCAAGGGAATAATCGGGGAGATAAAGAGATCTTAAATCCAGAGAAACAAAGATACCACGTCTGTCTCGGAATAGGTGATTCCGTTTCGAAGTCTTTTGCCAAGATTTTGGGTCCCCGAATTCTTTATTCTAGAAACTATCAATGAGATCTGTCACCAAAACTGTCAACATAGGTTGCTTTAGTTTTTAAGTAGGTCTACCTGGCTGGCTAGTTATGAATGCATTGCGCGTACAGGTTGCTCCAATGGAACTAGCAGCTTTACTCCTTATTATGTCTAAGGAAAACATCTTTTTCATGTTTCTTTTTCAGGATTCCTTCTAAATAGGTATTTAGGAGTAGACACAATTTGCAATGAATTTTTATGCTAAAATGATCACTTAGTGTGTGTCCTATAGCATTCACGCTTGTTTTTAGTAATAACTGCCCAACAAGAGGCAAGAATAGTAACTTATTGATTGATCACAACTTTTTCCAATTTTTCAACTGATCACCCCCAACATGCCGCCAAAAGACTTTGGTCACGTGAAAGTTTCTATTGAATGACTAACCAGATCCGTTTTCTTCATTTTCCGCCTGCCTTTGCTTTTTTTCGTTTGTGTCGTCGAGATGACCAACTGGAAACATAGTTTAGTTGAGGAAGTGTTATTTCGTTTGTAATAAAGTCGTTGTTTCATGGATCAAATTTGTTTAGCTTTTCTATTCGGGATGTGATTCTCAGTTTTTCTCGTGTTTCTTGGAGAAAATCTTTCGGTTAAAGAATCGCTTACAGGTCTAGAATTATGGTTCCGGGTTTATTTGGAGTTGATGGTCTGATCTATCTCAATTACTTAACCTCAGTCTAGTTATTGGTTTAGTCTTTCTTGCCGAGAAAATACATTCATAATGATGCTCTGATCTCTCTCTCTCTCTTTCTCTCTCTATCCCTTTCTCTCTCTCTCCCACTTTTCTCTCCCTATCTCACCCTCTCTCTCTCTCTCTTTCCCTGCTTCTTTTAGTGGAATCATTCTATATGTTTTCAGTTTTGTATCCCGTCTGTACGAATCCAGCCATGTTGTTTAAAATGTCCGATTCGAGGTGTTATCACTATTGAAAACTGTCAACCTAAACTTTCAACGTAGGTTTCTTCAGTTTTTAACTTGTTCTTTATCATTTGAGGAGTTACTTATTCATTGTTTACCTTTTTCCCAACTCGTTAATTGATCACGCTTAACACAGTATGCTACTAAAATACGCAACGATTTCTATTGAGTGACTTACCAGACCTATAATACGCTGAGTCTTTCGGTACCATCATAACGTCTTTGAAATGTAAATGGAAGGAACATTTGAAAAACATAAAAATGACTTCTAAGCATGAAAACAAATCGTATGCCCATCAACAAGTAGCAGACGACATTACGAGTCGTTTTTCTATCTTCTGTTGCAATGAAAGAAGCGTTTTCCTACAAAGCCTTTCGGGAAGAAAGTTTGTAATATTTTACTATCTTTGTCAGGATGCGTATCTTTTAAAATTAAATCACTCAGAGTGACAAACTTTTCAATCAGTATCCATAGCCCTAGACAAATAGGTTGGCCATTCACTAAGTTTAGCTTAGTCTGATACGAGGACATATCATGCAAAGATCAAATAGACAGAGTGTTGAAAATTGCCCGTTGAAATCTTAGAGACAAAACTGTGAAATCCAATGTTTAAATCATAAAATTCAACTTTTCAGCTCTATATGATCTTATACACATAATGTTAAAAAAATGACCGATGTGCCACAAGAGAACCTTCACCAAACCGGAAGTGAGTCGCGTACAATATGGAAGAAGATGAAACTGAAGTTCTCTTTCGCTCTCCCCACTTTTTATGTTTTACATAGAAATGTAAAAGATAAAAAGTGATAGCGTTAGTAGCAGGAGCAGGGACGAGAAGGTACTTCAGCGTCATAAAGGTATCAATTTTGTTCTTGTCTCCATTTTCATGTTTCGTCATCTGCTTATATTATTCTTCAAAGAGTTTTTTTTGGATGACTGAACCCCTTTCCGTTGTTCGTGCAATTGATACAAAGTTACAATTGATCCATTCTACGGCCTTCTGCAAGTACGCTATCCAAATGTGACCCTACTATCAAATCGCAGTAATGAATTTAGGCTGTTAACCACCATCTCATTTGGGGAGTACTCCCGAGGGAGGCCGTAATTTGTAATTACTCGTACTAGTGCATACTTGGAAGGGACCGTACTTTTGAGTGCGAAAAAAATCCTGCAAGAGTGAATTGGATTTTCAATAAAACGACGGTAGTCATCGATGGAAAATGTATTCTAAAGAGCGGAAGTCAAGGGAAATAATTTATAGAATCTGCAAAGAAACAAACGTAATCTTCAATTTTTTTCTTTTCACTTTTATATGATTTCATGTGACCCGCTTATCCAAGCAACTTCAAACTCGACACTGCGCTTCTGTGTATACTTACGGATGTCAATTAATGTGTAGTTAGTGAGGAAAAGTAATTTTCAAAATTAGTAAGAACTTATTCGTTGGGATGTAAGAGAGTGGAAAAACATGAGACACAAGAGTTGGTAAACTGTCCAAAGCAGGTTACACCTGCCGTCTAAATACATATTTTCTCAGTCCAGAAGATCCAGAGTTACAGAGACAGGTAAAAGGAACAGGCCCACCCTCCTTTATTGCTTTTTATCGCAACCTTCCATGTCGAGCAACCCGCGGCCGTTACTTTACGTTACTTATCTTAATTGTTAAAGAGTAGTCAACCCAGAAATTTGTAATAAAAAACAAGATTATTATTATTATTATTATCATCATTATTTCTATTATGCATGCGTGTGTGTGTATCATTAGACTGAACGGTTTATATCCGACAGAATGTGATATCCATTAATAATTTTTAGCTAGACTTTTTTTTCATATATATATATATGTGTGTGTGTGTGTGTGTGCATATATATATATATATATATATATATATATATATATATATATATAAAGAGAGAGAGAGAGAGAGAGAGAGAGAAAGAGAGATGAAATCAGGACTGACTAATTCCTTCCAAGAAGAATTCACACGCGTGAGCCTACTCCATGTTCAAAACGTGTATTTCTAAATAAACTCCAGTTTGGTTGGTTTGTGTAAACTTCGCGCTGATTCCCTAAGGAAAGGCATGAATCCATCTCTGTCCTTAGCAAAATAGCACAGATGAATGACGCGACCTCATCTGCTTGTCTCCTCTAATATTTTTCACTTATCGAAAACGTGCAGTGTAAGTAGTTATGTAATGTGTGTAGCTTAAGCACGGACGATCCAAGTTATAGCCAGCGTCAGAATATTTCTTATTGAACATATATAACTGAATTTCAAGATTGTCTATGACTGTAGTAGCCTTTTGCTGCTACTACATGAACTAGTTAAGCAGTTATCGGAGAGTGGTTTGCCGAAGCGTCTTAAGAACCCACCTCTAACTCGTTTCTCGGTCGAAGATGAGAGACGAGTGACTTCCATACTGTCTCCGAGGCATTAGCTCATAAGACTTTTGAGTTCTGGTCGCCTTCACGCACCGAGTTCGCGTCACGCATGTGCCCCAAGAAAGACATTTATCAATATGAAACAAAGTTAGCATTTAATTATTGTTACAACCTCTGATTTAAGGTTATCTGCCTTATCAGTGCTCTCGGCAATAATTTATGAGAACGATAGAAGTTGGAAGTGAGGGTGATCGTAACGAGGTGGGTGATGGCAGGTGCGAGTGGTGAGGGAGTCGGGCGAAAGGGTAATGGCCAATATTGGCACTCATAACTAACTGCTAACACGTCAGGAGGGAAAGAAAATGTGGAAGGGGTGAGGGGAGAGAAAAGAAATCGGGAAGGAGGACAGATAGAATGGAAAGAAAAAAAAAAGATAGAACGGCGAAAGAAAGAAAGAGAAAAAGAAAATACAACGGAAAACAAGCAAGCAAGCAAGAAAGAAAGAATGAAAGAAAGGAAGAAAGAAAGAAAGAAAGACAGAGAACAACGGAAGAAAGAACGACGGGAAAGAAAGAAATGAAGGAAGAGGGGAAGGAAAAAAGAAAGGAAGGAAGAAATGTGAGAAGAAAGACAGTAGAAAACATGGAAGAAAGAAACAAAGAAAGGAAGTAATAAAGGAAGAGAGAGAAAGAAAGAAAAAAGAGAGAAAGGAAAAAAGAGAGATAGAAGACAATTATAAATAACAAAACAAAGAAAAAAAAAGATAAAGAACAAGCCAGGAAAGAAAATAAACGAAGGAAAAAAGAAAGATAGCTAAGAGAAAGAAGGACAAAGGTAAAAATACTGATGACAGAATAGAAGAAGAACGAAAGAAGGAAAGAAGAAACAAAGTGTAAGGGAAAAAAAGGCGAGAGTGGATGTATATATCATAAAAAACAAAAGAAAGAGAAAAAAAGTTAAAAGTACATACGAAATGGAGATGTGAAAGAAAGAAGAAGAAAAAATGAGTGAAAAAGGAGAAAAATAGCCTCCAGTCTTCACTTCACGTTTCTCATTTTAATTGTTGAAAAGTGCTCGACCTAAAAATTTGTGATAATGCAGCAGCAAAAAAAAAACAAAAAAAACACCAGACAAACATTGATAATGGAAACATTTTATTTCAATATATATATATATATATATATATATATATATATATATATATATATATATATATATATTCAAATTCTAAATATAAAAAAAACTTTTTCGAAAATTTGTTGTGTCACTAGTGACTTTTTCTCAATATCTGTTAATGCAATTTCTGTCATTTTCTTCAGTGTATTTTCATTATGTTTTACATATGCTTTGTTATTATGGTACAATGTGTAAATTTTCTCTTGTTAGGATCATCAGTTGTTTACTATGTAACCGTTATATTGACATGGTACTCCACCGGTGTTGATTAAACACCACCCCACTTTCAGCAATGATCTTAATATATACCTTATGTTATACATGGAGTTGGTAATTTTATATATATATATATGTATATTTATAATGTGTACTTTAGAGAGTGAGACAGACTCGGGAGTGAAGTTTTTGGTGGTAAGGTTTATTAATCCTTATATGTCAATAGTCCATACATGTTTCGGGATTCTTCCCATCATCAGTGGTGTGTACTGTGTGAGTGTGTATTAAAATGTACCATGTGGAACCAGAGTCCACAGCCAGGGGCTATGCATTGTGAGTATGTTTTGTTGTCAGGGCTACTAGAAGCCTCCTGCTGAATGTAAGAATGACCAGCAGGTATGTATATTTATATATATATATATATATATATATATATATATATATATATATATGTGTGTGTGTGTGTGTATTTATATCTATATATATATATATATATATATATATATATATATATATATCAAAATACTGGGAAAGTAAAAAGAATTTACCAAATTTTATATATAGCCCTAAAATACTCTCTTCCATGTAAGTCACTTTTAATCCAACCAGTGTTATTAGTTTTATTTGTATTCATCTCACTAATTTGATCTTTATTATGGAGTTCGTCAGTAATTTCAATACAGCCCTGTTAGGGAAGTATCAAATGGATGAACGGTTTGCCTTTACAGACGAAGATTCTGGTTTTCCATGACTCCGACCTTAGATGGCAGGGCTTGTACGAAATGAAGTTTTTAGGGGAAGTGTGATGCACCAAGCCGGCCTAAACGTTTAAACCGAGGGCTTGCATCCTATGGTCCACCGAATAAAAGCGAGTTCCCGAGATAATAGGTTTGACAGATGTTTCCTTCTCCTTGCAGATGCCTGGGCTTGCTGTTGAGGCCTGCCACCCCTTTGCAGCAGTCTTCTGCTGACAGTATGGCTGACCTGGGTAGTTGAACTACAGGTCGTGAACACATTGTAGTATATATATATATATATATATATATATATATATATATATATATATATATATATATATATATATATATATATATATATATGAACATACACACACACACACACACACACACACACACATATATACACATAGGGATTCACTCTCTGTCTCTCCTTTTCCCCCCCATCTCTCTTTCTATATATGTACATATGTATATGTAGAGAGATATGTTGTCGAAAATTACTTCATCATTTCGACTTCACACTTCTTACTTTCATGGTCACAAAATATCTAACATTGAACGTTGTTACGAAAAGAAACAGTCGGATGAAGACGTGCCAAAGGTTTATGCATTTTGATTATCATTATCACTGGCAATGACGAGTTCGATTCTCACCGAAGGTTTGATTTTATTTGCAATCGTACTTTTAATCGTTGGTTCAAATTGAGTCTCAAGAGGTTGGTTTACGACAAAAGTTTGCGAACAATTACACTATAAAAGGACGTCGAATATCTCTTAACCTGTTTGTATTTATCTATCATTCTATCTTTCTATTCAACTTTCGCACTCTCTCACTCTCACTCTCTCTCTCTCTTTCTATCCCTCTCTCTCTCTATCGATCTATATATGTATTCCAATCTGTTCATATCTATCTATGTATATATGTATCTGTCTCAGTTTGTCCATATCTATCTATCTATCAATCAATCAATCACAGTCTGTCCATATATATCTCTCAGTGTGCAATATATGCAATATATATATATATATATATATATATATATATATATATATATATATATATATATATATATATACAACTATTCTATCTATCTATATATCTATTGATTGGTTGGTTGTCAACCTAGAAACTCCTACACCTACACACCATATCTTATTACTTTCGACACCAATCCTAAGTACTTGACTCTAATTGTCTTTCTGCAAGCAATCTCATCAATTCACCAAGTAATTGACGCCATTCACAATTCTCCCGTTTATGTCTTTCTTGTTGTGACATTATTGATTACTCTTAATTACGTCTTTAATTCTGATTACAAAATTCGAGACACTCTAATCCTTCAATCTACAAAGATGATAATATTGACAATGAAGCATTAACAAACATAATATTGAATGGATGGTTTGGCTTCGCAGACGGAAGTTTGGTGGAGGTTTTCAGCGAGAAAAGACGAAAGTCAGGGACATCATAGAATGCATTAAAATTTCAAATGGCAGTGGGCTGGCCATGTTGCAAGAATGGCAGACAACCGATGGACATCACGACTCACGACATGGATCCCCTGATATCGCATGCGCAACCGAGGCCGGCAGAATATTAGATGGAGATACGAGCTAGACAAGTTCAGGAAGTACTGGTTCCGCGACGCCTATGATAGGGAATTGTGGCGAATCCTGGGAAAGGTCTATGTCCAACGACGGACGTTAAAAGACTGATGATGATGATGATGATGATGTGCTGGCCTGACCCCACCAATCAAACAAAGGGCTTACATCCTATGGTCCAACGGGGTACGAATAAGAACAGGGCCTCTAGGTCTTGAGTTTGGCAGGAGTTCGCTTTTCCTGGTGGATAGCTGATCCAACAATGGGAATCTGCCACCCCTTTTCGGGTGTATTCCGACAGTATGTCTAAACCCAGGAGTTATACCACAGGACGTGAATAATCTGCAGTTGGTAGATGCCCGTCTGTCTACCGTCCCCTTGACGGAGAATCATGACAGTGAGACTGCGCAACTTCAAACACAGATCGGCTAAACTCTATCAAAAGTTTGTAGGTGTTGTCTGTATTGGTTTGCAAGCCCTCCAGAGGAGTAACTCCACAAAAACAGCTTACACAAACAAATATAATACTATTAACCCAATTTCTGTTGAACATGGAGAGTATAATAGTTATCTAATGTACCAAGTCTTCCAAAAACGCACCAAATCTATAGTTTGTACATGAAAAAAGCAAGAATATGTTTCAAACGATGTAAAACGTACCAAATATTCAATAGAACCCTCTTTCAACCCCTGTCATTTATCGATCCTTTATCAATAGACATCTATCGAAAGTTCCATCAACCACTTTGCCCCCCCCCTGGTTTAGTGAGTTTGATTCTCACCGGACGTCTACCATTTGTGGCCTTTTCCAAACTACTTAGAATTTCGAATAAACCATCGAAGAGCAATTCAGAACGGTTCAGACTGTCCAGAACAACAAGGGCTACATGACCCCATTTGGGGTCCCGGTTCATTGAAAGGGGGCCATGATCTGAAGCAATACAAAAAATTAACCCCAATCTAATTGTGCTGTATCCCTATTTGATAGGAGACACTGGAGTAAATCTAAAGATGGTTATATAAAAAAAAAGGCTGAGAATGGATAGGGTTGGAGTCGACATTAATGCAGTCATTCGATCCCCAATCATAATCACCAGTTCGATACTGTGAACATGCAAACAAAAATTCAATATCAATGATAAAAGCGTCGACAGTAATAGATATGAGGTGCACATGGCCCCACTCTAGGCCAGACAATAACATGACTGAAATAGATTTATCAGCAAATCAGTGTTTTTCATCCTAAATACGATACTGTAAAGACTATACGACTATAAGACAATACGAATTCTATCCAGAAAATATTAAGTTCTTTAATATCAACGAAAATTCAGTTTACCTAGGACAATGGCATCTTTTCCCCTGTTTTTTCCACTTTTCAAAACAATCTGCTAAATCCTCTATAGGAATCACTATCAGCTACTTTGTCGTATTCTTCTTAATCTTTTCCACGGTCGGAAATCCCTTTGGAAAATAAAAAAATCGCAGTGAGTCAAATCTGTCGACTTAGTAACACGACAGGAGAGTGCCTGTTAGTACATGCGCAGTATGGACTCCTCCTGCATCATTCTCAAGTGACATCAAGGTCACGTGATTGGTTTTTGGGTATTCAAAATGGTTGAGTATACTTTGTAAAGAAAAGCCTGCCTTGCAGTTAAGATAGTTGCTTATTTTCCTCTGTCACCCGGAAGAGAATCGAGACTAGGTAAGGAGTTATAAATTTAAAAGCTGATTCTCAAGATAATTTGTCCCTTTTTGGGGCAACACTATCTTTTTTCTTTTAATTGGCTTTCTGTCGAACTAACTCAAGATCAATAATTTTCATGTAGTTGAAACATTCCACTGGAATCAGTGGTCGTTGGTTAACCCAAAGTACAAGCAATGATTCCGAATTCTGTAACCCTCCTCATCAGGACGGATGGCTGGACACATGCTTTCTATTCCATGATTTCACTTTTTGATCTGTTATGCACACATACACCACCGATTTTCTTATTAGTCCAAGGACAGTGCTGAATTATCCAATTCGCCAGCCCAACAGAGATCAGTAAATGATTTGTGTTTGCACTTCACACCACCACGGTCACCGACATTTTCCTTGGAAACCATTACTCGGGGTGATTATAAGAAAATTAACGTAGGAATTTTATAAAATCATCAGAGCAGTAACAAGCAAGGTAGAGTTGGCTCCTAGTGGCCATTCAGTGCGCTAGTGTGAGTGCTGTGAGAAATCGTACCGGATTAAATGGTGCCTGGCCATTCATTGCCGGAAAATCGTTTGCGTTCCAGTACAAAACCAGGCTTAATAAAGCTAATAAGGAAAAGAAGTTAAGGGCACAACCCTTATTGAGAAAGCTAACGGCCAAATCACATTAGATACATTAATCTTTGTACGATCACTGAAATTAGGCTATGTCAGGCCTGATAAGTTCACAAGATGGTTGCCTGTTTGGCATGCTCTTCAAGTGAGGATGGTGAACTGAGTGCTTGTCACCTCTACTTGGAATATTGCAAGCCGAAGCAAAAAAAAAATTGGAAAGACCGGACAGAAACGATTGATGCCGTAGCCAGCGTAAGGACACAATAAAAAGCTACTTCGTATCTGGTGATTTGATCATATTATTTATATTTTTTGATTCTTCTTCAGTTTCTATATCTTTCGACGTTGGGTGATGGAAGTTATCTTCTGAGTCTAACTGATTAACTTCATCCTCCCACGTTGGCGAATAGTGTCTTGGCACGGCGGGGTCTCAATTTGATCCCAACCTTCCCACACCACGTATTCCCAAACGGTCACCCATCTAGGTAGAGACCAAGGTCGACGTTGTTCAACTTGGGCGATCTTACGAGAACTGGTACATCCAACGTTATTCGACCAGGCTTAGTAGAGATATTAAAGGAAAGAATAAAAAGCCACAACCTTTGTTGAAAGCCACGTTATATTTGTTAATTTGATTTATTTGTCTTGTGTTATGTTCCTTCTGTTTTTACAAGAAGTTAATTGGAGACAGAAACGGTCGGAATCCTGAAAGAGAAAATTCGATTCTTGGGATTCTTTAAAAATTCTGTAAAGCATTTGGTTGTCATTGGCAACACTTGAAGAGAATTCAACCCCAAGTCAGTTGGGTTTTTGTTTCGAAGGTTATAAGTCCAATTGCGCACGCGCAACGGAGACAAAAGGACAGGAAACAATTTCGTTATAGAAATATTGTCGCCTTTGTCTATCTTTTTCTTCTGCTTCTTTCTGTCTCTTTTTCTCTCATTTTCGCCTCTTCTCCCCCTTCTGTGTATATACAGTTCTGCTTTTAAGTATTTGAACAAAACAGAAATTCTGCTTGTATTGCTTGGTTTTGAGGGTTAAAAATAGGAATTTGAGACAAGAAAAACACAATTTTATTACAATTAGCGCAACAAAGCATGCATTTAGGCTTGTATTGTGATTCAGTATGCTAGATTTCTGGAAAATAAAAGCTGATAGAAATAAATTGTTCAATCAATCAAACTTCCCTGCTAAAATCTTGTTCAGAATAGACCAAGGAGATTAAAAAGAATAACTTACATTGTTAGTTGAATAGCCTTAGGCTAGACCATTTTAGGGAGGAAGCAAAAAAGGCAGAGTTAGTACTTGTTCAAATACTTATGAACAGTACTTTTCACATAAATATTCGAACAAACACAAACTATGTTCCTTGCTTATGATTGAAAACCCTCCGAAATGTGTATTGGTGCAGTTTAAGGCAATTTAACTAATCTGGCAATTCCCACAAAACAATGTTTGTTAGCTATTTCGATATCTTTGATTTCTTAGATAAACTCCACGGCCCTGTTTCTATATTAAAATGTCTCCTGATTTTCTTCGTTCTTTTCTTCCTTCAGATTTTTCCTTCCTTTCGTAATTCCTCTCATTTTACTGAACGCACTCTACCTTCATTTATTTCTATAGTTTGTTTTTCTCATTTTCTTTTTTTCTATTTCCAAGATTTTCAATTTTCTTTCTTTCTTCCTTTACTAGTTTCTTTTTTTTTAATTCATTTCTTTGTTTCTTTTTCACACATTCTTTCTTTTTTGTCTCTTCTTCACTTCCTCTGGTCATTTTCCCCAACACTTTATACTCATATCATTTCTCTATTTCGATCTCTCTTTATTGTAGACCTTATTTGAACTCATTCGTTTTGATTATTTGTTTGTTCTTGACTTCTTTCATTATTTTTCATTCCTTTTTTCTGGCTTTACAGAAATTCTGCTGGAACTTACTTACTACATGTTCCTTCTTTACTTAATTTCTTCTTTTTTCTTAAAACCACCTTCAATTCTGTTTTTTTTTCATTCTTTAAAGAAGCATTGAAAGAATTGATTTCATTTGCAACTTTTTCTTCGAGATTCTGTTCCTTGCCAGTTCGTTTCTGCTTTCTCTTCTTCCATCTGCAGCCCCCTACCCACCTTCGACCCCTGAGTCCAAATGAGAAATTTATCATGAAACAATGAAAACAGTTTTTGTATAAAATGTCTGGGCGTTGGACGTCGTCGTCGTCAGGAGGGACAGAGGCTGGGACTATATTAGGTGTGACGTTGACCAGATGCTTAGGCGACCGAGAGGCCAGGATTCAGCAGAAGGATGTCGGTTGCAATGATGGGGGCGCTCAGGTCCAGGGGAGGGGGGCGTTTGTTGGAGTTATGTTCTTCAGAAGGATGGATGGGGAATGACTTGAACGTGGGGATGGGAAGTACGAAATCTGTGTCAGTGGTATGGACTGGAAGTTAGCAATAAAGGCTTTAGCCGGAGAAATGAAGAAAGAATGAGGTAATTAAATGAAAGAAAAAACGACGTTGAGAAAGACAGAAAGAAAAAATGTTTAGTTAGTTTGTGTAAGGTTCTAGAAAATCAATGGGGTGTCATGTTTGGTCGTTTATGGCATCAAAGGCAACGAGAGTTGGCAATGCCCATCTCCTCTCAAAATAAGTTTGCTTAGTTCGTTGGTTCGTTGGGGAGGCAGGTTGTGTCGTCCATGACATATCTATGCCTGTCATGTTTGGTAACGTTCTCGAAATTTCGAACTGTATTCTTTACGCAATCCATGGAGGGTAGATGGTCCACATTCCACTCCCAATGCTGGGGGATATTTCGGATCATTCAATTTCTCTCAGCTCTTCTATCATTTCGTCCCGGTGATTCCGATTCTGGATTTAACAGTCCGTCGAAGGGTTAACTACAGCGTCCAGACAAGCTTATATGTACCAGTTCATTGTCCTGTACGAATATACTCCCTTGAAATAAATAAAAGAACGAGAACGTTAGCAAAAAAGGTTGACACGTGAAGAAGGCTGCAGCTCAGAGTTGTCGAAATGTTGTGACTATAACGACCAAGATTAGTAGAGAAGTTCGAATGAATCAGTGTAATTACAGTGGAATAAATTTCTGTTTGTGTACTTGTATGAATCGCAACTATCTGACAACCGACTATTGTACGAAGTTGACATTCGCCAGATCTATTAGTCAACACAGGCAGTGAAGATTCAAGATTTTGTGCCTGCGACACCCAAGAAAACTATGCACCACGATTACACAAAACCCTAGCCATTTTATAAAGTTGACATTCACCTGGAATATCAGCAAGTACACACGGTGATGTAGTACCGATTTGGAAGTATTCTGGATCAGCAGTTCACGAGGAATATGAAAATAAAATATAAAAAATTGACAACACTGTAGATGAATAACCGAATGATTCGAAGTCGTAGTTTCTTTCAGTGGGTGGAAAATTATTTTACATGACAATTATAGCAGGCTGCTTCACTCACCATAGAGTCCGCCCCATTACAATGATACACCTTTGGAAGGGACACTGCTCTAGTTATACTGACTCCTTATTTCAGAAATTTAGACGATGATGAAAGTATCACTAAACCTCACTCTCTGAAAGTTATCCGTAGGGTGTTCCATTATCTTTAAAGAATATCATCCTTTCTCCGATGCATTATCCACTCGGTCACCGAACATCTCCATATTTTCAATCAGTCACAAGACAGCACAGCACATTAGAGGTAAACAGAAGTCAGAGATATCATAAAGTACATGGGAAAACCTAAATGGCAATGAGAGGGCCATGTTGCAAGACTGTTGGACAAATGCTTGACATCACGAATCACAATGTCGATCCTCAGAGATCATATGCAGAAATTGAGACCGGCAGAAAATAAGATGACGTGAAGATTTAGACAGGTTCAGGAGATGTTGATGCCGCGAAACCCGCGATAGAGAGGTATGGTAACTCTTGGGGAAGGTCTATATCCAATGACAGACCTTAAAAGGATGATGATGATGATTGTTCATTTTATTTTTTTACAACTGGTTCGAGTCTGCTTTAGTCAACTTCGGATCATGGCTGTTTTGCTACATCTTGAATAAAAAGTCTTTTTTTTCAATCTTCTACCTTCCTGACACCCCTTCTCTACCCTGGTAGCCTCTACCCTGGTGCCCTTCTTTTGCAGTTTCCTTTCGTTCGAATCAATATGATTCTTTTTCAAAGCATTTCACCCAAATACCTTCTCAATCCAATTTTCTTTTCTCATTACAGGAGCGAGGTCGGTGTCGAACCTCGTCCCAGTGCCTAATCAAGGCACAATAAACAACGACAAATGCAATTAGACGCCCCCTTCCCATGTCCCAACTTGTCAGTTTCTATCCTGGCTTTCTTTTTGCTTTCTTTTTGTTTCGTTTGTTTGTGCTCCACGTCCATCCACATTTCTCTCTTTAATCTCTTCCACTTCTTCTTTTCCGATTCATTTTTCCATCAGTTTTCTCAACACCATTCGCTTTGGCAAATCTCAATTTGTTCATATCTATCTATCTATCTATCTATTTATCTCAGTCTCTTCATATATATCTATCCATCTATCTATCTGTTTATCTATCTCAATTTGTTCGTTTCTATCTATCTACCTCAGTCTATTCATATCAATCTATCTGTTTATCTATCTCAATTTGTTCATATCTATCTATTCATCTCAGTCTCTTCATATTCATCTATCCATCTATCTATCTGTTTATCTATTTTAATTTGTTCATATCTATCTATCCATCTATCTCAATTTGTTTATATCTATCAATCTATTTCAGTCTCTTCATATCTATCTATGAAAAACTATTCATCTATTTCGGTTTGTTCATATTTATCTATCTATTTATCTATCTATCTATCATCTGTCTCAGTTTGTTCATATCTATCTCAATTTGTTCCTATTCATCTATCTATATTCCTCAATTTGTTCCTATTTACCAATCTCAATTTGTTCATATCAATGTATCGGTCTTTCTATCTATACAGTCAATCTAAACCGTCAACCAAAACTGTCAGCATTGACATAGGTTTCTGCAGGTTTCAAGTGGGTCCGGCTGCTGCTGGCTCTCTGACTAGCTATCTATGTATGCATCTATCGTATCCATCAATCTGTGCATATCTATCCCTCAATCTGTTTATATGTATCTATCGCATATGTTCTCACCTATCTGTCTATCAATCCATCTATCTACGTATTTACGTATCTATCTCGATCTGCCCATATCTATCTGCTTATCTCTCTCAGAAAATTTGCATGAGTACTCTGCTCTATCTTCTAAAATCATTTTTCTGATTTTACGAAATCTTCGTAAGTTTTTCTGTGATAAAATCGAAAAGAATCTTTTGTCACGGCATTTAGCCGGACACCTTCTGAATTCTCATCCACTGTTTTCCAAGTCTTTTGTCAGCGCTCTCAGACACACCATATGGCATTGAACTTCGCATGAAGCACTAAGTATCTATTAGAAAATGTGTTTTTTTTCTATTTCACCAATCTCATTCTATTCATATCTATTGATCTCTCTATCTATCGATCTATCTATCTGTCTGTTCTAATCTTTTTATATCAATCTGTCTCAGTCTATTAATATCTATGGATTTATCGATGGACCGATCCATATCTCTCTATAGAACAATCTACACTTCATATCTATATATTTATCTATTTATCGATCTATATATCTATCAATGTATCTATCTCCCCCAGTTCATCTCTCCACCCCCTCTCTCTCACACACAGAGACAAGCACATTTTCTCTATCTTCATTTATCGATCTATTGATCTGTTCATCTCAGTCTTTTCAAATCTATCACTGAATGTTCTCATCTCTTTCAGTTCATACATATCAATCTATTTATCTCTCAGATATCTATCTATTTGCTCATATCAATTATAAAACTATCTGGTCAGTTCATCTATGTATATATCGAATCAACGTCGCTTCACAAATGGCCCGACAAACCAGCCAAGTGAGCAGAAGATTCTTTTCTCGTCTATTCGCGTATGTGTCTATTCATGAGTGAGTGTGTGTGTCGAGGGGGGATGGACTGGCGCTTCAGGTTGCATTTTGGGGGCTACAGTCTTGAAAGTTTTCGTGAATACACACAGCATCGTCTAAAAACGATTTTTTAAGGTTTTTACAAAAAGGTGTTTTTGGGGTCTCCATGGTCATTTTGGATCAACGATAATCTTCTGTGGGTATTTTTTTGGTAATTTTAGATTAAAGATCTATTTTTAAAAGATAATTTTGGATATTTGTCAAGTGACTAGTAATGGCATACGTGCGGGTTGTAATGATTCCCTTGAGCAAGGTACGGATATTTCAATTTTTATCCACCTATTGAGTCTTCTCATACCAGGATCTCTCAACAAGCCATGTAACTCTCTCCTTATGTCCATTATGTAATCTATGTCATTTTCCCACTATCCGAAAGTAGATCGTTCTTATGAAAGCTAAAATGGCGTAAAGCGATTAATCAATTGACATTAATTCGTTAGAAACTTTTTTTTGCCTTCCGAGACCCCATAATGGTCATGATTAAATAACTGGCTTTTTCGATGGGTGTTGGGTAGGCAGAAGGTACGCGAGACTGGAGTGCAATAGAGAGAGGAACAAGGTACGCAATGTCTATTATAGCTTGCTGCAAGATAAGGGTGAGTTTTTCCTCACTTTAATTGCAGAAATACACAGGAATACCTTCAATAGTGCGATTTCGATTAGTGCTGGTTTATATCTTGTACAGTTATGTTATTGCCGTACAAATTAATGCAACTAATCATAATCTAAGAAGAAACACATAAAATCATAATAAGACCTTATACAGCACGGTTTTGAATAGTACAGAAAATTTGAGGAGGAATCAACCGCACTAATCAAGGTATACCTAAATATGATAGGATAATGATGATATCTTAGTTGTTAAAACCCGTGAAATTTCCAAGGTCTCCGCTATTTTTTATAATTGTTAGATATTAGTTTTATATCCTTCTTCGTTGTATTTTGCATTGTAAATATCCCCGATGACATTTAAGTTCTATGTTGCCGGATTGTCTCTTGAAACCAAAGTAAAAATTCATTCGAGTTTTATATTTTTATTTTCACTTTATTTCTTTGTAAACATTCTAAATGACTTTATCATTATTCATAAACTTCTTGCAGTAATTTTAGCTTTTTTTCGTCGATTGAATTATCATTCGATAACAAACATATTTTTCTCACCATTTTTGTTTCGTGTAAAAACACATCTTTTTCCCTTCAAAGAAAAAAAACACTGGAAGAAAACCGAGTAAAACGAATTATTTCAACTTCCTTTAAATTTTATTTTACATTCTTCATATCTAATTTTGTTCGATATTCTTTACAATGAATTTTTTGTTATCTTCGTTATTTTGAATTTTATATAATATTTTTTTTATTTCAATTTGTATTTCATATCCTTTATTTTAACTTTCTTTCATTAAATGTTTTATTATATTTATTCATGTTTCCATGTTTCACTGAATTTTTTCGTCTTAGATTCCAACTTAATTTTTTTCACTTCGTTTTTTCTGCAACTTCTCTATTTTTAAAGTAATTATATAGTTTGAAGTTTCATAATATTTTTGATGGATAGTCCCGGGATTACTAATCAGATTTTAAATATGAGATGTCCATGACTGATGACTTCTGTGTTTTGATAAACTCTCAACCGCATGTCTTCAACATGTTGGGAAATGTCAGGGGCCTCACCTATCGTTCTTATCCTCTCCCCGGTCTTCTTGCCCCTTAATTCTGCGCTAAATGTTGGATCATTGCAAATTCATCGTCTCTGTTGGAGATTATGTTATTTGACTTAATTTTCTTTCTTTTTATTTTATGAATATGTGTGAATAGGCATATTGGAGTCTAAGACTTGTGTGGTTGGGACTCTGATCAAGCCATCGCGCTGAAAATGAGGTAATTTCTCCTTTGTCAAACTTCAGTTCAAGTCTTTCTACCGTTGCAAAAGCAAGAACAAGAATAATCCTCACCAAATTTAGACAAGTAAAAATCAACATTCCCCAACCATGATTTGAAATCAAGATCAATTGATTTGTAAGTAGCTCTACTATTGATAGATAAATTGCTGAGTTTTACATATCTACCAAAATTTGTTATAAACTCGAAAGTTCTTATTTCATTCTAATGAATAATACATCTATAAAATGAGCATTTTCCAACCGTGATTTTTGATCATAACCATGTGAGTTGTCACCGACTTTCTCACCGACTGGGCCTGGCTGGAAAGCCTTATGTATCTACAAAATTCATTTTACAAAAGTCCATTTCATTCTTATAGGTAGTATTTACTAAAAAAATAGTTTCAGTTAAAAATTATATTCTTTTAGATTATAAGTACAATACAAAAGTTGCAATGATCGTTTTCAGACTGAATAAAAGTTGGAGTTGAGAGGGAGGGAATGAAAAAAAAATGACTCATTTTCTGATTACAAAGAAGTGGGAGGTTAAGGTTATCAATTTTATAGAAATGTTTACCAAGTGTCATGACAGAACTCGAATAATAATGTTTCCTTTTGCGATAAAAATCGTGAATAAAAAAGTATTTGTCCAGGTATCAGCAAAATAGACCAGGTTAGTGATGGACAATGGCGGTTGCAGCTTGCCTCGGGTGACACCATCAGAGCAGGTGGCACAAAGATGACTGTCTGAAGATTTTTCATATAGTTTCTTGATGATTATTTTTTCTAATTAAGCATCTGTCTGTTCAAAAAATATCTACAAAATTACTCCATGAATTCTAATGAAATTTTGTGTGAGACTAGACAATGGGTTGAGAGAGAGCTCGTTAAAAAAAGATTGGGGGTGGTCCAGGAATTTTTGATTGAGACATATTTTCCCCATTTTATTTCCATTAATCTTTGTATATGCCAGAAAAATGATTAGTACAAAAAATATCACCAAAATTTTAGATATCTTGGGAAGGGAGTAAGTTTTGAAATAGTGAAGAGGGAGTAACCACCACGGGTTACACCAACCAGGCCCGCCGTTGCACTCGGATACATTTTATCTGGATAATCATCTCCAACGAATCAGAACAGTTTTTATTTTCATTTTATTTCTTTTCTTTTTGTTTTATTCTCCAAATTTATTGCGACTGAAAAGCAAAGCTATTTGCTCGGGTGAATCTGGATGTCGAACTTGAAAATATGTTGGATGAATTCAAAACGCCTACAGTTTTTCTTTATCTTGATAGCCGAGAACATTCAAGTATGAACATTTGGACAATATTCATATTCAGTGATTCTAGACTAGTGTCTTCTTGTACGCAAACGAGAAAAAAAAATTAAACATTAAACTAAATATTGGAGAAACATTCACTTACATATATATATATATATATATATATATATATATATATATATATATATATATATATATATATAGTAGAATGTGGATTTGCTACACAAACTAGATCATGTTTCTGCCCTCCTCGGGCCTCATCAGGCAAATGATTGTCTATGTTTTTTTATATTATTGATATATTATTACATCATTGTTATACTGCTAGCCTGATTTGTATCACATATACTATATATACATACTGCCTGAATTGACATTATGAATATGCATCCCTACCTCCCATAAATGAATCATCATAGTCCGTGCGAGTACTAGAACTAATTATCTAAAAGGTTATCTAAAATTATCTGAAAAACTATCTAAAAAATCATACCAGCACAAGATTTGGTCCAAAATGATCATAGAGATAAAAAAAAAAGAAAGAAAATTTTCTAGGTTGTCGCACCAAAATTTAACCAGAATCACCCAGGACCCTTCTCCCACACATTTACAGCAGTATATTTAGTTGGTTAGTCAGGCAGACAATTTATTGGGCTACAGGGATTCAACATATGCATTTATATAGATAGAAAGTGTCCATGAGTGTGTGTTTGCATATTAAGGCAATAATCTTCCATTGATACTAGTCTAAAGTAAAATATTGCTCAAACGTACTTCTTGTCATTATCAAGATGAGGAAGAAAACAGAAGATGTTTTTATTTCTCATCTTTTTAACCTTGCATTTGCTGTTTGAGCATTGTGAATATTGATCGCTATCAGGTGTGGAAAAAAACAGTATTTGGTCGTTATGATTTTTAATTCAGCGTATGCTACCATTGTCTGTTAGAGAGCCATTCCCTATTTATACATATTTGATAGATGGAACCGGGTTTCATGAAAATAATGAATATATATATATATATATATATATATATATATATATATGTATATATATATATATATATATATATATATATATATATATATATATATATATATATTTGTATATATGTATATATATGGTCCAAATATATATATATATATATATATATATATATATATATATATATATCGTGAATCAAAACTTTCACAAAAACAATGTTTGAAGTCTTGTTGAAATAATGTGTGCATGTACCATACGTATAAGCCTCATCAGAGGACCGACATGCATTAAAATGTTGACATTTACTCCAATACAGTAGAATACAATAAAGAATGAGACAGATATATATATATATATATATACATATATATATATATATATATATATATATATATATATATATATATATATATATATATATATATAGTCTAGAAATCACTAAACATTTAAAAAAACTTTTTCAATAGATTTTTTGTGTCACTTCAATCACTCATTTCCCAATATCTGTCAATGAAATTTATGTAATTCTCTTCAGTGTTCCTTCCTGTTCAACGTATACTTTATCAAATGTTATTATGGAACAATGTATAAATTGTTTCTTGTTGGGATCATTAGTTGTTTACCCTGTAACCGTTGCAGGGATTTCAAAAACAAAATAAATGTATTACCATGGCACTCTAGCAGTGTTGATTAAACATCATCTCTCTTTTTCACTATATAGTTCATGCCATACATAAAGTTCATCATTTTATATAAGGTTTTATGTGTATTGTATATTGATTTTGTTTTATACTATATTTTTATTTTTCGAAACAGAACCTAATTACGAAGGTTACTCAAGAAACGTTTTTAACGATTAGGAATCAGTTAATATAACAACCAAAATGACATGAATCGCTCTATACACATATAGAATCAATTTACTGACATTGATTCATCCTATAATTTCGGTCCCAATCTTGGTGCAAAAAACTTCAGCGAATAAAGTTTTACTTCAGTTTTGATTTTTTCCCGATTTCCGGAACTAAACCAATTGAAGAAACGTTTTGGGCCAAAGGTTTCACGTACAAAGTTTGATGTTATGAGGAATCGATTGCAACACAATTCCAAACAGGTAAAACATTTCATGGCTGCGGTCTTCTCTACGATGAATGTGCCCTGCCACACTACATGAGTTTTACGGGAATGTTTTCAGGATAATGAAGAGACTTTAATCGCCTCAGACCCATTCTGCACGTTGTTGAATGTTTTGAACGAATACTATATAAATATATATATATATATATATATATATATATATATATATATATATATATATATATATATATATATATTCATATAGATAGATAGATAGATAGATCGATGGATGGATGAAAGTAACTATTGAAGGACAAATAGAAAAAATTAAGAGGAAGCAGGTGTTACATCTCAAAATTTTTGTATTATCACGTTGTCATCTTTCGATGCATTTCGATGGGTGCCAGTCATCGTTTTCAGAGAAAAGATTGCTGCAGTGCAGAGAAAGTTTTGCTACTTAGGTGTTTGGGGTCTAAGAAAGAAAGAAATCGGGATATTTCTGCGTTGTTTGATTGTTTTGAAGGGCAGGGGAGGTATTTATATCTATGTAGGTGAGAGTCCCGTTTGGTCTAAAATAAGGAGGGTCTTTGAGAGGAGAGGTCAGAGGATGTTTGTTTCCTGTCTCTGGGGGTGTTGGACTTGTTTTAGACAAAAAGACGCAGGAGGGGTCGGGACAAAAATGATCAGTTCTCAAGAAGTGTTTCTTTAGAAAGGAGAGGTGAGGTCCTGGATTTGATGGATTGGTACTGATATATGTGAGGCAGGATGGTAATAGTTGTTTTGCTCCTTTAACTTTTTTGAGTGATGGTGGATGAAACTTCTATCCTTTCTTTTAAAGGGTGGTATGTGTGTAGTTATACTATTTCAGATGGGCTGATGGCTGTTTGCCAATTCCTTGTATGTTGGTGTTGTAATGGATAGTGTCTATGTTATTATGCTTTAAAATCAATCCATTTAGAGGTGGCCATAATTTTGTGTTATTGTATTGCTTGGGGATAAGAAGGGTATATATCTCTCTATGTATATACAGACATACATTTACATAACATATATATGTATACCGAAGTAGCCCAAACTGGGCAGAAACATAAACGTGTATGCGTAGCTAATCCACTTTCTGCTATATATCTATACAAGTATATATATAAGAATGCACACACACACACACACACATATATATATATATATATATATATATATATATATATATATACTTATTTACCCAACTTGTGATAAATTTTATATATGTATATATATGCATATATATATATATATATATATATATATATATATATTATATATATATATATATATATATATATATATATATATATATATATATATATATATATATATATGTATATATATATAT
Organism: Thysanoteuthis rhombus; assembly: GCA_963457665.1. Taxonomy (NCBI): domain Eukaryota; kingdom Metazoa; phylum Mollusca; class Cephalopoda; order Oegopsida; family Thysanoteuthidae; genus Thysanoteuthis; species Thysanoteuthis major. The sequence continues at coordinate 21,633,341 of OY735236.1, read as the reverse complement.
ATATATATATATATGTATATATACTTTGATTTCTGCTAATATATTTTTTCGCTCTGTTACAAGCATAAAGAAACTTTTAGTTCCTACCGTATTTTGCCATCATTGGTCACTTCCATAAAGTATTTCAAATGATTTTCGAGTCCAATATTCATACCAATAGGGATAAAAAGATCTTAAATAGCTTCAAGTAATCTGACGTGACATTACACCTATATAAAATGAATGGTTTATCTTGGCTCCTTTATTTCCTGTGACAACGCGTTAGTCCACAATTCCATTATCTCAAAACTCACTTTCGTATCAGTATTGCAATAAACCTTGGACTTCCTGGAATTGACCGATGATGGTCGAAAGCGCTCGAAGAACTACAGTACAAACTTGTAAGAGTTCTTCATTTTTTTTAAACCTAGCGAAAAACATTTTATTCGCAAACAAGGAAAATCATTAAAAATGTTTGATCGACAAAACTATCCATCACGTTAAATGAAACTTGCCTGAAAAAATGATTGCTGCATATATATATATATATATATATATATATATATATATATATATATATGTGTGTGTGTGTGTGTGTGTGTGTGTTTGCTCGTGTGTGCATGTGCCTGTGCATATGTGTGTGATAAAGTATAGAATCATAGAATTGGGTCACTCTCATCTATTCTTCTCATTCTTCAATTTCTGACACAAATATTGGCACAAAAGTCTCAAAACTGAACCGAATCTTAAGAAAAAATTCCTGACCGCATATCCTTTGAGCAAAAAGTGGATGTAACGAGTCGATTCCGACAAGGCAATTCGAATATACGCCTATGACTTTTGACACTTCGGAATGATAAATTTATCGTGATGACAAAGTGCTAGTCTTATATCACGAGTTTACTGTACTGTGAGACAAATAAGTCGATTAGTAGGAAAAAGTAAAGAAGCAAGCCTAGCTACTACAGGCTCTATCTCCACTCTCACTTCGATTCCAACTGAAAATGATTACTTCAACGTTTGAATTGTATATAAAAGAGATAAAAACTTATAAAAGTATATATTTTTAGTATGTATCCGTTTATCAGAATGAATTGAGTCCTTCGTATTTGTAACACACATTTTCTTATACATGTAAGTCAATTGATTCGTAATGTGAAAACACGTTAACTGAATGTTGACTTAATATATCAGTTTTGTTTAACGCGACTGGATAGGCGTTAAGTGAAAAGTTTATTCCCCTGATATTGGTGAGGATTGTTATTGTTGCTTTTGTTGTTACAGTAGAAAAGCAAAGTGAAATCCAGCCTCCGTCTTAGAACAATGAACGAAAACTAACCAGTATTTACTTTTACTGTAAATCCAATCATATGAAAAAAAAGTTTTCTTTGAAATTTTGAATGGAATCTTTTCAACATAATTTTCTCCTTTCATTTAGTAAATACCTTTTTTAAATCCACTAAGTAGTCAGTTTGTATGAGATTACAGTTTCATTATTATAATTATCAGCAGCAGCAGCAGCCTTTTAGTGTCCATCGTTGGATAAAGACTTTACTAGCCAGTACTCCCTTAACTTGTCTAGTTCGTCCCTCCATCTCATTTTGTGCCGGTCACAGTTTTGTATATGATCTTTGGAGATCTACACTATGAGTCGTGATGTCCAGCGGTTGTCTGCCATTCTGAAACATGACCAACCAGCCTATTGCTATTTCAGTATTTCAATCGATTCTATGATATCTACGACTCCTATTTTTCTATGTTATTCTGTGCTGCCTTCCCTGCCAACAAACTAACCTTACAACAACATTTCTTCAGCGTCACATAGATCTCTTGTAACGTTACATTAATATTTATTCGTAGATTTCCCACAATGCCATTGTGACTTGGCAGAAGACGTTTCTTCAAATTTTTTGCAAGATATTAAAAGAACATACATTATCTAAATCAACGCTTCTCAATTGAAGAAATATTTTAAGAAATTTTACACTTTCTATGTATATAGTTAAGGGGGGGGGAAGTTTTTTGATATTTTTATCAAGAATGAGCCGAATTTTCAGCTACAGCACTTTGCAACTTCAACATAATGTTGCATGACGTTTAGGATGAGTGAACAGTTTCGGTTGAGAAAAATACTTAATTGTAACATCACAATAATGTACCTGCAACGTCACATATCCCCCAACCAAAACAAACCCGTCTGCTACGTTCGAAAATGCCCAGTTTTGGTTTGGTTGTGATCTTTCCCTGTGATGTTGAGCATGATTCTGTCCTGTGCACGTTGCAAGGTTCTTAGTTTGAGAATGGATCCCTCGGTTAACTTTCATATTACAGTTCCATAGTTGACAATCAGGAGTATCCATTGGTTGTCGACCCATCTTTTTTAAAACAATTGGGATTTTCTTCTTCTTGGTGGTTGAGCTCACTCTACCGAAAGCTTACCAAATCAGCCTGATTTTTGCATGTTTTTTTCTTTTGAGGATTTCATGTAGACTCGTTGTCGAAGGCAGATGTATAGGTCTACTTTCTTCAGCTCAGCATTTTCGATGTTGTGTCTTTCTGTGTTTGTCCTCAACACGTTTGTTCTTGATGACATTGGTTTTACTGAAGTTCATGTAAAGATCCTTACTCTTGCTTTTCCCATTTAGTTTGTTTAGCATTATTTGGAGAAGATGTAAATTCTCAGAATAGGCATAAACCTAGTTTGATCTTGGTAGACTTCTTTCTGACAAAGTACTAGTCTTCTAGCATAGGTTTACTATACTGTGAGACAAAAGTTAGTTGATAATTAGAGAAAATGAAGAAAGATATGTCTACTGATACTTTATGAATGAGAACAATCTTTTATTTCCCTCAACTTTTGCTGCCCACTTCCTAAATGTTTTTTATAACTTTACATACTATCTAAGTTGTTTAATATCTAGAAATTATCTCATATATTTTAATTTAACATCTACCCCTGGTTGACGACTTTCAGTATTATATTCATGGAAATTAGATTATCATTATCAAGGTGGTTGCGAAAGAAGACCCCACACTATTATTGCTCGGTTGCAATTCTTTGCATTTGTGAATTTTATAGGTGTCTCACTTCAATACCCCCGGCAACAATACCCCAGTTCGGCGACTTAGATGTCACATACAGATAGACAGAATCAAACTTTCAGTTTTGAACAGATAGATGAATGTAAATCTGATTATTATAATAGGGTGTGTATGTACATCGGCCAAACACTATGATTTCTTTCAAATTTCCAAAAACTAGACTATACCTGAGAGTCTCATTAGTGCAGACAAGAAATTTCGTGGCGATCTGTTGTGTGGTTTTTGAAACACACTGACACATACAGAGTGACATTAGCAGGATTAAACCAACTCTGAACAAAAGTTTTGGCCGCAGATTCAGCAACAAACAATAAGTTGATGTTGCAAATCGATTTCGACCGCGCGAAGCAATTCCAATCTATGCCAATGACTTTTGACACTCCAGAATGATAAATTTATCGTTGCTCTTCGTCGGGAACCTTTTTCTGACGAGGACATTGCAATCAGCGAACGGCGAAGCTACCGGAAATTGACCAAATATTCGGTGCCAGATTTTTGAAAGGTCAGTTTGAGAATAGAAAACCATAAATTTTGAAGACGTTTTGGCAGAAAAGAAACAAGAACCAATAGAGACGGAAAGAAGTTTGTTTGTCTGAGATTGATATGAAAATGAGTGATAAAAAATGTCTGTAAATTTAAAAGAAAGTCGTATTTAGTTAGTCACCAAATAGAAACCATCATGTGATCAATGCCTTTTGACAGTTTGCCGTGTTGGGGGTGATCTGTTACAAATTGAATGAATATGTTACTTTTCATGCAATTTGTTGGATCATGAAAAAAGTCAGAATTTAAAAAACAAGCATGAATGCAATCATAAACAAACTACATTGCCATTTTAGCATACAATTACATTGTAAATTGAAGCACCACCTCAAAAACCTATATAAGGGATGAAATTCAATAAGTTAGAAAAAGGTTTCTCTGAACATTATGAGGAGTGAATGTTTAAATGTTCAGCCCTCTAACTCTATTAGTGCACCTGGTATGTATCACACATACATAGTCGGGCAGTCAGGCATCCGTTAAAAATTAAAGAAACCTATGATGACAGTTTTGGTTGACTGTTTCTAACAATGTGAGATAGACGTTGCCCATGGCTTAACCTTCAACAGAATTTATTTTGAATATTTTGAAAATGTGTAAGTATATAGCTACGATGCAGGGGATGCAACTGTAATTCCATGGATCTACCACAAAATTAAAGCAGTTCTTTTGTAGCCCGTTGCCGAACATCCCACAAAGTTTCATAGAAATTAATCGAAAATGTTTCGAGATACTGTGAGAACACATGGGTGGTCGGAAACACAGAAAGACAGACCAATGGAAAGATGCAAGGGAGTACCTATAACTCATGCAACTTGGCTGGTAATACTCCTTAAAATAGAAGGAGTTAGATAAAAAATGAAACACAGACAAGAAACAAGTCTGGTGAGAAACTGTCTCGTGAACTACGTCATTTAGCAACATCCGGTGTTGGGGATGATCAATTAAAAATTGGAAAAGGGGTTATCAATGAACTTCTCTTTCTTATTGTGCAATGATCAAAAGAAGAAGGTGTTGTTTTTTTCTAAAAACAAGTGGGCACAAAGTAAGGGATCAATTCAACGGAAGATTACATTGCCAACAGAACTCTTGTCCAAAAAAGTATTCAGGAGTAAATGTTGAAAAAAATTTAAGAAAAAAAATATTTTTATGAACATGATGAAGAATAAATGTTTAAATTTTCAGCCCTCCAACTTCAATGGTGTGGCCTGCTTGCGTGATACATACATTACTTACACAAGACTCTCAGTATTGTCATTCATTTTCCATATTCTTTGATTAAACATAATCCATGACAATATTTAATCATACATACTTACATACATAAATAGCCAGCCAAACCAGCCCCCAAACTGAAAAAAACTTATTCTGACAGTTTTGTTGACAGTTTGGTTTACGATTTCTAACCAAAAGAAAAAAAGATTTCAAGACAAAATCAAAATCAAATCAAAATAATAAAGTAAAGATTTAAAATATTTCAAAGAAGAGGAAATTGAAAGAGCGAAACATTTCAAAAGAATAAAAGAACATTAAAATAAGGCATGAAAAAAAAAACGTTCAGAATTGAACGCTCCAAATGTTTTTGTAGAGATAAAGAGAGGAGAGATTCTTGAAGAAAAGCAAGAAAAACATAAAAAATAGCTGTTGAAATAATTAATGTGAGGTCACCACCCACTCACATAGATATATACATATAGAAAAAGAGAAAAAAAAACATGGCAACAAAACATTGTTATAAATTTGTCAAACATTTGTTTATGCAGTGGTCGGAAGGTATTTTTCCTTATATTATGATAATAATAATAATAATAATAATAATAATAATAATAATAATAATAATAATAATAACAATAATAATAATAATAATATGGATAACATAGTGGTAATAATTTGGCAATATGGAAGTTAAAGATTAAGAAGAAGGTACGTGGCATCTCAAACATGTTTTATTATCATAAAGATAAGTCTTCATGAAAAAAAATGTTGAATGTAATGCACCTTCTCCGTCTTTCATCTCCACATTGTAAATTACTACTACCATTCTGTCGGATCAGTTCACATCCATGTAGCAAAAATGTATGTATATGATGAAATAGAGAATTTTCTACACGTTTATGTTTCTGTCCTGTCTAGACTTTTTCAGGCAAATGATTGATTTATTTAAGACTTTTTTTTATTGGGATGTCTATTTTTCTGGACGGAGGATCTTCCTCTTACTCTCTCTCTATATATATATTTACCTTTTTTCTTTCCTTTCCATATTCAGTTGTTGGTCACTGCTTTGTTATGAATTAGCAGGGGGATACAGTAGACACTTTCTTTATCGGTGTGTTGTTAAAATATCAGCTCTTTGCACACATCGGATATTGCATTATACTATATCGTATTTTTAATCTGTACTTCAGTGTATGTGCGTGTGTATGTATGTATGTTCGGATAACAATCTTTCATTAATAAAGTCTCTTGTGTGTTGATATGCTTCAGCACATAAACAAGAAGAACTAAGAACTCGTGAAGATGCTACCCAATCAGAAGTTCGGCAAATTCGAACGAATCGAGAAATCTGTTCCGACATCAGGTTACACAGATTTGCCTGGTTTCGACAGATCTTCATTTTACGAAATCACTTCAACCTTTTTTTTTAAAGAATTTCATTTTCTATCATTTTCTTCTTTCTTCAAGGAAGCCTTTCCGCTCCTCTTACTCCGTTCCCTCCTCAACTTGACACTCTACATTGTTGAGCCCAGTCAATGCTTTCCACAATATCTTTATATGTAAAATTTTAGTGTATATATGTATGTATGTACGTACTCTTATCATTCGAAAACTACTCGCCCTGAACCAAAATAAAACTATAATCGAAACGTGTCAAACAACCTGAAACACACGTTTTAGGTTGATTTTATTCAAATAAATAAATGTAATGGGTTTTTCACTTTTTTGCATTTTCCTCGTGTCAGCATGCAACCTGAACTCTGTCACAGGTAGGCTAGGTGTTTGTCCACGGGGGGGGGGTAAGAGAGTGGCCATGTGCAAATAGTATCTAGAGGCGGTTGGGAAATGCTAGAGGCAAAAGTTGGCCGGGAGCGTGGCTTTCCACACGAACTAGAAGAAAAACCATCCGATTGGATGGATTTCCAGCAATTATGTACACGTATCAAAGGACATATATACTCATTAGAAAAGCTAGTCTTCATCCTGTTATACGGAAAACTCTTTTATAAAAATACAATGTATAAATTTTGGCTTGTTTGGAACATCAGTTGTTTACCGTGTAACCGTTTCAGGGATTTTAAAAACAAAGTTAGAGTAACATGGCATCTCAGCGGTGTAGATCAAACATCTATCAACTTCGATATATATAAACTTCGATATATATATATATATATATATATATATATATATATATATGCTCCTCTATTCAGGGTTGTGCACTCTTTAAGTAAGGTTACTCGTTCATTGTAAGCATTATGCAATGTGCTTCCATAGGAATAGAGCACTCTGGTGGATGGAGGATTTAAGCAAAAATAGAATATATCGCTTAAATTCAGCTTTTTCCACCATCCAGTTCCGTGGTTCAGTGGTACGATACCAGCGTCCGGGTCTGAAGCGAAGGTTTCAATCCTCCCTCATGCTACCGGATGGGATAACGGATTGTCTATAGCCACACTGAAAAGTTGTAATGCAACGAAGTAGGTGTCTGTGGATGACACAATAATATATATATATGCATATGTATATCTATCTATATATATATACCAATGCATGCTATTATTCATTAAATTAAATAACTGAATACTATGGACGAATCATGAATAAAAATTGAACGTTTACTCCATTAAACTTACTAATTTTAATCGACCATCTTAGATTTTTCCGGCTGGATTGGGAAAATCAACCAGATTTAGCCAAAAATGGCTAATTTGGCAACACTGTCTATACTGATGCCATGGTTGGTGTCAGTTTGGGGGAATCGCTGCTGGAGAAGCTGAAGCACCCCGCTCCATGTCGGATTGTCTGTGGCCTGTACTGAGAGTTCAGTTCATGGTCATGTCTGTCCAGACTATCAAGTCGTCGGACCAGTTCATTTCTTGCTGCCATCGCCTGCACCCTCCCTCGAAGATGACCCTCAGGATGGTCTTGAATAAGCAATGGTGCTGCTCCATTTGACCGGACCACTTCAGCATAATGGCGAAAGAAAAGATTCCTGGGGATCCTCCAGGCCCTCTTCATTCCTTCCCACGTATTCAATAGTTTTTGTGCTACACGTGAGGAATGCAGGCAGTTTCCTCTGGTATTTTATTTCGAACGCCCAGATTTGCATAAAGTCACTTATAGTAGCTGGGTAGAAGTTCTCCCTATTAAATACGACACATATGATCTCGACAATAAAAAACAATTAGCAGACCGAGTGTGGAAATGAGAATCACTCAAGTAGCAGGAATCAGGAGAACAACAGAATTGAAAAATAATAATATAAAAGATAACTTCACTTTTAAGTACAATCTAACAACAATTGAATACGTCTCTGTCTGTTCTTTTGTGCGTGTGTGCACCGCGATTACTCGACAACTAACCATTGTAATTTGATTTTAGCAAGGGATTCGACTCCGTGTCTCCCAACCGTTTAATAATTAAATTTAAAGCTATTGCATTTCCCTAAAATATGGTAAGTATCATCAGAAGCCCTCCGAGCGATAAGTGTATGAAAGTTAAAATTGGAGATGTGGAAACTGAAGCAAAGGCTGTGTCAGGGGTACCGCAGGGCTCTGTATTGAGTCAAATATTATTTCTTTTGTTCATTAATGATCTCCCTGAAGTATTAAAAATGTTATCAAAATATTCATGTAAAAATGATAGATCTATGGAAGGATAAATCTATTTTAAGTAATCCTAATGCGTTATCAATGTTGGAAAATTGGTGATTGTTAAGGTTTAATGCAAATAGATGCAAAGTTATTCTCTTTGGGAAATCAAACCCAGGAAGCAAATGAGTTTTTTCGAATCAAATTTGGATACCTAATACACTGAGAAGTACCTTGGTGTCATTTTAAAGAGAAATTGAATTTGAAAGATCGTATACATATATATATTTATATACTTCTATATCCGGGACAATGTCCTCTTTGCATGTTTTTCTGAGAAATCCTGTATCCTGAGAACCATACGAAACGGAATCTGCACATAAGTCTTTAGTAAGGTATAATATCAAATATTGCTGTCAAGTCTGAACGCCAAAATTACGCCATGGCAATTAAAGAACTATTTTGTACTTGGAAGCAACACGAAGAACTTTTACAAAGGGTCATCGATGGAATTTCAAAATTATATACGGAGACTAAATAAATTAGGTTTGGCCTCATTGTTGGACCGTAGAATAAAGAAAGACTCGATATTTTAAATGGATTTAACATCAACGGCAAACAACTTTTTTTTTTACTTCTTTCGATCGAAAAAATAATTTAAATTAGTCCAGGGAAATTGTCAAACTCTTATTTTTTCAGCGAAAGAGTAACAAATTACAAGAATAAGTTACCAGAATATACTGGAAACAAAATTAGTGAAAACTAATGAATTAAAGGGGCAATCCTGGGAACTTTCAGATGGAATGTTCAAGACGATGAGATAATTGAATTTTATCTTTGAAGTAGAATAGTGTAAAAATATATTATTTGGGATCGCAAGGGAGCTATTGTATTCAATAAATAAATAGATGGACTTCTGCACTTGAGAAATATCAAAGTTTAGTGATGTAATATATAAATTGTTAGCACTGAAGAGAAGTGACCGAAATACTTCAAAGCTGTGTACTAACGTACATTGATTTTGCAAGGCAGTTATGGCAGGCTTTCCAACACACCATGTCCCTGTATTCTGGATGATACTTTGAAATTTGCTCCTGTATACATTATGAAATACACTCTCAGAAAGACTAACTGTATAAAGGGGCATTCATGTTGTCTTTTCTGCTATTGATAACCTAAATCTTCTGATTTCATTCAGCGTCGTTCCAAACAATCAGTTTTAACCATACTTATACTGATCAGAGGAAGGAGTTGAGTGAAGGATATTATGATAATGATTAAACAACAGATGGACTGAACACTTAGCAAGAAGAGATGATGGAAAATGAAGCAAAAAACTACTCTTTTGGTGTCTATGGTGCCGTAAACGCAGTCTCGAGAGACCAGATTGAAAATAGAGGGATGAGATAGTCAGGTGACAAGACATGTGATATTTTTGCACAATCGCAGTCGTCATGATGGAAAGAAATAGGAATGCCTTTTTTCAGCCGTTCTGATGATATATATATATATATATATATATATATATAATTGTCTATGTACGTCTGTGTTAGGATGTGTGTCTAGAATGATGTTAGCATAAGCGTCCCTCCTGCTGAGTAAATTTCATGACTGGCATCCATTGTTTATCGAAGGGTGTACATGTGTACACGAGAATATACCTTGCGTAACTGTAAGCATAGCTCAGAGAGCGCGTTTATATGTACGTGCGTATGTATAACAACAGGATCCTTTCGATCTTTGCGTAAGTGTGTGGAGAGTCAGTGAATGTGTGAAAGTATTTGTCAAAGGGTGTATCCTAATCTGTATTCATGTGTATACACATGTGTGTATGTGTGCGTGTGTGTAACTAAATATCTGATTGCATAAAACGATTCGAGCCTCAGAAAATTTCTTCATTGCAAGCAATTTCCGGAAATATTTGCATGGACAGTTCCTAAGAGATACCAAAAGCAAGGGGGTATCAGCGGGTCCATTTTCAACAGACCTATTTTCTTTACGTTTTTATTCTATTTACGTTGTCTAGGCTTAATGATAAATTCACCGTGTAATAACGAGAGATCATTTCAAGTAGAATTTTAATACGATATAACGCAATTTATATTTCATAATGTCGGATCATATTTCAATTTCTTAATAACATAATTGTCTGCGTTGAAAGAAACAAATAGAGCAGATATAGGGAATAAACAAGATGAGATTTTGGAGTTGAAACAGTTTTTTTGGTCCTTTGCATTACCAGTGGCTATTTAGCTCAATGGTAAAAGGAAAGCTACGTTGAAGCAGCTACCCAATAGGTCGCAAGTTCGATCCCTGCAACGTCCCAATTGTATATTTTATTAGCGTTGTCAAAACAAAACGATACATTCACCGTGTAATAACAGGAGATCATTTCAAATAGAGTTCCAGTATGATATAACGCAATTTATAATCATTCACACACACACACATATATATATATATATATATATATATCAAGAACATGGATATCCAACTGAATATTTATTCGAAATTCGATTTAAAATTACCTCCTGATATCACTCGGAGAATGAGACACTTGACCTATACTGAGTAAATAGAATAAACATTTTTTTAAATGGAGCAACTACATGAATCGAAATTGTGATCGATAAGGTAACCTTCCCCTCAGGCTGTATAGCTACGTAGTGATGCTATGTTGAAGCGGCTACCTTATTGGTCACAGATTTGGTTCATGCAGCAGCCCCATTTTTCTTTGAATGTTTATTCTATTTACGCTGTCTAGGCCGAATGATTTATTTTTCCTGTAAATCATAACATTACAGAAAAGTAATTTATTATATATACAAATTTCTTTTAGATATTCAAGGTGTGGTTGCTCTCTCTCTCTCGTATCTGCCTCCGTTGCCCCCACCCAGTTGCAGAGCGCACACGAACACATACACAATATCATATATATCAAACTAGGAAAGCAAATTATACTTTATATAGACTTCAAACAATTAATCAAGGGAGTGTTCTAAACACGTGTGCCTCCTCTTTCCCGCCGGGCCTGCAACAAACACAAAAAAAAAACTTCAAACAGAATAACGCTGGCTCTCTTAGATCAGAAAATTCCAAAATAGACCTGACTCTTAATTGACATTTATTGACATTTAGAAGTCAGTAGAGGTTGGCGCCACCTACCCTATGTACATCCTTGGGTCAAGCTATTCTTGTACACAAATTTACAGCCTGTGGGGTGCCACGGCGAAGGACTCCATGAAATAAAAACTTAGAAACACTCGCCATCTTTACAGTATATATATACATATATATATATATATATATTCACCTCCCCACCAGTGTGGGATGAGACAGAAAGTCGAGTTTAATGTGAGGACCCTCATGTGTACGTAAGTGGTCGGTAGACAAAATTGTCAAGTTCCCTTGGCACTTCCCTTTAGGGAACGCCTTAGGCACCAGTTTTACGACGGGTCAGATGAACATGTCTGCTTCATGTGTATATTTGTATATATGACAGTGGATCATCAAGTCCATAGCCAGAGAGTAATAACGATGTGGCATCTATGTGAATAGTAAGGAAGCGTTGGCTTCAGTGCAATGACAAATAGAGAAGTTGCGTAAAATAGATACATTTCCATCTTTAAGCAACGAAATTATTAATGTATCTGAGTATCTGCGTACACACATGCATGCAAATGTAGACACACACACACACTCACACTCAAACACATACACACACATACACACACACATACATATATGCATGTGTGTGAAGGAAAGATAGTGAGTGTATGCGTGTGTGTTGATAAAATGTGGGTGTTTCTGTGGTCATTAGCACATATACATTTATGTATATGTTAATGAATATATTAGTGTGTGTCTTTTGCAGTCATTAGCATGCACATATCCACAAATATAGAGAGGTTTCTGTAGTCATGAGCGCACATATCCACAAACATATATATATGTGTGTGTGGTCGTGTGTGTTCATGACCACGGAAACACACACGCAGATGAGATCATCAACACTCTCATAAATACGAATCAATGAAGCAAAAGACATAAGCACAGAATCAGTTCCAGGTATGAAATTACACGCATGCGCATAAAATGACGTATATATATATATATATATATATATATATATATATATATATATATGTATGTACTTATACACACACTCATATATACATATATATATATATATATATATATATATTGCTGTAATGTCTTATGTGGACACAGGCCGAATGTGATAATTAGAAAATGACACAAGTGAAGCATTTTAACTGATTTTTTCTTTATTCCCACGTGATAACCTTTAATTGAAAATATCGATTTTTCTCTTGAGAAAGACAGAGACAATTTCAATTTCATTCAGACATTCATTGTTTTATTTATTTATCGTCTTATCTCCTTTTCTTTACTCGGTAAATATCAGTTTGAAACGTGTGGAATGGTCAGGGTTGTCTCCAAGACACTTTTAGAATGGCTGTGAGACAAAGTGCATGTGCATTAGAAAAAGTAAGAAGATGGTTCCTCCCACACACATCAACTTCCTATTCATCTGTACACATCTATCCATCTATCTATCAGAAACGTGGCGTCTGCATAGGCAAGGTAGGCATTGCTTGTCCTTTCTAAAAATAATAAAGGTTAATTCTTAAATATAAAACGTGGAAGATCACCAATTCATTGTAAAATGTTTACACTTTGAATTTCCTCTTGAGAAAGGCGGAGACAATTTCAATTTTATGCAGACATTCATTGTTTTATTTATTCATCGTCTTATCTACTTTTTTTCACTTGGTAAATATCGGTTTGAAACGTGTCAAGGTTGTCTCCGGGACTTTTTAAGAATGAATGGGCAACAAAGAGCTTGTGCGTCATGAAATGTTGTGATGATGATTACCGTACACAAACAATAACTACTTATTTATCTTGTCAGGCTGTAAACTTATCTATCTCAATCTACGCCTATTTATCAATCGATAAATATGTCTATTTGTATATCTATCAGTGCCATCTGAGTAGAATCATAAAGGTTGATTCTTAACAATAACATATAAACTATCTCCAATTTATTGCAGATTTTTATGCTTCGATTTTTTACTGGAGAAAAGTTGAGACGATTTCGATTTTATTTAGTCAATTGTAACCTAAGACCTGATTTCAAACTCCAGTCAAGGCTGTTTATGATCACTTACTATAATGCACTTGGTAAAGGCGTTAAACTATCTGTTCCAGAAAGATATCAAGACACATTCATAGTTTTATTCAGTTATCATCTCATCTATTTTTGTTTAGCTGGTAAATATAAGTTTGAAACGTGCAAAACGATCAAGGTTGTCTCTAGGACACCTTTAGAATGGACGTGAGACAAAGGGCTAATGTATCAAAAATGTTAGGATGATACCCACCCCCAATTCAAAACAACGGCTCCTTTAAAGAAATTGTCCGTTCATATTTATCTTAGACATATCTACCACGTATATATCTGTCTATTGATACCAAATCTTCGCTTGCGAAGCCAAGCCATGAAAAACTAAAAATACGGCTGGATACTTTTGGGTTATATTTTTATATGCAAATCTATCACACAATATTTTTCAATGCTTCATCGAATTATATGTAGAATTTTTACGTGTATTATTTTATATAAATCATAGCGATATCTTTTTTCCCTGAGAATGGAATTTTTCTGGAATCGGGTCACCCGCTCGGCTGACGGTTTGGTTCATAGTGCTTATCCATCACTAATCTCTGTGCCTCCTCTTGTAACCTATGGAGTCAATTTATATGTATACGAATGTTATTAGATTTTCGTATTGATAGAAACCACGTCTGACTCTTTCTTTCCGTCTTTCTTTGAGCGAGTCCGTGCGTTAATATTATCTTTATCAATGGCAAATTCCGTCTGTCACAAAATACCAAAGATAGAAACAAAAACAACAAAAAAAGAAATATGAACAAAACATGAATTGAATCAACAGAGTACGGAAATAAAAAAAGTCCAGGTAAATTATGTGGGCTTTTTTTTTCCCGATCAAATTGGATCAAATTTTGGCATGCGTATAGAAACAAGTTCAAAAAATGAACGTTTTTATTATCAGGAAGACTTTGATGCGCACGCTTATACAGACACTCTCCTTGAGGTTACTAAGTCTGTAGTGAAACGCCAATGAGTAACTTTGTGAATCGGGTAACTGTCACATGCACAGTGACCTAGCTTGTGCATTCATTACACATCGTTCAAGATTTTTTAGCATTACATCGCATCATCCAGGTCGGCCATCCCACCCTGACAGTCCAAATTTGGTTCCCTTTGACTTCCGGCTTCTTAAAAGGATGTTTGAGACAGAGGTCGAGATTAAAGGAATGTAACGTGCTGATGGGAATTCTGGAATAGAATTTTGTAGATTGTTTTGAAACGAGGGAAGGATTCTGTGATAAGTGTGTGAGGTGCCAAGAGGAGTACTTTGAAGAGGACTCAAGTTTCATTGTCATGTAAAAACAATTTTTTCGTTAATATCAAATGACTTTATACTTTTCGGACATGCATCGTATATAAAAAGTCCTCAAGATATTTTCATATTACTTGTGTACTGTACAATGGTCAAAGTGGGCGAACTCTCAATGGGGATCGAACTCACTTCACTAGTGAACTGAACCTGTAAAACCCTACGGTGGGCGCCCAAGCTACTCATCTCGAATTATCCTCACGGTGAGCTCGTCCCTGGTGCAATTGACGTAGTGGTAACTGTGCAGACAATCGGCAACTCCAGTTCAAATTCTGGTCGGAGCAGTTTATGTTGACTTCACCTTAATGCCCTCGGGGAAGGCATGAATTTTTACGTGTATTATTTTATATAAATCATAGCGATATCTTTTTTCCCTGAGAATGGAATTTTTCTGGAATCGGGTCACCCGCTCGGCTGACGGTTTGGTTCATAGTGCTTATCCATCACTAATCTCTGTGCCTCCTCTTGTAACCTATGGAGTCAATTTATATGTATACGAATGTTATTAGATTTTCGTATTGATAGAAACCACGTCTGACTCTTTCTTTCCGTCTTTCTTTGAGCGAGTCCGTGCGTTAATATTATCTTTATCAATGGCAAATTCCGTCTGTCACAAAATACCAAAGATAGAAACAAAAACAACAAAAAAAGAAATATGAACAAAACATGAATTGAATCAACAGAGTACGGAAATAAAAAAAGTCCAGGTAAATTATGTGGGCTTTTTTTTTCCCGATCAAATTGGATCAAATTTTGGCATGCGTATAGAAACAAGTTCAAAAAATGAACGTTTTTATTATCAGGAAGACTTTGATGCGCACGCTTATACAGACACTCTCCTTGAGGTTACTAAGTCTGTAGTGAAACGCCAATGAGTAACTTTGTGAATCGGGTAACTGTCACATGCACAGTGACCTAGCTTGTGCATTCATTACACATCGTTCAAGATTTTTTAGCATTACATCGCATCATCCAGGTCGGCCATCCCACCCTGACAGTCCAAATTTGGTTCCCTTTGACTTCCGGCTTCTTAAAAGGATGTTTGAGACAGAGGTCGAGATTAAAGGAATGTAACGTGCTGATGGGAATTCTGGAATAGAATTTTGTAGATTGTTTTGAAACGAGGGAAGGATTCTGTGATAAGTGTGTGAGGTGCCAAGAGGAGTACTTTGAAGAGGACTCAAGTTTCATTGTCATGTAAAAACAATTTTTTCGTTAATATCAAATGACTTTATACTTTTCGGACATGCATCGTATATAAAAAGTCCTCAAGATATTTTCATATTACTTGTGTACTGTACAATGGTCAAAGTGGGCGAACTCTCAATGGGGATCGAACTCACTTCACTAGTGAACTGAACCTGTAAAACCCTACGGTGGGCGCCCAAGCTACTCATCTCGAATTATCCTCACGGTGAGCTCGTCCCTGGTGCAATTGACGTAGTGGTAACTGTGCAGACAATCGGCAACTCCAGTTCAAATTCTGGTCGGAGCAGTTTATGTTGACTTCACCTTAATGCCCTCGGGGAAGGCATGAATAAATCTCATCTCCCCCCAAACATGAGTAAAATAGCAATGCAGATTGGTCACGGTAGCCTTTAAAAGGTAACTAGTCTACGGGAAGGACAATTCTGATTCCAAGGCGGTTTGGTGCCCAATTTGATGTCTTTTCGGCAGCTTCAGCAGCAAAGACGATTTCAGACGAATCGCTCTTTCTCTGAGCTACATCAACGAAGTCCACAGGGGTTCTAACGACTGAATATCCTACCCAGGCAACCGTTTTTGATAAGGAGTGAATGTTTGAATTTCCAGTGCACAAGCTACATTGGAGCGGCTTTTACGTACGACACACTGCTGAGTCGTTCTGTTGTCTTTAGAGGCAGAACGGAGGCCATTCAAAGGCGCCCCTTCACTTCTCAGCTTTTCCCATGATAGAAGCACAAATGCGAGAGGGTCTACCTCACAGGAATTTCTCTTGCATCTCATGGAAGTATAATTTTCTACCACGTCAAAATAATTCTTCTAACCGTCTCCCGTGCATTTATTTGTATAATATAAGCGTATGATTCAAATTGTATGTTAGAATCCATCAACCAAAACTCTCAACATATATATAGATGCAGATTTCTTCAGTTTTCAAGTTAGTTTGGAAGACTTGATGGTTGGCTATATATGTATTATTGTACGTGACGTTTGTACATGTTACCCCAACGTAGTTTTTGAAAAATTCGCTCTTTATCATACCTAGAAAAAAAGCCTTTTTTCTATAAATCAAACTACTATAAATGGTTTCCAGTTGAAGTTGTAACTTACAATGTAATTTTATGCTAAAGTGGTCACTTAATCTGTATTCTGCAGTGCTCACACATTTTTGTTTTCTTTAATTTGGGGTTAATTTTAATGATCACAGCCCAACAAAAGACAATTTCATTGATCACAACTTTTTACTATTTTTAGATTAATCTCCCTTAACATGGCATGTTACCAAAGGATGTTGAATGTATGACAGTTTCTATTGAGTGACTAACCAGACCTGTTTAAATTATGCATCATTTATCGTTCTTAGTCTACAAGTGTTCAAGATGCGAATTCAACTGAGCTTCGCCAACGATAGCTATATATTCCATGATGGTTTTTGTAATTTAAAGATATTTCGTATTTGGAAATATGCCCGTATGAAAATATTAATGAAATTTACATGTATAATATTTATCTCCCAAAGTACTTTATTTTGCATTAGCCTTAAAATCTGGACAGTGACTGGAGTCATGTATGTTTTATTTTCAAAGAGCATTGAATCATCAATCACCTGTTTTGCTTGCTTTCTTACTCTCCCCCATTCTTCTTCCACACTCTTAGACAAACTAACACAAGCAATATATATATATATATATATATATATATATATATATATATATATATATATGTATTATTGTATCATCCACAGACGGCTGTTTCGATGTATTATATCTCTTCAGTGTGGCTATAGACTTTCCATTGTCCCTTCCAGAAACCTTCACTTCGGACCCGCAGGCCGATATCCTACCTCTAAACTACGGGACTGGACAGTCAGTAAGGCTGGATTCAAGCGATATATTTTGTTTTACACAGAAATCCCTCATCCACCAGAGTGCTCTATTCCTATGGAAGAGCATTGCATAAGCTTACAATGGATGAGTTACCTCACTTAAAGAGTGCTCAACCCTGAAAAGAGGAGCATTATACATATATGTATGTGTGTGTGTGTGTATAGTCATGTTTTCATTTCATCTTGTAATGCCAAAAAAGCAACAAAAAAAAATAGTCCATTTCGTATATTGTCCCAAAGTATCCATGACTATGAGTTATGCAAGCCACCTTTAATCTGATCAGTGTTATTTCAACATGTTGTCTTATAACTATTTCATTATATTATTTCTGGTTCTATGAGTACACCATAAATTTTATTTGTATTTGTATTAATTGAATTTTTTTTCATTATTGGTCTATAGTTTTACCATAGACCTGTTTCGGGAGTATTGGAAAAACAGGACAGGTCTATTACTGACTCACCCCGTCACATATATATACATATATATGGAATTTTCACGGTATAATTTTCGATCTATACTATTGATATTCATCACTGAATGAAGTGCACTGGTGAAGTAGGAGATTATGTCAAGAAAAATAATTGTTGCGTAAAAGATATGCTTTAGTCATCAGGCTCCGGACATATTGATGTACTTCCAAACAAGTTGTTACGCAAAGGTTCGGGCGTTTCAACCATGAACAATAAATCACGTACCCCAATACCTAGTATATCAGTCTAACAATCAAAATTTATAGCAGTGCGTATGTATATATGGACAATACTTGCATGCATTGCATCCTGACGTTCTCTTAAGCATTAAAGAAGGATTGCAGCATATATATATATATATATATATATATATATATATATATATATATACTGTTTTTAGTTGTTGATTTATCCATGGTAACTTATCTTTCTCTCTCTCTCTCCCTCTTTCTCTCTCTCTCTCTCTCTCTCTCTATATATATATATATATATATATACGTGTGTATGGGGAGAAGCACAGAAAGAGTGTGTGCGTGAGAGAGAGAGAGAATTCAATACTTGAGAAAATGCTGCCATCTGAATGTTATCAAGTTAACTGATACGTGAGAGATTAAACGGTTGGAAATCCCGTCTCCTGAGATGGAAAGCCGTAGACCAGTAAAATGTAGGAAAATAATTGTTTTGCTTCCAACCCCATTTCTTCAAAAATGGTTTTGTCAAACCATCACCAAGTTTTGATTCTATTTTCTTTGCTGTGCAACGATGACAATTTCAGACTCTCGATTAAGACTAAAAAGTGAAAAGTTTGAATTGATGGATAGAGAAAATGAGGAAGAGAGGGCGACAGATTCTTATACCTAGAATGACCTTGGTCTTCTTGAGATTTATTTCGAAAATATCTCTATCCTATTTCATTAATTCCTCTTCCATGGCTAAATTTACATTGTACTTTCAGTTGAAGGAAAATATTTTCACATAAGTCGATATATTTTTAAAACTTATTAGTTTAGAGTGGACTGTAACCCCGAAGCAGTTACTCTTTTCTTTTTTTTTCAGGTTCTGTGTATAAACACACACACACACACACATACACACAACTTCTTCGTTTTGAAATGATTTATGTTGCATTTCAGACAATACTTTTGGTTTAATTTTGCATGCGTTTTATTTCTTTCGTAAATACCATTGATGATTAATTAGGAAAATAATGGTTTTATCGTAGAAATAAGTGTTGACGGAAGTTGAACCCTTCCCTCACCACAAAGTGATACACAAGAAGAGCACTATAAGAATAATTTAATTTTGAGCGTGCTTTTTATACCGGATTCATTTATACAAAAAATCACTTGCGCAAAACTTCGATTATACATTTACAACATTAGTCCAAATCTTTGTAACTACGATGTTTTTTGCCCAAGCGAGGCTAGATTGACGTTTCCCATTTGTACATAATCACTAATATTTTCAATATTTGTACCGTGTGAGGCTCATAGTTATGCTTTGAAGCTTTGATAGATTGAACACCCTATTTTATTTCCAGTGAAAATTAGTATGGAAATAAAAAACGAATGAATACATAGATTTATATACGAAACCTAAGACCAGCCATATATTTAAGGACGTCACTTCCTTTAGTTCTCAGCGGTGAAGGTCCTAAGTTCCGCTTATCTTTGCTCAATTCTTAACATGTAACCCAAGTTTTCAAGAAACGGTTATCTATCCAACCTCTCGGCTACTTTTCCGTTTTTTACCGTGACACATGTTGCAAACCTTATCAGTCCTATTCTCTGGTATCGAGATTCTTTCTCCTGCATGCTCGGAGATTAAAATCTCTGTCCCCCTCTCTCTGTCCCCCCCTCTCTCTCTCTCATCAAAAGCCCAACACGCACTCCTTAAAAATTACTTCCTCTTCGGCAAGTATACCTGTGCATTCTCAATTAAGCCTATCCTTGCTGTAGATAACTCTATTCAGCTAATATCCACCATTAAGTAAATAAATTAAAAATGGTTGTATAGAAGAGTCACGTATATTTCTACTCGCTCGAGCGTGGCCCTTAGATAGTATCTACCACTTCTCCACAGTAACATGCTAGACCCAGCTACTAAATTTCGCTTCGTATATATCATTCTAAACGTACGAATGTTCCTCTTGTCTGCAAAAATGTTCGTATTGGCTTGTTTACTCTGTCTAATCAATGTTTATTCTATTGTTTGCCTGAAACCTATGCTTTTGTTTACATTATCCAATTTATGAACTTTCTTTCTTAGACCATTTTTATGCTTCGTGTCCATATATTCAAAATGACCACCGAAATGTTAAAACACGTGGGTGTAAACAACATATTCGACTTCCTTCTTCTTTAAACTTTTCTCATGACGTCACACATTTGGCAGGAAACGGAAGTATGGACCACGTGGGAAATAATTTCACATGGGTATCTCTTTCTTCTTTGGCCCTTTTTAGATCTCCTTTCACAAATGGATTTTTATCATTCATTTCCATAAAGCTGCCTGGTGGTTAAAACTGGATAGAGTGACAGCAAGTCTCCTCAGATGTCCAGACCTTATCTCCACACTCTCACAGTCCGCAGCAGTGCTGTGGTTTACAGTTTCACATCAGTTGCCCGGTGCTTATCGCAAAAGGTAGAGTGATAGTAAGCCTCCTCAGGTCTTCAGCCCCCCACTCATATTTCCATCATCTATTACTGCATCTATTCTCTCTTCTTCTCCCAATTGGGCTACTGCTATAAGCTGGGGGTCGTAGATCTCATATTTTTAGCACTCTCCCCAGTATTTGTGCAGTCCTTAGCAGTGCTGTGATCTGTAGAGTCCTGATCCTTCCTTTATTATTATTATTATTATTATTATTATTATTATTATTATTATTATTATTATCATTATTATTATTATTCATAACAATGTTCTTAAGATACTTATAGAGTGAATAAGCAAAGCATATGAATTTTTTTCATGTTCATACAAAAAAACAGAAACATCTCACTTTTCACATCGTATGATTATTTGTGATTCATTAATGCAATATAAACCAGAATCATAATGCAATGTTCAAGCTTCAAAATATTTTTGATAAGAACTCAGCATTTCAGATAAAAATAAATAGCGAAAATATCGCGAGCGAAAGTTAGTCAAACTTTGAAACTGATCTTGTCCACTTTCCCAAAATGGTTCGTTGGGCATTTAACATGTGGGGCCACCGAGAAATAATCCATCTCATATATATATATATATATATATATATATATTGAGAGAGAGAGAGAGAGATGGAAGATTATTTTTGCGTTTGATAACATGTGCACTTCCTTAAGGGTTGTCAGCAATTCCTCTTAGTTTTGAGAGAAAAATAGAAATCGAACGATGGAGTTTGAATGTTCACAGAGCGGTGGAGAGGAAAGATTGGCTTCTGATGGATATGATAGCGATGAAAAACCGTTTTTGACGCCGTATTTGTAACAATTGCATCACGCCTCGAATCTTTCTTTTTAATTTTCTTTTCATAATTTCCCGTTCCCACGCACAGGAAAATATATCTGTTGATTTTTGGTCGATTCTTGTTCGTTGACATTGCCTTAAACATCAATTATTTCTCAGCAGAATCTTGGAATTGCTTGCTGTCTGTTTGCCGTATACAAAGGGAAAAAGAAAACATCCCACACAAAAAATGAATTCGAAATTTATCGGGCTGTGAGAAAATTGTTCGTATAAAAGCTTATCGATCTATCAATCTAGATAGCAATAGACAGAAATATATTACATAAAAACGTTCTCCTTCGCCCCCCTCTCTCTCTCTCTCTCTCTCTCTATATATATATATATATATATATATATATATATGTACTGAAATACACATAATTTCAGCCTAGAATATAAAAAAAGGAAATATATATATATATATATATATATATATATATATATATATATATATATATATATAATTCGATTAAATGTGGATATTTGGTCTGTGGCAAGTTAGTTCATCTGGTGGACCTAAGATAGCAAAACGTAGGTTAGTCATTTTCACAGACTAGATTTCAATATTCAATCGACATATTGTCTCTACTCAAAGTATTGACCACTATTAGAATAAACATAAATCGGATAGATATATACGACTAGTATATATTCTAATTTACCTATATATATATATATATATATATATATATATATATAGATAGATAGATAGATAGATAGATAGAGAGAGAGAGAGAGAGAGAGAGAGAAAGAAAGAGAGAAAGAGAAAAAAATAAAGAAAGACAGAAAGATGATGAGCAGACTGACTGTTTGATATGAACAGACTGCAATATTTATACGTTATAGACATAAAGAAACCGAACTTGTAAAACAATGCCTGAATGAGACTTTTTAGAGTGTTTATTGCTTCAATATCATGTATCAGTAACCATAATCTTTTGCCTAAAAGAGTGCTCCAAGCTATGTTCGTTAATGAACATATGTCTAGTGAGCTTGACTCTTTTTGTTCCCACGTTAAAGAATGAAGCATCTTGAAGCAAGAGAGTTAATTCTACATGTAGGCATGGTTCAGTGCACAAACACAGAAGATCTACCCCCTACCTTTGAAGAAGATTGTTTTTGTTCTCATTACGATCAAAAGTCAACTTCAGACTTGGACTGGAGTCGAACTGGCATGTCCCTTTTCACGTATATGAGGATAACTGCTCCACTTGTGTTACTTTTTTGGTTGAAAAGATTTGAAAAAAGAAATTTCGATTTATTACACAACATGGACCAAAAATTGAAATGGGAAGAAATAGATTATGAAAACAGGTTCGGAGACAAAATCTTCTTTTAAATGTCTCCAAACATCTCTATTAGACGCTTTTCAGTTGTTCTGTCCGCCGGTCGGTCTGTTGGTCGGTCCCAGTTACGTTAAACGACAGAAAAAGGAAGGAGGCTTTTATGCGTTTTTTTTTCGACGGCTGCTATGATGTCAAAAGAGGTGTGACGCCATTAAATCTATTCGTATAAATAAATGATGTATTAAACGTTATTTTTTAACAGTGTTGCCAAGTATCGTTAGTTGAAAACTTTCTGTAAAATTGTTAGAATCGACTAAACTTTCCGATTTTAAGCTTACTTTACAGATAAAAAGTTTATATTAACTCATCTAAAGCCCATTCACCGAAATAAAAATAAACCATACTCTAAAACCTCAAAACTAGTCATTTGTAAAAATTGAACACACACTTAAATTTGAACTTACTAATTGTTTCTTTTTTCGATACCCAGATTTTAGGGTGAATCATCCTCACCTTCCTGTTCCTCCTCCCCTTCCTCCTGCTACCACTACCATGACTTGTATAGCTTTGTTTAGAATCCGTTTGAAAGCGGGAAGCACAGATATGGACGTTAGGGAGATGGATTCATCGTTGAACTAATGCTTCTTGTTTTCTTTTTCAGATTTCAGCATTGTTTGCTATGTCTCCCCGTTTGTGCCAGATCCATTCCGGGCACTGATTGTCATCAATACGAAAATATGTCCGCATGTCAGTAAATAGGTGAACGGGTGACATTTAAAATTCTGGGTTGCTTATCGTCTCGTCAAAAAAGTAGTTGGAAAGGTCAACGTAAAAAGATATTTTTATGTTTAGCGTCAGATTCTTTTTTGTCGTTTCGACCCGACCTATTTTACAAGAGCAACTCTTGCTCATTCGTGGACTCAAAGTGATAGATTTCACTTCGGACGCTACACTCTCATGTTTTGTTATGAGAGGAAAAGATATTTCTTATTTTAGAACTAGTTTCTGTTTTTTACTTGCATAGTACCAGTAAAAAATACATACTTTTGGGAAAATATATACAAACACAGTCGATTCCTTTTAACAGGACTATGGGTTCACCAACGATTTTGGATCCGATAACCGGTTGGTCCGATTAAATGAACAACTTTTTTAATGAACAAAACACAAACAATTTCTCGAATTCGAAGGGAACAACTTGCATAAATACCACGACAACTTGAGTCCCCTTTACATCTACTTTTTTTTTTTTAAATTTCTCATCTAACTTAAGTCACAAGCTAAAAATATTCGAAAAGTAGTTGTGTTAAGAACTAAAATAATATGTAATTATATCATACAGTAAAATTGAAAAATGTTAATCGGTCCAAATAAACCACGGGTTGGTTATATTAAACGAAGTAAATTAGCGATCCTCACATACGTTTGACTCAGTTCTCACAAGATTGGCCATAATAACCAATGGTTTTATAAAGCAGTATTCAATACTTATTTAGTATAAATGTATTTATGACAAAAAAAGAAACACATAGATCTTAATATGTTCTTATTTTGACAATTATTTTCAAATGATAAGGCAACATAAAGGAGTGAAGCAATCTTTTCTTAATATCAAAAAAAACAATTGGTTGAATATATGGAAATCAGATATTCTAATATTTTGTTTTTATTTCACTACAGTGCATCATCATTAGTAGTTGTCGGTTTACAGATACCAACATGCAAACACAGTTGTATACTGAAGTGTATGAGAACATGCTGGAAGAAATTTTGCTTTATCCCCTTCCTCTCTTTCTGCTTGCTTTGGTGTGACAGGAAGCAACAAATAGAAAATGGCGACATTCATGTATAAAGATTTGCCTGAGCTAAACTAGTAATTTTCTTGTTTAATGTTGTAGGCCTCCTGAGAGACATTTAATTGGTTGGTTGATTGGGTGGTCCAGTGGCCCCAGATATCGTTGGGTGTTGAGCAGGTAGAACATTATATTTATCATTGGCAGGAAATGATACCACACCTGAATGCATTCTTTCTTTCGCCAACCATCGTATTATGTTACTGATGATACATTTTGACAACTGTATTGAGTTCAGGGAGAGGTAGTATCTTGCCTTTCTTGTGATGTCTAGAACACATCTTAGTCAGAATTCAAATTTGGTTGCCAATTCTATGTTATGATCGTCATCTTCGCTGGACTTGGTAAAATCTTACCTCAACTTGAATGAATGGTCTCCGTTCAGTTTCTACAGAAAATGGAACGTCCCTTCCTGGATGCATGCTTGGGTGGAACGTGTGGGGATCCTGGGATGACCAGTCACTAAAATACTCTCCCTGGCCTCGGTTATAAAGTCCAGAGGGGATAGCAGAGAACGATACGTCGAGTATCAACTTGGCTGCAGGAGCTGCTGGAAGAACATCTAACAGTCTTTAAGGAGCTTTATCCCTTGGTTTAGAATCAGAGTGGTCTTTCTCCAAGACGGGTTGCCTTTCTGAAGCAAAAGTGCTCAATTTGTCCTTGTACTTCGCCCATTGCTGGATGAGGATTTATACCTTTGTGGACAAACAGCCTCGACCGGGGCTTGGACGTGGGTACCCGATTCCATTGTCTGTGCTCTTAGTAACTACACCTATCGTACCTCATCTTATCTTACCGATCCCGTAACCTAGGGGTAAGATAGCTTGATGCAACCCATCACTTTGGGTGCGTTTGTTCATCACTTGCACTGGTTGCCAACTATACGTACTGAGTTTAGTCTGCCTTACTATTTATCCACACTTTGGGGTGAATTCGAGCATAAATGTTATGTTAACACAAACAGTCTAATCAAACAGTATGCCAAATTTTTCCTGCGTATCACCAACTGCTAGGCCAATTGCACCTCTTATTTTTGGAAATTGTCTCAGCCTCAGATTGAACCTCAGCTTGCAAATTCCATCCCCGTGCCGTTAACTGCTCTGCTACTCGCAATCCCTTTACACATTTGCACATAAACAAGTTAGCAAGATAGGTACTTATTCGTACCTTTTGCAGTCGTGACGTCTGGCTTGTTTGGTCCTAATGCATTAAAGATTATCCGACGATTGGTTCATCCGTGATAACACATTCTCCACAAGGACTTAATCCAAAACTGACATGGTTCCTGCTTTTGTTCATATGCGGTTAGAATGCTGATAATTATTGTCGGAGGATAGAATTTCGGACAAATTCATTCAGACATTTTTTTTCCTCTATCATTTCTTAACTTCCGTTGTTTTTCAAGATTTATCCACACACATCTTTTTAAGAGGATCTATAGATCGGTCATTCCGTCCCAAATATGTTTGAAATCGATTTTTAACACATGGTAGAAAGACTATTTTTTACCCTGGATCTTCACCGTAGTCTAACTCAGAGAATAAAACCAAGTCGGGTAGTTTCTGCATGTTACGTCATGTTTTAGAAATGGTGGGACAAATTTGATATACAACTACGATGCATGAGGGTCCTGACTGTACGGCTACTTGAAATTACATCATTCTGAAAATTAAAATATCAACTGATGATATCATATGATCTCAAAGCGCAAAATGATCCAATCAGATATTCGATTTTCACCTGACCTAATGTTGATACTAAAATAAACCTTTAGTACAGGCATTCTCCAATATAACGCGGCCTGTGATTCAAATTTGCAATTATAATATCGTTGATTGCATCCCCTATGTGGCACTGTTTGCAATTTATACATTTTGCACGGATAAAAAATGTTCAGTATATTGATACAGGCATCCCTTGATACATTGCTGTTCCTTATTTGGTGAAATCGTTCAACATTTGACGTTGACTTGCGGCTAAAACGACAGAAAATTAATTTGACAATCAAGAATATATATATATATATATATATATATATATATATATATATATATATATATATATATATATATATATATATATATATATATATATATATATATATATATATATATATATATATATATATATATATATATCTTCTATAGGAATCGAGCACTCCAGTGGGTGGGGGATTTCTGTGTAATTTAGATATAACGCTTAAATTCAGCCTTACTGCCTGTCCAATTCCGTAGTCCAGAGGTAAGATATCGGCCTACGGGTCTGAAGTGAAAGTTTCAATTCTGCCTCGGTACTGGATGGGATCTATAGCCACACTGAAGAGATGTAATACGTCGAAACAGCTGTCTGTTGATGACACAATGAGATATATATATATATATATATATATATATATATATATATATATATATATATATATATATATATATATATATATATACGTGTGTGTGTATAATGAATATGAAGCTCCTCAGCCAGAAACAGAAAAGTGATGTAAGAAAAAGATTTATTGCATTGCAGTGATGGTAGATACAATGTGGATGTTGGACTAACTTATATTTTTTTTTAAATTTCCTGAACTCTACAAAAATGAAGAAACCCAACATTGGCAGCTTGTTATTAAGCCTTCTGTTTCTAAACCTTAAAGGACGTTTTATGGAATGGTTGCGCCAGAGGTTTCGACTTGGAAGCCTTCCACATCAGATTGAACAAACCTGGATCACTTGAAGATTAGCACCGGAGCTTGAACTTGGCACACTGATTCCATTTTCCGTGTTTTTCACTGTTCTGCCACTCTGTACTTCGTAAATGGAATGATTGCTTAATCCAAACTGATTACTGACTGGATTTTTTTTTAGATTAATGGGTCTTGCGTAGCACGAAGAATGAAAACACGTATCTTTATATCTACTGCCCACCGTTCCAAAGGTCATGCCACAGTTTCCCAAAGGTTTTCCAGGGTCCATCAACGATAACTGTCCGTTTGTCCCCTGTTGCTTCTCTCATAATATCGTAAACCAGTAATTATACTTTCTAGCGGTAAGTTGGACTGAAGCCAAGTTTTCCCAATAACTGAAATGGAAACTCATATTTGGAAAAGTCGTCGTCATCATCATCATCATAAAAATCCCCTCCTTCCTCGACATCATCATCATCAATGTCAACATCATCATCAATAAGCCGATCGAATTCTGTTGTTAGACATAGGCGTTTCTTGAGGACTGGCAATTTATTTTTGCCTTGGTGTCAAAACATTTTGAACTCGTCGAGATCGTCACGTCATTATATTCTTTGCTGGATACAATTTCACTAATGATCTTGAGGGATTCCCATTGCATGTCATAATGTCCAGCTGTTGCAAGATGGCCTGCCCATTGCTGTTGAATTTTTCCCTAATAGCTTCTACAATATCTGTTTGCTACTTCAATATATTGTATTGTCTCGTGATATATCCATGTGGTGTTTAATATGAATTTCTCCGTACACGTTGCATGATTCTCCTACTTATGATTTGCATTATCCTCTCTTGTGCACTTTGCTTAAGGGCCAATCTTTTGGATAGGTTGCAGCTGTGAGGGATGACTATACATTGGTTGTAGACTCATATTTTTAAAATCAATGGAACAATCTTTCTCTTTGACGATCCAACTGGTGATACCAGAAGATTGTCAACCAAGCAAAGATTCACTTTTATATAAAGCCGGTCCTCGGTACCAGCAACACAGGCAAACGC
Organism: Thysanoteuthis rhombus; assembly: GCA_963457665.1. Classification (NCBI taxonomy): domain Eukaryota; kingdom Metazoa; phylum Mollusca; class Cephalopoda; order Oegopsida; family Thysanoteuthidae; genus Thysanoteuthis; species Thysanoteuthis major. The sequence goes on along the minus strand of OY735236.1, from coordinate 21,604,483 downwards.
CCGGGGCGCCATGTGCTAGAAATCATGCCCAACAGAAAAGGCTGCTTATGATGATGCTGCTGTTGATGATTTTCCACCAGCAATCAGTGTTCGATCCCAGATAGAAACTATGATTTTGATTGATGGCATTTGAAGCTAGAAGATATACATATACAAAAGCAAATGATGTAAGGAAAATAACTGAGAAATTTTTAAAAATTATGTTGAAACTAGGAGAATTCTGAGTAATCATTGTGAAACTAATTTATTATGGTTACCACTAGTATAACAAAATATATATATATATATACATATATATATATATATATATATATATATATATATAGAGAGAGAGAGAGAGTGACAGACAGACACACACACACACACAGACAAACAGACTGACAGACACAGAGAGGGACGGGGACAGATATTACATAACTATTTAGTTTTCAAATAAACAACTGACCCCAAACATGTGAAAATTAGATGTGTAAAACACGAAAAAAAAACACTGAAGAAAATTACACAACATTAACAGATATTGGAAAATAAGTGACGAGTGACTCAAAAGAATCTAATGTGCTTATCGTTTAAGGCTGCAAAGGTTTCCAGACTATATATATATATATATATATATATATATATATATATATATATATATATATATATATATATATATCGTTACCGTTTTTAGGTTATTTCATCCGTCGTAATCCATTTCTCTCTGTATAAGTGCCTCAAATCAGGAAACAGCATGGAACATTTTACATTTAGATAGCAAACATATAAAGAATAGATAAGAGCTTCAAAAGGTTTTAGAAAATTATGATTAAAATTATTGTGCATTATTTTTCCTTTTTTTTTTTCACCAATCCATGGTAATTTTCATAAGTGTGAATTGATTGTTTCCATTTTTGACGTTTAGCTCTTTCTCACACTGGTTCAGGGACACGACCACATTTCACAACGTTCTTTCTTGTTTTGGTTTAGACTTTAGTTTAGGACGCCCGACAGGGTTTTATTCCATTTCACAGTACAGCCAGGTTTTTACTGGTTTGACTTACGTACATTTTTCAAATTTCAAGTTGGATTGAGTGGCTGGCTATTTACGTACGCGTAAGTCGCGTGCACAGGCTGCATAAATGGAACTAATCGAAGCTGAAAATTTAAATATTTACTTTTCATTATGACTAGAAATCTTTTTTACCCACCCCCCGCCTCACCATCTAAACAGATATTCCAATTTATGATGTAAGTTTATGGTAAAGCGGTCCTTTGGTTAGAGTCCGGCAGCATTCACAGTTGGTTTTCCTTTTGAAAAAAAAAAGATCCTTTCGCAATCACTGCCCAACAAAGTTTTCAAAATTCGTAAACACTGATTTCCTTAGAGAGTCTCTCTCTTTCTTTATTCCTTCCCTTCTTTGTGTCTTTTCCCCGGTTTCTTGCTTCTCTTTTCTCCTTTATCTTTTTTTTTTATCTACAATTCTTTCTTTTTTGTCCTTTTCCCCTTTTTTTCATCTTTCTTTCTCTTCCTTTTTTATTATCTTTTCCCTTGCAGTTCATTCCATTTCCCTCCATTTTTCCATTCTTTTCCTTCCCTATTTTTTGTTTTTTATTATTTTTTATTTTTTCCCATTTTTTGTATTTCACTTTTTCTTTATTGTTTGTTTGTTGTCCTTTTCTTCCTTTCTTTCAATCATTCTTTCTTTCTTTCTTTCTTTCTTTCTTTCTTTCTTTCTTTCTTTCTTTTTTTCTTTCTTTCCTTTTCGTCTCCATTTACAAATTCGTTCTTTTCTTCCCTCTCTTTTCCTAATGATTCTCTCTCCCCCTCCCTCCCTCTCTCTTACTTCTCTCTCTTTGCTATTTCTTTCTTTATATTTTTTGTTATTCACTCATTCAACCTTTCTTCTTTTCTTTCTTTCCCATTACTTATTTCCTCCCTTATACTTTCGCCCCCTTCCCCCCTTCTTCGTCCTTCACCTGTTTACAGCCTTCACTTTTTTCATTCTTTTCAATCTCTCTTTTTATTGCTTCTTTTTCTCCTCTCCCTCTTCCCGTCGTCTTCATCGACGAACGTCTCGAATCCCCATTACGATTTATGGCCTATTTGCCCTGTCCGTTATTATGTACCAGGGGCAAAGCCGTTACATCCCATGTCTTGGCTGGGATCCCATTTCGAAAACGAGGAAATCATAATGATCAGCGGCCAGGGCCTTTCCACTAAAGCAGCTCATTCGTTGGTAATAAGCCCCCCTTTTCTCCCTTGAAGTTCACGACATATTTTGACAAGGAAAGGGCTAGTCAAGAAATGGAGAAGGAAAAAATTTGTGGTGATGACGGAAACAGTAGGGAAAAGACGTCTCAGTTTCAGTGAATGGTGGTTAATATAAAAAAAAAAAAAGTCTTTTTAGCATTTATGTTTGGTTACAAGGTCTGCTGTGTTCCCAAAACATCTTTCCCCTTTAATGGGCTTAAATGATTGTTTTTGTTGTTATTTTTTCATAATTTAGAAATAGGCTTGTAACAAACAGATTTCTACTTTTGACGTCAGCTCCTCTTCCTTATTGTCTGGCAGAATGCCAAGCGCATAAATGAAGGAGTACAGTAAAATTAGGAGTAAGAGTGGAAACTCTCTTGAATCATGCAAGGACTGGAGTAATGGTTCAAGTCATCAGAAGTTACCTTTTGCATCCAGAGAACAATATATATATATATATATATATATATATATATATATATATATATATATATATATATATATATGAGGAGAGCTGAGGAAGAGTGGATCAAAAGACAGAGCGGATCATTATGATATTTTACAAATACAAATACACAACAGGATAGCTATTGTTTCTTTCACTCAAGTCAACACATCTGCCACCTAATTTTGTGAAAAACTTGCCAGCCTGAACATTGCTGTAAAGTGTGCAAACTGAAGGACTTAATTTTAAGCCAAAAGTAATATTCAGAGGTCATCTTATTTTCATAATAGAGGTACGCTATTTGGAATTTTGTAATTGAGGTATACGAGGTGAAATTAAGATTGTGTTTGAATTATTTTTTGTCCCAAAAGCAATCACGATGCTTGCTTGTTCTTCAAAAAGATATAAGATTATTTTTCTGGTATGTATGGGTCACAGTGAATCGGGGCACTATGGATTACTTCTGGAACTGAAACACTTCAATTCTTTCAATTAAAATTGATCCTGTCAATTTACTTCAAAAAGCTTACAAAGAAACTAAAGAAGTATTTTGATTTATACTTTTGTATCATTCTATTTTCATTTCTTGCTTTTGTGACTGTGGGAATGTGATTCAGTGTTAAATGTTTCCTTTAGGGCTAACAACATTTGCCAATCAAAGTTTGAAAGATTTTTATGATCACTTTCTGTAACAAAATTTACAATTTAACATTTCTTTGATAAAATGTGTAGTTGGTTTCTCTCTCGACTTCCTCGAATCATTCAATCTAGTACCGATTCACTGTTCCTTGGGGTATGATTCCCATGTGTACTATGTCTTGTGCACAGTGGATCAGAAATCTTTAAAAAAGAAAACAAAAAAAAAGCGCCGGCGAACTGCTAACTCAGAGAAATATTGCTTTATGTTCATATGCTCTATTTCACAGACAACACAGTTGATCTTTTTTTCATCCAAATATATAATCTCCAAATAAATGAGCTTCTACTTGCAGTATTTTTTATCAAATATCAGAAAAATTAGAGTAATCTTTTAAAGATTGTTTATGCATTATTTTTTAATGATTATACCTATACTGAAAAGAAGAAAAAAAACGGTACATAGTCCTAGTTAACCGTACAGCTATCGACAACAAGCATTACACCAATATAATATATGCAACGTGGAAAACAGCTGATGTTATACTTGATCAGGCACATAGCTTTATTATTGATTTTTCATTGAATATTTTTCATCTTATTTTTTATCTTAGAATGTTAAAAAAGAAACTTTGGATTGTCAGAGAGTGCACAGGCCGAAATGTAGGGATCGAAACTGCGAAGATGAGGGTTCTCGTCAGAATAATTCATGGGATATCATAAACTAGCCGAACCTGTGGAAATTCCACAGGTGTTGACAACTACGATTATCCATTATCTCATGTCTCTGCTCTTTTCTCACCCTTTGTCTATATTTTCCAATTCTTTTTCTTATTCCTTCCAAACTTTTTTTTTCCGGCTATGTTTTATATAAATGTTATACAAACAATGATTAGTTGCATGTGTGAATATCTTCAGATCTATTTAGTGAGCAACTTGGCATTTTTCCTCATTCTTCCCTTCTGAACCTCTAATCAAACTACTGAACTTCCTTTTCAGATCACTCTCTTCCTACCCTCTTATTGAACAACGTAACCTTTTCCTTACTACTGAGAGTGTAACATTTGAACGTAGATAGGAACTACCGGAATAATATTATTGATACTTCATCTTAGAACCTCAGACAACATTAAGAAGGTCAGAGAGTGACTAACCAAAACAATGTGATCAAATCTGCAAAAATGAGAATCCTAAACAGAGTAATTCAATAACAGAACGTAATTGCAGAAAATATTGAGGAAAGTCAGAGAGCGTATCTACATAAGTGTATTTATCGAAATGACAAAAAGAAAGATGCACATCTGAATCAATGAAATAACGAGAGTTCTGTATCTCAGAACCTCTGACGGTAATGACCAGTAAAATTTCCTCGGCAAAATTTCACGTGACCAAGGCCAAAGAGTGTATTGGCTGAAATGTAGTCATGGAAAAAAAAATATGGAGATACTAGTCTGAATAAATCTTGGAATAATGATTTAACTCACTGACTCATGCATACAATGAAAAAATAGTAAGCAGACCAATTTTTTAGAATCATCCATATTGTTAAATCTAAATTTATTAATTTGCCACAAAGTATATTTATTCCACTAAGGCGTAAATATACATTGTAATAAGCGAATTGTAACAAATTAGAGTATGTTTTTAAGATTGTTTTTAAGAGTGTTTCCATAGCTTTCCTGAAGAGAAACCAAGAAATGTCCTCCATTACTTTTCTTTCAAGTCATCATCTCAATCCAGGGACGTTTCTGCTTTTTTAATTCTTTTTCAACTTCACTGTCTGGAGAACTTGACATATACTGGACGTATACACAATATGACATAAGAAAAAATCCTCGTTCGGATTTAAGCCATAAAAACGCAATGAATGAAATTCCTGCTATATGAAATTGATGAATTTCCTACTCATGGGGGCGTATCTACATTTGGACATAAGTCGGTCGGTCGTAAGTCGACTGATGAATGTACTTTCTTTCAGAGCATGAGACAATACTGAAAAATTCATATTCCCGCTCTCAGGGACGCTGTCATTGGGCAAAGACGTTGAATTTGACCGATCAGTTTGTTAGCGCAAGAAATTTAATCAGTTAAAAGTTGCTCGACTGGAAAAAGTTCCTTTCTGCCGACCTTGCTCGGGGCTGGCGACAAATTATTAGTTATTACCGTGGCTAGAAAGCATAGCTTAATTCCTCTTTCCAACATATATACTTTTCGTAAACACACACACATGTATGCACGCATACGCATACAAACACGTACATACATAAACACAGAGACAGGAACACACATACACAACCACCAGCACCAATACATACGCTCACATACGCATGTGCTGCATGCACAGACGATCTATTTTTACAAACGATTGCATCCAGAAAGACTTTTTACTATCTCTATCTCACTTGAATCATATCCATTAATCTATCTATCCAGTTAGTATGTATATATATATATATATATATATATATATATATATATATATATATATATATATATATAATGTATATATATATATATATATATATATATATAAATGTATATATATATATATATATATATATATATATATATATATGTATATGTATGTGTATGTGTATGTGTGTGTGTGTGTGTGTTAAGAAATGGATACATATGATCCGACAGACTGATTATGCATTGCTTTATATCATATAGAAACTATTATTTGAAATGATCTCCCGTCGTTACATGGTTAATGTATCACATGGCCTAGACTATTCTCTTTGATTGTTTATTCTATTCACATTGCCTCGGTCAAATGATTAATTTACCGTGTAACAACAGGAGATCATTTCAAATAAGTTTCTATATAATATAATGCAATTCATAACCATATATATATATATATATATATATATATATATATATATATATATGGGGGCGTATATAGCGATCCAGCTATTTTGTAGTCGTTGTATGACAGTTCAAGACTTTATTATGTAGTTGTTTATAATTGAAAAGCCTGGCTACTGCAAGGTCAAACAAAGCAACTTTTCTATCATATATATAATGAAAAAAATCATATATGTATTTGAAAGTTGTCAGTTTAGCTCGGCTGGTATGAGAGCTGCCTTGCAATTGATTGGTTTGTATTTTAAGAATGCGTAGAGGAATGTTAATCTCATAGGTCGATTTGGTTTATCAAGACGGGGTAGACGAACAGTGAGGAGTTTACCCCCTTAAACTAGGTGAGGATTGTTCTTGTTATTCTTTTCATTTTTGTTACAATGGAAAAAAAACTCAACCCTTACTTGGACAGGAGTTTTAAAAAATTAAAAGAATTAATTCTAAACTATTTTAGGATCCCAACAGTTGTGACTTTATATCAGATTAAGACAAGCTTGATGAATAAGACGCCTGCTGTAGAGTGTTGCTTACCAAGTTTGTCTTGCTGACCATTATAATTTTAGTTACTTAGATCTTTCCCGGAAGCCTCCCTACCATTATGGCCTTGTGACAGATAAAGAAAATAGATCGACATCTACATTAATCAGCGTATTTGTTAAGGACAGGACGAAAGTCCATTTGTCTTGACTTGTATACGCCTGGAGCGAGTGCAAAGCATTTGGATAAAAATTCTTTCATCTGTGAAATCCTCAAGTAATTGAACAAGTTTTCGATAATTTGCACTTCTGTCCTTCCGTATTAGTTGCAAATCAACCAATTAGGATTGTGCGAAAACGCTTGGAAGCATAATCTTGAATGTGTCTGAAGATTTGAGGGGAATACATATGGAAGGTGATATCCAAAAGTAAGGCCAATTTACACTGCACACGGGAATCGAATGTAGTAAAGATATTTGCAGGTACCCTTTGTGAGCAGTACTTTTTAGGAGATCACTGTATACCAAAGGGTATCACTTCAAGGGAGATAGTGGAAAATATATATTAGGTTACGTATCATTTTCATGGTCATATTTCCTCAAGTTTTGATTACAACATATGCATACACACTCATGCACATATAGAGATATACACATGTATATATTTTAATATTTAAGCCTTTTTTTTGCCTGTGCTCCTTTCACGCTATAAGTGCAAGGCCTAATAACCTAATAAACTACATTTAGACTGAAAAATCAACTTCTCATGTAGGCTGTGTGAGATTGACTTCGGAAGTCATTTGAGGACATTTTCCACCCAATATCTTGTTCTAAACATTAGAAAGACATGATTTTTGTATTTTGAGAACTATGCATCATGCACCTAAGAAAATTATGCTGGGCCTCACATGAAGAGACCACTAGACAGCACAGTACATCCGGGAAAGGATGACAGTCAGGGACATCTTGGAATCAATTAAAAATCTTAAATGACAGTGTGCTGGCCATGTTGTAAGAATGGCGGACAACCGATGGACATCGTGACTCACGACATGGATCCCCCGATATCACATGCGAAACTGAGGCCAGCAGAATATTAGATGGAGAGACGAGCTAGACAAATTCAGAAAGTGCTGGTTCTGCGACGCCCATGATAGAGATTTATGACGAAACCTGGGGAAAGTATATGTCCAAGGACGGACGTAGGAAGACTGATGATGATGAGTAATTCTTCTTACGAACTGCATGACCTTTTTCGTCACTGAGATTGAACCTGCGACCAATAGGGTAGCTGCTTCAACATAGCGTTGCTCTTGCCTTTGAGTAAAACAGCCACTGGTAATGCAATTGTCATTGATAAGAGCAATGCTACGTTGAACCGGCTACTCTATCGGTCGCAGGTTCGATTCCTTCAGCAGTCCCATCTTTTTTTATTAATTCTTTTTCGATCTACGTTGTCTAGGCCAAAAGTGTTTCACTAAAATACAACACAATTTATGTTTATTCCGTCAAATCATATACCAATTTCTTAATAAGATTCTCTCACACACACAAATATATATATATATATATATATATATACACATATATATATATATATATATATATATATATATATATATATATATATATATATATATATATATATATATATGTGTGTGTGTGTGTGTGTGTGCGAGCGTGTGTGTGCTTGTGTAGTAAGGAGCCTGCTGAGTTGCAATCGTTTAGCAAGCTTGTCTCGAAAACCAATTTGTTAGTTTAGGGAGTACAGTTTTCCCAGGTGCCTCACTTTTGCCAGACTAAACTACATTTAATAAATAACTGTATATGTGCATTTCTTGGTCTTTTACTGGCAAAGATAATCACTTTCCAAGGTAGACGTACGAACACTCCGTAATGAAATCATAGTAAAGAGGTCTCTTGATATTTTGGCCTGTCCTTTTTTTTCTCTCAGTCATTTGGCTGTGTCTTCCGTAATCGATATGCACCTATCATAACTGCCTCCCACGCTAGAGAATCGTCTGCCCTGTTATTTTATCCATAGCCCTTCATACTAACCTAATTCATTCAAATGACATCGTAATGGCATTGTAGCCTTCTATGTTATGATAGTAACCACTGACTACATCTTGAACGCCGTCATATTTGTTCAAACTTCCTGAAGATATTTTTGAAAACAATCGTCGAATAAACGTCATGAATGTGACCAAAAAGTGTGGCTCTGTTTTTTTCCTTTTCTTATTTATAATGGAATATATATATATGTATATATATATATATATATATATATATATATATATATATATATATATATATATATATATGTATAAATTGTCAAAGTCTTTCGTTGCATATGTTGATAGAGAATCGACTCAAAGAAGTTTTTTTCTGTGTAATTAGTATTCTTAAAGATGATATCATAAGTTGGTTGGCATGCAGTCTGAGATTCAAACTGGCGCAACAGATTTAGTATTCGCAAGGGTGAACATTCAATGGAAATGACACGAACAGCGAATCAAGTCCGTTGTTTTACTTGCTGATCCCTCATTGTTAAAAACGTTTTGGGGTAACCTATGAAAGTAAACGCTGTTTCAAAAGATAAGAGCATAGTATAAAATGATATCAATATACAATACACATGAGAATTTATATAAAATTACAAACTACATGCACAACGTAAACTATATAATAAAGAAGAGAGATGCTGTTTGATCAACACTGCTGGGGTAACATATCAATATAACTGTTTTGTTTACCAAAAAAAATTAACTTACATGGTAAACAACTAATTATTCTAACAAGAAACAATTTATACATTGTACCATAATAACAACGAATAAGGGGAACCGGAAAAAACACTTTTGAAGATTGCGTAAATTGCATAAATTGCATTGGCATATCTATATTATATATATATATATATATATATATATATATATATAGAGAGAGAGAGAGAGAGAGGGGGGGGAGAGGAAATATATATATATATATATATATATATATATATATATATATATATATATGTGTGTGTGTGTGTTTTCTTTATAAATCCCCGACATGATGAACAACTGATGACCCCTCAACAAGAAAACAATTACTCGTGTAAAACATGAAAAAAAAAACTGAACAATATTACATAAATAACTTCAAGAGATATTGACTCAAAAGAAATTTTGAAAAAGTTTTTTTTAATTATTTTAGTCTTTAAAGCAGCGAGGCTTTCTAGACTATATACATATATATAGAAAAGATATATATGTGTAGACAATGAAAACAAAAATTACAATTGACTATACCTTCTGATCTCCCTTCAAATCACTGTGTAAACCTACCGATAAAGAACGCAGCCTTTGGTATATCATTGGCAAAGCAACGGCTATGTACTAGTAAAATCGTAATAACAAAGACATTGATATTTTGGCCAGCATTTTCTCATTCGTTTTGACCCATCCCCACCTTGAATCTACTCCGTCTTTCAGCCTATTTGTTGTCCTCAGATTTAGCTTTTGTGGTAATATGGAGGACGCTGAAATCTGAAATGGCTGATCTCTTTTGTTTAATGACTGACAACGTACTTAACTGTAAGATATTCTTGAAAAATCTAACTCTAATTTTTTTGTTTGAAAGTCCTACTGTTCCAGAATCATAACAGGCGGTCTGTAGCACTTGGCGTCCTCAGCAGCTCCCCGAGTTGCCGGTACCTAAGGTTTTCCGTGACGGTAATAACGAATTCTCTTGATATTTTTAGCCTGCATTTTCTTTTCATTTGGATCTACCTCGTCTCTCAGCCCGTTCGCTGTCCTCTGTTCCGTAATCGAAATGAAGGGAGAGATTTAGCTTAGGTGGCAATATCGTGGCACTGATCTGAAATGGCGCCCTTCCATCTTTTGATCATTATTGTCGGCAATTTCATTCTCTGATCTCTTTTGTCTAATGACCGGGAAACCTTTTATTTTCCCTAAGCCCCTCTGTAAGTCCCCTAGGCTTAGTTTTCATTCAACTCTGATTATCGACACTTAAGATCCGATCATTAACTCTTGCTAAAGGCGTCCTCGGAATGGAAATAGACAGGAATCCGAACCATGGAAATCCTTTTCTTATAATAGAAGGTTTAGGGGTAAACATCAGGAAATAAACACGGCTTGCATTCTAATTTTTGTGCCAAGGTCATTTTAGGATCATTTCTTATAAGTATAAGACTTTGAAGTCTCTTTGGCTCGGGGGACAGTGTCCAAGGGCTGTATATCCGTATTGTTACCAAAAGTGGGGATGTTGGCACACATTGCGACATTATCTCCGGAGATTAGAGTTATTTTTGAAACCTGCAAACAGCTGACAATATTTTTTCGGATTTGAGAGGTCTAACCGGAAGATATCCAGCTATTTTGGATATCCTGGGAACCAGTTGCATGGTGTAACCGGCCAACCAACAAGATGGGGTCTTACTTTGCAAGTGTGAGCTGATATTCTCCTGTGAGGTTACTCGATTGGCAGTGAGATAGCACTGAGTGAGCTTATGTACAGTCACATTGTCTGATATAACAGTATGTCTGCTCCTTATTCTGTCATGCAGTTCCTCTTCGCGTCTTGTTCTGTGCCTGACCAGTAAAGCGAAACAAACTAACGAAGCACTCGAAAGGCTACCCTCTAAAGTTTAGATTTAGCATCTTGCGATTTCTGACTTTTAGCCAAGGCTAGAATTGCAATTAAGTGAGATTGAAGGGCTGACGGTTACTTTAAAAGAAGCTTTGCAGATTGTTTTAACAAGTTGAGGGGATATGTATGCGTATGTATGAGTACTTTGAAGGGACTAGGGTATTGTTTCCTTAAAAGGACTATATTTTCGTTAATATTTTGTCTGGACACTTTCCATGCAGGCCTCGCACTGACCAATCATTGATCGACGACCAAATATCTGGACAGAAAACATTGTCATGTCCATTTTGCAAATGGTACCAATTCTGTCGAGAATTCGATCATGTCACATTTGGGAGCATCTTGCGTAGAGCAGTGCTTTGTCAGCTCGTACTCGCTATATCTTAGCTAATATTGTGAGATCGATATACAAGAGGTTCTCCTCTCATGGCCCTGTGTCATACCAATAAAAAGGATTCACTCAGAAGAATCGAGCTCACTATACTGACTAATGGTTTGCCAAAGAGTTTGATGACCATCGGTCTAAGGATTTATTAATGCAGTAGACCGAAAACAAACAAAAAATTGTTTCGAATCATCAATGTTTTAGCGTCTGTCGTTGGACATAAACCTCCTCCAAGGTTCAATCAGACCTCTCCATCATAGGCATCATAAGCCAATACTTTTTGAACATGTCTAGTTTGTCATGCCATCCTATTTTCTGTCGGCCACAGTTTCTCATATGATCTCTGGAGATCCTCGTTGTGAGTCTTGATGTGAAGCAAATGTTTGGAATTCTTTAACATGTTCTGCCCGTTACCATTTTGAGTTTTCAAATTGATGCGATTATATCTCTGACTATAACTAGAATTCAAGATTTCCTATTTTGTTCTCTTATATACAGTGCTATCTTGAAATATCTTATTCGTTTTGTTAAGCATGATTCTGTCCTGGGCACCTTGCGTGGAGCTTGGTTTTAGGACCAATCTTTTGGTTAGGTTTCCTGTTTCAGCTCCATAGGTGACTATTGGGAGAATCCATGTGCGTGTTCTGCCTCTATAACAGTTCATTGCAAATCAAACAGTCGACGTTATTATTGTTTTGTTTTTTTTCATTGAATCGAAAATGAGGAGAATATCTCTGATAAAAGGCTGCTGAATAAATATTGAAAAGACCTACAGTCACTTGATCCTTATCATTTGCCACCAGATTGTACTAGTAGTGAAATCGATATCATAATAATCATACCATTCATTGAAAACTTTATGATATAAGCACCTTCGAAAACAGGTCGAGTTAGTCACCCAATATAAAACCATCAGATGCCGTGTTGGGGTTAATAAAAAAAAAAGTTACCCCTCTTGCCTTTTGTAAGATCACTAAGAGTCTTAGTTTCCAAAAGTCCAGCGTGAATGCTGCCGGGCACAAACTAAGAGACCTATTCAGTAAAAAAAAATTCATTGCAAATTTGAAGAAAAAAAACAAAAAAACAACTAAAAACGAATTAGGGGGATTGAAAAATGTTTTTTCAACACATAAAAAGAGTAAATGTTTAAGATTTCGGCCGTCTAGCACCATTGTTATGGTATGTATGGGTGACACGTAAATAGCCACCCAGCCAGCCAGATCCACTTAAAAACGGGAAAAACTAATGTAGACAGTTTTGATGACGAGAAATATGGAAACATAAATTAGTTTAATGAATCTTCAACGCTAATCTAATCCATCAGAATGCTCGAGGTCTGTCTCTGTCTAAATTGTCTGAATTCAGGGCCTCACCAATGGCCAATTTCGTCAAAATAAATCGTCCAAGCACCAATTTACCTGAATGAAATGAGATGAGAGATGGTGGAGAGGGCAGAAGTGATGTGAGTGACGGGAGAAAGATGTAGACGCAAGATATCTATCAGTTGCTATTATGAATGACATTTTGAATGCGTTGTCGTCAAGCAGGAAAGACGGGGCTGGGGTTACAGTTAGGTTTAAGGGGTATAAGATCGAAGATAACATCAGACTTGACTTAGCGCCGATTAACATTTCAAGTAATTGAAGGAAACTGAGTCCTATAAAATAAAAATGGCGCCTGCAGTATGGGAAGCCGGAGTGGGAACTGGGAAGTGCTAGTGGCCAAGCTGTTAGGACCATGGGATCAGCGAGACAAGTTCAATTTTCGATTGGGAAAGACATGAATCCATCCATTCCTACCCTCCATCTTGGGGTAAGATTGCCAGTCAGGTACTACATATCGCAAAACCTACAAAGATTATCGTGAACCTATGGCATGCATGTTAGCTGTGGCATGACATTGGCTTTTAGATGACATGCGAGAGACATTGGAGAAAAAAACTTTAAGAATGTGATTTCATTATCCTAACATTCAATTTCCTGAATCTCAAATTACTTACTATTCATTTGCTTGCCGCCGGTGGGTTGACTCTAATTTCCCAGAAAAACAATGGGAGACAATTTGAGGGCTTTTTCCATAATTAATCTTTTCCCAAAACACCAGTTGACTTTTTCTTTTTCATCAGAACAATGGTGGTGGGGATATGTGCATGATATATGAAAAAAGGCTTCTAGTAAAATATGTAAATGTATTATTTATTTTCAATAAGATTTAGTTTGTAACGTAAGATAAGATAGGGCGAAAAAGATTATAAACGTATATAGATAGAGAGATAGATATAGGTAGATGAATATGTGTGTGAGTGGTTGTACCTCACTTTTTCATTTGAGAATTTTTAATTCTCTTTTCAAAACTTCTAATTTGTTGTTATTTTTTATATATATTGTATATAAGATTTATAAAGACCAATGAGTTTTATCTGCGATATTCAATTAGCAAATGAGCGTATGAGTCCGTACACATACAATAGTACAGGATTTTTCTTTCCGTAAATACTAAATCTTAAAGTAAATAAATGGTACGATTCAAAATTTTACAATAAATGCTTATTTTCATAAATCATGAACATAGACCCATCACAATAACTTTAGAAAAAAAAAAGGCTATCGGTCTTTTTGTAAATTTTAACTACCAAGGAATGGTTCTCAAATAGTCTTCTTTTGTTTTTTTCTGGGGATTCAGAGTCAACCAATCGGCGGCAAGGAAATAAACAGTCAGTAATCCTAGATTCGGGAAATTGAAATGGATCCGTTTTATATTTAGAAATTTCTATATCTTATTAAACTTGTTTCATACATATATCTAAAAATAGGCTTTTTATCTGAACGCATATATCTAAAACTAGAATAAATATTAAGAGACACTCCTGATAACAGGATTATTCAAAAAGTTGAAATTTCGACACAACGTGCTAGAAAGGTTCGCCATCACTTGCCTAGTAGGTTTTTAGCCGTGACTGAGGATCTTTTGATATATGATGACTGGGAAGAGAGGCTAATACCGTATCTCGTGTTGGGAGCCTGCTCTTTTAAGGTGGAACAATGCGAACTTGTTCAATGGAGCCTGCCTTTGATTTACGGTTAACAAGGTAGTCTTTGCAGACTTATATTGCTGTTGTAAACACAATCATCACTTGGTGCCCCAAAATTATAATATTATGTCAGGTTGCATAAGGACCGTTGTTGTAGAACAGTGGTAACCAAGCAGGTTTTGCAGTCCATTGCCATCATAAATTTCAAACCTCTGAAGTGCTCCAACGTATTAGCCTTCTACCAGATTGAACTAGGCAGAGTAAATATCTTGGACACCGGCCAATAAGTGAGAGCAAAATAATCTTAGAGGTTACTGTTATAATAGGAAAATATATCTTGTCTAGAAGCTGAACTGTCTGGCCTTGTGCCAGACAGGTAAGGGCTTGGCAGTTATCAGCATACGCATGTATCTATAATTACTTGCTCTTGAGTGATGGTGAATAAGCTAATCTTGCTTATCATTTCTTGTGTCGTTGATTCAATCCTTTCTAGGTGTCCCACATTTATTGTAATGTGCTAAGCTAAGTGAATATATAGCCTACCAGAGGGCAATGATCAACAAACTAGTATCACAGACCATTGCTAGTGTAGTGAGCTGAATCCTCATTGGGTGCCCAAGTATTATGGTCTTGTGTTAAACTTAGGAGTGGGAGCTTGCTTTAAAAATATCAAAAAAATTTTAATTGCATGTGAATTTTAGGATATTTATCTACTTATATTGATGTTCTGTGGTATAATTATTAACTAAACCCAGTCCAACACAAGGCTATAGTGGTATTGAAACACTTACCACTAAAAATTAATCCACAAGATCAGATAGATTAATAAAAGCACTCCTATAAGGGTCCTTAATTATTCACTGAATCCACATTAGGCAGTAATTTTAGTAAAGCACCAGGGTCCCCTTTTGGAGTAATGGGGAGGTGCTGCCCCAGAGTTGGAATTCCGAAAGACCAAATACCACTGCATCAATTCTTTGCTCCGTTTTGCCTGGGGACAAAGCTCATCCCAGCCTAAAAAGATTTCAGGTTTTCCTTTCTTAGTAGCAGCAGAAATCAATGTTCAAAAGAATCATAAAACTTAAAAACTTGAAAAAGTCAGACGAGTATGATAAAAGGCCAAACGAGAATAGGAAGATTGTGTTGTGCCAATTTTCTTAGTGGGGAAGGTCAGCTTACCTTGAAAAATCACAATTCAAGGTTTCAGCTTTTGCGTTATCTTATACTTTGACTGGAGGCGGCCATAGAGAATATGCAACAATCTCACCAACCAAATAGGCTTACGATCATATTTGACTGGGAGCACTGGTTCCTGCTAAATCATCGAAGTTTATCAGCAAAGAGCCTGCTCAGTAATTAGGTGAGTGACCACTCAAGATCAACAGGTGCTTTAAACAACCCGAGGCTAGCGGTCCAGACACAGCAAAGATTAGTAAATAACATTTTTTTTTTAAATTTTTCAGTTTTGATGAAAACAAATTGCATACATGTCTATTCATATTGTTTTCCAGCAAACCTGATATAATTTTTTGGAGGTGGCGAGAATTGTCAAGATGTGAGAACAAATTATAAAAGAAGGATACTTCAAAGTAACAAATTCTTTGTGATGTATACAAGTTTTGGTGAAATCGTTCAACATTTGACGTTGACTTGCGGCTAAAACGACAGAAAATTAATTTGACAATCAAGAATATATATATATATATATATATATATATATATATATATATATATATATATATATATATACAGAGATCGGAAAAAATAACTGAAATATTATTTTAATTACAGATTTTCATTTGAATTTTTAAAACATTTTTGATATGAAGTTGGTATTCTTTTAACATTAATAACAGTTTTAATATGCTGAGTTATTGATTCATACAGCTTTTTACAGAGAAATTGTGAGCCATTCATCGAGAAAAAACTTTCTCTAGCTCTTTCAGGAACGCGTGTGGAGGGATTTGGTTCCTTATTCATTGCTCCAATGGACACGACAAATACTTGATATTATTAGATCTGCTGATTGCAGAGGCTAATCCATGAGATGAAGTCCGCTTTAATGCATTTCAAACCTGTTTTTAACCTCTCTTGCGGAGTGCATTATTGTCCTGAAAGACGGAGAGTTCTGGGTGTTGTGAAATAATAAAATATACGATAATTTGCAACTCATTCAAATATGTATTCCAGTCATTCGAAGATTTATTCAATATTAAGGTAGTCCAGAAATACAAGTGAGATCAGCAGGTGTTTGCATATATATAATATATATATATATATATATATATATATATATATATATATATATATATATATATATATATATATATATATATAGTCTAGGAAGCTTTAAACACTAAAGATATAATAATAACAATTTTCTATCATTTCAGTCAATGTAGAGAGATCGATAGATATACAAGACAGCTAGTGACATTTTAAGAGAATACTACGAGATCACACTGATCATGATACACACACACACACACACACACACATATATATATATATATATATATATATATATATATATATATATATATATATATATATATATATATATATATTCGTAGGGTTTTTTGGCTGAACTTCGGATCACCTACGTATCTTATTGTTTAGATTTAGCTTCCAGCGACTTCTGGATTCTCTGAAAGAATCTTCAGGCTATGGATGAGATTAAGGAGAAAGTGACACGGCAACTAAAGACAAAGAGAATGCAACATGATAGCTGATCACGATCTCGGAAAGGATGCTTTGCAGACTAGTGAAAAGTATAAGGGACGCTGGAATCGGATCTTGAGGGAAGTGGTTTGATGAGGGCTAGGGTGCCATGGTCCCTGGTAAGCTATTTTCCGTTGATATCAAATGGCTGGATATTTTCTGGACACTCATACACTTAACTATCCCCGACTGTAGTGGACTGATCTAATGAGTCATGTCACCGCTAAAATTGGAGCAAATGTATTGTCAGTCATTCAACGTGACTTTTGGGACCCTAACTGCCGATTTCAACCGGAGAAAAACCATCACCCAAACCCTAACACTAACCTCCGCATCCAGTGGGCCACCTATCAACCTGAACTTGCAATACTTTAGTCATCAGAATGAATGCCTAAATCATTTGATTCATAATTTTACTTTACTGGTCTCTAATGTCCAGTGGAAGTCATTCATGAGGTCAGTTTTATGACCCTTCGGCCATTTGCAAGGAATTGTCCATGTTTCGCTATCGTCCCGTACTTAAAATAAAATGAACAATATGTTATTCCATCTTCCTGATTCATCACAGGGTAATTTGAGAACGTGTTGAAATTAACGTAAAATGCTGGCCTGCTTCTAATAAAAGTAGTGGGTGGGTGGTGTAAAGGTCATCAGCACAGAAAACGTAATCAGCGAAGCGAGTTCACATTTCGGCTGAGGATCTATGTGTGTTCACTAAACAATCTTTATCATGATCATGTTCGTCCTTCATAAGCGAAAGTGACTATGGCTACAGCTCTGAGTTACCCAATTCTCATTTGAGTGTTAAAATCTTTTGGGTGCGTTTTTTCCCCGTTTTAATGCGTTATTCATTAAAGGTATTCTTTAATTGATGCTTTCATGGAAGACTGTGTACCACGTACTGAAGCTTATTGCCTTTTACTCAATTTTGATATCTGTTTTTTCGCAAATACGTGGTTCGTCCATAAAGAAACTGAACTTTTAGAGCCACATGTCAAAAAGATCTTTTAGTGTTGTAGTAACTGGATTGTTTTGTAGCTGTGACCTTGATCTTTAGTATAAAAACCTGCCTCAAGCCAATGTTTTTAGCTATGTGCACCAGATTGAAAGAGTGTCTAGTTTGCGCAGCATTTCTTTCCCTAAGTTGAACGACGTGTTTGCATAAGATTCTGTCAAAAATTAGGAAGACCATTTGGAGATTTTTATTGTTGCGACTGAACTATGAAATGGTTGTCTGCACCGTAGCCGGTGCCACGAATCGCACCAATGTTTTAAATCTGGAAGATAATCCACCAATGATGATGCCAAATCTGGAAAACACTTCATGTCGACGGACGACAATCACAAGAGCGAGCTGTGATACGTGGAAATCATTCGTTAAGCAATCTCTGAAAATTTGTGTCACATGGTTTCGGAGAAAAAACGATGATTCATCTCGTTTCCACAAAATTTGTTTTGCATCTGCTAATGCATAATTTTTTTGGCGAATCACAAGACAACTCTTGTCCCCAAGCTGCCCTGATTTCTGGGTTTGGTTCACATTGACACGGGTCCCGCTCACTATCACAAAAAAAACGTATTGTAGAACTCGAGAAGAAAACTCCGGGATAAGTTAGTAGGTAAAGCAATGGATATTCTTGTTTTTTTTTTTTCAAGATCGGTTTTTCTTTCGAGACACCGAGTACTTAATAAAGTTTGTTTCTCCTTGTCGTGTTTTGGGGCAAGTTCGGCGAGAGAATACTTTTAAGATAAGATCACATCTCCTGACACTATATGTATTTGTAAATGTGTGTTTTGTCTTGAAAATGTTTCCTTTTCAGTGGAAGAGAATTACACAATCTCCAGCCTAGCCCTCTCTTTTCTATCTGCCTGGGTCCAGTGGCAATAGATAGTCAGGACGGCTAGGGATAAACAAGGGGCTCCGCGTATCAGGCCATGCTCTTACAGGTCCATAAAGTGTAGGTGGCAATGCAGGAGGCTTTCCTCCCTGGTTTTCAATTGGAGTTGTCTGTCTCGTAGACTGATTACCAACCTTGGTTAGAGAAGCCAGTCTTCCCTACTGTTTATCTTAGCTGTGGGATTTGGTAGAGAAAATATGCATTCATGTCTGTCCCAAGGGCGCTAATGTGAAGCTAACATAACTGACTCAGCTGGATTTTGAACCTGATTTACCGATTTCATTCTCCGTGCTGGTAACGGGCCACTCGCTATATCTGTCTTTCTCTGTCTGTCTTTCTCTCTCTCTCTCTGCATTTCTCTCTCTCTCTCTCTCTCTCTCTATATATATATATATATATATACATATATATATATATAAACACGTTATGTGTGTGTGTGCATGTGCGTGCGTATTTGTATGTGTGGGTGTCTTTTGTAGCGTCCAATGAATATGGACCCAAATCAAGACTGCAGACAGTAGGCTACATCAAATTTTCTCAATCTCATTGACTTTTATGACATCTACATGACGCCAAGAAAATGGTTCAATGTCTGGAATGTTATGCCGATGACGCTGAAGACGTTTCCTTTGTTTAATGCGAACTTAATGAGTCTAGAAAGTCTGTCAATCTGATTTTATGTCTAGTTACCGTTTCCCCGCGTTCAAATTCTAAGATTGGAAGAGTTTATTTTTCATGAACCGTCGCACAATAAAGAAATACTCTTACGTATTGAAATATCAATATGTCATGGGCAAGCGTGGTAGAGTAAGGCCTATCATTCTTATACTCATAACAGTCTTTGGTTAAGGTGTCTGTCTATGGCATTAGTGA
Organism: Thysanoteuthis rhombus; assembly: GCA_963457665.1. Lineage (NCBI taxonomy): Eukaryota > Metazoa > Mollusca > Cephalopoda > Oegopsida > Thysanoteuthidae > Thysanoteuthis > Thysanoteuthis major. Next base: position 21,584,262 of record OY735236.1, on the reverse strand, counting down.
CATTTGGAGCTCTAAAAAATCTGCATTCGGATAATCACAGAGAGATGCACTAAAGGACTGGCAAAATTTCGTGGTTTCTAAGTTGAAATAGCCCTACGAGCATCTTCATCTTTGTTCTTTCAATCTCCTCGTTTTTTGTTAGTTCTCCCCCAGGACCTCTCCAGTTTCATGTGAAGTTTGGAGTGTGACCAATAAAACGTATGTTTAATTTGTATACAAGGTCTTTCCAGTTGTCTGTATCCAGTCATTTTGAATATCTCAAGAACCAGTGTCAATAAATCAGAGGGGACCTTACAACACATGCATGAACATATACGCTCCTGTGGGGTTACCCAGTCGTCAGTGAGACGCCATTGAATGATCTCGTTTACTGTGCGTCCACTGCATTCACAATGACCAAGCGAGATAGCCTTCTTGACTTGTTCAGGGGACTCTTCTTTTTCTTTTTTTTCTTCTTCTTGTGATAACTGTTTCGCCAGCAAACATTGTTTTGTGGACAGTGGATGGCAAAAAAGAAATATTGATAATAAAACGAGATGTTAGAAGTCGCAAATGCCAGAAAATATGTATTCATAACTTTCTCAAGGGCACCATCAATTACCAGGAAAATAACAAAGGGAAAAAATCGAGTAACAGCTGAAAAAAATGATCTTAGGCAAGAGTACAAATACAGAAGCAGGGAAGGAGTATTCAAAAAGGAGAATAATATTTCCTCAAGACAACATCGGTTAAAAGGACCAGATTGAAAGAAACGGTTGAGAATAATCTAAATCTGCCTCTCTCTCTCCTTCTCTCTCTCTCTCTCTCTCTCTCTCTCTCTATATATATATATATATATATATATATATATATATATATATATATATAAAGAGAGAGAGAGATGTATATATATATAAATAGAGAGAGAGAGAGAGAAAGACAGACAGATAGATAGATAGATAGATAGATAGATTGATAGATAGATAGATAGATAGATAGATAGTTGGATAGATAGATATTCCTTTAATTGTTTATTTCATTTACGTTGTCTCGGCCAAGTGATACATTAACCGTGTAATAACGGCAGATCATTTCGAAAAAGAGTTTATAATCATCCATTTCCTACTAACACACACACACACATATATACATATATATAGGTACACTTTGGGATAAATGGATGGATAGATAGATAGATGAATAGATAGATAGATAGATAGAAAGATAGATAGACGAAATATTCCTCAAGAAACGGCAATAAAAAAGGATCATGATAAAAAAAAACCGTGAAGAAAAAATATATAAATGTATGAATATAGATAGATAGAGAGGGACAGACAGACAGGCAAACGAACCGTCTGTCTGTCCATCTATCTATCTCTCTCTCTCACTCTCTCTCTCTTTCTCTCTCTCTCTCTCTCTATATATATATATATATATTTATATATATATATATATATATATATATATATATATATATATATATATATATAAAGAGAGAGAGAGAGGAGCAGATTGAGGTAAATAGATAAATATTTCCCCAACTAACGTCAGGGAAAGGGATCATGATGGAAAAAAAAACGTGGAAAAAAGAAAAAAATAGATGGATCGATAGATAGACAGATAGATAGATAGAGAATGGTAATTCTGGCTTAAGGACATATCAAGTCGTGTGCGATCCCTTTTGGTATCCGTCGTTTCTTTAAAAGATCTCGCTGATTGTCAGGGAACAACATGGTCCGCATATAAATGTCCAGGAGATGTACCACGAACTGTTCCGTCACAATTAATTTGCTCAGTCGAAAGCGAGTGGGTTGACAACGAGTTTACAAAATGATGGAAGTCACTATGGTTGCTGAGGTCACATCCTCGTCAAAAATAAGGCAAAAAGGGGGGGGGAGAATTGTCACCCCAGTCCCCCAGTCCCTTGCGCTGATGCCGGACCAATACTATGGTAACAAGGTGGAGAGATCTGATTAATGGCGTGTAGAATGGTCTACGGGCGTCTCTGTCTCCTGCAACGAAGACCGGTACAATGGCTGTTCGAGTAACGGTAATTCTTCTCTCCACCACAGTATTTCTTGATCTCGTTTTTGTTTTATTCGCCTGTTTCTCCTTCTTGATCATTGGTAAGGAAGGGAGAAAGGGAAAAAGGAAGGGAAGGAGAGAAGGAAGTAAAAGGAAGAGGAGGAAGAAGAGAAGAAGGGAAAGAGGGATGTGACGTAAGCACTTGGAAGAAAAAAGTGAATGATAGTAGTAATAAGGAGAGGAGCAGCTTTTGGTTGGGGAAGGAGGAATAACTAATGTTTTCTTCTTCAGTTGTTTCTTCTTTTTCATCATCAAGGAGGGGTGAGGAAAAGAAATAAGGAGGAGGGAGAATGAAGGAAGGAAGGAGGAAGGAAAGGAAGGAAAGGAGGGGCAAGAAAGGGACAAGGAATAAGCTGTTGGAAGAAGAAGAAGAAGAAGAAGAAGAAGAAGAAGAAGAAAAAGAAAAAGAAAAAGAAAAAGAAGAAGAAACTACAGAATAAGACAGAGTGTGGCAGTAAGCTAGAAAGGGAAGAATTACCGATCCCCTTCTTTTTCTTCTCTTTCTTCTTCACCGGCAATTTTCAGCCTCCCATGCAGCATGAGAACGACAAAAGAAGAAAGTCAACAGATCAAAACTTGATCCCTAGTTTTGGGGACAAGAATTCGTTGATATACCGTCAAAACCCCCCCCTTTTTTTTTGCCTTTTTTTTTAAGGGGGGTCTAATTCTTCTATTCCTTTTTGTTTAGTTTTCTTATGCCTTTTCCTCTTGCTACGTTATCTTCTGTCTCTAATTCTTATTCTTAATTCTTTTCCCTCCATTATTCTCCTATAATCTTTATCTATTGTCACAACTTCCAACTCTTGAAGTTTTTCTCCCTTCTTTTTTTTCTATACTACTTCCTTCCACTGCTCAATTCTCTTCCTAATCTCTTTTTTGTTTCACATTGTAATTATCTTCTTCCTTGTCATCAGCTTCTTCATTTTTTCCTCTTATCTAGATTATCCTTTATTCTTCGTGAAGTTTGTCTTCGTTTTCTCCTTCAATTTTCCCATCAATTTCTTATTTTTCATTATCTTATCATTATTTTATTATTTTATATTATTAATCATTATCATTTCATTATTCATTAATACTTTATCATTATTACTATTATTATTATTATTATTATTATTATTATTATTATTATTGTTGTTGTTGTTGTTGTTGTTGTTGTTCCTTTTGTTTCTTCGTCAAGAACTTTTTTTCTTCACTCTAGAACACTTTTTTCCTCTCAAGTTCTCTCCTTTCCTCTCTTTTTCTCTCTATTCTTCACCAAGACCTTTCCGAGATTGGAGTTCTTTTTTTCTTCTTATCCAAGTCCACTTCTCTTTTATGAACTCTTTGTCTTCTTCATTAGCTTCAAATCCTAGTAAAAATTCTGTTCACCAACCCATATTCAGATAGTTTACTTGAAGAAAGCTGTAGAATGGATTGGCCAAAACGTAATTTCAAAATCGTGAACAAGAATAAGGAGTTCAATGATCCGAACTTTTTGAGCGATATTATCTTTAATAGGGATCAAATGTCAACCTATAAACAAGATTCACTTATACCTGATGATAGTCTTTAATATATTTAATGGCCTGGCTTGAGCTCAGAAGGACATGATTGTACAAGTGGTCAAATGAAGGCAGTACACGTAATCATGTGATTTATATATATGATTACATGACATGCGTAAGCAGGAGCAGCAGAGAATGGATGCCAAAACATTCCTGTCACCCTTCTGTGTGGTGAAAGGTGTTCAAACGGAATTAGTTCCTTTTAGAATATGAAACAATTTCCAAAATTATTCCCTTGATATTACAGAATCTAAAAATGAGCGGAGAATTGATAAATCTAAGCGTTGTTTTCTGAACTAATCCATCAAGACGTTGAATGATCGGTAATTTACTAAACTTAGTCTGGTACAAGAAATAGCAGCAGGTGCTGAAATGTATAGTATAATAAATAGATGGCTTCTTAAATAGTAGATTTAATTCGATTGTGTGAGGGAAAAGGATTCAATTCAGTTCGAATTGAATTCTTGCTCAATCACCTCAGCCATAGTTATCTTTACGAGATAGCTGTAGCCTGTAGTATCACAGGTAGGGTTTATGAAACAAGTATGTCGAAACTTTCATTCACTCAAATGTGTATACATTTTATCGACTCAGCAAATTCTAAGGACATGTTAAATACAGATCTGAAAAAATGCAAGGATCAATGAATTAATCACTCACCTTGCTTTTTTCGGCTAGTGATTGCTTAAATTATCAAAAAAAACTGCCGTGAATGCTTCGGGACACAAAGGAAACAATTTAGCTTATATTTACCATGTAAAAAGAATTCCTCCGCTAAAAATCTATTTTAGGCGTGGGGGATCATAAAAAAGCTGGGTGGGGTCAGACATAATGAAGAGTAAATGTTCAAAATTTCATACCCCCTGGTTTCATTGGTGCAGCATGTATCGGAGATATATCGATAGCTGGCCTGACACGCTTGAAAACTGAGGAAATCAACGTTGATATTTCTTATGACAGTTTTGGTTGATAGTTACTAATATACAGATGTGAATATTTACAGTTTCAAGCAGATAAACGTATAAAGCAAATCCTCTACAAATTCAAAAGGCCAAGTTTCATACTCACTTCTGTTCTTCAATTAAAATTGTGCAAAATATCAAATTTTAGAGGCGTGCCAAAAGGGTACAATACGTACATTTTGGCTTTGCCAAAGGAAAAACTAAAAATTCAAACATTTTATTTTTATGTAACTAGCGTAGTACCAGTAAGATATGATGGTATTCACATATTGACAGATTTTTTTGCTTAGGACCAAAGTGTTTCATCTGTGTGCTCTAACAAAAGTGACGGACTGAGCAACAGAGAAATGAACAGAAATGCTATAGATACATTATCAGGTTATCTATTCAAAGCAATCTGTAAAGATCTCTCTCGGGGCAATGAATAAACGGAAATAATTAGAGTGACATAAATACTTGAAAGTAAAATTTTGAACCAGCATGGTCACTTTTTCCTTTTATGACAGTGACATTACTTCAAAACGTTTTACTTAAAACACAACATCATAAACAGAGGAAAAGACATTTTAATTATCTTTTTTATAGAGAATATAACGTAAATCAAAATATATAGAGATAGACACTGTCACGAGACCAACGTCTTTTAGTAACCTGTCCTGTTGGTCAGTAATGATCGCTAAAAATGTTTGACATTTCGAAAACCAAGATTGAATACTACCAGACGCAAACTAAGAGACCAATTTAGCATTAGCTTACATTGTAAATTGAAAACCCTACGACAACAAAAAATATTCAGGGGGAGGGTTTTCAAAAGACAAAAAATTCTTGACACAATAAGGTGTGAATGTTTTAGTTTTCAGTTTACTGCCTTTATTGGTACACGTGATCGATCCATCCATCCAGCCAGCCAGCCATCTAGCCAGCCAGCGAGCTAGCTTGCTAGCAAGCCAACTAGACAATACCAAAAAATCCATAGTGAGAGTTATGGAGGTTGGTTTCAAAAATATGACGTATACAGAACATAATACCTTCCCAACTTTACTCCATCGTGAAGAATGAACAAATTATCTATAAATATATAAAAATAGCTAAATTGGGACTTGATATATTCAATGACCCGGAGGTTAATTTAGTCTTTTTCTCAGCCTTCAAATCTCATTGAACTTATATCACCTATTTCCTTCCGTACTTCTCCTCCGGTTCATGTCACCAATTGCTTTCCATACTTTGTGTAATGTCCTCCTTGGTGTTCGCTTTGATGTAACTGATCCGAAATATCGAACAAAACAAACGTCCCTCCTGGGAAATTCTTTTGGTTCCTTAAAGACTTTTGATGATCATCGAAGCTTATTACAATTTCTTTTAATCCAAGAGAATATTGGAGCCTCCTTTTGATATTTGGAAGGAGTGAGGGGAAGAAAGAGGATAGAAGGTGTAATGAAGGAAGGGAGGGGAACAAGATACTAAGAGACGAGGAAGAAGTGGATGAAGGAGAGAGGAAAGAGAGAGAAGAAAGAAGGAAAGAAAGGAAGAAGGAAGGTTTGAAGAGTTAAAAGATGATGGCGATGTGAGAAGGGGAGAAGAACGAAGGAAACAAGGTGTGGAAGAAAGACGGCAAGAAACGAGGAAGGGGGAAGGAGAGAAGGCTTAGTTGTATAGAGAAGGGACTGAGGTGGGGAGAAAGTCAAGAATGAAGACAGGAATTAAGGGAGAGAGGGGAGAAAGTAGAGAGGAAGTAAGTCATGAAGCATTAGTAGGAAGGTAAGATAGGAGGGAAGAGGGAAATAAGGAAGACAAGAAATTAAAGATGAAAGAAGGGCTGAAGAGATCAAGAAATGAGGGGAAGGAGGAAAGGAAAGAGGAAAACGGGATGGAAGGAAAGGGAATGGAGGAAGGGAGGAAGGAAAGAGAGAAAAAACAATGAAAAACACGAAGGGAAGGATTGAAATAAGGCAGGAAGTTACGGAGGAAGGAAAGGCTGAAGGAATCAAAGAATGAGGAAAGGAGGGAATGGAGGAAAGAATAGAGGGAGGAAAAATGGAGGAAATGAAAGGGGGAAGGAGAGGAAGGGTGAGGAAGAAAGGAAGGAAGGAATGAAGAATCATCAAAGTTCATTACAATTTCTCCAATCCAAGAATGTATTCCAGCTTCTATTTGATATCCAGGAATTTCCGTGTAAATCAAATCAAACTGGTCGGGACGGTAACCCAATTAGGCCGACCCCAATCTCCTCTTCTTTTCGCTTATATCTTGAATAAATAAGTCCGCCAACAGCAGGATTACTCTTCCCTTTACATGTTTTCCAAGGCATATTCTAAATTACAACACCTATTTTTGCTTTTCCTTTTCTATCTTATCATTATCATCTTGCAAGGAGACCGGGAAAGAAAGAAGGAATGAAGGATGAAAGAAAAAAAAGGAAAGAAAGGAAGTGGAATGGGGAGAAGGAAGGAAACAGGGTGTAAAAGGAAAGAAGAAAGGAGGACTAAAATTGGAAGAATAAATGTAGGAAATTAGGAGAGTGGGAAGGAAAAGAAAAAGAAAAAAGAAAGGGGACTTTGAGAAGAAAAGAGGATTGAATAAGAGTAGTAGGAAAGAGAGATAAGGGACAGAAAGAGAGAGGGAAATTATGAAGGAAAGCGGAGAAGAGGAAAGGAAGGAAAAGGGAAGTATAAAGAAGGGGAATGAAAGAGAAAAAGTTGAAAAGAAAAAAAGGGAAGTAAACAAGGAGAAAGAAAAGGAAAAAGAGAAGGAAGAACTAAAGAGGAAGAGAGAATAAAGAGAAAAAGTGAGGATAATGGATTAGTTTTTTTTCTTTTTTAACTGCAGTCAACGGTTCTAAGAACGTGGGAAATTTCATGTCAAGACGACCTTTGAATAGATTAATTGCGATTGTAATAAGAGGGGTGATAATAAGAGAGAGACAGACAGACAGACAGAGAGAAAGAGATAGGGAAATGAATTATTTCTCCCTTACATCACTCTACGTCATATTTTCCCTTTTTTAAATCAATATTCGAGATAAAGAAATAAAATACAAGAGAGGAAGGGAAGAAAGCACACTAAACAGTATTCCTAACTTATGTATACACCTTACACACACACACACACACACAAACACATATATATATATATATATATATATATATATATATATATATATATATATATATATATATATATATATATATTAAAGATATTTGATTTGCCAATTGATTTGCTTTTCGGACGATATTCCTCCTTTTATCTTTGGTGCAATTATCATTTATTTTTGTTTCGGACGTTTCAATGGGAATTAACTTAAAAAGATCAATTGAAATCAAATATCCTTTTATATTAGTGATATTTCTATATTTAAAAAAAGTGTTTAACAATGTTCTTAAATGTTGTCCAAAATTGTATCTCCAACGTCACAGGTTTAGAAAAGTCTGACCTCTTTCATGTTATGTCTTTGAATGCAATTCCCAAAAGAAATCTGAATATTGACAGAAAAAACAATAAAAATGAAGCGGCTACAGATTAAGAAACCAATTCAGCACAAATTTACATTGCAAATTATGGAGTCAGAGTCTTTCTCTTGGGTCAATTCTATTTTCCCCTGGTAATAACAATGACAAAAACCATGACACTAGGCAAGATTAGAACCCTTGAAGGCTATTGGAGAGGTGGATATACAAACTTATTTCAACCCTACTGGGAGATTTTAAAAGCAAGATTGAAGTTACCCAATCCCTTTTCCCAAAGATCATCTTATTTTTCCTATCAATACTAAAAATGGCCTCAAATTATATCTATAAATATCTAGATGCTCGTGCCATTTATCTAAAAAAATATCTGAATTCAATTCAACTTCTCTTCCATAGCCAAATCTGAAGGCTATGAGCATGGATTTCTCCAGCTGCACAATAACGTGAAGTAAAACATATATATATATATATATATATATATATATATATATATATATATATATATGTGTGTGTGTGTGTGTGTGTGTGTGTGTGTGTGCATATTTTGCTTCACGTTATGTATTCATAACTGGCAAGTTATACGAAATATGACCGGAAAGTATCCATCCATTTTGAATACCTCGAAAACCAGTTGCGTAGCCAGTATGTAACGTGGCAGCAAATCAGCAGGGACCTCAACGTGCATCAATGAAAAGACACTTTCGAATACTGGTTTTTAAAGCACGTCAGACCTCATTAGTTTTCAGATTCGCCAAAGACTCTGTCAAGATATGATGATACTTCAGTTTTCATTTTAGACCGTCCGCTAGTCTATCTCTATGTTTGGTAGGCTATCTCTGAATGCATCACGCGTAGAGTCACTAATGAAGCTAAAGGGCTGAAAATTAGAGCTTCTATTGCTTATCATTTATATAAAAACAGTGCCTCTGTTTATTCTAAACTCCCCCTGAATATTTTTAGAGGGCTTCAGTTTGCAATGTAATTTTATGTCGAATTGCTCTCTTAGTTTGAGTCTATTTTTTGAAAACTCAGTGATCACTACCCAACAAAGAAGTAACTTATTCATTGATCATTCTCTTTTTAAATCTTATAATTGATTACCCTTAACATTGCATGCTACCAAAAGATGTTGGTGACGTGTCAATTTCTATTGAGTGATTAACCAGACCTTCTAGAACAGTTTTTGATCGAAACATCGAAAGAAAAGCTTATTCAGAATGATACCAGAACTTAGTAAAAGAAGTTTAAATTGAGACTTGATTAGGTTGATTTCTCCTGAGTTGGGTTTAATTAACAAAGGTGCTTTGGGACCCCTAATATTGATCTTGATACAGAGCCAAGGGTGCCTGCAGCGAAGGCGTATGACAAATTAACGGAGACTGTATCGATGGGCAAGTGGTTACGTGTGGAAGGCGCCAGGGAGCAGAGAATTTTCAAATGGTTGCAACAGAGATTTCGATTTTAAAAATGGGATAAAACGATATTTAACAAGAAGATATTTGAGGGTGCAAACAGAGAAAATTAAAATTCACAATACATTTATGTACGGAGTTCTCAATTTCGTTACCAAAATCAGAAACCCAACAACTTTGAACGAAATGGAGATATTCTTGTTGAAACACGTGTATGATCTCTATCGAGCCATTTCAAATATCCCGAGAAGCAGTTGCACGGTATTGATATGACTTGGCAACCGATTAGAGTTGTGAATGCATGATTAAACACTCTGCTCTAGGATAACTACATCGGCAGCGGGATGATTTTTGTGAGAGTTTATGTACTATGTAACTTTGGCGTTCATAATAACAAAGTCTGTTCATTCATCACGCGTTGTATACTTTTTTCTTCTAAAACATCGTATCATCATTAATCGCACGAACAGTTCTCGAAATATTCAATATGGCTGGATACTTTCCGAACAAAACCGCTTATAAAATATTTATGCCATTTTTATAGTATGAATATTAGATTTGCTTCTACATCGATTTCGTGCGAGTGAATAAAAAGAGAAAAAATATTCTTCGAAAGATTGGGGTTTCCGGACGGTAAGTATAAAAAGAAAACAATGAGTAATCTTTGACTTTCCATCATTGATTACAGGAATATAAGTGTCAAGAATCCCGTGCTGCCCTCACCCCCAAAAAATGGATCAACAAGAAGTCATAAAAGTGATGATTTTTGGTAGAGAGTTATTTCTTGTTTAGATGTGAATCTAACCGATTCTGTTCCAGAAAGAATCTGTTCGTGGACACTAAATGAGTTTTTTTACTCAAGGTTGATGGATGAGCTGTGATATATATATATATATATATATATATATATATATATATATATATATATATAGAGAGAGAGAGAGAGAGAGAGAGGGAGAGAGAGAAAGAAAGAGAGAGAGAGTGAGAGAGAGAGAGTCATTTATATAATTATATGTATATGTATATGCATCTGAGTATACACACCCATGACACTCTATTTATACACATCTATGACAACAGATGGAGAAAAGTAATAACCGATTGGTGCCCATAGGACAGTGAACGCAGTAAGGGAAGATCAAACACAAGATGGAGGGATGAGATGGAAAGGTATGCCGATAAGACATGGCAGAGGTTCGTGCAATCGCACTCGTCATGGAAGATGATAAAGTTTGTTTTTTTTCTAGCACTGGATCTATACAGTCTGATGCTGCTGCTGCTGCTGCTGATGATGATGATGATGATGATGATTATGATGATGATTATGATGAGGAGTAGGAGGAGGAGGAGGGTGATAGCTTAGAAAAGAGCAGATGGAGTTGTCATTTCAAAGTAATGCCATCAAGTAGGAATGGTGGTAAGCGATCAACGAAATATGACGAATGATGCGGGAGAAACGAAGATAAAAAGCGGGAAAATGGACAAAAAACAAAAATGATCCATAAAGAAACAGGAAAAACAGCTCTACTTAGTTGCTGAATTGAAACCGTCACACGGCCAACGTATTTTGGCAGCATGCTGCGTTGAGGATGATCAATTAAAAGATAAGAAACTTCTCTAGCTTTTTGTCAGGCAATGATCACCATAAAGAAGTCTGAATATTGAAAAAACGAACGGATTCAAACTAAGTCATCAATTTAGTATGAATTTATATTGTAAATTGAAACTTGTGCAAAAAAACCTATAGGGAGGATTGTGAAAGAAAAGACAAACTGCTTTTTTCTGACAAGATAAGAAATGAATGCTGAATTTTCAGCCTCCTAGCTCCGCTGATCTGGCCCGTACGTGTGATACATTCATACATATATTGCAAGCTAGCCAACTGAAAAACTGGGTAAACCTATGTTGAAAATTTTGGCGACAGATTTGGTTGAAGTTTTCTATTAATAAATTTCGATGATTGGAAACAAAATGTAGACCAGAATGAAAACAAAAAAATATGGAAGAAGCAGACGATAGTTTGAATAAAAGAAAGAATTTTTAAAATGGGAATAGATTTAAATAAATGGTGACTCGAGCAATAGATGAAAGAAATGAGAAGGAATGTTGTCTGATCTTTAAGAGAATTTCAGAAAATTCCATTTGTCTCAAACTCGTAATCGACCAAGGAGGATGACATATAATGGCGAAATACAACGGAGAATCATGTCTCTATAACTAAAGATAGATCAAGAAATAAGGTCGCTGTTATTAGCATAAATAAAGCTGTAACTCCGTTCAGTGTTGCTGTTGCATATATATAAAAGAAAAAAGAACGGTACGCGAGAGAGTTCAATTGAAATTACACACACACACACACACATATATATATATGTATATATATATATATATATATATATATATATATATATATATATATATATAATGAGAGAGATTCAGAGACAGAGAGAGAGAGAGAGAGAGATACCAATGCTACACTGCAAAACGAATATTTTTCATACTTGATTTTAGCAAGCAAATAAGCCTTTTACTTATTCTTTCATTTATTTTTCTTATCAAATTACGTTACTATAAAAGTTTTTTGAAAATATCAAATCTTTAATTTCAATTAAAAAAAAGAACGTTGATAAAACAAAAACAAACAAAAACTAAACTTAAATTAATGCAATCATTGATATTTCTGTCCAAGTATTGGTAAAATAATCTAAATCTATTTTGTGTCAATTCATTCTTCAGTCGTTGGGGCAGGTCGAATCCCAGGTATATCCCATATTGTAAATATTTCATGAATCATTTTACAAAAGCCACAAGACATAAAAAGTGAAACACAGAAAGATATTCAGCAAGTTTTCGATCCTCACTCATTCTGCTCCGTTTTGTTTTGTTCTTTGTTCTTGGGGGTATTAATAATTTCATGTCTGCTGTACTCTTCATTTGCTAACCCCGAAGTGAACTGAAGCGTATGATTTGAAAAAATGAAAAGATTGACCTTCATAAGGCCATTCCCAGTTACCATTTTTCATGGAACTTTGAACATGATGACCTGCCCCTGGTTTTAAAGATAAGCAAAATGCAAATTGTGGCTCGTACAACTGACCATGTCAACAAAGATGCTCCGCTAAAAAAGCCACTGAAATATCAACTTCAGACAACCTCAGATTTTTTACATAAATTACATCCGTTGAAACAAAAATCAAGCGCAACTGATGTAAGACAATGGAATGCGAACGTTTCCATGCGACTCACGAGATGGATGTTCTTTTGTTCCGATGATAAAAAATACCTCAACTCATCATCTAAAGACGGTCATTAGGTACGACAACGCAGGGTACAACGACCGAAACGCTGTGTTGTAAAATTAACCAAGATGAGGACAAAAGTCTGCAAAAAAACATTGCACAGTGAATTAATCAGCATGAACCAAATTTTATTACATTTTTGTACATATCAACAATAACGTTACGAATATAAAATGACCGATGAAACTATTTATTTATGTATATGGTCACATTTTCGTAAATGTACATGCAGAGGATTTTTTTAATGCTTATCAAATTCTTATTAATCAAATACACAATCTCTTCAAACTAACTGTAAAATTGCTGTAAGTACGGGTTATCTTAGATAAGCAGTGTAAGTTAGCACTTCATGTTTGAACAAAGTAAATTATTTTATATAAAACTTATCATCAAAATGTTTCATCTATTTACTTTTTGTTTATAGCTTTAGAAATAACCTACTTTCCTGATTGTAAAGTTTCACCCCAACCCTTGCCCATTCGGTGTTAGAATCGGCGTAGAAATAAAAAAAATATCAATCTAATTTATTTGGTGAATTGAATAAATTGTTGCCTGATTTCAATCTCTCGATGTTTTTATCTTATAAATTCGTTTTCGGACATCAATTTATACCGCCTGCTACGGTAGGTATCCTCTGAAGCTTTAATAAAACACCTGCCACTCCAAAGTTTAAAATATATCACTGCTTCTTCGATTATGTTTTCCAACTAATAATTAATTTCATTGATCATTATCGGGATATTAGTTTCATAGAGGAAAAATAGAAATAAGCAGCAATGATATTACACTTCTTCACAAATGTCATTCTCAAAAAATTAATATTATAAATACATTATACTAAAATATATATCTTTATAATTTACCCTTACACAAATGTATCTATCATTTTTATAGGCACTATACTAGTAAAGAGAATGCTTACAGAGAGCGCATTCCTGAGTCAACGGCATTTTCATTAGAAACTGGATTGAAATCAGTTCATTTATAGCAACGGTGCAAGGAAGGTAGCTGTATAAAATCCTGGATCCGCTCAAAAATTCAAGTAATTCATCCTTAGCCCATAGTCAACCATTCCATGAAATGCCATCGAAATTAGTTGAGTTATCTGTAAACAACAGGCATAGAGACGAACATGAGTTATTACATATGCCCCTTTCAACTTCGTTGGTAGAGGTAAATAATAGCGAATATGTTCCATTTAAAATATCCAAAATAACGACTAATCCCTTCATTGCATTCATCAGAGCAGAGTTTGTGGTTGAGAGGAAGAAAAGTCAATAATTGAATGAGCTTGATACCGTGTGGCAGTGCAGTCACAATGACCGAGCCTACCCATTTGGCTCATGCAGGTTTTTTTTTTGCAAAAAGTCGCATTGCACATGTTTGTTAGCCCTGCTCCACTGACAATACAGTCCTAATTTGGCTCCCGGCGACTTCATGCTTTTCTCGGTGAAATTTCATACTGTGGACGAGATTAAGGAGAACATAGGGCAGCCGATGACAATGAAGAAGATAAATTTGCAGACTGTTTTGAAGAGTGAATGTGACATCTGATAGAGATTCCAAGGGGTATATTTTTAAAGAGGCTAAAGCGCCGTTGACCTGGGTAGGCTACTTGTTAGTATTAAAGAGTTAGATACTTTCCTGGCAATTGTGGTATACAATCATGCACACTTGAACTCTAACTAAATTCCATCCCCTCATCCGTATGAGTATTTAAAAATGGAAAGTGTCTAACATCAACACATCGGGACACTTACGCATACATACATATACATTCAAAGCACGCATGGTTGTCTGTTGAGATATAAGCACTTATCGTGAGAGACAACGACGCACACAAACACATAGACACCCCCACAGATGCACATCTCCATTTGCGCGCTGGGACACACAGAGTACAAGTGAAAATAATGACTGGACCTGCTCGAGTGACGTACGCATAATAATGAGCAACCCTTGGGATCACATGAGAAGCCGGATCGGATTTCTCAGCTGTGACTCCTGTGCTGGTCGTAATCCTATATAGTGTGTAGTTTGTCCCATGTCTGCACACAACGTGCAACTGATACCGTCGTCTTCTTGTGCCAAGTGTTAAGAGGAATGCCGGTGAATAGCGCCCCAATAAGACGTGTCCGCCGGTAATGGCGACATTACAACGGCTTTTGTTTTCAGCTTTTGCCATTTTCTAGTCTTGTTTTCAAAACACAGACAACAAGGGAGACATTATCATTATGCCTTTATAGTATTTTTCCCTTTTTATTTCTGTTCTTAATCGCTTCGTGTCATAATTTGGTCTTAGCTCTGACTCGACACACAAGAATGACAACAGAGCCACAACTACCGCGGGTCTGTCTCTTGGGCATGATAGTGACAACTGTTTCCCTCGGATTAGCTCAGAAAAAGCAATACGGGTAACCCGAAATTAAAGTGTTCCTATAAAAAAAACATTTCGTAAGCTGAAATTGTGTAAAGTGGAGAAGTAATTACCATTAATTTATATGGGGAAAATATTTGAGCATTCCTAGACCCTCAAAAAAAGAGAAATTATCGTTATGATTCGAGACTCGAGAATTACACTTCCAAAAATCTATTAAGCGACTTTCATGGCTAAGTCAGTCTCCAAACATAAAACATGTCTATGCCATTTTTGATTGGGAAATTAAGGAAAAATGAAAAATTTCCTAGTTTTCCTTAGCAAAACGCACAGATCTCAAAATTTTATTTTAAAAAATTGAATATTCATTGGATTTTGATACAAATTTTGGTATTCATACATTTACACAATAAACAACAAAAAAATTCTTTAAAATTTCCATTCAGTGTTTTGAAAGAAAACTTTTTTTTCAATAAGATGAGACCTCTGACCTGTAATCCAATCTTTTAAAATTGTTAATCACTATTAAATAATGGGTTTTACACGTATATAAAGTTAGATCAGATGAAAAATGAATTTTGTTCATTTTTTTTAAATTCAACTTCAGGTTATCAGCAACAAAGCATTATTAATGAATCTAAAAAATTAAAAATAAAGTAAATTATTGCTTAGTATGGCAATTTTTTAAATCTCTATTTGCTTACTCATATATAAGGCTATTTTCGGTAAAAAGAGACAAAATGTTGTACATTTTGTTTTTCATGGATTTTTTCAAAAATTGATTCAATTTATCCAATTTTTTAAAAAAATCAATTGTCGGTTTATCCTTTTTCTTTCAGTCAAAGATGGAAACTTACGTCATTTTAACAATGCTATCGTGAACTTTTGGAAAAATATATCATTTTTGAATTACTGCTTCGGGTAATTCTCTATATATTTTTGTTGCTATTTTTTATTTTTATTTTTCAATTGGACGATTTTTTTTACGATGGTCGTAACTAATCAAGTCTTGATCATCAATTGACTTCAGGTCGTCAGAAAGCAACTGTTGACCCTATTTTATTTCAACGCTAAGCACCCCCCATAGTTGTTGTCTGCTATTGTTGACATCACTTTATTGATCATCAATGACTGATTATACCAAGCCCCATTGTTGAAAAAGATACATTTCATTGTTTTCTCTTGTAGCTTGTTTTACCACATTTTGGTTGAGTAATAATGAAACTATTTTTTTTCAAATTAAATTATGGCGTCAACATTATTATGCTTCTGTAGCAATTGAAGTTTTTGCTTACGGTGCCATGGTACTGGTCGGACGCCCCTCCCCCATTTTAATCTGGGCTTGGGACCAGCTATGGCGACTGTCAAGCTATTCATTTTTTTCATCGGAGAAACCTCGTTGGACTACCTTACTAGAATAAATGGCCCTAACTACTCTGCTATTTACCCATAGCTGGAGGGAGAAGTAGATCTATGCCTTTCCAAAGGGCATTAGTGCAGAGTGAATGTAAACAGCTGAGAGTGAAACTCGAACTTCCCGGTTATGCCATTCGTTCTCTTTTGCAATGGGAACTCTTTCGAATATGTTTATCGAAACGATACACGTCTACTTGGCTCCTGGGATGGAATTTTATGCTTTTTGCGTTGATCATCCGGCCCAGAAGAAGCGTTTATAGGTCTGTATTATGTCCTTAACAACGTGTCACACTAAGTCCTTTTGATTTATATTTTATATTTTTATGACGAGAATATATCGGGTGTTCGGGGCCAAACAGAGGAATTTCACCCGAGGTCATCTGTTAGAATTATGGGCGAAGGAAGAGCAGTAAATATAGCGATGAAGATCGTATTAATTGACTCTTGAGGTCGAACAAAACCTTCAGCATCTTTGTTTTCTGCTAATCTCCTTCCAAGATGGCAATTTATAAAGGCCGATTTACGACAAGTGAATAGATAAAAATGATATATACGTCTACTTTTCGATCATCTGGGAAATGAAGGCCAGAGTAGTTCCAGCCAAGAAGACCGATAGAAGGAAACGAAAATACCTGATTGTCAAAAGGTGTCACACGAACGCACTTTCCAATCATCGAACTAAGAAGAAAAGCCTCTACACAGACGTGTACATATACATGACATTATCATTATCTTTTTAATCAGATGAGTCATACTAAATCATTGAAAAACCGTAGCCATCAAAAGTGGCAAAGGGTTTTATCCCTTTTATCTGAACGTTTGTTAGTTTGTTTGTTTGCTTGTTTGTTTGTTTGTTCATGTGTTCCAGTGCTTCAGGCTATACTGTATCGTCTGACTTGAAAACTGGCATAACAGTAGAGCCCTTTTTAAAATGATTTTAAATTTTTTTCAAAAAACAGGTTTTTCTGACCTCTTGGGGCCTTATCTTAATGCATGTATTAATAACATCTAGATTATGGAGAATCTAGATGTTTCTCGATGTTTTGTTATTTCAATTTAGATGTTTTCCAGAGAAAATAACATATACATTCTCCAGAATCCAAATATTGTTTTTTTTTTCACTCTAATTTAGATCTTTTTCAGTGGGAAACGCCAGCAATGTCACAAATATAATTTAGTCATACCATTCTTATACTTGGGTGGATG
Organism: Thysanoteuthis rhombus; assembly: GCA_963457665.1. Classification (NCBI taxonomy): domain Eukaryota; kingdom Metazoa; phylum Mollusca; class Cephalopoda; order Oegopsida; family Thysanoteuthidae; genus Thysanoteuthis; species Thysanoteuthis major. The sequence continues at coordinate 21,566,512 of OY735236.1, read as the reverse complement.
TTATTTTACATGACTTTGCATTTTGTCGCAACGGTTGTTCAATTATTGACTGTGATTGCAAGTCATTGCTTTTTTACTAGTTTTCTTTCATCTCATTTCTTACGAATAAAAGATGAAAAACACTGAGATAAAAGAAAATACAAGTCAAAAAATAATTATGATGATTCACAATGCTCCATCAAATAAAAGATATATCTACACAGGTTTTGAAATTCATAAGAGTAGATTCACGACAAGTAAATAGATAACAAGCCTGGAAGTCAGACCATAGACGCGTTATATTCGATCTTAAACGCTTTTCAAACTCTCCATTTAGAAATCCATTCCTTTTAAAGCATTCACATTTAAAAGCCCTATCCTATGAAAGCAGGTTCTTTCATCAGACCTTTTCTTGTTTCAATATTTCGGTATGCCAGTCGATCAGTGAAATAAAGGATTTGAATGCACGAAAGAGAAGCCAGATATAGCCAAGAGAGAGATAAATCAGCAAATTTTGTTCCGGTGTATCCGTCGGACTGACTGACATACCGAAACAGTATTTGCCGATTAAGCTCTGACAGCAATCGGTACAAGAGATGCTTGTATATCTCAAAAAATCATCATCATCATCATCATCAGTCTTTTAACGTCCGTTGTTGGACACAGACCTTCCCCGGGATTCGCTAAACTTCTCTATCATGGGCGTGGCGGAACCAGTATTTTCTGAATCTGTCTAGCTCGTCCCTCCATCTAATATTCTGCCGGTCTCGGTTTCGCATGTTATCTCAGGGGATTCATGTCGTGAGTCGCGATGTCCATTGGTTGTCCACCATTTTTGCAACAAGGCCAGCCCACTGCCATTTGAGATTTTTAGCAGATTCTATGATGTCCTTGACTCTTGTCTTTTCCTGGATGTACAGTGCTGTCTTGTGGTCTCTCTATTTGCTGATAACTCCAAGTTATATCATAGTAAATAGAAGTTCATTCATAGAGCAGACACATTTTTGTATTCTGACTAAGTGGAATAGAATTTTATGTTTAAGTGACGTAAAAGCGAAATGGCACCAAATACGAACATTTGTCATACATAGAAAGGGTAGAAGGAATGATTCGTGGAGATATTATAAGGAGTTCGCTATGTCAATTTGTAAAATTGTGAGCCAATGACAGTGATTGCTGCTATAGATGCTAGCGCATCTAAAATTGTATAAATATATGTGTACTTTCCGATCATCAGGGAAATGAAGAGTATTTCCAACCAACAAAGCCAACAGAGAGAGGACAACGAAAATACCCGGTTGTCAAAATCTGTCACAGGAACGTAATTCCCAATTGTCGATCTTAGAAGTTATATTTATAGTTAGTCACATACAGAGACACGACAAAAGTGGGTAGTTACATGTTGTCAATCAAGAGCTTTTATTCACTGATATAAACAAAGGGGGGGGGGAGTGACCTAACAGTTAGCAGCCCAGAAAGAGGAACCGCCAAACAGAGTTCAAACTCCGACTGAGTCAGTGTCCTATTCTGATTTTTAACCAATCTGGTGAGGGATGGTCTCTATCAAGCTATTTCAACCTTTGCACATCCATGATAAAATCATCTGTTGTGCCGTAACGAACTTATACCAGGTTACGTGATAGGTAGAATAATATAAGATAATCACAGAATTGATATAAACATTTTTTGTTCAAGTTGGTACCTTCACATGAACTAAGCACAGCACAAAGCTAAGTGCGCAGAAATAAGTAAAGGAAGGTTGTGTTACACCAGTGGTCAAAGTGAGGAAAACGTGACTTCCTAGAAAATCAGCATCCAAAATCCTTACTTTTACATGGGTTGAAGCATTAACCTCTGAGATAGGTTGTGAATCTATGACTATCACAGCTACAAAATAGTCCTTTGTACGTTTTGGAGCCAATAGAGAGTAGAATAAAACCAATGAGATCGTGTCACGCCAAGCTTTCAAGTGGGAAGAACGTGACTGCCTTGAAAATCAGTCTCCAAAATTCTGTGTTTAAGATGGGCTTGAGCACCAACATTTCATATAACCATTTCATCCTCAGGGCAGATGTTATTGATATTTTCTGAGCTAATAGTATGGCACAAGGCCGAATAGGGTTGAAACAGAGCGAGATTGTGTTTCAGCAATGTTCAAAGTTGGAGTCTGCATTTTACCTGGGCTCATAAATAGAAGGTAATACGGGATCACTCTGGAAAGTATCAAGTCATTTAACATTTTAACAATAGTTTCAACTTCAATAATAGACCCTTCCTCCAGATGAAGGATGTGCCATGGGCACAGTAGCACCTCCCATGTTAACATCTTCATGGGTAAATTCGGGGAGACCCATGTATACCCAAAGATAGACAAAGACTGCATCTCCTACATCAGATATATATATTTACACTAGAAGTAAAGCTGAACTAGAGATATTCTCAGCAGAAATAAACTCCACACACGATTCGATTAAATTTAATCATGACTGACTCCATAGCTCCCCTGGACACCATCATATACATTGATAATAACATTTTCACAAGCACTTAAAATTAGGAGAATTTGCTCTACAGATAGTGAACTTGACAGACACAATTACAACCTAGTACAATAATTCACTCAAGGAGATTATTTGCTAAGAGATACAAATAACCAAACAAAAAAGGCAACTACAATATCCAGAGAAGAAACCCTTACACCCTCAAACAAAAATGAACCTGAGCGCCTTGAACATACACTCCCACCCTTGGAACATATAATCAACAGAAGATGGAGTATGCTTACACTCAAAACAGGACTCAAAGAAATATTCGTTGAACCATACGTCATAGCCTACCGCACATCCCAAATATCAAAGATATGATTAGCAGCAACAATGAAATATATGAAGTCTCACATAACAGAATTTATCAAACCATTAATTCCTGCCATCCGTGCAACAAAAGAAATAGTCTATGTTGCAACCATTTTGAGTACACTGAAACCTTCACTAGCTTTACCACCGACAAAACTTTCTAAATATACCATAACTCGAACTGACATTGTAAAAATGATATATACCGCCTAGAGTGCAACATATGCAAATTACACCAGATAGGCCATTACGAATCGCAATTCAACATTAGACTTAATGACTATAGACACAGAATCAAATCACCCAACCATTCCAGCCCACTCCCCGTAGAACTATACTTCTGCACTTTCGGAAATATTCTACCACAGACGCCAGGTTCACAATCATTGAGAAAATGGCAAAAAATACACCCACAGACATAGCAAATATTTTAGCAAGTCATGAAGATATGGGAATCAACAAACTTAGAACTCTGACCCCTAATGAACGCACAATTTAAACCTAAGAACGCTAACCACACATATCTCCAATATCATAATCATCTCATAAATAACAATCTTACATCTACATCCTACCTGCCCTCATGTATTTCCAATATTCATAACTTCACAGTCACACAGACCCTACCAATATAAACCTTTGTATGGCATTCTGTTTGTACAAGTAAGAGCTATCAGACTTTTCATGACCAGTCAGTATACCATGTATGTGGTTTCGTGACCCCATAACTCCACCATCTGTTCTATCCCAATCTACCCACAAAATCTAATACCTAACCACTACCCTACAACCCTGACATCTTATGGCCGTTCCAAGACCTATAACTGCTTCTATCACACCCTACCACAGACCAATACAGACTTTACTACAGACAGAACGAAATCACACTCATCATGAGGACCCTAAAAGAATTTTCCTCCTTGATCTCCATTTTTGCTTCCAAAGCAAAACATCTGATGTTGAATTTTTTTTCTACGGAAACCTTTTAATCACTGGAAGGTACACACACACGCATCACACGCTATTCCCAAAACATGTATTGCATACCAGTTAATTCATTTATGGATTAATTGTTTGATAAACAGTCTCTATGCACTCTTACTCCTGAGTCTGACTCATTCTCTGTTATTCATATATATATATATATATATATATATATATATATACACACACATATATATATATATATATATATATATATATATATATATATATATAGAGAGAGAGAGAGAGAGAGAGAGAGAGAGAGAGGGTGTACGACAGATAGAGGGAGAGACAGAGAGATATTTACGTTGATGAGTAGGCACAGGATACGTCTAACATATATATGTATAACCTTTACCAACGAAGTTGGGGAAATATATGTATTCAGTTGCGTTTTCCTGTCGTTTTGTCTTTCCATTTTCTCACCTTTCCACATGATATGGTCAAAAGGGCTCAATGAATTCCAGTGAATGTAGGAGTATGGCAATTGGGTAAGTAAGAGATGATTAAACTTTAGGAAGGATCCATGAATATTTAGATCGGGAGATATTTTTCCTTTTCATTTCGTTCCTTTATGGATGCTCTAGACAGTTGAAGCAATATCTCCGAAAGGTCTGAATAAATTTCAATTAAAATTGATGGAAGAGTGGACAATGGGCGAGAAAAGATTCAATTTTAGGAAAGATCTTTACTCAATCATCTCCGGTACGTCGTAAGTTATATGTCAACACAGCGTAATATCGAAAAACAGTTCATATCTATCCACACGATATCTCAGAAGGTTCCCAATAAATTTGAGGAGGAAGTCGGCATCAGGCTACAGAAAAAGTCATCAAATTTTTGGACTGATCCGTGCTAAACTACCTATCCTAAATTGTACTTTTATATCCATGCCAAATAAAGTCACCCTAAGTCCATTTCCGTCTACACAATATCCGTCTAAGTCTTTAATGAATTTCAATGAAAATCACTTGTATAGTGGGTAGTCAGTTATTACATTTAGATTTTTTAAAAAGTTATTACATTTTGGGGTGGATCGATGCACAAATATTCGAACATGCTAGAATATATATGTTTAGTAGTTGGTATATATATATATATATATATATATATATATATATATATATGAAAAGTATATATATATATATATATATATATATAAGTTCGATTGAACAAGATTGACAAGTAAGGTTGTTTTAATTTTTTTTTAGCAGTCTTTTTCGTTTTCACACAGCTGGGCAAATTTCAGCGTCAAACTGATGTAATAATTGACCAAACATCATTTCTGATTAAGCGCTTCCAACTGATCCTACAGTTTTTACTATCTTCGAAGTTCACATTCTGTTTTCATGATCCACTAATCGCAAGCGAGTGAAAGGTTAATGGTGAGGATTTTTACTTGTATATTTTATTGTGTTGGTCGATCTTATTCTTTTCTGGAGGGAGGGAGTTTCAGTTACTAACCACTAGAAGCACTCCCTGTCCAAGTACATTGGAAATCTTATGAGGAGTAGTTTTTCTCCATTTTATTTAAATGGCTTCAAGCACGAAGAGTCTTTTTTGCAATTGGATTCATAATGTATTTGTGCGTTGTTGACCAAAATTTGACATATTGGTGTTTCAAATGGTGTTTGCTTGTTTATATATATATATATATATATATATATATATATATATATATATATATATATATATATATACTCCTCTGTGTGTGTGTGAGAAAGGAAAAAATGCAGGGTAGGAATGAAGTGCTTTTTCCGCTTTGAGATGTTATCACCTTCCTAACTTTTCAAAGCACAGAGTCAGGTCGTGTCATTGCCGTAGGACATATGAAGGGATTTCCAGATAAGATCGTACACCCACTGACATTAGCCAGGTCTCGCCCCGAGCACATTTCATGTTTGGCAAGGCAAAACACAACTGCACACCTCAGAACTTGAACCCTCCACGAGGAGTTGAGCTGAGTGAATGGTAGCACGGTTCCGCGACTTTTTATCGAACGACTTTCCATTGAAAATACAAAAGGCATACATTAACATACACACACACGCCACAAACACATACACCCACATAGAGCATCTACATAGATACATACAACATATTCACACAAATACTACATCCATACCGAATATTCAAATACACATATGTACACACAGGCCACATATGTACAACCATATACTTACGCAGACATGCTACCTACAGATACATAAATGCACTTATATATATATATATATATATATATATATATATATATATATGTATATATATATATATATATATATATATATAGATATATATATATATATATATATATGCCACGTGTGGGCATTTGTGTGTTTGTAAAGTGTGTATGCATTTTATATTTTCGATGCCACGTAGTTCGATGATAAGTCGTGCCACGGGATGCCCCCGTCGGAACTGGTGCAAACTGAGACGCTGTCCCCTTTGACCGTTTCTTTTGAGATATGAACTCTTGCCACCAGAACACGTTGCTCTAATGTTCAGCACTCATGAGCAAATCGATCATCGATTTTTGGAATGAACCTTCCTTCTAGAATTGGCCGATATATTTAGTGAGTGTTGCTTATATCAAAGTGCGCTTTATACGCTCGGGAAAATCCCGGAAGGGGAAAATTAAACCCTTCGAGGAACCGACAATTTTGTCAAATGTAAACAGTTAGAAAACTTAGATGTCCCAAAGGTGTTTACTAGATTTATTCGCATACAACTATATGCCTGGATATATATGTATATGCATGTATTCATACATATCCTGCAAATACAATGATGAGCCAAAATGTTAAGCTTACCAGCTCAATGAGATATTAATCATTCATGTGCTTGCAAAATAGACATTGGCTCTATTAGACCTCTGAATGTTCTCTCTTTGATCTAGTACAGTACGTTAACAGCAAGTCTGCTACAAGTCATATAGTGAAGGTCCTGCAGAATGAACTTTTGGTTCCAGAACAACGCATACATGCTCAATGGATTTGAGATCTGGGGAGTTCAGTGACCGTAGCTGCAAAGAGAAGTCTTTTTTATGCTTGTGTAACAATTACCGTACAACTCGTGCCGTAGAATGATTACTAAGGGCCGTACTCTTTCGATGAGAAGCAACCAAAATTAAGATGAAATAAATGCTAGTAAAAAAGTTGGCAATGGTTGAATATGCTTCATCTGCTATTAACAAAAATAAAATCTGGATCATATGACTACTAACCAACGTCGTATTTAATAGACCTAAATTTCTCATGAAACGGATGATTCATTTCTTTAAGCACCTATCTCCTTGAACGTATCTCGTCCATGGAAATAATAATATCTTATAAAAGAGAAATGATAATCTAATTGAACCTTAGACAAAAGGTCTGATATTTGAAAAGCGATTAATATTGACAAAGTGGGAAAGGAGATATCAGCGTCTGCAGATAAAACTTGACAGCACTTTGGACCAAATATTTAGGCTATTGGAGGTATAAATATAAGGGAGTTATAAATATGATGATAAGCTTTGAGTGGTTGATATATGGATTATTGATCATTTAAAACAGAGATATTCAATTGTCTAGAATAGTTGTAGGCCGTTGGCAAGGTCAAATTTCGAAACTAACTGAAAAGAAGAAAGAGAGGGATGAGACACGCAACATATATATATATATATATATATATATATATATATATATATATATATATATATATATATAGATAGATAGATAGATAGATAGATAGATAGATTGATTACGTTACAACTTTAAACTCTAGCCACATTTGAAAAAAACTTTTTTTTGTCACAATTTATTGACAGAAAGACAGATTCCCCTATGACAAGAACAACCCTCACTAGATTTGGGTGGGCAAATATTCAGTGTTTTTCTGTCCTGTCACATTGAACCTAACATATATGATTAACGTTTCCCTACTGTGATTTGAAATCATGACCATGTGATTGGAAGGTGTCTGTCCTACCAACTGAGCCAAACTGACCGATCTTACATATCTCCAAATCTAGTTATTATACAGGGTAGTCCAAAGGTCTGGATCTGCATGTGCCCAATTACATTTTGCTGTTGCCGAGATGTTTTTGAATTAAACTCTTCTAAACAGGGGAATCAGAAGTCTATGTTTTGTGGAATGCTGGCCAAGCTCTCCAAACCTATCACCACTCACCCTCTTTGTGAGATCATTTTATGTCAGTAGTCTATCAAAATCATCCAAGATCATTTGCTGCACTTAAAGTGGTGATTAAATTTATTCAAATTTTAAGGAGTGTTCAAAGATCCCTTATCCACTATAGACACGTGTGTCTTGATGTCAGAGACCACCAATTTATTTATTGTGACTTATACATCAAAATAGATATTTTTCAAATGGATGCAGATTTTTGGGAAACCATACACGAGTAGCAGTAATCATCTTCAGTCGGAACAGAAGTTAGAGTAGAGTTTAATCCTGCAGCAAACTTAAGTTTTGACGTCTCTGGTCTTGTTGATGTCGAGAAGTATGGCCAAAAGCTACATCGTTGTTTGGTATATAAATCGACTCTGAGAATAATACAATGCCAAATTAGAATAGAAAAGACAAGCAGATCGGTAGATTCGAATATAAGTCGAGCCCAAAACCATAACCAAGATATTTGATGAATTCACCATGGCTAGAAAAAAATGTGATGAGGGCCATCTTTTTATTGTAACTTCTCTGTTCTTGACGCTTGGTCTTCGAGTTCTTGGTGTTGCCGATTCCTCAAATCTTGAAACTGTGTCACATTCGTTGAACTACAAAATTTTCTTTTTACTTTATCATTGACTTGACTTTGTTAATTTCATGCAATTTATTCAGTAAAACTTTGACTCATATTCAAAAATACACACTATTTATTAAGCTTAACTGAGTCTTGCACCGACTGAAAAGTGTTGCCTGCCTGGTTAGGATCGAACTGTCTGCTGTGGGGATAGGCAGCTACGGTGATTTGCTGATGACTTTCCAAAGGGCGAAATGCTCTGTTAAAGATTATGTATTTGTTACGATGGCTTGGCTCGGTGAAATTTTGAAGATGTTTTTCTGCAGCAGTTGGAGCATTGACAGCGTATGTGTGGAATAACCATGTAGCCTGCACGATTGAGTTTTCAGTTGAAGAGCGATGCACAGGACCAGGCGTATCCTCTATACTGAGTATTTGCACTCAATGACCCACTGGGGTATCACAAATAGGAGCAAATCCCTCATGTCGTGGGTTTTGACATTGCTGTTCTACCCCAGGGAGATGCCTGCATAGGCTATGGGGGTCTGCCACCTCTTTTTCCCAAATATTCCTACAATAAAGCTTACCTTTGCTTAAAGTATGAGACGTGAAAATTCTGTGGTTGCTACATGTCATATCATGTAATACATATATAAATGATTATATGTGGATACCTCGCTTAAAGAAAACATGTTTTTCTCACATGTCGTGAGAATGATACCTGAGTCGTCCATAGAACAAAAGTACCGAGGGAAATTGCACATTTAAGGCACCATCAACTCATACGTGCTTGGAAAAAATATTTAGACGATTGGTGGTATAGATATAGTGGATATATATACATATATATATATATATAATATATATATATAATTATTGTGTCATCTACAGACAGCTGTTTCGATGTATTACATCACCTCAGTGTGGCTATAGACTTTATCTCATCCAGTACCGCGAGGCAGAATTGAAACTTTCACATCTGACCTGGAGGCCGATATCCTACCTCTGGACTACGGAACTGGGTGGTCAGTAAAGCTGAATGTAAGTGATTTATTCATTTGCGCAGAAACTCCTCATCTACCAGAGTGCTCAATTCCTGTGGAAGAGAATTGCATATATATATATATATATATATATATATATATATATATATATATATATATATATATATATATATATATATATATATATATATATATATATATATATATATATATATATATATATATATATATATATATATATATATATATATATATATATATATATATATATATATATATATATATAAACCTATAAACTACTCAGAACGTATCATTATATATATATATATATATGTATATATATATATAATGATATGTTCTGAGTAGTTTATAGGTTGAAGTTGATGTTTGGAGTATTGTTCATTTAAAAGACAGATATTGTTATTCACAAAACTCGACCTTGTGTAATATTTGATCCTCGTGGGGAAATCAATAAATACCTTTATAATAATAATCGTAAATACATATGCAATGGTAAATCCCTAGCCTGACGTATAATTATTAGCTATGTTTTGATCTGAATTTTTCGCTGCATAATGCGCAATCTATCAAATTAGCATCCACCACTGAATCAAGTGCATTGAAAAGGGGAGAGGTTAAGTTGAAAAATAAAAGGAATGCTTTCTCTAGCATTAGGTTACAGACTTATACACACACACACACACACACACACATGCATAGATAGATAGATAGATAGATAGATAGATAGATAGATAGATAGATAGATAGATACACTAAAAATTTCCTTATTTTTCTCCACGATTTCAGTTTTTTCCCGTAAATTTGCTTTTCTTTTATTTTTATTCTTGCGTTTTTAAAAAATATATAAAAAGCCATTTTCGCTTAAATTCGATTTCTCCGTGGTTCCTCTCTCAGGAATATAAATCAGATTCCTGGAATATATTTTTCGTTCTTCTTAGCACATTGCAATTTTTATGGTTAGTTTTGTACTTTTAGCTTTCATAAAGTTAATTATTTAAGCTTGAATTTGCGTAATAAAAGTTTTTTCTTTGTTTTAGTATTTGCTTTGTACGTAGATTTCTTTTAAAACACCAAATAATTCTTTTCCACAAAAGTCATGTGTGCCTATCCACAAAAACACTTATCTATATTTATATCTATCTACCTTGTTCTCTTTCTTACAATCTTCCAATAACGCTCTTCCTCTTTAGACACACACACACACATGTATATATATATATATATATATATATATATATATATATATTTTTCATATATTCAACTATATATGAATCTACTCTCATATAATTATCGATTCCTTTTTTTTCTGTATGCACCTCTTTACACTCACTCACACATCATATATATATATATATATATATATATATATATATATATATATATATATATATATATATATATATATCCGAGAAAGCTTTACAGCTTTTAACACTAAACCCATTAAAAAATCTTTCCCAAAAATCTTTTTGTGTCACTTCAGTCACTTATTTCCTCATATCTGTTAATGTAATTTATGTAATTTCCGTAAGTGTTTATTGGTGATATATATATATATATATATATATATATATATACATATATATATATATATATATATATATATATATATATATATATATATATATTGAGAGAAAGAGAGAGATAGAGATTGATCGATGGCCATGTTGATAGATATGTAGATCTGTTTATAAAATAAGCATATTTTGAAACTGTTAACCACTTTAAAGCCAGAAAGAAGTGACATGGTGGAATTTCTTGTAAGGCCAACACGGCTCGTAAGTGCTAAATACTATAGTGATTTAAGAAGTTTGATGGTCAGGGAGATACCGTGAAGTCTTTTCCCTGTTCCTGAAACCATTCCTGTACAACCTGTATATTGTGGCAGTGAATATTGTGAGGTCATTGCCATCGTAGAAGACCGTTGCTACGAAGGAATGCACCTGGTTTCACTGATGTTGACGTAGGTATTAGGAGACTAAATGCCTTTAATATGAATGAAAGGACCAATTGTTTTCAAGCATAACATTGTCAACCCCCAAACACTGCCTCCGCCAACATTGTTTTTTCCACAGTGCACTCTGGTGCCTTTACCCTCATGGGGAAACAAAACACAGGTATCATTCTGCCCACCGTATCTGGGAGAAAGTGAATGTCATCGAAACAGATGACCCTTTCCCATTGATACAACGTCCTGTCTTGAAGCTTGCATGCCCATTAAAAGTGCTTTTGGAGTCTACGTTATGAAACAAAGATCGATATACTGCTCGTTGTGATGCATTTTTGCCTTCATGTTGATTAAAGTAACTTGGAATTTGAACTACAGTACTGGGTGAAAAAACATTGGCTGCACAATGCTTATCGGTGGTTGGTGATTCCTCCTTGGCTACACTCAACAGAACTGAACGTGATCACCTCAAAAGATGTGCAGTTTTACAAATCTTCTGACCAAATGTTTTAGCAATATTAAAGTCACTCGAATATTTCTTCATTCCAATTGCGGCATTCGACAAATCAAAATGAAGTACTCGAGGCTGACTTACCTGTTTATATACCTCTGACCATGATACACATATTCATTACAGAGTATTTGCTGTTATTCTAGCAAAATGACGCTTGTCATGATATTCTGGCTCATCAGTATATAAGTCGGTCTGGAAAGTATCCAAATATTTAATGTCAATAGGAAAATTGCGTACGCAGCGTAATGATGCCTTAGTTCCCTTCAAATATTGGAATCTCAGATACATATCCCAGTGTCACTTCTAAAATATCGACAAAGAACTCTTCCGGGGTTGTCATAAGCTATCTTGTAGCCTTAATCTCGTCTACAGTCCGAAATCTGGAATGTACGAAATTGACGGACCTGGGTGATGCGATGTTTTTCCAAAAGTTCTGCCCGAGACTTGAAGAATCATGCTCGTTCCTCGAGCAAATACAATATACAAGCTCACACATTGGCATCCAATGGAATTAACCGACAGGTAAGTGCTTTTTCATGCATGTGCAGTAAGGTCTACTCTGATTGATTGCAAGGTTAAATCAAGGCCAAACTACTGGTTCACGAGATATTCAAAAAGCTGGAAAGTTTTCGGACTGAACTCTGATCATCTTCATTCACTGTCAATATCTACCGTTTATGTCTTCAAGTGCAGACAATTATATCATGAAAATAGATGCATAGTCCAACAGAATAGCTATAAATACGTTATCTTTCTTTAAAATACTATTTTGATTTTAGATATAAAGCAGTTATTCGAGCCTCCAACTTACCAACTGACTGCTTAGCTCTGGTGGTAAGAGCGGCGTCGCGTTAAAACTGTCTCTTGCTGGATGCTGGTTCGATTCCTGCAGCAGCTCGTTTCGTAGATTGCTTCTTCTATTCACACGAGGTCAACCGGCATATTCACTGTGGTTCAAATAGAGTCTCAAATGAAAATATATGTGTATATATGTTATCGAGAAATATATATATAATCTGACAGAATATTCATAAATGCGTTATGTATAATGTATTTATAGCTGTACTGTGCAGTTATGTATACGTTTCTTAATAATGCATATATTATTGAAAAATGGGTACGTAATGTGACAAAATAATTATAAACGTGTTATGTATATATGTGTGTTTTTAAAGAAAGAGACACGCGGATAGACTTCAGTCGGATGAAATATACTTTTTAGAAAATCTGTTTAATCTTTGCTTTAGCTGGTGTTGGGAATCGTCATTTTAGTGTGCATGTAAGTATGTATTGATTGTATATGTGTCAGTCCATCTTTGGGTATATAATAAAATCGATGAAAAACAAATTGACCAAATGAAAAATATCAAATTGAATACTTTTGAATATCAATGGAGATCTATAAAGACGTGAATCAGAGAGTTTTTTTTCGAAACTCAAGTCAGGTTAGTTGCTCAATAGAAACCGTCTCTTGACCAACGTCCTTTAGCTGCGAGTCTTGTCGAGGGTAATCAATTGAATAATTGTAAGAAGGTTACCACTCTCGCTTTCGGTTGGCAGTGATCACCCAAAAAAGTCGGAATTATTGAAATAACAAACGTGACACGCTGCCAGGCACAAACTAAGGGATCTCTTTTGCATTAACTCATACTATAAATTAAACCTGACTAAAAACCTATTTAAGGAATAAATTTTTGAAAAATAAACAAAATATTTTTCTAGACATAGTAAAGAGAACACGTTTGAATTTCCTGGCTTCGAGATCCATTGGTTAGACTTTTGCACATGATGCACTCATAGCCAGCCAGACTAATTCAAAAACTGAAGATAACCATGTGGACATTTTTTATTGAGGATTCGGTCATCAGTTTCTAATATCTGTTATTCTGCAGAATTTTCCCAAGCAACTTGTAACTGGTGAAAAAGTTGCTGCCTAACATCCGGGCATCAAATCCAAGAGGAATCCTTTACAGGTCTTGTGAAGTCGATTCCTGGTCGGGTATGACTTGTTCTGCGAGCACATGGAGGGCCAATATAATATTCGGCATGAGGTCATAATATTTTGACTCAACAATATATATATATATATGTATATGTAATGAATGCAGAGACAATCTATTTGGAAATATTTCGGCCAACACCGTAATTAACCAAGTAACTAATCGAAAAGCCGACCATGTACATATATTTATATAGGGAGTGAGAGAGTAACAAATAAAAAGACACGTTCATATATATATATATACATACACACACACATATATATATATATATATATATATATATATATATATATATATATATATATATATATATAACTGAGTAACAAATCGAACAACCGACCGCGTATATATATGTATATATATACATATATTCATGAACGTGTCTTTTTTAGTTGTTACTCTTTTTGAACCGACATCCCAAATAGTAATTCAAGAAAAGAGAAGAAAAAAGCAGCTGCAGGGATGGAAACTCTGGCTGGTTAGCTTAGATGGTAAGAGCGGCATCGCGTTGATGCTGCCTCCTGGTGTACGTAAGTTCAATTCCTGCTGTAGCCCATTCATTGTTGATTCTATTTACGCTATCTAAGCCGACTATAAAAATAGAGCAAACATGGATAGATAGATATTTACAAATTAGATATATATATATATATATATATATATATATATATATATATATATATATATATATATATATATATATATATATATATCTACACTTGTGTAGACTGAACTATTCATTTCTGTAATGTGTTCCTGTATGTTTTGGTGTATGTACGTGTGAGAGTTGATTGTATATGTGTAAGTGCATCTTTGAACATAAAATATTCCATGTGTTACAAACAATAAAAAAATCACTAACAATAAATGAATGAAGTAAAAAGATCGAATTGAATACTCTTGAATATCAATTCAGATCTATAAAATCTTAAATCAGAAAAAATATCAAAAATAGGAAAAGGAAATAATTAAATCAAATTCCACCTTTTTCCCTTTTTTCTTCTTATGAAATCGAAAAAAATTACGCCAAAGAGTTTTACAGGAATAAATTCGAAAGAAATGTTGCAAGAATTCTTTCTTGTAAATAATTATATTTAAAAATTCTACCGTTGTATTATGCTCATTCGGGGCCCTGTTTAACCCTTCCCTTTCCGTTGTCATTGTCTATAATGTAAAGAATAAATTTTAAATTCTTCATTCGCGTTAGTTTCAATGCTTTTTTTTATCATCTGTGGAATGTTCGTCCATTTTTTTAGGAGAAGAAAAAAAACGTAGAAGAAAACAGCAACCATTTCAAAAATGTTCATTCGATGCATTTCTTCCTTTCTCCTTCAGAAAATTTCATTCAATGTCTCGTTCTTTATAATACGCTCACTCAAATGAGTTTTTACTCTTAAAACGTTGTTTGCTCCTGATTTTAAGAAACGCAGGTTTCCCGCGTCTTTAGAAAGTTCGCAACGCCTTTTCGTGTTTAAGAAAAAAAAAGCAAAAACCGATAATGGTGTTCAACTTTTATTTTGCAGTCATCATTACCATCATCATCAGTCTTTTAACATCCATCTTTGGGCATAGACCTTCCCCAGGATCCGCCAAATCTCTATATTATGGCCGTCGCGGAGCCAGTATTTCCTGAATCTGTCCAGTTCATCTCTTCATCTTGTGTTCTGTCGGCTTCAGTTTCTTATGTGATATCTGGGGATCCATGTTGTGAGATGGGATGTCCATCGGCTGTCTTTCATTCCTGCTACATGGCCTGCCCATTGCCATTTGAGTTTTTTTAATAGTTTCTTTGATGTCACGGACACCCGTTTTCTTCCTTACATTCTGTGCTTTCTTATGATCTCTCCATGTAAGGTTGAGCATGATTCTCTCATGCACACGTTGCAAACTTCTCAGTTTGCAGGTCTGTCTCTTGGTTAGGTTCCATGTTTCAGCTCCATAAGTGACTATCGGGAAAATGCATTGGTTGCATACTCTTCTTTTTAGGATTATTTGGATCATCTGGTTCTTGAAAGTTGAGCTTGCTCTGTCGAAGGCTTGCCATCCCAGAGTGATTCTTCGCTTGATTTCCTCCTCTTTTGAGGGTCTCATGGAGATTCGTTGTCCTAGGTAGATGTGATGGTCTACCTTGCCGAGTTTTGCATTTTCTTTTTGACAGTTATGTTCTCATTCTCAACATGATTATTGCACATGACTTTTGTTTTACTGAAGTTCATGTGTAGGCTGACATTTTTGCTTTCTTTGTTTAATGATCAGTTCTAAAAACAGAGTACAGCCTCTCCCCCTCCTTCTCTGTTTCTCCCCCTCCCTCTCTCTCTCCCTCTCTTACCCTCTCTCTCCTACACATCATTCTTCTGTAATTTCGTCATCTCAATCTCTGACGACCAACGACTCAACCTTATATACCATCATCACATTTTTGATTGTCAGGGAAGGCTCAAACATTTTCTCCATAAATGATAATATTAACTCTTTCTCTGCTTTACGAAAGATTTCCATTGGATCGCTCTACTTACAGCTTGCGATTTTATCTTGATTTCAAACAAAGCCTGAAGTGTAAGGTTCGAACCTATTACTGTACAGAGACATGCAAGAAATACATAGACCAGTAGTTTTGCTTCAACTTTCGTAATTCTATGGTTTGTTCTTCGCTTTAATGAGATTTTCTTTCATGACCTTGGGAGGGATTTCGGACAGAGCTGTGCACTCTGGTTTGAAGCTATGAGCTTGATGGTACATTTTTTGCTTGAGTGGTTGTAATTTCCTTTGAAATCAATTCATTAAAACTCAAATATGACCGAATGTTACCATAGAAAATAGACTTGTTTTGGATGGGTCGACTAAATCTGAAACATTAGTTATTTTCATTAAATCGTCGTTTAAACGTTCATAAAAAAACTGCACAAACCTACCCCGCCGGTGGGAATGGTTGGTACAATCTGATTGGATAATTTAGTTCTCTTGCTCATGTGATCTATACATTGCTATAATTGAGAGATAAAAAATTATAAACCAGACTGAAGAATGTATTTGCGTAGAAAGTACGATTCTAAGATTATAATGACCCCCTGATAGGACAAGTAATAAGTTAGAAGGTGGAAAGAGAACAATAAGAATGACAACATCGATAACTTTATTGCTTTACTGGCTTTTTGTTTTTCCTCTTTCTCAATTGCACACAATTACAGAAGACCCAGTCGTCCAACTTACAATGTACTAACACCAAACATTCCATTCCAAGAGAAAGTTCTGACAGTAATTTAGTATATATACTATTTACTGCCATTTCTCATAAACATAAACCAAGCTATAATCAACTATACAATACAGCATAAAATAAGTACTCGTTTGTCAAAGTCAAAATGTTACACAACCAGTGAGAAAAACAGAACGTTTTCATGCAAGACTCACAACATACATGACTCAAACTTGGCAAAAAGTAGCGAAAAAAAAGCAGATTTTTTCAGCTCAAAGTGAGGCCTACAAGCTGTGGAAATAAAAACCAAAGCATGAGATTCTACCTGCCCCTGCATCCAATTAGCCCCGGTCTCCCCACTGAAGTTGCCCTCACTGTTTATTATTAGATGTGAATCCCAGTCATCAGTTCTCCCCGATGGTTGTTGTTGATGGTTTGTCAAAATGGTCGTCCAGTTCATCTATTGACCCATATCTTTTGAGCTACATATCTATCCTGATAAATTCTTTGGGACAAAATCCTTAATTGAAATTTTAATTTGGATAAATATCTAATCTACTTTCCCGTTTTCTTGTGCTATTGTTGACTTCGAATTCATATTTCCCCCAAATCATGCTTATATGGTGTCTATATGAAGTGGGTGGGGTTTTGAGAAAAAAGCGTAAAGCCACCAGAGGACACCGATGACCTGGATCCACACCTAAAAATAATAAGTAAAGACAACCACATATATAATTTTCATGCTTTCAACCCATAATACACACTTTTTGGCTTATCTGCATCATTATCGAATCACCGTAGCCTCCCCAATCGTGCAACCAAGCAAGTGGGCGACGGATTTTTCTCACCTGGTATGTTTGTATGAGTATGTGTGTGTATTTGTGTTGGTGTACAGGAGTACACAGCAGACACCATCAAAAGAAAAAGTGGGTCTCTTTGGCCATTTTGATTCAACAATGTTCTAATTTTGTTTGGTATTTTTCTGATATTCAAAGATAAAAGAACAATTTTTTTCAAGATTATTTTTTATAATATTTTAGATATTTAGTTCTGGTGCATGCACGAGCTACAGTGATTCAATAATGTGAGGTACGGATATTTATCAATTTTCTCTGTTCTACGCCCTTCTTTTTCCTGTTCGTACTTCTTATCTCTTTTTTCTATATTACTCCCTGGAAGTTTTTTCAAGTAACCCTCATTTGAGTGAACACTATTCGATTGTACAGCAAGTGTTAGGGGTCATCTTTTTCAAACATTCCGTTGTATATTTGCATCATCATCAGAACAGTAAGCAAATACGTGTTCATCTCTGTTCATTTGGAGCAGAATATTGACATAAATCAAAATGAATAAATATCAATGATCAAATGGACTCGTTTTAACATATTCAACCTAGAATTTGTCCACAAAGTATCCACTTTATCATCAACATAGGGCAATGTCGCCCTAATCCACTTTAAATTGCTCACTCAATTATCTTAACATCCCTGCCAATTTTAGAAACAGTCTGCAATGTCCTCTTTCGGGATTGCCATCAGCAGCCTCATTACGATCTTTTTGATCGCATACACGTTTTCAACACCGATTTAAGGAAAATCCAGAAGTCATAAGTCGCAATACCTAGACTGTAGGTGGGCTGACAGACCGCGGTTACCCCCCTCCACACAAAAAACTCTTCTCAGATTCTTAAAAATGGGCAGGCCAAGTCGATTCGAATGCGACTGTCACATAGTACACAAGCTCACTTACTGGAGTCTCACTGCCGCATGAGTAACCATATGAATGTTCCTCTGGTTGTTTGCCAAGCTGCGCCAAGTTGCCGAGAAATCCAAAATGGCGGCATACTTTTCGAATAGATCTCTTTTAACGTACCTTGCAGTGAAATGCAATCTTGAGAGTGTCCAAGACTCCTATGATAGCAGGCATTACTGTTCATGGTTCGGCTTTCCTCGTTTGCTGGATCCCTTTATTAGAAACTATCAACCAGAACTGTCTCCAAAACCGTCAATATCGGTTTCTTCAATTTTTAGTGCGTCTACCTGGCTGGCTGGCTGGCTGGCTGGCTATGTATCTATCACGCTTACAGGCCGCAACTAGTCTGAAAATTTAAACATTCACTCCCTGATTATGTCTACGAAACACGTTTTCTCTTTGCGTTTTTTCAAAATTCCACCCTTTATACAGGTTTTGTAATGGGTGTTTCAATTTGTACACTACGGTTTCTATTAAGTGACTAACCAAAGGTGTTTTTCTATTTCAGAACATTGCAACTTGAGATTCAACAATGTTTGCAAAATGGGCAATGTCGCTCATCATGTAATTCATTAACGACCCTGGTATCAAGGGCTTATCACTGAAGGAGATCCACGAAGACATGATGGCGACTCTGAAGAAGGGTGCCCCTTCCTACAGTATGATAGAAAGTGTCCAGTTGAATTGAACGGTGGGTGAAATTGTCTTTTTTATCATCAATAGCTAACCCTCAAGTTTTGGTAATCTCCAATAGAAATAATAAGATTGTTTTAGAAATAATAAGATAGTCATAAACACTTGAAAAAATGTTACTTAAGCCGACTAGAAAAATAACTTCTCATTCATTACACTTAAATATATTTGTTTATCTCATAGTATATATACTTGTTAATCAAGTGTTCATCCAAAGAGTACAATTGTATGTTCATTCAAAAGTATAACTGTATATGAATATAGTTTGAACTGTGTAACTCATGTCCTTGTGCCATGAACTTATTAATCACATATGGTAAATTGGACATCAGAGATTTCAAGATGATTTTATGAATATTTTGGCCTACGCGAAAAAAAAAAAATTTCCTTCGACCAACTTAAATAATTACCTCGTTGAAAAATAATATGTTAACCCAAATAAGTTTGTGTCGAAGTAAATTTCTGATTAATTGTAATGAATATTAATTTGCTATAAACAAATGAATTTATATGTAACTGATTAGAGTATTTTTTAAATTGGTCTATATAACATTTTTCTCAGTGGATCTTAGTTTCCTTTGTTACTCAAGAATTAGATAATTTACATCTGTCATTATTGTTGTCATCGTTTTCATGAAAAGTCTTCCTGCTATGGCTACAAGTCCTTTTCACCTCTGCTAAAGAAGCTGAAATAGGTAAATGTATTCACTCGTATCTGTTTCTCTGCCCGTCAGTCTGTCAGCCAGTCTTCCATGCGATGTCTCAATGTATTCCAAAGAAACTTGTATGAATTCTCGAGTCGATGAATCATCATTATTATACACTGACTTACTTTGATCAATGTCCTTATCTTTGATGTAATTCACTGATACGAGGAGGCAATTGCTGGCATGGGCACTGGAAGGAAACAGACTAACCCCATGGATTGAATGAAGAGTTTGGTTCAAAATTCCCAGAGGGTTAACGAAAGCCACAGACACCTGAGGAAGGCCGGGGGGTACCACAGCTGAAAGGTTGTGATTACAACAACAATTATAAAAAAATAATTCGAGTAAATCAGCGTATAATAAAGACTATACATATAAATAAAATGAAATATATGATAAAAAGGATGTCTAAGATTTAGAGATGACTTAATTTTCCATTAATATTTCGGACTATCCTCATATTCCCTATTCCTTGAGACCAACAACAACATAATTATTGGTGTCGTATTTTTCAGGAGCAGTTCTCTCACAATGGCCGTCTGTACTTTTCAACATGTTTCTCGCTGCCACCACCAACAACCAATGATTTCGCCATATTTTTTTTTTAATCCGCGGTGATCACGTGATCAGCTGCCTTCATCAGAAGGAAGCTATATCATAAGCCTAATGGTTGTGGCTCGCTGCATCATTTCAAATATGGCGCCTGGCGAGCGAGGTGAGTTAAATCACCCGCTGATTTGATTTTCAAAAGTTTTCAAAAGTCGTTTTGCACTTCGGCAAATCGAATCAACTCCGAGGCACGCCCCCGCCACCCGCCGGCCAACCACATCCCCCCTCAGCACTGCCCCGTTTTTACCGCCACTCCATTAACACTTCCTCCCTACATCCACCCACCCACCTAGACACAGTTCTAATTCTCAGATTCCTGGGCAAAGCCATCTTCCCTCATCGTCTCTTCATCCTTGCTCTCCCTTCTCTTTTCTCTCTCTCGCCTCACTCTCCAGCCTTACTCTTCAATATTTGTATATATTTTTTTCAAAGATTTCTTTCATTCTTCATCTTTCCGTTGTTTTTTTACTTTAAAAAATCCTTTTCTGCTTCCTTTTGTTTTGTTTTTTTTTTAATTATTTTTTCTTTCAATAGCTAAAGTTTTTTCTTTTCGTTTTTTTTTTCTTTTTTGAAATTCATATCACGTCCCAATTTCATAGTTACGTATTTTCATTCTAAACACGTATTAATATCATAGTGGCCAACATCCTCCCTGTCTTCCAACGCCACACCCCACTACCCTCACGACCCCCTTCAAACAACCACCACCACCACCATCATCATCATCATTGCAAACAACATCAGCAGTAAATCCACCATAACTACTCCTTCTCTTCGTTCTTCCACTTCATCCAACAAGCCTCCTCCTCCTTCCCGGTCAGATTAACACCTTCTCTTTCACTATTACCCCAACAAGGATTATTAGCACAATTGCTACCAGCCACCTGACCCCACAACCCAGCCAACCATCACCACTCCACAACCTGACGGCCTCAGCCTCCACTCAGGACACAGTCTCACTGGTCCTGTCTGCTGTCAGAGCCTTTCTCTCCTTTTTCATCTTGGTGAGGGTGTTTGCAATCCGTCTCGTCCTGTCTTCATAATGTCGTGTGGATCACAAGGATCGTGAACTCCCGATCGGCGTCAACAAGAAAAATTGAGAAGACGCCCGACGTAGATGGGACGAAGCTGTTTTAATGGCAGAAACATGAGACAGACACTCTAAAAAAGCGGTCTCGTAAAATGGCGGACGAGGCTGCTGTAGCAGAGTTAGTTTGCATTATTGTATTCGTTCCTACCAGTTGTAAAGGGAATAGGCCTAGATATTGTATTATAAGAATGGTCATAATGATATCATTAATAATAATGCTTATCATAATGAAATTACCATCAGTATATCTAAACAAAACTAGGAACAGGTAACTATTGTCTTCGTTATTATAATTGAGGTAACGTAAGTATATGTGACCTAAACTACAGACTGATAACTCGAGTCTTCATTACCTATTCAAATTGAAATAACGTAAATATATGTAACCACAATTACGGGTAAACAAACTGATGTCCTGCTTCCTTATCATTATAGAGTTAGCATTAGTCTGTGTAGCCAAAATTACACCGTGGTTTTAGATAATTGAATAACCCACCAGCCTCCACTTTGGCATACAATTTCAGTTTCACTGGTCCAATCTGCTGTCAGTGCCTCCCCACTTTAATTTTGGTGAGAGCGTTTGCAATCCGTTGATGAGAGCGTTTGCCATCCGTTCTGTCCTGTTCTAAAGATGTCGTATGACGAGGGTCACAGAGGAAAATTGAGAAGATGCCCGACATAGATGGGACAAAGTTGTTCTAATGGTACAAGCATGAAACAGACACTATAGATGATCGGTCTCTTAAAAGAAGCGAACGACGTTGCAGTGAGAGAATTGTTCATATCATACAGTCATGAGCACTTTATTCAGTTCATGCAGGACCCATTTTCCAATCTTTTTAAGCTTTTCTATTACCTTGAGATGATGTGATACAGTCGTTTTCTAAGTCCTAGCAAGTGCTCGAATTGTTTTGCGGGGTCGTTGAGCATTGATGCCGACATTGCTTTCGCCTAGAGAATTGTTTTTTTTTGCCTCGTTAGAGGTTTCTTATAGATATTCATACATCTAGCTGTGAACCCATTGAACCAATGTTGGACAGTTCGCATTCCAACTGCTTGTCCACGTCACCAGCAGCTCTAGCTGCATTATGACATCGTTCTTGAAAGTTAGTCAAACATTTTGGGTAGACACAATTGTTATTGAAAGCTCCAGAAAATTCAATAATGAGAATGAAATCATCATAGTCAATAATTGAACGACTGTAGCGTCAAACATTTAGATTCTGGAGAATCTAAATGTTATTCCCACTGGAAAACATCTAAAATAGAGTAAAAGTATACTTAGATTTATCATTAAAACTGTCAAAATAAGACTCTAAATGGACCCCAAAACAGTTTTCTCCAAAAATGAAAAAAAAAATTATGTCAGTAAACAAAACATTATGGCCAGAAGCGCTGAAACGCACAAACACATGCATGTATAAAAAGGGATAGAACCCTTTACCACCTTTGGTGGCTACGGTTGTTCAATTATGTTTATTCACATTGAATTTGCATAAATTGCAATTGTATTTGTAAATCTTCCACTTTTACCTTCATTCTTTTTTACTCAAACATGACAATCCATGTGTAACGATCTATTTCACGCGGATATGTCTCGTCCTCTGGGGTCCTGTGGAGTAAATTTGATTCGCAGTTTTACTTCTCACCTTTAATTATATCATGACATTGTTAGACTGAAATTTGTATGGGGGCCTAAAGCGTTCAATCAACTTGTTCTCATGGACAGAGTATACATTTTCCATTTTATCAATCTATTCAACGAAAATTCTGAAAATCTAGAATCTCTGAAAACTAAAGTTCTTGGTGGGGATCATCTTCGTCTGCACATTACAGTTCGCGTTTAGAGCTGAGACCTTACCTGATGCAACCCACTCTTAAACTACGCGTGAGTCAGTTGTGTCTGAGAGCTGCTTTAAGTCAGATGTGCCTTTGTTGCTTACCGAAATCTTTTGTGATTTTGAGGACTGTGAAAATGATAAAAAGAGCTTCAGATATCGTTTGGTAACATTGAGAAGAAGAGGAATAGTTTGTTATCCAAAACCAGAAAGTACAGTTGTTGTAGAAACTGAATCATGGTGTATATCTAACATTATCTAAAAAAAAGTTGATACTTTATCTAATATATATATATATATATATATATATATATATATATATATATATATATATATATATATCCCGGCAAAAAAGATTCGGTTATTGTTTGTCTGAAATGGCCACGGAGACTCCAAAAGAACACTCTTTGGAAGAAACAAAAATGAGGCTTTTTGATGTACTCGTGAATATTTTCAAGGTTGTAGCCCCCAAAATATGACAAAGGTAACATGGAGGCACATGTACACAGACATAGATTCAGACAAGCAAAGAGAGGAGAATTTGTAGCTCATTTAGTTGGTTAGTTGTTCAGGTGGGTCATTTGTGGGGCTGCTATGATTTGATCAAGTTGTTGATGATTCACAATGACAGTGAAATTCAGAGACCAATTAAGGAAAAAGCATGGCTGAGGTGAAAAAAAAAATTGATGAAAAAAATGAAGATCCTTATGGAAAGTTGGCTTTCAGTATTGGTCAGTTCCAGTATGTACACAATGTATATTGCATAATTGGACGAATTTCAACTCTTTTATAAAAGATAAATAAATTTGTTGTTTTAATCGGAGCGAAAGTTAATGTGGTCAAAACAAGGACATAAAACAACTATTCTCTCACAATCAAAAGTTTGTGAAGTCACAAATAATTTTCCTTTTTCTTGGACAGTATATTCATCATTATCATCAGTGCTAATATTGATCTTGATATTATTATTATTATCATATATATTATTATCATTATTATTATTATTATTATTATTATTATTATTGTTGTTGTTGTTGTTGTTGTTTGGAGTGATTGTAATTTCGATGTTGTTATTGACGGTGATAGCAATGGCAAGAAGAGAGATGTGGTGACAGCTGTGTGACTCATAGGCTAAAGACATCGGCATCGCTTCCCCTTATAAAACTCCACTTTTCTTACTTCCTCTTCTGCAACCATCTGGTGTCTTCTTTGAATTCCGTCTTCATCCAACAACGTCTCCCTTCACCCCCACCATCTCTTTCTCTCTCTCTCTCTCTCTCTCTCTCTCTTGGACCAACTCTGTCCATTTTCCTTTTTTTTCCTGATTCTTGCATTCCATACTTTTATTGTGACTAGTTTTCTCTCTCTTTCTTTTTATTTCAGTTTTTCTTTCCTCTTTTTTGTTCTTTGATTCTCTCTCTTTCTCTCCCTCAGCTCATTTTTTTTCAGTTCTTATTTCTTTTATTTATTCTTTTTTTTC
This sequence comes from Thysanoteuthis rhombus, assembly GCA_963457665.1. Classification (NCBI taxonomy): domain Eukaryota; kingdom Metazoa; phylum Mollusca; class Cephalopoda; order Oegopsida; family Thysanoteuthidae; genus Thysanoteuthis; species Thysanoteuthis major. The sequence goes on along the minus strand of OY735236.1, from coordinate 21,541,101 downwards.
TTTCGTTCTTCCATTTCCTTGCCTTTGTTCTTCATTTTATCTTTCCTTCTTTTCTTTTTCTTCTCCCCCCTTTTCTGTCTGTTTTCCTTCCCTCTTTTTCTCCTGTCCATTTTTCGTTCTTCTTTTCTTTTTCTTTCTTTCTTTCGTTCTTTTTCCACTATTTTCGTTTGGTTTCATATCTTTCTCTCTCTCTTTCTTCCTTTCTTTCTTTCTTTCCTTTTCCCCTCCTTTCTCCCTTTTCACTGACAGCTTTTTGTTTTTGTCTTTACTACGGTCTTCAATTCCTTCTTTCTTTCTTTCCTACCTCCCTTCCTTCCGTCCTCCCTTCCTCCCTTCCTTTCTTTCCAATCCTTTTTTTCGTTCCTCTTCTCACTTTTGACATGTTACTTTTTTATTATTCTTACAAATTTTATGTTGAATTTTTATCTAATTTAAAAAAAAAATGTTCTTGACGTTGAAATTTGGCCGTGTATATTTTTTGAATTTTTAAAAAAAATCTTTATTTATTAGTTTTTTTTTTAAATAATTTTTGAAATATGTTTTTTTTACTATTCTGTACTCTTATTTTCATTTAGTTTTTTCCCTTAGCATATGTTTTCATAATTTTGTCTCTCCTTTCCTTAACTACATTCTTGACTCAATCCTTTTGTTAATTGTGTGTACGCATGCACGCGTGTGCAAATGCATATGGATATGTGTGCGTGTGCACGCGCGCTTGTTTATGGTTTATGTGTGTGTTTCTTTCTCCCTGTATTCTATTCGTCTTTTTGTCTCCATTTCTTTTTTGTCTGGACCGAAAAAAGCAATGTGCCATTTTTTCCAAATTATATTAAAGTCCAAGAAATCGAAACAAATGCATCTTCTTTTAGAAACTGTTAAACAAAAACTGTCACCAAAACTGTCACCAAAATGTTTCTTCAGTTTTCAAGTGGGTTTGGCTGGCTGGTGCGTATCAAACCTACCAGCCATACTGATGGAGCTAAAGGGTTGAAAAATTCGACATCTGGCCCTCATTAGATTTTGAAAACATTTTGCTTTTGTTTTTTGGAAATCAACTGCTGAATAACTTTTTAGCGATGACGGAATTTACAATGTGGGTTTGTGCTAAATTGGACCCTCTGTTTGTTTCTAGCAGTTATCACAATTGTTTTTTGTTGCTTTGTCTTTTTTTCTATTTTCCAATTCTCACTTTCTCAGTGATCATCACCCAACAAAAGGCGAGGGAAGTAATTTATTCATTGATTATCCCTTTACCTATATTTTAATTGATCAACCCAAACATTGCTTGCTGATGGTTCCCACAGAATAAGTGATCAGAGCTTTTTTCTCTTTATAGTTTTCGCAGCATTTTATCACAACTTTTTTCGTTGTAAAATTAAATGTGCAGGAATCCAAAATAGAGTGAAACCCTACCTCCATTTCATAACAATGCCTTAACCATTAGGCCACAACCAACCAGGATTCTCATCCTTTACGATTGTCTCATCCATATTCGTCTCTTTCTTTCAACAATATTCCACGCTGCACTGTTGACTGTGCAGTAGCTGTTTCAATAATCATCCCAAGTTATATATATATATATATATATATATATAGTCTAAAAAGCTTTACAGCTTTAAACACTAAAGTCGTAAAAGTTTTTTTTTAATCTATGTCATTTCAATCAACTTCCAAATATCAGTTAATGCAATGTAAGATTCCCATAGGATTTTATACTTTACACTGAATTTGATATTATTGTACCGTATATGGGTTTTTCTTGTGGGATTATCACTTGAGAACAGTTATATTAACATAGCTTTCCAGCAGTATTGATCAAACACCATTTCCTATCAAGCTTTGATTTTGATATTTAGCTTATATTAAATTTTGAGCCGTGTCATCATACATGTAGTTTGTTATTTTATAAATGACATGTGTGAGTAATAAGGATATTTCCGATCCCTGAATAAAGAAAAAGGTAATATCATTGCTAGTAATCCCCATGGAAGAATGCCTTCACACTAGAGTTCATTATAATGATTGCCACATCACATCAGAGCCATGCACTTTCTGTGGTATTCTAAAAGCTTTCATTTTTCTTGGACAGACCTCACACCTCTTTTACTTTCACTGAGTCAGTTCATCAGATTTATTTCTGAAATTTACACTCACTCGATTCGTTTTATCAGTCGTCTGTATTCTTGAACATCGCTGAAAACTTTTGCATGTTTTTGAAACAAATTTGCATGAATCTTTGCACCAAACTCATATGTCTTTACTCCAGTATTCACCCCATCATTCAATCAGAACTTCACTGTTATAAAAGTATTAAAGATTGGAGTCAAAGTAAAATTGACTGACATCAAAATTGCCAGTCCAAGACAACGTAAAGCTGAAAGTAGGCATGTTTTTTTTTAAGGTGTCTTGTTATTGAAAGCTGCTGCTTCTTTTGCTACAAGCTATTGAGCATTGGTACGATGAAAACAGATATTTAGAGTCCGTAAATATTGGGGACCGACTGCCAAGGCAGCCATTTGAGAACGGAAGTCAAGATAAAGAGGGTTATATTAATATTCTTTCCATTGAACGTTGGAGCATCTGAGAGGAACCAGTTTGTGTCACATGTGGTCAATGAAAACAACACATGCTGACCATCGTGGTGGAGGAGATAGGGTAGCTTGGAAATTGCTTCGTGAGTCACTGAGCGTATTGATTAGCCGGAATAGAGATCAAGATTCTCGCAATATTAATAAACAAATCCAATTACAAGAGAACGATGTATAATTTACAAAAGTCTCTCCTCGCTGTACGCGTTGAATGTGATATAAAAACATTTGCTTACACGTTAGGGAGTCGATTCTGCATCCACAAAAGTGGTCTTTCTCGTTAGTCCCCACCTAAAATTTAAATGTACAGAAGACTTATAAGAAAAGAGGATAAGTTGGATCAACTTTTCCTCGTAGAAGAAGATTGAAAATGCTGAGTGTATTTTGTTTGTCCCCACTAAGGCAACGAGAACCTATCCTAACCCTAAGCTCTAACCTAGACCTTGGCCCCTCACACATGGATTGTGATTCACGAAATGAACTTATGTGGACACTATGGAAAATACGTAAAATGCTATGCTCAACATTGTTATATTTCTCATTTTAAACTTTTGACGGTCTTATCTTCTTCCTCGGCAAAAGCTGTAAAGATCTGATAACCGTTCAGGAGAAACGTTGAAATGTTTTCATCTTCGAAAATCAAATTGCAGTAAAAATTTGACCCCAAACTAACATCACTATTCAAATTTTCTAGTTGGCGAGAAAAAGACATTTTAATTTTCCCTCTCAGGATTCCATATTTCAAAACTATGGATGTTAGCTCTTGGTACGGAGTGTGGAAAAGGTCTCCACAAAACCTGTAGATGAAACACTACAGCTTTGTAAATGTTTTTATATAATGCGAATTTGGCTATGGTATTTGTAACAGTGGTCCTAGTTGAGGTTCGAACCCAGGTTAATGAGTTAAAATGATATTTTTCAAACCTGACTGCTGTACCCCATGAAATATTTGCAAAATACCATCTTTACCCTCTTATCCCTTCCTGGCCGTGGGCCAGATTAAGTTTAGCTTTTAAAAATTGTATTTGCTTTGGCACACTGAATGATTTCACAATTAAGGCACCATATATGTCTGTGTTTGCATATATATATATATATATATATATATATATATATATATATATGTATGTATATATATATATATATATATATATATATATATATATATATATATATAACCCAGCTAAAAGAAAGTAATTTTGAGAAGTTGAAAATTCGTTATATCTGATGGTTGTTCCTTGTTCAGTAATTGAGAGTTAGTCGAGTAGTCTGCTGCATTTAATGTTAAACCGTAAATCTAAAGAAAGTTCGATTGCTTATCGTCCTGTTTCCAACCTAACCGTACATCATTTGGGTAAGTAATAATAATAAGAAAGTGCTTGGCCCTAAGTTCAAGATCAAGGTGTAGTATTTGCTCGAGGTACATTCGTTTGTAGTTTTGTGGCGGTCGATGATTGTCTATTGAGACTTGGTTTAACTAAGCTCAAGGGGCGTAGGATTTGTCCTGTGGTCTCAAAAAATACCTCTGTCCAGTCTCAGGGGATCAATAAACCCTGGGGTTGTACCTGCACTAAAAGGCAAGGGTCAGGCTTGCCCTGACGCTTTTATAACGCCAGTAAACTGACCTTGGGTCACATTTTGCTCTCGTGAAGAAGCGTGTAAATACGGATCAAGATGTAGTATCTGTTCTCCTCAGGTCAACAAATCATAACATTAACTCTGCGTTACGATTAGCCTGCTGCGTAAGTGAAATATATTTGTTAATATATCACCATAAAATGGAGTTGGAGAAGCACCGATCCATACACTTGTTAAGTTGAACTGAATATTGTCGTTGTGGTCCTTTAAGAAAAACTGCCCAACCCACCATTACTGACGTTTTCTATCATTCATGCACGTGCTCTAACTTTTCCCGCCACTTTGCTATTAATGCCGTTTTTCTAAATTGCATTACTAACATCCAACAGTCCTGCTGTCACGAACAATAACACTGCCTCAGTGATACACGCGGGTTAAGCTATTTCCCTCTCACTTAATAAATGGCCGACAAGCTTCAAATCATGAAAGACGGAATAATGTCTTGGTTAAATTCAAGCAATTAAGATAATAGATAACGCTTTTGATATAGATATTGACAATGTATGATAGATAGCTATAGTCAAGTGTGGTATACTTTGACACTTGCCTAAATAATAGAAAAGCGAGAGATGGAAGAATGAATGTTATCCTTAATATAATTTGCGAGCCGTCAGTCTCTCTCTGGTATAATGAACGGAAAAAGGGAGGGGGTAAAACAAAACACACGAACACAAATTTGGTTGTCCTGCTGTGAGTGTGTACGCGTGTTCGTAAGGTTGTTAACTGCTGATAATATAACTAGAATAATACTAATAATACTAATGCTGCGACTGTTGTCGATATGTGATTTTTTTTTTACCCCGAATGAATGCAAGAACTTTAGTCAACAATACCTCGGATAAACCTTTAAAAATATAATGTAAACATACTGCAAAGAACATAGCAAAGCAGTGTGTTTTTATTATTTAGGATAGTAGATAACATAGTATAGCAGAAAGTTGGTTTTACATTTGACATTATGAAAGAAAAGCAAGAGACTGAATATGTGTAGTTTATTGAAAAAGAAGGATATTCTCATCTACCTTATATACGGGACAATAATGGACTATAATACGAATGGCTTCTGGGGGTCCTTCGAGGACTTCTGTTGATTGTAACTCATCTGAGCCCCCATACCCATCCATATCAAGACTTGGTAGACAAACCACTTATCCAAATACCAGTCCGTTGGCTGCAATGTATTATTTGCACTAAAAATATTTAAAAGTCTGCGCGATATACTTGCATATAGGATATTTGTGTTGAGATAATAGGTAATACGTTTGATATAAAGATTGATAATATATCATCTCAAGATATAATCACATAACAATTGGTTTTAAACATTATAATAGAAATACAAAAGACAATGTATGTAGTTGATTGAAAAGGAAGTTTTTCACACACCGTATACGCAGGACTATAATACAAATGGTTTACAAGGGTATTTGGTGGACTGCTGCATACTGAAATGCATCCACACTGCATGGCTCCTAGTCTTAATACCAGCACATTGAATGTAATATAATAATTACAGGTACTGCTTTTCATATAGATATTGACAATATATGATTGATAGATGTCAAGGGTGATTTAGATTTTTACTTGCATCTATTATAATATAGATTTCAATCTACTTCTATATTAGAAAGACAAGGGACCAGATAAATCTTAATTATAAGTTGTGCGCTGACAGTGTGTCATTGATGACAGGCAGACAGACAGACAGATAGAAACCCTGTATGGCGAAGACACGAACACAAAATTGGGTATTCTGCTATGGCTATCAAAGTATCTTCGTTTGCTCATTGCTGATAATATAACTGAAAGTTCTTTTATTTAACACAACCTTACGGTAACCTTTCAAATTCCTGTGTACACATACTGACCGAGAATGTAGCTTCAGATACGGAAATTCACTCGTTGAGATAATAGATAACACCTTTAGTGTATACACTGCCAATATATGATAGACATATGTAGTCACATAAGATTTTGTTTCACACTTGCCTTTGGAAGATTCAAGAATGAATGCAATTGATTGAAAAGGAAGCATTTCACTCACTGTAAATGCCGGATTGTAAGATGGATTGTTTCCGAGGGTATTTGGACTCTCACGCTCACTGCAACTTAGTCATACCCCATAACTGTACCTAACAAGCTTCTTAATAGAGATATTGACAATATATGATAGATATAGTCACGTAAGAATTAGTTTTACACTTTTCTTTATAACAGAAAGACAAACGACTGAAGATTGGATGTAATTGATAGAATTACCCTATACGTCAGCCTATAAGATGAATGACTTTGAAAGGATATTTGGAGTACCACCGCTCATTGCAGCTCAACCCGGCCCCCAAACCATTCGTATAAACCTTGGGACGAAGTATGATACGTGCATTTTAAAAATTAAATGTCCTTCTTATATTCTGACATATACCGTATCGATGTGAAAATAATAAGTAATGCGTTTCTTGTTGATATTGACAATATATGATAGATAGATGAAGTCGAAAGTGATTTAGATTTACATTTATCTTTGCGATAGAGAAACTAAAGATGGAAGTATGAATGCAATCCTTACTATAATTTGTAATCTGTCAGACTGTGAACAAAAATAAAGCAAATACAAGAACACAATTTGGGGTATTATGTTATATGCGTATCAATGACGTGTCTATGTTTGTTTTCTGGTTTTTGATGATACAACTACACCTACAACTACTACTACTGCTACTACTTTTAATGATGTGCCAATTTCGGTTTTTTCCCCAGATTGGATGCAAACACTTAAGTTAATAAAATCTTGTGTTAACCATTCAGATTTCTGTGTACTCATCCTGAGTACACAGCTTTTGGTATACTTTTAGGGGAGCAATGTTCATTTACTTGATAGTAAATTATAAGTTTGAGTTGTACTGACTTTACATGAAAGTTTCTTGTGCGATTGCCTTTATAATAGACAAACGCATTGAAGAATGATGCAATAGATTGAAAAAGATGATTCTTTATTTACCATATAGACCGAACTAAGATACAATTGCCTTACAAGGATATATGGAGGTCTACTGCTCACTGCGACGCATCTTTGACCTATAACTGTCTATATCTAGTTTTGGTAGACTGCCCTTTTGTAATCATACCAGCGCATTGGGCGTAGTGAAAGATTTGCAATTAAAAAGGTAAATTTCTGTCTTATATACCGATATATGATATTGATGTAAAAATGATAAATAGCGCTTTCATTAAAGATATAGACAATATATGATAAATAGATACAGTCACTTGTAAATTGGATTTTCACTTGCTTCGGTAAGAAGAAGACAAAGGACACAATAATTAATGTGGTTCATACATTTTCCGAGCTGTCAACCTGTGTTTGACAACAGAAAGAGAGGAACAGAATAAAGTGAACACACGAACACTAAGTTCTGTGGCTGCTGGTAGTATAACTAAAACTACTACATTTACAGTACAAGAATTTCACTTATCAATATATTGTGCTAAGCGTTCAGATAACAGTGTAAACATACTAACTAGGAACAATGCTTCAAATATATCGTTGGAAAAGCATCGGACATTTAGTAATTTATTTTTGTTACAGATAGGGCATAATATTTACAATGATAACAAGTTCGTCAGAAGAATTAATTATGGCAGTGATTCAAAGAGTGTAACTGCAGCTCCCAGGTGTACTGAGGCTAGTTCACAGGAGCATCGTGGATATATGAAAATTCTAATAATATACGTTCACAATGATTGGAAGCGACATCTAACAAACACGTCGCGAATCACTCTGTCCATCGAGTGTCGTGGTTCACCGTTGCAATACGAGATGAAACTCTGTAAACATTTTTGTTCTGGATCTTGTATGGAACTTTCTCGTTGCATCATCATCAGTCTTTAAGCGTCTGTTGTTTGACATAGACCTCCCTTAAAACCAATATTTTCTGAAATTGTGTTATACCTTTTAATTTTATGCTAGCCACAATTTCACAAATGATCTATGGGGATGCACGTTTTGAGAAAATTTCTCACATTATTGCAACATAACCAACGTATTCCCATGAGAGTTTTCTTGTGTATTCTATGATATCTCCAACTCTTGTTATGTCTCTAACGTACAGAACTGTGCTCCCCATATGATTTTGGGAACATGATTCTCTTCTGTGTAAGTTGCGTAGTTGTCATTAATTAAGTTCTGTGTTCCAGTTCCATAGGTGTATATCTTTTTATTTAGTTATACCCACGTATGTGTATACTATTAGCGAAGGGATATACAATCCGACAGAAATAATTATGAATGGAAACTTTATTTGAAATGACCTCCCGTTATCACACAGTGAATGTATCATTTTGCCTGAGACAGCATAAATAGAATAAATAATTGAAGAAAATTGGACTGCTGCAGGAATCGATCCTGCCACCGATAGGATAGTCGCTTCAACGTAGCATAGGTTATATATATATAAACACGCACAAGTGCATACATATATGTATGTATCGTGACACTAGTGATTTTGTGAAATCCTCTGAAACTTTTCATTTTCACGAGATCCTTAGACTCACAGTGTAGTAATGAGCTCTACTCTCACTGGGTGCCCAACTACTGTGGCTTTGTGTCAGACTAAGCTAATTTTAAGTATATATATACATTGTAAATACTTAAGCAGGCTATACTTAATATTTACAAAGTTTTAATTGGTTTGACACGAAATCCCAAAGGATAGTGTTGAGGAACAAGAAGAGCTTCACACATAGATATATGCATCAACAAAAAAATTCTTGTACCAAATTTATATTTATTTATGTAGACACACTTATACATAAGCATATGTACTTATATATACGATGATATATACTTTTATGTGTGAACATATGCTATGTTAACTGTGCTCTCTAATACATTCGTATATATATATATATATATATATATATATATATATATATATATGTGTGTGTGTGTGTGTGTGTGTGTGTGTGTATATGTATATATATATAAATATATATATATATATATATATATATATATATATATATATATATATATATAGACAAGAACATTGCCTGGAGTATGTAAACACTTATCAAAGTCATTCTTAATCTATGTCCCTATCGGTTGACCATTGTCGATTTCCATCAGTGCAGCAACAGATCAAATAATGGGCTAAGTTTAAAATGGTCAAGCCATGAAAGAAAGACGTCCACACGTTGTCCACTTTGATTAGAACACTGGCCAGACGCGTTCTCCGTGAACACAGTACCGAGTGGAAAATCCCCTCCCTCTCGACCTCACACCGGAGTTTTCCTATTCGTCATGTAAAAGACGGTGTAAGAGGAGCAAAATTATCTCTACATCAAGCGGAAGCAAGAGAAAGAGGTCCAAAGCTTAAATCAAAATCTCATAATGCTAACCAATACTTCTGTAATTCCACTTTCACTAGGTGCTCGATTACTCTCGCCTTGTGTCAAACTAAGTTAAAATGTGATCTATAAACCGTAACTACAGAAGCAAAATATACTTGATTTTAATAGATTTTGCTTGGTTTGACACGAAATCCTTGAGGCTTTCAGAAAATCAAATGTTCTGAAGAAGGGTTTACATAAGTTAGAAATCCCAGGGAGCTGGGTTTGAAACAGAAAATAACTTAAATAAAAATTACGTCAGAGTCTCTGGGAAAAACAACAAAGATAGAAGAGACCATGGAATTAATTGAAAATTAACTATTTATTTTAAAAACTTAGGTCAAAATAACACCCAGGCAAGGACAAGATATTCATTAATAATATCTACGACTCATCCTTGTTCTCGAATACATATATATATATATATATATATATATATATATATATATATATATATATATATATATATATATATATTAATTGATAGATAGATCCATACCTCGCATGAATTAATCACTGAGCGTACTAAAACTAATAATCTAAAAAAATCATTTCAAAAAATTGATCTTTTATCAAAATTATCTAAAAAAACACACACACAGACACGGAGGCAAGGAAAGAGGGAAGAATCTGTAGCCCACTCAGCTAGTTGGACTGGCGGGCCATTTTTTGTGGCTACTTTGATTCGATATATAGGTATATAGAACAAAGAAGATTTTGATCTCCGAGTTTTCTTTTCCACACTTTATCCTGCTTTGATGTTTTCAACTGAATGAAAAAATCCCAATGGTGAATTATACTTTTCTCGACAAATATTTCCATCTTTGGATCGCAATTGTAGACGTGAGGCCGAGTGCTTTATGCTTGTAAAATCAGCACTGAACAAGATGCTCTGCATGACAGCGTCTTTTTTCATTGTTGACATTTAGCAGGACGAATTTCAATCCTGTATTTTCCATCACGAAATTTTGGAGAGATAAGAAGTGAATTCTTATCTGAGACTCTCATTTTACACATTATTACCGGTCACAACATTTGCACCTTTTCTATCGGATGTTGACATTGTCGGTTTGACCGCATTCTTGGCGAGATTTTTAGAAATCTGATTAAAAGTAATCTACCTAACACACACACACTCTCTCTCACACACTCTCTCTCTCTCCCTCTCTCTCTCTTACCCATTCTCCCTCTACAATATATATATATGAAAAGAAAGGAGGGTGGGAGAGAGATAAAGAGAGAGAAAGGGGAGAAAGTGTGTTGTTTCAAAATGTGATATGTGCGATTTAAAAATTGTTTGATTAAATCAGAAATCGAATTTTTGATACTAACTTTTCAAAAGATTTGAACCTTATGAATTGCATATATATATATATATATATATATATATATATATATATATATATATATATATATATATATATATATATATATATATATATATATATATATATATATATTCAAATGTTGTAATAAGATAAGAAGATTTGAATCCAGGATTTGAAAATACTTATGAATTAATTAAACACACTTTTTTTTTTAAATTGGGGCTAATCGCATTTGGGAACAACTCTCTCTCTCTCTCTCTCTCTATATATATATATATATATATATATATATATATATATATATATATATATATATATATATATATATATATATATGTATAATTTTCACTTTATGTCAGTCTAGTGTTTTGCGTAGCGATCCTAATCGTTTGTGCTCTCCCCTCTCTCTCTCTCTTTCTCTCTCTCTCCTCTCTCTCTCTCTCTCTCTCTCTCTCTCTCTCTCTCTCTCTCTCTCTCTCTCTCTCTCGTCACAGCTGAGCGATACCCGAGCATCATTTCGGGGTGGGCAGTCAAAGCTGGCAATCGACATATTGGCCCCTGACCGGGTGGCTCTAGCTTCTCTCACTGGCAAACTCAGGAGATGCATACCATTATACAATTTCACGCCTGCAACATATCATTCAGCTTTTTCAACGGCGCGCTAAGGCAACTATCGAATTTCGACGTCCGTTATTTAGCAGCAATGACAAGGAATAAATTACCGCCCAACGGAATTCGGTAAAGGTAAACAACATCAAATTCCTTATCATGTTTGGACTATACATGCGCACGTAAATACATATATATATATATATATATATATATATATATATATATATATATATATATATATATGTACATATATACATATATATATATATATATATAAAAATATATATATATATATATATATATATATATGTATAGACATATGTATGTGTATGTGTAATTATATATGATAATGTAAGAGACAATTTGAAACTAAGTTTATTCCTAAGTGAGCCTTTATTCTCATGACATGTTTCACTTTAGAAAATCCTTCTCAAACTGAAAAAAAATGGAAATACAAAAAGGATGGAATTGGATGGATGGGACATTTCATTCAGTTTGAGAAAATGAAACATGTCCAGAGAATAAAGACTTTTTTTTTTAAAACTTGCTTTCTACATAGTCTCTCTCCATTATCGTAATGTCAGATGATTCCTATCAAATCGTACAATATATATATATATATATATATATATATATATATATATATATATATATATATATATATATATATATATATATATATATATATATATATATATATATATATATATATTCTCTAACTGTCCCACTATTATAGCGTCGTGTTAAGCTTAGAAAATATCTAAGCCTACCATAGAGCAATGCCTAACGAGATAGTCCCACAGATCATTGCTAATCTGATAAGTTCAGTCTTAACTGGATGCCCTTCAATCATGGCTTTGTCCTTAGCTTACCAAAATATCCACACAGAGAGCCTGTCATATGGCAATGTTCAGCAAGCTAGTTCTTCAGGCTGCTGATGACATAGATAATTTGACCCTCACCTGGTGCTGCAATATAGTGACTTTCTGCAAGACTAAATTAATCTTAGTAAATATCATCCGTAATTCCATTCTCATTAAGTGCTCTACTTGTGGGCACAGTTCCAGCTAAACTTGGAAAATATTTAGATAGGAGATAGCCTTCGAACGATGGTCAGTAATCTAGTTTCATCGGCCGATTAGAACGTGAGTTCGATCCTCAGTGTCAGGCTCCAGTGGCTTGATGCAAGAATAACTTGAAGAGAATAACTATTTTAATTTACCACATATAATCAGCGTTCTATTTCCAATAAGCTCAAAATCCAGGCGCCTACTATCTTTGGAAACATAATTGTTATACATATTTGCATACGTAATTATATACACAATTTAATGAATTTTTCACTTGTGAAATACCTCAGCTCAATCAGGGGGGGGGCAACTTATCTATGGTAGTTGGTTATACATGGTGAAATACGATAATCAGTTCGGTGAAGATAGAAGATTTTAAGATCAAATTCTGCCAACAAATAATCTATTTCCACTTGTCATCGTATCTTTATCTCAAAGGTAAAACTTAAACTGAGAGGTGGGATTCGATTTCAAATAAGACCTCTAAAAGACTATTTACCACAGCCTTCATTCAGGGACATTCCTGGTTTGAAATCAGGGCAATAGGTCTTTTTTTTTGTAACACAACATTAGCATAACAATTTCAAAGATAAAATGAATATATCAAAGGAAGAATGAATTAACAAGCTGGTAAATCATCATTTTTAATTTAGTGTTTTTGATTTTATTTTTTGGCTTTTAAAGCAACTCTGTGGACATTATTTTACAACCGCTAAGTAAGCAGCTTAGATAAGGAATTGAACAGAAGAGATTTCGGCAACGTATGCATTTGTATCCTTTTAATGGTGCCAGTCTTGCAGTGGCTAGGCTTTACCGATTTGGCTTCACCAGTAGACGCCATAAAAAGTGGAACCTCAAGCAACGCTCTTTTCTTTGAACTCCACAATTCCATCATGATGTTATTGTTCAGCGGGGATTCAAGAGGTTTTGCTCTTGAAATATAAAGACCAATAACAGATCTAGAGCCTGTTCTTGATGATGAAGAATTATCGACCAAAAGTGACCAAAAACGGTTGGAGCTCTTTCTGGAGATTTGAGGACTTCAAGAGTGACCATATCACATCAAATCAATAAGAAAGGTTGAAAAAATCGGGAAGTGAGTCCACGTGGATAGTGCTTTCACTGAATTTGTGACCACCATAGCTAAAGAATTTTATAGACATGGCATATTATTAAATCATTAAAAGATCCTTTCAAAAGGCCATTGCTTTAAATGGGACATGTTTTGATTAAACAATAGCCGTTTTGCTGATGATATCATCCTTCATCTTACGACTCAAAGAGTAGTTTCTGTGTATCACAGGTGAAAAAAGACTTCATTCAGGTGAAAAAAAGATGAACAAAATGTTGAATTTAAAAAAATCTATCATAAATCACAAAATTGAAGATATTCGATGAATTAAAAATACATAAAAAGCAAGGATATACATATATATATATATATATATATATATATATATATATATAATATATATATATATATATATACATATATTTATATATATATATATATATATATATATATATTGAAAGTATTAAATGTTATTAGAAGATAGATGTATGATCCAACTGAATGATTATACATCGTCAGATCATATATCAATCTCTTTGTAACATAACTATCGCGTTGAAAGAAACAAATAGACCAGACACAAACTGTGAATGAGCAAAATGAGGACTTGGAGTTGGAAAAATTATTCAGGCCTTTGCATTACCTGCGGGTGTTTAGTTCAATGATTAGAGCAACGCTATGTTGGGAAAGCTACACTATCGATCGCAGATTCGATTCCTGCAGTAGCCCAATTCTTTCGGATTGTTCATTCTTTTTTATGTTATCTAGACGAAATGATACGTTCATCGTGTAATATCGGAATTTTTATTTCAAATAAGATTTTCAATTTGGTTTATGCATCTTATAATTATGTGAATATATATATATATATATATATATATATATATATATATATATATATATATATATATATTGATTTGAAAGGCATAAATGAACTATGGATATGTAATTTACTTAAGATAAAGTAATTCAAGGAATAAAAAAACGATATACGCAAGCACATACGCATTTATGTGCATGCATGTGTGTGTGTGTGTGTGTGAGTGTGATAATTGTAGAGACAATTTATTTGGAAATGTTTTTCGTTAGGCACCCGTCTCAACTGAAATCGAACAGCTGAACAGGTAAATGAATAAAGAAAATAAGGGTCATGCAGGACTTGGTTTGCTGTTTGATTTTGCAACTCAATCAAATCTGGTGCCTGACAAAAGAATCATTCCTACAATTATCACTTCCTGTTGGACACAAGTTGTCCAATATATATATATATATATATATATATATATATATATATATATATAGAGAGAGAGAGAGAGAGAGAGAGATACATAGATAGATAAATAGATATAATAAGCTTTCCAGAATATATGTATATACTCTGGAAAGTTTACAGCTTTACATACACATTTATATATATATAACATATTCATTATGCACTATTTAGGCGATGCACAAAAAACAAAGCAGATTATGCATATTCATAAAAAATATATATCATCTAACTACAGACAATGTTGAATGTTGGTTAACTTTGATGGTCGGATTAGAGCTGAGTCAAATATGGTTAGGTATGGTTTTTCTGTGTTCCCTTCTCATACAATGGTGTAGTTCAATCAAAATCTGCACAGATTTGACATACTCAATGGACCTGGGGGAATATTTCAAAGTAATGCACTTTGGAAATCTTTTTAAAGGGGTTTCAGAGAGGGATTTCCATTTACAATATAACCATAATGCTAAATTGAACTGGTACTTTCCGTTCAAAGCACGTATATACATAACCATACTAGCTGGATACCACCCAATATATGTATTGCAAAGAGAAAATGGGAAGCAAAGAATTAGTTGAAATACATATGAGCAAAAATAACTTTAAAAACAAAAATCCTCAATTTACTGGGCTTTACCAGGAATGATTCGAGCAGAAAGTGAAGAAAACGAAATTCAAAACGATTTTAAATAAAAGATTGCGTAAAGGAGAAGAATTTAAGAAAAATAAGATAAAATATACTCACTGAGAAACAGGCTGAAAATTTAAATCTGAAGCCAGAAAGATGGCTGTCAGCAAAATAAATTTCAAATAAATATACAAATATCCAAACTTGACAAAAGTAACAGAAAAGAATATATCCGAAAAAAAGAACTTTACCAGAATAGAGAGAAAAAATGATCAGATATTTAACAAACACAATTGAATGCTTCGAGTAAGGAAGTAAAGATGGCGTCGATAACTGCACACCAAACATTTTAGGCGGGAAAGTGGACAGCGAGAGGATCAGTTTTCACTTCTTTCTCTTCTTTTTGGCTTTTCGTTAAAATATCTTCCTTTTGTTTTTTGATTTTTCCTAGCATCAATACACTCAGAATTCAGCTGAAACAACGAACAAATCCCGTTCAAACATTCTTGCATTAAAAAATGGCCGTGAAAGTATACGCAAAATTTACCTCTTCCAGTATTTTATTCTTCTTGTTCCTTCATCCATTTCTTCTTCCTGGTCTTCCTTTCCTGTCTTTCTTTCTTTCTTTCTTTCTTTCTTGAATTTTTTTCTTCTTTTTATCCCCTTTTCTTCCCTTCTTCCTTCCTCACGTCTTTTCCTGCGTGATAACTTTACCTTTTCTTTCTACTTTTCATCAACGATGCAGTAGACAGAATAATATTCATACCATTATCATACATTGTCGTGTATTATAATTATGATGATGAATAATCTTATTTCTTCCTCTGTTCCTACATACATACGTTACGCTTTCAATGTATCTTTCTAATCTTCAATCTATAAAGTGGTTAGCATAATACTATAGTAGTCAGAGAATTATTTTATATTTATAATGAATAATGTCATTTACTAATATTGTTTTGCTCTTGCTTCTCCATCTGTTCGTTCCTTAATGTATACAACATTTCCATTGGATTTTCTAATGCCAAATCTAAAAGATGGTAATCCACAGTAGATTTAGATGGTCACTGAATAGGAACCGTCATCTGAGTAACGTTTCATGACGGGTTTTAATGAGTGATTAACCAGACCTGTTTTTCCTTTAGTATTTTTGGATTTTTTGTTTTTTGTTTTTTGTTTTTTCCTAGCATCGATACATTCGAGTTTCAGCTAAAACAACAAATAAATCCCCTTAAAACATTCCCCCACTTGAAAGAATGTCCCTTAAAGCAAAATTGCCAGATCTGAATTGTTGAAAAGAACGGGATGAAGGACTAAACTTAGCGAATTAGTAATGAAAGTAACCCAATTTCCTTACCGATTGAATACATTTAAAAACATAGAATACTCTATACGATTGTAATGGTTTTATTAGATGTGTCCACTCTCATCTCTGTAAGGTTTGTCGGTCCCCAATCAACTGACGTCATCAAAGAACAATCATTTATTCTTTTTTCTCAACTCTTGTGATAGATATAAAATTAGATCATAAGCGTTTATAGATTTTTTCATGGATTAATATTGATTTTTTAGATATAATCTATATACATTAGTTTCCTTCTAGTGGTCCCCTTTATCCACAGTTTCACTTCTAGTTGTCTATTATCTGTAGATTACATTTCGGTGGTCCCCTAATCTGCAGTTTACCTTTCAATGGTTAGTGGACACATCATTATAATTCCGTTCTTGTTGATATTACCAGAGCATATTATTTGATAAAAAAATATATGCGACACCAGGATAATATTTGCAGCATGTAGGATAATTATGTCAGTGGAGACTATCCATATCTTCACAGTTGGAAATTATCAAGTTCTTACTAAATATATAAGCATGGATTTATATGGAAGGGCGTGAAAATTTAGAAGGCGATATGTGATTATTCTAAAACACTTATCTTTAAAAGATGATTATCATCAGCAACAGTCTTTTAGCGTCCGTCGTTGGACATACATTTCCCAAAAGATACGCCAGGACTCTTTATCATAGGCGTCCCGGGGCCAGGACTTTCTGAATTTGTCTAGTTTGTCGCAATATCTATATTTTGCCAGCCACAGTTTTGCATATGATTTCTGGGGATCCACGTTGTGAGTCGTGATGTCCAACGGTTGTCTGACATTCTTGCAAGGTGACTATCACATTGTTTTCTTGTAGATTCTATGATATCCTTTGCACCTGTTTTTTCCTCTGATATACTGTGTTAAACATTCTTGCTTAACCGGAATCTTACCATTCCTGAGTGATTCTTCACTTGATTTCTTCTTCTTCGGATAATCATATTACAACATAAATGCATGGATAATCCATCATTGACTTTCTTCTCATTAGCAGCTCAAGTTAGCTTGGTTTGTTTTGAAAAGTAGTTCAACTGCTTTGGTTAATCACTTTATATAAATCGTAACGTGACCAATATCTTTTAGCAGTACTCTGTGTTGTGGGTGATCAGTTCAAGAATCGGAAAAAGTGATGATCCTTGAATAAGTTACTGTTTTTGCCTCCTGTTGGGCAGTGATCACTAAAATCTCCGAACTTTCAAAAAACATCACTGATATCTGACGACTCTGTCTAACATACCATCATCAAAATTTGAGGTCTGGTAACACTCAAAAATGTTTCCCATATGAATTAATAGCAATAGCTTCATCGTATTACGCCAATTAGGTTTAGGAAAATCGGATAGCGGGAAAACTCCTATTTGTATTCAGAATTGTGTGTATGTGTGTGTGTGTGTGTGCGTGCGTGTACGTGTGTGTATGTGTGTTAAATGCTGTTAGCTTTCTGTATGTGTGTATCTATTCAAGTACAGGTACCCACAAATAGATATGTTTTTTTTTAGTATACATGTATATGTTACGCCAAATAAAATTGCGTAATCGTCGGAATTTTTACTTTTTACAATAATCAAATATATTTTGATTTTATCGAAATTTTATTTAATCAAAACAAGGATAAAACATCAGTTTTTTTACAATCAAAAGTTTTTGAGGGATTTTTACAAAAAAGATTTTCTTTACACAAAATGAATAAGTACGTAGTTTTAATTTGATCGAATGATTAATTAAAACAAGGATTAAAAAAAACAACTATTTTTTACAGAAGTTTATGCAATCAAATTGAAATTAAACTTTTTTAACAAAAAATAAAGTAAATTTCGCCAATTAGGCAATTTCATCTATTTGGCGTAACGCACACACACACACACACACACACACACACACACACACACACACATATATATATTTATATATATATATATATATGTATATGTATATATATATATATGTGTGCGTGTGTGTGTGTGTGTGAGTTGAATGTGAGTATGCGTCTGTGTGTGTCTATGTATATATAAATATATATATATATGTATATACTTGAATATACCTATCTATGAGAGTGAGTCATTGAGTCAGCACGTGGATGCACGTGTATGCACACACGTGTGTATGTGTGTGTGTATGTGTATGTAAACCTTTCATTGAGCAAGGAGTGATATTTTTCTCCTCCCTGACAAGCAATCCACTCGTGTAGGGCACCCCGAAACAGCTTCAATGTAAACGCCATCAAAAACACTGTCGTAATCCGGAGCCGTAAACGACCAGCCACTTTTCTCTCGTCGCAAGACACTCGAGTCCGTCACGTCTGTCGTCGGAATCTGTTTCTGACCTCTTACGGCACCGACCAACGCCCAGCCTTGTCAATAACAACCAACATTACTCCATGAACATTACTTTTTACGCCATTGTTTTTCTTCCTAACTCTCTTGACTTATATACAATTTTTTAAAGCTTTTATTTATTTTTCAAATTCACATTCGGGCTGCTTTCAATCGCCAGTATTATGATCTCTGCTATCTTAATATTGTTGTTTACGTGTTAATAGCCTCCGTTATTCTAAAGAATATGGTTCCTAACACCACAGCAAGTTGTCCGTCAAGTGACGAGGTATTTTAATAATCTAGCCTAGCAATTTTTTAGTTATTTTTTGGCGTTTGTTTGGTGTATTACAAAAGTGAGATGCCCCTCATTTTTTATAAGGCCAACATGGGCCGTAAAATGCTTGTATCTCCGAAGACATCTCCGTTGCAGACAAAAGCAGGTCATTGCAAATGACATACTCCAGTAATTGACCTCCCTTGAATCAAAATACTGGGTAAAGGCAAAGATCTTACTAAATAACCTTGCTTTTTTATAATTTTAAAATCAATTTGCTTTTTACCGGGATGAATGTTTAAGGTTAGGGTCAGGGTATCTTACTGTCGTCTAGAGTATTTGAGTGGCAAAAATTACACAGTTTGGGATCTGTTTCTGACGTTTCTCATGTTTTTACAATGTTTTGGTTGTCTATTTTGCTCAAAGAATGTGGTAAGCGTAATAAGGATTCTGCCAGGCCTTACCTTCATGAATGACGAGAACCTCAGACTCTAACATGTGTATTATTCAGCTAAAACTGATTTATATTGGCGATGGATTACAAAGAAAACCTCAAATTAATATACTTGTTTCATCTCTATTGATTAACTGTACTGTTTATATCGATTGTGTTTAATTATTTAATTCTTATTCAACATTTGTTTAATTTAAGTTTCAAACAATCTAAATGCTTTAAATATATGAGATGTGCATAATCGTTGGGCCAAAGGTATATCATCAAATTATTATTACACACCCTTCTCTCCGGGAAAAATGGATAATCCGGTACATTTCTGGAACAGAAGGTACCAAAAATTGATGGTGTACCCGTATTTAAAAATGTTGAAAGTGGTAGAACCTCAAAGTTCTTTATCGATACTCTATTGTATGTGTATAATTAATATACCCGTATTTGTTTAATTTAGATCGATAAACTGTATCATTTGTTCCAGTCGTTCAAATCAAATCTGGAAATTAGTTATTTTCAGGCTCTTGCCAGGCGTATTAAAAAAGTGAATAGCCTCCCCCTATTCCCATAAGTCTAATGTGAGTCGTAAAATTTTAGTATCTCTGAAGATATCTCCGTTGCAGAAAAAAAGCAGGTCATTGCAGATAACGTACTCCAGTAATTGACTTCCCTCGAATTAAAATCCTCAGCAAAAGCAGAGATCAAACCGAATAACTTCACCTTTTTTTATGATTTTAAAAATCAATTTGCTTCTTACCAGGATGAATGTTTGAAGTTTGGGTTTGGGTAACTTATTGTCGTCTAGAGTTTTTAAACAGCAGAACTGCACCTTCTTGGATCTGTCCCTGACATTTCTCATATTTCTTTGATTTTACAGTCGTCTGATTCGCTCAAATAATATGGTTCGTGTATTGAGAATTGTACCGGGTCTTAGATTCAATCTCTTTACAATGTTGAATGGCATAGTTCTCTTTTCTGAGAGTTTAGAATTACAAAAATTTTGACAGGGGATTATGAAACTTTTTGGTTTGAAAACAATGAATTGGAGATCAAAAATCTTGAAGGGGCCGACAGGGAGTCATGGACGTTTGGGGAATTAAAGCAAAATTCTTTGCAATACAGTTGACTTGAACTGAATTGTACACCTGAAAACTCAACTAAAAGATGAAAAATTGTAAGGATTGGAATATTAAACGTGCTCATTTATGTATTCTCATTCAAATGGCTATGGATTGCGAATCAAAACCACCTCAATGGTAAAAATAAAACCATGAAGACAATTTAACGGAAGTGCTTAATGCTCAAGTGTTGGCAGCAATGGAAATGGATTCGGCAAACCAAGTTCAAACGTTGACTGAGGATGTTTGCGTTCACTTTGCATTATTCTAATCCAAATACTAGAAAATCAAAACGCAAATGCTGAAACAACTTTTGCTCTATTGCATTGAATCTCCAGATCCGAATTTGAATATTTGTTGGTTTGTTACCAACATCTTCATTATCAGCCTTTTGAGGTCTCTTATTTGAGATTGACCGTTCCCAACATAGCCCAGACATTTTGATTGTGTGAGTCGTAATGCCAATATATCCGTCTAAGTAGCATATGATCTCTGGGCATTCAGCACACACAAACATACGTGTATATATATACATATGTGTGTGTGCGTGTGCGTGTGTGTGAAATCATGCAAACACACACGTGATTAAATTTGACGACCAAATGGCTCAAATGATACATTAAGTAATCATTATTAGTCCCCCAATGGCCAAAACGTTAGGAGGAGTTAAAAGATGAGAGAGATAAGTGTGAGAAATTCAGGGAGATTCGTTTTTTGTCCTTTCTGATATTTCTTGCTGATGTAAGCAGCTCTTATTGCCATCAAATACAGCAGGTAACAAGTCTATAGAGCCAAGCTTTCAAGAAATAAAACTACTTCCTTAACATCATATTTTCTGAAAAATAATCCAGCATTTCCTTCTTCTTTAGAGAAGAGATTCTTCTGTCTTTCCCAATTGTCCCTTCATAATAAGAGGGAATTTCATTTTTCATTACCATATCTGCTCTCGTATACTACTAGTCATTGTCTCAAATTTCTTTATTTCTTGCACAAAACACGCGAATGTATATAAAATATGGTGTACACAGGCCAAATAAAACTGGGGTATGTATTTATTAATCTCTCACAGGAAAATCGTTCGCAGAGCGCCATTTTGAACCTGTATTTAAAGGTATAAAACAGACGATGTTGAATGTCGTCTGCATTCTTTCGTCTATCTTAGCTGGAGTTCTTTTTCTATACAATATCAGAAATTTTTTATTTTGTATCTTTCCAGAACTCTTCTTTCTTTCTTTTTTGCGTTCTTTAGTTCATTATTTATTTTTTTCTTTCTTCCCACTATTTTCCTCTCATTCTTTCTTCCTTTCTTCTTCACTCACTTTTTATCGTTCTTTCTTTATTTCCAAGTTCCTTTCTTCCTTTTTTTCTTTTGTGTATTCGTTCGCTCTTCTTTTCTCTTCTTTTTGCTATGTTCTCTCTCTCTCTCTTTCTTTTTCCTTCTTTCTTTCTTTCATTCAGGCATTTATCCATTATTTACTTTTCGCAATGTCATTACCTTGCTCACTTTATATCTTTTTTTCTTTCTCTCTATTTATATTCCTCATGTCCATTCGTCATTTATTCTTTATTTACAGCATATTGAGAATACAATATATTTTGCATAACCTTATTTCTTCTCATCTTCCTTCCTTTTTGTTTTCTTTTCCCTACTTTCTTTTGCTTGTCCAATTGTCATTCATTATTCCTTCTTATCATTTTTCCTTCCTCCAGTCTTTTCGTTTCTGATTTTCCTCTTGGGTTTTATATTCTCTTCATTTATCTATTTTCTTTTTCTTTCCCCTTTCTTATTTCTATTTTCTACCTTTCTTTGTTGCTTTTCGATTCTTTGTTCCTTTCCTTTCCTTCATCTCTTCTTTCATCCTTTCCTTTCTTCTTTCATCCTTCTTTTTTTTCATCCACAAATCTTCTACAGCTTTCCCCTCTCTTTCTGTCCCAATTAAATCCTGACGCTTTCTTTCTCGACATATCTCAAAACATATCCCCCCCACTGGTCTTCGTAGTCTTTTTTCGTTGTCGAAATTCCTAACATCATTCTTTCAATTTTTTCCTACTTTTGAAATATTCCTCTTTTCTATCACTTCTGTTACAAACTATCTCTCTTTCTTTTTATTGTTCATTTGTTCCTTCTTTCGTCTCTTTTGTCTTTCCCTTTTCTCTCCACTTTATTTCTTTTTTTCCTTTCAATACTTATTCTTCTTTTTTCAGAACGATCTTCCTTCATTCTTCCATTCTTCCTTTCTTTCTATCATTGTCTCTTTCGTTCTTTTTCCCCCCCGATCGTTCGTTTGTTCTTTCTTTTCTCTTTGCTTTAATTTCTTCCTCTTTTCTCCTTCTTTTTCATTGTCCGTCCATTCCCAATGAATTCTTCTATTTTTCTTTTCCTATTTTTTCTCCCTATTTTTCTTCCTATTTTTCTTCATTTCTGTTCCTTCTTTTTTTCTCTCTCTCAAAACACATAACTCCCACCCTCTTCTACCCCCAGAAACCTTCTTCACCATCATTTTGTAATCTCCTCATTATCTCGTTCCTCTGTCCCTAACTTCATTCTTTCATTTTCCTTCTAAATAATTCTTCACTTCTTCTCACTCTTTTGCTTCAAACTAATTCATAACTTCTGCATTCAGCATCACGTACACCTATACGTCTCCTCAGCCATTTAAAACAACCTGCTCGCAAATCACCTCTTCTATTTCCTTAGGCTAGAATTCATGACTTACCAAAATAACGGTTCCAACTCGCCGCTTTTTACTTTTATTTCCCACCCAAAGAGTCATTTCCTGCGCTCATAAAGTTATGTCAAACATTGATGCTCCTTATTTATCCGACTAAATTGTCCAAATCACCGGCACCAAAACGGGCCTCTTCATCCCTCTCCCCGAACACAAAATGGCGGACGTTTCGCGCTGAGTCAGGCCAAGAGTCTTTATCCAATTATTTAGCTATTTTAGAATCAAAGAAGAGAAGCAGCTTATGTACGTACTGTGTTCGTGGTAATGAATGTCCCCACATCGCACTCCGATAAATTACAGTTTTGTTTGTAATATAACGCCGCTTACATGGAATTATTGACTATAAGTCATACTGGACATTACGTTTATGCCCTCGTCTGTGCGTGTCTCTGGTTAAAACGTTCGACCAGGCACACTAGACTTGGCTTGAAGGAAACACAGGTTTACCTATTCGATATTGAACAGAAAAGATATTCTGCAGCAAAACTTACCAAAAGGTACACTGGAATATACTTTTGGTAATATATATGTATATATATAAACACAAATTTTGTCTTTCTAATATTGTAATCAGGATATTTGTCCAATATATCGAGCAGTTTTTCAATAGAAATGTTAACTTATTAAAATTCAACCACATATCGTTTACGAAAAATTATTATGTGTGTGTGAGCATTTATTAATTTGAATTACGCCAAGACTTTGTGTGGGTCCTTGTGTGTTCGTATCACTACCATACTGAACTGGAAAGGTCTGCTGATCTAATGTTCGGCATGAACACTCATAAGACATACAGTTGTGACAAGTCAATAAAATTAAAGTACAGCATGCAATCTCTAGCCAACTGAACCAATTTTGAGCAAAATGGATTGAAATATCTAATCTGCTATGGCGTACGAAAATGTTTTAACCTCGCCAAAGTGGGTATGAATAAACACAAATTCAACTTCCTAGGTCACCAGAGGTCATTGAAGGTTAGGAGAGAAATTGCAGAACGTTTTAGGACTCACTTTATTTGTCTTAACATTATTGAATGTAATGTTGAAAATATGTAGTTCAGTGAAACTGTAGAGATATATGCTTTCATCCACGTTTCTCCGTCCGTCTGTCCACACAATATCTCAAAATGTTCTGAACGGATTTCAAAGACATTGTGGAAGGTTGGGCCATGGGCTGAGGAAAATATTGATAAAAATCTTATTGGTTGGCTCTGAGAAGTTTATTGATTAAGTGATTTTTTTTTCGATTTTCTCCTATCTTGGGACAATAGTATGAAAAAATGGAAAATTGATACTCGCATAATTACCCCCTGCATCATATCTATATATCAACTGATTTCCATTCTGTTTTTAGTTAGTGCATGGTATTAGCAGAGGTGTGCACTCTCTTTCTTGCAATTTCTTGGTCTGCTACTTCTTAAACATATGTGGCTTTCTCTCCTACAAACTGTAAAAAAAATACAGCAATCATTTTATATGCAAATATAAGAAACTTATAATAATATAATAATCAACAGGTCTGGTTGGTCACCCGATAAAAACCTCCACGTGAACAAGGTCGTTTGGCAGCATTCTGTGTTGGAGTGATCAATTGAACAATTGGTATAAAAGGTGATAAATAAATAAGTCACTTCTCTTGGCCTTTGTTGAGCTGTGTTCATTAAAAAGAGTCGGAAGTTTTGAAAAAAAAAAAGCAAGCATGGATGCTGCCGGACACAAAGTAAGGGAACAATATTGCAGAAATTTACATTGCAAATTGAACAAACTCCACTAAAAACAACTCTTTCTACTAGACAAGGGGTAAGTCTTTACTTTTTCATCTCTAGCTCCACTGGTGTGGTGTGAAACATACGTATATAGATAGCAAATCAGCCACACCTACTTGAAAACTGTAGAAACTTATGTCAACAGTGTTGATGACACGTTTAGTTGACGGTATCTATCAAGTATCTCATAAATGGTAAGTAAGAGTTTGATTTTACTGCCGATATGACGCAGGATATACAACGTATCCTAGCCCATAGCTGCCCATTTCGAGCGTCACTTGTCGGCCCTCTATTCACAATATCAGCACATTGGACTCAGCGCAATGTTTGCATATTTATATTTATTCAAATGTGCGTCTTATCTACCAGAAAATGCAACCCTGGCCTATCTCTATAGCCAAATCTTTAATAGAAGGGACCATCCTCGCCTAAGGATTGGATACTTGAGGTAAAATGGGACGAGAGCCTTGGACAATGATTCATCCCCAAAGGTGTTGTAATCAATCCTCTTCAAAATTGGAGAAAGTAGACCACTACATCTACCTAGGACAACAAATGATATTCATGATATTCCCCAAAGAAGAAGAAATCGAGTGCATTATCACACTAGGCTGGTAAGCTTTCGGCAGAACAAGCTCAAACTTCAAGAATTTGTCCTAAAAAGAAGGGTATACAACTGATGCATTTTCCCGAAAGACCCTCAAACTGAGAACCATACAACGGGCACTAGAGGGACTCATAATCAACCTCACATGTAGAGATCACAAGGCAGAACATTATATCAAGGAAAAAACGAGTTGGGAATATTATAGAATCCATTAGGAAACTCAAATGGCAATGGGCTGGTCATGCTGAAAAGATTGTCAGACGACTGATAGACTTTACAACTCACAACGTGGGTCCCCAGAGATAAGATGCGAAACTGGGGTTAACAAAATGTAAGATGGCGTGACAAACTAGACGAGTCCAGAAAATTACTGGCTCCGTGATGCTCACGTTACAGAAATCTTGCTAGTCTTGGGGGAAGGTCTATGTCCAACGACGGATGCTAAAAACTTGATGATGGTTTGCTGTCACTTTTTCTGTGTGTATTTCTTTCGGACTCTCCGGTCGTGTGTGTCTCTTCGATTGTCCGTCTCATTTCTGCCGTCGATCTCCCTCTCGTCTCTCTCCATGCCAACAAACATCATGTCTGCCATCTATTTGCAGTTAAGTTTCCATTCCATCAAGTGTAACGAGAACCAGCACAATGATTATTGATTCCTGTTCACGAGAAAAGCGGTCGATCAAAGAATGGGGCAAACGCTAAGCTTGATTTGTTGGTCATATATATAGTTGAAACCGATGCCCCCTTTGACGTCCACCCGGCAGCTCCTGCTGCCAAATTGATGCCAGGAGTATCACTCTCAGCTTTTCTCTGGTCTACATCAGCGAGGCTGACCATTGAGCATCTGAGGATCTCCATACGCTCCACCCAGGCATGTACTCTGTAGGGGGACACCCCACTGTCGATCCCTTGTTTAAGGAGACTAGGGAGGATTTCATTTGTCTTTCTCTCTCTTCTTCCTCTCTCTCTTCTATATGTCCCCCTTTCTTTCTTCCTCTCCCTCTCTCTCTCTCTCTATATATATATATAGAGAGAGAGAGGAAGAAAGAAAGGGGGACATATAAGTGTATATATATATATATATATATATATATATATATATATATATATATATATATATATACATACGGTTGCATTCACCCTTTAATCTCACTACATAATAATATATACGTGCGTGAGTTTACATATGCATGTATAGAAGTGAATCTATATAGGCAAATCTATCCATCTAAGCACATACGAAAAAACAACCACGAATATATATGCATGCGTACATATATCGTTAAATATAAATTTTGTTTTATGCAAAAAATTTTGTGTGCACGTCTAACAGTAGTAAAAAGGGAATAAGTGAGAAAAATGAATTGACATCAGCAGCAGCAGCAGCATCCGTTAATAATGGAGAGTCAACTATTAAACACTATTATGCTCACAACATAAATAGACCTTCAAACGGATCTTATACATTTGTCTGGTTATTGCAGTTAAAAGAATGTTGAACTTTTTTTTATCACATCTCAGCAAGTAAAGAATAAGAGAGTGAATAACCTTTTTTTTAAAAGTATAACAAGTTATTTTTACCTGTGCAACATTGGGTACTCTTGTTAGTATATATATATATATATATATATATATATATATATATATATATATATATATATATATATATAAGGTTCCAAGTAATATGTTTGACAAGAGTTTCCTTCCATATTTGAGCAACTTTAATGTCATTTTCTGAGTTAATGATTAAAGTTTAAACTTAGTTCAAGTCCATTTACAGGCTTTTGAACCATTTCCAAGCTTTTCTAAACTCAACAAACTTCCACCTATAAACTGCAACTATCCTTCCTTTTTAGAATATTTAAATACGGACAGATAAAAGTAAGGAAATGCTAAGAAAAAAACTTGGTAGATATGTATCAATTGGTGGGATTAATAATAATGGTTAAAAACGGCATTGGAAATAACAATAATAGAGAAAGATATTGCTTTTGTAGGTAAAACTATTACAGCTCTTTCACTTAGACTAAATTGCCACTTGTCAGACCATGGTGCAATTCGTGCCCATATTAATTAACATGGTATATAATTTCATGATATTCCTAACAACATTCAATAGATACTCGCGGATAACTAAAACCTATTATATAACACTACTTGCCTTGGGAACGGATGTTGTCAATATATTTAATAATAAATGATGCACCGGTGCGCATATGACGTTGTTATCACGAGGACTGAAAAGACGTATTTGAATTCAACCTTGCACAACAGCATGCTCCAAGATGTGGAACAGTAATCTTCACAGTTTTTTTCTTGTTTTTAAACCTATATCTGTACTTCATTATCTTGATAATGACCAGATAACAATGTTCCTCTTAATTGTTTGTAGTCATGGAGCGTAAAAGTCCAATTATGAACATTTTTCTTATAAGTTTGTGCGCACTTTTGAAACAGATACAGTGAATCAATATTTTTTAAATAAAAATCCAATAAGCTGTGTACAAAATTTGAGAATGTTTGAATGACGTTGGGAGTATGTGTATAGGTATGTGTGTAAAAAGAAGCATTTGGACCTAAAGTCTTTTCAAATAAAATATCATACAAGGTTTGACCTATTCGATGGAATACACTGCATCTCTTTTGTACGTATTTCTTACTGGTGCAGAGACCCCACGTTCAAGACCAAACAAAGGCCATGTCTTGGAATATAGATTTTCAAGTCAATCAGGTTCTCATTGCTTGCAAGATTGTAGCTACACAGTCTTCCAACCACTTATTTTGCCCTGTTGCAGATTAAGCTAATTGGGAACTGTCAACCCAAACTGTCAACGTTTTTTTCTCCAGATTTTAAGTTGGTCTTGCTGGCGAGTTTGCTATGTATGTATGGATATATCAGGCTTACTGGTTACATTGATGGAGCAAGAGAGCAGAAGGCATGAACACTTACTCCTTATCATATAAAGAAAAAAGTTTTTGCTTCTTCTTTCATCTCAACCCCTAGACGTTATTTGGTGGGGAGTCCAATTTGCAATCTAAGTTCATGCTAAACTGGTCTCTTAATTTGTGTCCTTTCATACTTGTTTTCGAAATTTCGAAATTTTTAAAAACAAAATGAGAGAGAAATAACTCATTTATTGATCAACATTTTCCCAGTTTTTTAGTTGATCACCCCAAACACAGCATGCTGTCAAAAGACGGCGATCACGTGACAGCTTCTATTAAGTGACAAAACTGACCTGTGATGATGAATATCTCTTTAAAGACTGTTCATTGGCTCAGATAGTTGCATATCTCCCACCAATGTGAATAGTCGGTATTAGCACTAAGGTGGAAAGCAAAAATTTCAATTACCTATTTTCAAGGTGTGACGTCTCTCTCTACTCAGAAAATCGATGCATCACTCTTCTTAATCTTTTTCCCCCCCTTTTTTTTTTTTTTTTTTGATCCTCTGGGGAACTAAATATGTGAATATTTACATTAAACCAATTCAATTGCAAAAACATCACGCATTTTCTTCGGGCACAACAAAATCTTTTTATCTTTAATTTCCCTGTAGCTTGCTTCTGCTTGAACGAATATAACGTAACGTAATCTATCCCGAAAGGATTTTATTATTATGTCAAGGGTGAGACAGCCAGACAGAGTTTATTCTTCGTCAGGCTTGTTTCGGGATCAGAGTCATCCGTCTCCAAGACTGATAGCTAAACATTGCAAGAGAACTCAACCTGCTCAACTTTTTACCTTTAGCTGAGGAGAAGATAATGGATCATGCCATTCCCAACGATAATAATGCAAAGTTAAAATCAACTAACTTTGCCAGAGTTTGAACTTGGTTTGCCGATTCCATTCTCTTTATAGTTAATCACTCGCCCTGTACCTCCAACGAATAAGATTAGCTTAGTAAGTATTTCCAACAAACCTGGGATGTCCCAACTGAAGACTCACAGTGTAAACTTTCAAACTTCTGAGTAATATTGTAACTACCGAACGACGACTTAGTAGTCTCAACTATAATTAAAGAATATGCCTGACTACTGCAGGGACAAACTTTTACCTTCCAGATATCCCCCTTATCCACAGTTTCTCTTCCAGTAATCCCTCTATTCGCAGTTTCCCTCTTCAGTGGTACATGAACACATCATTAGAATTCTGTTCTCGTTATAAATAGGTTTGGTTTAACGTGACATGATAGACAAACATTGAAGAGTTTACTTCCCTAAATCAGATGGGGATTGTTCTTGTCCTTGTTCTTGTAATGAGGTAAAAACAAAGTAAATTCGTAAACTTTGACCAGAGTTTGAAAATATATAACCGAACAAGGAATGAGCTGTCAAGAAGGGGAGCGGGGTGAAGACGATTCTTTCCTGACAAAAAGACTAATTTGCAAAATGAAGACAACACACAATAAATAAAACAGTTCTGATTAATCACTCAATAGAAACCGTTATATGACCAACATCTTTTGGCAGACTGCCTCGTTAGGGGTGATCAATCGGAAATAAGGATGATCAATGAATAAATTCCTTTCTTGCTTTTAGTCCAAATGTTCAAAAGACAAGCATGGAGTCTACCGGACACAAAATAAGGGGTCAATTTCCGATAAACTTCTCTTATATATTAGGTGGGGTAGAAGAACAACAAAAAAATTGTCAGCACCATAATGAGTAAATATCAAATTTTTCAGTGCTCTAGCTTAGTGGTTTCGAAATTGGGGTCTGTGAACGCCAGGGGGGCCCATCAAATAATGTTTGGGGTCTGCAGCCGTGTTCGCTCTAAACCTGACTTTGCAAACCTTGTGAAATCG
The DNA here is from genome assembly GCA_963457665.1 of Thysanoteuthis rhombus. Lineage (NCBI taxonomy): Eukaryota > Metazoa > Mollusca > Cephalopoda > Oegopsida > Thysanoteuthidae > Thysanoteuthis > Thysanoteuthis major. The sequence goes on along the minus strand of OY735236.1, from coordinate 21,510,065 downwards.
AAACACGTAATAACAGCACACAGACCTGCACCATATATTTGAAATTCGAATACATGTTATCCATTTTGAATAAATATCATTTTTGAAGATTCAACATCGTTCATTATTGTAGTCTGTCATAAATTCTAAAAGCTAAAAGCTTAGAATAGAGGTCTAACATGATATTTACTTAGACGGAGTCCTTGAGTTTTAAAAGTTTTGAAACCACTCCTCTAGCTCCATTGGTGTGGCCTGTACAAAGTCAGCCATCTGGACCAACTTGAAAACTGAAGAAACCAATGTTGACAGTTTGGGTTGGCAGTTTCAAACCGTTTGCAAGTCATAGGAAACATTCAGAAACCTTGGCAAATGAGATCTACGTGAACTCAACGAAGCAAACTGATCAGTGTTGAAACACTTGTCTTTCTCTCCGTACTCAACACAGAAAATGTTAATCTGGACAGGATTGTCAAAAGAAACACAAGTATATCCATCTTGAGAATCTAAAATAGGGAGAGGCGTCACTGGATCGAGGATAGCCTTCAAAATCTCAACCTAAAAGGAATATATTGAGAATAAATGTTGAACTACCCGAGCCATTAAAGATGGCGAAGGATTCTATCCTTTTTCTATATGTTCATGTATTTATTTGTTTGATTATTTATGTGTTTGTGTGTTCCAGCGCCCCTGGCCATACCTTTTTGTCTACAGACTTGGAAATTGGCATCAGAACACCTCAAGACCCTTTCTAAAATTTTGTCTTTCTTTTTTGGGGAAAAACAGCTTCTTTACCTTTTGATGGCCTTGATCTATTATCAAAATCTACATTCTCCAGAATTTAAATGTTTTTTATGTTTCTTCATTTTATTTTAGATGTAATGTCCTAAATAGAATTTATTCTGACAATATTTATTCTCTGATGTATTTTTTTTACATGATTTTTATATTCGACGCTATGGTTGTTCAATTAACGACTTTAATGGCAAGTGTTTCTCAATGTTTGGAAGGATTTAAAAAGAATACCAAATTGCTGTAACTGGGACATAGTATTAGTAGATAACGTTATAGTGAGTAATTGGCTCGTTTGAATGACTTGTCATCATCATTGGGGTTGAGGATGATGGTCTAAGTTATACAGAACGAAGACGCCTGTACATTTATTTGCTTAACGTGTACCTGTTGTTTTACTCAAAGAAGCATACGACTGTAGACTTAGAGTGTAAACTTTAAAACGTCAAGGTAATGTTGTAACTACCAAACGACGTCTTGGTAGTCTGGACTACAATTAAAGAAATATATAGCCTCACAGGGAATCAGCAACCAAAAAGGAGAACTAGAAAAAGGCGATTCTTTCCTGCAAAAAACTGCGATTGAAAAATGGAGACAACGGCCAATAAATAAATAAAAAAAGAAAAACAATGTTAAAATGAAAAGCTAAAAAGCAAAAACCTGAGCTTGAAAATAGCAGTAAGGAAAATAATCACGTTAAAACACTTGGAATGCGGTAACAACAGCCCCTATAAAAAGAGGTGTAACTATAGGTTTCTAACTGCGAAATGTGCAAAGCATGTTGTGCATATAAGAAGTGTGAATGAAGAGGATGAATCGGTGTGAGGGGAGTCATCAGGGGTCAGGGAGAAAAAGAGAGCAGCGATAAAAAAAAGAACATAAAAAAGAGAGACCAAAATTACAGCCATGTCGCGGAGGAGAATATATTAGCAAACTAAGATGGCGGTATAAAAAAAATACAAGAGAAAGGAAATTCTGAAGAATTAGATCTGTAAAAACTACACCAAGATAAAATGTAGAAAATGAAAATAACTGCGGATAAAAACTATTACTTATCGAAAAAGGCCACTGCGACCATCCCCCTTGAAAAAAAAAGATCTGCTGGTGTGATTTGAACAAAATTTACGGATAGCGTTTGGAATAGTAGGAGGGAAGAGTGGGAGGGAAATGTTGAGGGAGGATACCTGAGTGTTGGACGTACACAAAGAGAATGATGGGAAGTGTACTTTTGGCTAGAAGTTTCGCAAATTCAGGATTTATATATATATATATATATATATATATATATATATATATATATATATATATATATATATACATGCATATATATATATATATATATATATTGTTAGTTTTTTCGTTTGTATCCATGCTTGTCAGCAAACAATAAAAAATATCTAAAAGATACACAAAATTTTTCTGTTGTCTTTAATAATATATGTTTGAAAGAAATTTTGCTGCCTCTCACTCTATCAATCTATCTATCCATCGCTATCTTTCTATCTATCTATCTATCTATCAATCTATCTATCCATTCTTCTCTTCTCTCTTTTCCTCCATCTCTCTTTCTCTATCTGCCTACCTATCTATCTAAATATGTAGCATGTGATTAAAATAACTCAATAGAAAAGACAACCAAGAAATGATCTTTTTTTTTTCAAAAAAACATCCAGAAAGCCAACGAGATTTTAACGAGAGTCTCGTGAAGGTCACGTGGGGTCATAATGTCTGCTATGGAGCGACGAAGGTAGAAGATTAACAAATAAAAAAAAATTACATCAACCTTGAATGAAGAATTATATAAAAAAAAGCGTGGCCGTTACGGGGAAGAGACATTTTAAGTAAAGTAATATGTTTGCAACTTTTTAACTTAACGAAAGTGGGTTTCTGCAGCGCTTTCACCATACAGTTTGATGGTTAAGGATGTGCAGAGTGGCCGAACAGTTAACAGCACAGAGAATGGAAATTCGACTGAGTCTCTGTTCACCTTGCACTAATGCCCTTGGAAGGGACATGGATCTGTCTCCCCTACCCCAACCCATCAATGGGTTAATAGCAGTGTAGACTGGGCTCTCTAGTGATTGAGGGATACGCTTCCCATTTACTCATCCACTTAAAGAGTTCCCTCAACACATGATTACTAGATGCCAAAATATTGCTACACTAATCAATCTCAGTGAAAAAAAAATTAGGGATACACAGGTTTCCCCGCTATCCGAGAGCCGAAATGACGTAAAAAGGAGAGGAATTAACATTCATTTATATTGGAAAACTCTTTTAGCGTCCCAAGATCTGCAAAATGGTTAGAATGGTATGTCAGGCTGAGTCATCGGAGGTCATGATGTTTGGGGTACAGGAGATTTGAACGTAAGAGGAAAAGAGTGGGCGCTGTCTCTATAGTGACTCACTTGAGAACTTTTTATCGAAAAAGCGAAAAATGGTGTCTAGCAAACCTACAAAAGTGGGGACTACCTGTGTTTGAATTCTATTGATTATTTTTTGAAAGAAACTAAATTCTTTTTCGGTTGAAGAGTCCATTATTTAAAATGGTGTGTAGGAAATACTTCAACAACAAACTTTTTACTTTGGTGTTGAAGGGTTTATGTTTACAGAAAGAGAACTAAAAAAATCACAGTCTTCCTTATATAAGCACGAACTGAAAATACTCGCCCTACGAGTGGTTATCCGGAGCTATATGGAATATTTTGTGTCAGTTGTTTTTTTAAAAGCAGGCATCCAAATATTTGAATTGCAAATAATTAAGTTTATGTTCTTTAAACGCAAATAAAAGTTGAAATCAATACTATGGGGTTTGATAAAGAATTGGTTTAGTTTATATACCTTGCAATTTTTGTATTAAAAAAGCAGTTTTTTATTTACCTTCTATGTAATATTACATGAATACAGAAAAGTAAATTGAACCTTTATCGAAATAGATGCTGTGAATGTAAAAAAAACTGCATAATAATTTCGATAGACTTAGTTAAGGTGAAAAAATCTTACGAAGCGATAACGATAGCCATTTTAAGCTTCCGTACTTCTATAGTCTAATAGTTGTTTTTCAGCTGGTGAAATGAGTTTTGTGTTTCTAAAATCAGGAAATTATTGTTCGAAGTCATCTAGAATGACATATCTAAAGCCTACAATTTTTCTTGTTGGAGAGGGTGGATGCAATTGTCAGGAAGAAAAATCGTGACATAGAGATTGAGCAAATCTTCAAGTTGGGCAATGTAAAAATCATTATGACTGATTATATTGCTGGAGATATTATTTTTTGTTGTTTTTTTTCTCATTTGCGCTGGGGTCGGTGTTCAATCACTGATAATGGCCAGTATTCTGAATGCCTTTCTCACGTGGAAGATAAGCTCAACAAAATATTTCTACACCAATCTCCGTCGTTCCCACAATTGTCAAATGTGTTCAATCCAGGATCTTGAATAATGATTTTCGAAGCAGATTACCTTACGCGTGATATTGGCGTAGCACTATCTTATTGCCTAAATTACCGAATAATCACCCTTTTAAGATCGATAAAGACAGTAGAGTCTCGTACAACGATGGTTAGATAACATTTTTGCTGATTATTGTTTTTCTGTACTGGGCTCGAACCTTTCAGATTGCTCCAATAAGGTGACCATGTACAAGGCTAGGCTCAGTTTAATGGTGTCATGCCGTGGAACAACAGTCAAAAGGCTCGCGTTGTATACTATTATGATTTTAATCAGTTCACTCTTCTCTAGGTTCTCCCCAGCCACAGCCTTATGCCAAACTTGGCTAAACCTGGTAAATATCTTCCGTCAATATTGTGATGCATTTGATATATTTTCTTTCTGACTAAAAATTCTTTAACTGCCAACTTTGCTTTATAGAATTATTAGTAAAATAGTCTGAAGGAATGAAATAGTGTGAGATGAATGACAAAGAAAGAGACAGAAAGAGAGAGAAAGAGAGAGAGGGATTGAATGTGAGGTTCACTAAAGTGCCTGGGGTGACCTCAACCAAACATACCTCATTAATTTACAGTCTACGATTCTCATTGCACCATGGCATACTGCTGTCTGTCAATATATGTCAACACTCATGATGTTTGACACAGGGCCATAGAATTAGGATAGCCAGGAATTATTGATTTCACTAACAATGGTCAGCGATATTATCTCACTCATGGTGACAAAATCAAACAGTAATCTCTAGTTGGAGTCGACTTTTTATAAGAAGAATCCTCACAATATTTTTGTGTGTAAACTCTCCACTATTTGTCTATCACGTCACATTGAACCAAACAGATAAATAAAATTAACATTCCCCAACCGTGATCTGAAATCATGACCAAATGATTGGCAGGTAGCCCTCCTACCAACTGAGCTGAACGGACAAGTTATATATCTACGAATTTATCTATTATATATACAATACAAAAGTTACAGTAATCATCTTCTATCGGAATAGATGTAGGAATGGAGTTTCACCCTGCAGCAGACAGGCCTATTTTTGTTTTTTACGAAGCTTTGCTTTATTTTGCACAAGGTCAATGATGATGCAGCCTGTGAAAATTGAACTCACGACCCTGTTAGACTAACAAACCACTCTACTACTCTTCAACAGGTGCTATACGATAGATAGATAGATAGATAGATAGATAGATAGATAGATATATTCACTGTTCCTGTGTCAGGCTAAGCTATGCATTTAAAAATCTATAAAATATTGAGTACCTAACGGGGCAGGGGTTTGGGTGTGGCTCCGTTTTGCTGTTGCAGACTCTCATGCTGCTTGTCCCACCCCCTTCCTTGGCACTGTTTTCTGTGCACCTGTCGTTGGGGTACATGCTTCTAGTTCGGGGGAGGGCAGGGCATTAGGGCAATTAATGAAACGTGATCTGAGGAATGCGATCATAATTCAATCACCTTGGCTTGACCTCACAGCTAATTGCAATGTTCGACTTTCTGGAAAATAGTTGTCTCACGCATGATATACGGCTCAGGCAATGGAATCGGTGAGACGGTTTGAGAGAGGCATGAATCCATCTCTTCTCCCATTACCCAAGGTATCGGTAAATAGTTGCTATAGTTGGCAACCAAACTAAGAGACGAACAACTCTGACCCCAAAACATCTTGGAGAGGGATAGGCTCCGTCAGACTCGTTACATTAGATCATATGTGGTGCCCCAATGACCATGCAACGGGTGAGGGGAAACTTTTTTTTAAAAAATTTGGTTAGTCAATCAATAGGAACAGTCATATTACCAACGTCTTTTGGCTGCATGTTGGGAGATGAAGTGATCAATGATTTAACTATTTCTCTTGCCTTCTGTCGGATAATGTCAAAAGAATTTTTAAAAAAAAATGCATAACCCAAACCCTGCCGGACACAAAACGACCAACTCAGCACAAACTTATATTGCAAATTGAACCCCCACTAAAAACCTACTTAGGCGGGAATTTTCAAAAACAGAAGAGACTATAAATGCTCAAATTATCAGCTTTCTATCCTTGTACAGGTTATATATATATATATATATATATATATATATATATATATATATATATATATATATATATATATATATCCAGTCAGCAAGATCAATTTAAGTACTGAATAAACCTATGTTGACAAATTTGATGACAGATTTTGAAACGGTTTCTTAAAAAAAAAAAAAAACTTGTTGGTGCAGTTGCAAGGTGATATTCAACCAAGTCGTCCCATCGTCTAATTCACTACTGAAGCGAGTTCGATTCTCTGTGTCGTACAGTTGTGGCATCATGCTGGACTGGGTAAACTTTAGTAAATCGTAACATATATAGCTCATCCGCCATTGACTTATATTCAATCAATTTGTCCTTCAAACAATGTGTTTGATCTTCACCGAGAGCTAAACGGCGATGGCCTTGTGTCAAACCAAGATTAGAAAATTGCAATCGTTGCTTTCATCCTAACATAGAACTGTCAACAAAAACCTTCATCAAAACTGTCAACATCGGTTTCTTTAGTTTCCAGGTGAGTCTCGCTGCCGGGTAGGCTGGCTATTTATGTATGTATGCGCCAGGCATTCGGGCCGGACCAATGGAACTGAAGGGCTGAAATTTTAATCATCTACTGTTTATTATGTTATGTAGAAAAAGCAGCTCTCTTTTTTTAGATTCCCCCTAAATAGGATTGAAGTGGGGGTCAATTTGCAATGTATGTTTATGCTAAATTGACCCGTTAGTTTGTGTTATTCACGCTTGTTTTTTCTTGTTTTTCTTAATTCGTACTTTTTAACTGATTACTATCGTCCTTCTTCTTTTCCCTCTTCTCCTTTTTTCTTCCTTCATTATCTCCTTTTTCTTCTTCTTCTTCCTTCATAATCCCCCTCCCATTATTCCCCTTGTCTCTCTTTTCCAATTGTCTTCTTTTTTTCCTTTAACTACTCTCTTCATTTCCCACTTGATATTTTTTTCCTTTCATTCCAAGCGGAAACCGAGATTGCAAGAAAACCACACTTAAAATATGTTCTTCACGCCGTTATCTTACTATTAAACAGCGAAATAACGAGACTTCGCTGGTTTCCACTTGTTAATGGTCTATAGCATTGAATCGAAGGCTACTTATTTAGAGAAGAAATGGAGGCGTCGCTATTACCAAGACAAGTAGATCTCAGCTCTATTTTTTCACAGATTTACCGCAAAAAACGTATAAAAAATGTGAAAATTAGCATTTCTTCTCTCGTTATTAGTTTAAGTGGGGCAGACTACGTGACGAGGGTGGAGGACTATCGTTTTCCAAAGAGCTGCGTGTTCAGCGAACTAGTCTCTTACCAGTAAGAAGTGGGGCCTCAGAACAGAGATACAAAGACTCCCCAAAAAGGGTCCTCATCGCCTTTGGTTTCAATTACTTTTAGAGGGCAACGAAAACAATCGACAAAGAGACACGACTATACAAATTTAAGTGGTTTCTTTATATTCCCTTATTTACCCCAAAACTTGATAGTTCACAGATTCAAAACTTAGGGTAGTCTAATTACGGTGAACTTCCATCCAACCAAGGGGGTGGTCCTTATTATAAAGTCCTTGTTTCAATCAGACCTGGGATTTGCGAAGATTAAGCCGACGCATGCAAGAGATACTGGAACTTTGTCACTGGCTGTCATACTCGACTCGGAGCTTCTCTTAAGAGAAATATGCTTTAATTTTACTTCCATTCGAAGATGTTAATAGTGTAAATAAATGTTAATGTCTTATCAATATCGTCTGATGTTTTATTGAAAAGTGAATGAACATTTTACGTCAAATGGTCCATTGCTTCAAATGGTGGGTAGGATATATTTTTGTCGGATTAATTATTCCTTCAAAGTTGAAGATTCCATTGTCACGTATAGAAAGAGACATAGTAAGAGTCATGCTCTTCATTATGTAGAGATATGTATGTCATCATAATCAGCAGCAGCTTTTTAGCGTCCGTCGTTGGGCATAGACCTTCCCTAAGATTCACCAGACATCTTGCTCAATCAGGCGGTCATCAGTAGCACAATTATGCATTAAATGCTGTGTTCCCTCTAAGCTGTGCGGTTGAATGGCTATTCACAAAAAATAATATGCCACACAGCGTAATTTTAATGCTGTGCACGAATTTTGAAAGTTTCAAATAAATAACAAATGTTTATATTATAAAACTATGTGGCAGAACAAGTAATCATCTCGAGTATCTCTTCCTTTAAGAAGCATTATTTGCTTGTAGATTCATACAAGATAATTATAGGTACAAATTAGTCTATATATTCTGTCACTGAGCTGTCTACTAAGAATTTGTCTTTGCCAATGAATAAATAATAAAGAAACGATTCACTGAATAAATCGCCCCTTTTTATAACAAACATTTGTTATAAGTAACTGACCTTTGTTTCATAAACTTCTGACACGGAACCAATGATCGTCTCTGGAGTAGAAAATATCGTCTGCACACTCTGCTTCTTGCTTACAGGCTTCTTGATCCTGCTATATGTCCAGTCGATCAAGTACACCAGGTCTTGTTCTTATGGGGATGTACTTAGTAGGAAGGCAACAACGCTAGACAATCGGACTGCATCAACGTCCACCTGGCCTCGACACGTCGCAGACGTCCATTGTTACCATTTAGCCCGGCGGTCCTCTCGACACGTGTTCTCGGACAACTTTTCACACTTCGCTTCACAGGCGACTTTCTCACGTAAATCTGACATTTGAAATAAAAAAAGGTTGAAATGGAGTATTTTTGAAGAAAAAAGGCGATCTGTCATGTTGTCATTTACGCGTATATTTCGCGCCCTTTGCTGACCGTTCGACTGAAATTTCCGTTCATCGAAGAACGTTAACCACTTCTGACTATGGGGTTTGAACTTCATCTGGCTAAAACTGACGGAGATTACGACGGCTGTCAATTAACACGAAGAAGTAGTGTAAAGATTGTAAAATCGACTTCTAGAGAGACACTATTGTGATTCTGTGAATATTCGTCTTTTGGGGACTGTTTTCAAGATGAAGTGTAGATGCTCACAGACACAGCTGAACGCTATGTGGATCTGTGTGTGTGTGTGTGTATGTGCGTGTGTATTATTATTATTATTATCATTATTATTATCATTATTATTATTATTATTATCATTATTATTATTATTAGTATCAATGTTTTAATCATTTGATGTTTTTCAAGTATATGAATTCATTTAAGCATTATGATTTCTCCACAATTTACTTTTTTTACAAAAAATACTTAGCGTTTGCCACTCAAGGGTTATAATAATGTGAGACGCTATTACTTGAAATGATTGAATATATTTCAAATATTGTTTTAAACTTGCCATTTAGATGAAGCAGAAAGGCAAAAGATGTTGAGGAAATAAACTTTAATTTACCTACAATAATTCTTTTTTTTTTTCCTTATTGTAAACTAAATTAATACTTAGTTTTATTCATATCCATTTATCTGCACCGAAAACTAGAATTTTCTTGATTGTCGAGGAACTTTCTCACTAACCAAATAGTAACAAGCTTCGGTGCTTCAGGTTCAGACTGTATTTTTTCTTCTATTCCGACTGAAAAAGATTACTGTAACTTTAGTTTTGTATATATGATAAATTAATGCTCAAACGTATAAATCTCACCATTTTAGCACGGTTGGTTAGAGAGCCGTCTGGCAATCACTCAGCCTTGATTTCAAATCACAGTGTGGAAGTGTTAATTCTATGTATTAGTTTATATCAGTGAGACGTTGATAGACAAACACTGAAAGAGTTTAATCCCCTGAATAAGGTGAAGATTAATTCTTGTTCTTGTTGTTACGGGAAAACAAAATCAACTCAAACTTAAAATGGAGTTTGATAATATAACTTCTAAAATCTCTGATAGCCACATGGAACGGATTTTATAAGACATCATGCAGTTCCTGTAAATGTCCTTGACTTTTATGCTGTATTGTAAAAAGACTAAATTACTGAAGCGACGTCAACTTGTGACAATGTGACCTTTCTTAGAAACTTGTTGAGAAAGCTTCAATTTTATTGGACTATTAGAAACTTGAGTAATAATGGCATTCAAATTTGTAGCGGTGATCGCTCGCGGGATTTAGACATAAATTTAGTTTGGATGGCAGATTAAATTGGTTGACCTGTTCTGCTTGGTTATGGGAAAATTTAAAAAATATGTCACCCTCATACTAAACAATGGAGGGGTGGTTAAATAACTCGATATAAATGGGAAGAGTTCAGTAAATCTGATGCTTAGGGCAAATAAATTTTTACTCTGTTGACAAAAACTGGAAATACATATTTCCCCGAGTAGGTTAAACAGTAAGGCAAACAAATTGATACATACTAAATGAATTTGGCAATCAATTTTTTTTTTAAATGCAAGTAATTGAATGAATAAATACGACGAACAAATTAAAAGAATTAGCCAAGCTAATCAGAAGATAGCGCAGGCAAAATAATGAATATGGTAAGCAAATTGAAAAACAAGGAAAGCAAATAAGAAAATACGATAAGCAAATTAAAAGGTGAGGCAATCAAATTTTTAAAAATGGCGAGTATATCAAAACAAAACGATAAACAAATTAAAAAGTGAGGCGAAAAAATCAAAACAGAAGGTTCAAAAATTAAAGATAAAGTAAACAAATTAAGAAATACAGAAAGCAATTTTTTCCAGAAAGTATGGCAAGCAAATTAAGATTTATGACATGAAAATTAGAAATGCAAATTGTTGAATATAGATAATCACATATACATACAGTTACTACTACGGTCAAAGCAAATGTTGATATTTTTCACTGACATCAGCTTAAATCGTCTCTTAACATATTTTGCTCTAAGAACAATTCATTTTGAACACTATATTAGAAGAAACCACTGCCAATGATAATAAAAATGAATATTTAAACATACATTTAAAGCGTAATCATAATATAAATATAAAACTAGAAGGCACTCCGTGAGTGCATACCTATGCCAACATTATAGACGAACTAAAAAACTGAATGAAAATAAGTTCATGTACTCGATGCAAAGGAGGTGACTGTTTTGACTTTCCATACTTCCGACCATTGTTTACCTCTTCCGAATAAATGAACGTATATCCATCAATCAAAACAAATCTCTAGATCCGCCAAAATATTTAATCAATACTTACTAAGCATGTACAATTTATTCAGACCTTTCGACGAAATTTCATGGACAAGCATTAGTGAATACATAAACATGTGAGAAAATAATCTCTAAATCGAAATAAAATCACTAAATCCGCCCCAAAATCTAACCAATACTTCTTCAGACCATCGTACTATTCCCAATGTTTTGATTGAAATTCTTCGAGAATTTCTAAGATATTGGCTTGACAGTCTACGTAGACAGGTAAAATTGTTCTCTGTTAAGGATATCTTCTTCCTCCAATAGAGTATCATAGTTTCCCAAACTATTGAAAGAAACTCATTGCATTTATTACGCCATCAGAATAGTCAATTACTCATTCAAAATCTTCTTTGATATGAATCAACCAATAACGTATTTGAGAAAACCTGAAAACGTCACCAGATATAATCTTTTTGACATGAGTTCTTTAGTCTAGAACTTCACGGAAACAATTTGATTTTTGATGATGGGACCCTATAAGGGATCATATGAGAATTGTAACTTTTCATTCTTGAAGATATTGTTCAGCATTCGAGTGAGCAGGTATATTATTGATAATCACAAACTTCTTTCCTAATGCTTCCTTCACAAACACCTTCGTGTGCAACACCCCGGATTCCATAAAAGTGGACATCCGGTCTCTAAAGATTTCGATGTATTGCTACAGCATGGCGTTCCACATCAACGGAAGTTGTTCTATACTTTCTCCATCCGGTTTTCCTCTCTTTTTCATTTCTCCACAATGACGTTTGAGGGAATCACGACCTGAAATCGCATTGGCCGACATCAGAAACTCAAAACAGAGAATCTAAATGAGTAATACATCTGTTATCTTTGTTAAAACTAAAAATGATTTAAAAAAATATGAGATTACTCGTGTTCATCGATTCAGTTTGCCTATCTTTATGATTTTTTTAACACATTTTTTAAAATTCATATCGTATTTTTTTATTTGCTCGACACACTTTTCAATTTTCAATTTGTGCGCCGTATTTTTCAGTTTGCTTATTTAATGTTTTTATTTACTTTTATTTTTCAATTTGCTTGCAGTATTTGATAAATTTGCTTGTCATATCTTTTGATTTGCTTGTCTTATTTTTCAATTTGTTTTATTTTCTTGAATTGCTTGTATTAGTTTTCAATTTGCTTGGAAACAGGAAAAGAAAAATATTCAGAATAGTGCAATAATGGACTGTAATACCAATTAGTTCTTTCACTAATCTATCGCCAGTCAACTTGACCATATTCTTGTCACTGATAAGCCACAATGATCACCAGCGTTGGTTGCCCAAAGAGTAGAATCATAATGATTCCTGTGTTCAACGTCAAAATGTATTAACCAAATAATACATACGAAGAGCTATCCAAAAGTTCAGGGAAGTTGAGACGAAACATGGCTTCATCGACGATAGAATTAATTATAAAAACAGTTAGTCACTGAATAGAAACTGTTATTGGGCCAATACTTCTTTGCAGCATGCCTTGTTTGGGATGAATAATTAAAACATTGGAAAAGAGGTGATCAATGAATTTTTATTCTCACCTTTAGTTGTGCAATGATAACTAGAAAAAGTCTGAATTATCGAAAGAACAAACAAATGAATGTTGCTGGACTCAAACTAATAGACCAATTTAGCATAAATATACATTTCAATTGAACCCCTCCCTAAGAAAGTACCTTGGAGGAATAAAAAAAAATAAATAATAAATGATAATAAATTTTCAAACCACCGGTCCGTTGGTGCAGCCTGTGCCTGTGACGCATACATAAGCAACCAGATAGACCAACTTGAAAACTGGAGAAACCTAAGTAAAGTGTTTGATTTCCTTGTGGAGAGATTTTTCGATATGTGTGAAATATCTGGCGAGGCATTAAAAGGTTGCGTAATAGACTGATTGAGTCTAAGAATTTTTGAAAGTCATTTTGTGGGTATATACACCAAGTCTGTAACAGAAATTCTCACCTGTCTGTTGGCTGCCGTACTCTTTAACAGGTAACTTTTGTAAG